>CM057469.1:1210000-2410000 GCA_030035585.1 Dugong dugon | reverse complement strand
TGCTCTGGATTGGGCTTTAGCTTAAGAGACTGTTGTGGGTGGTTTGCTGTCTTATCCAGACCACTGAAACTTTCTCCAGATCAGCAATAAGGCTGTTTTACTTTCTTATCATTCATGTGTTCACCGAAGTAGTAGTTTTAATTTCCTTTAAGAACTTTTCCTTTGCATTCACAACTTGGCTAACTGTTTGGCACAAGAGGCCTACCATTTAGACCTATCTTGGATCTCGACATGCTTTCCTCACTAAGCTTAAGCATTTCTAGCAAAGTGAGAGACGTGCGACTCTTCCTTTCACTTGAACACTTAGAGGACACTGTAAGGTTATTAACTGGACTAATTTCAATGCTGTCTTGTCTCAGGGAATAGGGAGGCCCAAGGAAAGGGAGTGAGATGGGGAAACGGCTGGTCGGTGGAGCGGTCAGAACACATACAACCTTTGTCAATCAAGTGCTCCATCGTATACGGGGGCTGTTCACAGCACCCCAAAACAAGTAACAACAAAGATCACTAATCACAGATATAATGAAAAGGTTTGAAATATTGTGAGAATTACCACAATAAGACAAAGACACGAAGTGAGCACATGCTATTGGAAAAATGGCACTGACAGACTTGCTCGACACAGGGTTTCCACAAACTTTCAACTTGTAAAAAAAGCAATATCTGCAAAGCATGGTAAAGAGAAGCACATGAAAAAGATTTATTCCTGTACTACCTGTCACTTAATTTTTTGCATCGCTGTAAGCTGGCCCTGTACCTTCACTGTGCCTCGGTCTCCTTGAGGTCCACCAGGAAGGTATGATCTACATGTAAGACAGCAGGGAAGTGATGAGTCTAGATTTGATTGACAGAGGTCATAGACACCACCATCCTTACCCCACACCCCTATCTTTCAAATTCTCTACCCTTCTTTCTTTCAAGTGCGAAGTTCTTTCCCCAGAAAAGCCAGTGTGGAGGGATTGACCCTGCCTGAAAATGAGCGACATTAACGCTTGCCTCACTTTATTGTGCAGTGTACACACAAGAGGAAGACCCTCAATGAGATGAATTGACACAGTGGCTGCAATAATGGGCTCAAACATAGCACCGACTGTGAGGATGGTGCAGGACTGGGAAGTGTTTCATTCTGTTGTACACAGGGTCCCTATGGGTCAGAATTGACTTGCCGGAACCTAATAACAACAACAGCTGTGCACTGTGCTCCTATAATACCTATTTATAGAAGAAGACACTGAGGCACAGAAAGGTAAAGGTGACTTAGCAGATACAGTTGGCAAGGAAATAAAATGAACTGTTACATGTAAGGTGTTGTGGGTTGAATTGTGTCCCCTAAAAATATATGTTTTTGAGCCCTAATCCCTGTACCTGTGAATAGATGTCTTAGGCTGGGTTCTCTAGAGGAGCAAAATCACTGAAGTGTATACATATAAATATATATAGAGAGATTTATCTCAATCAAATGGCTTATGTGGTTGTGGAGCCTGGCAAGTACCAAATCTGTGGGTCAGGCGTCAGGCTGGAGACTTCTCTCGATGCACTGGGTTGCAGGGGCTGGCGAACCCAAAGTCTACAGGTCAGGCAGCAGGCTGCTGGATCACATCCCCAGAATCGGAGGTCAGATGATGATGAGTTGATGCAGGATCCAGATCAAATGAGAGAGGTCCTTGCTGAAATATCCATTTATATACTGGAGGCAGGCCACACCCCAAAGGAAAAGACCTTCTCAACTGATTGGCTGCTCATAGCAGATCTCATCATGGAGGTGATTACATCATATCACGTTATGGAAGGAGCAATCAGTCCAATGTCTGCCAAACCAATGAGAACCACAGCCTAGCCAAGGTGGCACTTAACATTAACTATCAAAGTGACCTTATTTGGAAATAGGGTCTTTGATGTGATTTGAGGCACTTAGTTTGTGGAAAAACTTCGACTTATGACTGGGTCGCTGACTTCTTCCTGTAACTTGATGTAAAATTAAGATTCCACCTTGTCTTTTGACCATTGTCCGGAATCTACTTCCACTCTTCTGTCTCTAAAAAACATGTTTATCAGATATTACAATTTGTTCCAAGGACATTCTCAACACACCTTGTGGTTTAGTACAAGATAATCAGCCAATCAGAATTAAGCTTGTGGTTTCTTATAAGGTATCAACCAGTCAGAAACCAAGTACGAGCTCATTGTGGTTTTCTTTGTTAAACTACTTATAATATATTATAACATGAATGACTTTCCCCATAGCTGTGTGACGTATATCCATCAAGGTGTGATTTTTACAGTATTCACTGATTTTCCATAACTGCCCTCCCCATGATATAGCTTCTTTTTTGAGTGTACAGTTTCTTGACATTTTCTCCCACTCCTCAGAACACTGATTTCACTTGTGAGACTTGCTTTCACTCTGTGAATTCGGTGCCTCCCTAATTTATAAATTGTGTGCTATGTGCTTCAATACAACCTCTAAAATCATTTATTTTGCAGATCACTTATTTAGCAGCTAAGCTGCTTTGACAGATGTAATCAAGTTAAGATGAGGCCATACTGGTTTAGGGTGGGCCCTAATCCAATAGCAGATATCCTTACAAGGAGAGAGAAATTTGGAGTCAGAGACACACAGGGAAGAAGGCTTTGGAACATGGAGGCAGAGATTGGAGTCATGCTGTCACAAGCCAAGGAATGCCAAGAATTTCCAGCAACCACCAGCAGCTGGAAGAGACCAGGAAGGATCTTTCCCTACAGCAGCTAGAGGGAGCATGGCCCTGCCAACACCGTGATTTTGCACTTCTAACCTGCAATGCTCCTTAGAGGGAGAATGGCTAGACTTGGTCTCACGTACTTTGGACGTGTTATCAGGAGGGACCAGTCCCTGGAGAAGGACATCATGCTGGGTAAAGTAGAGGGTCGGTGAAAGAGAGGAAGACCCTCGCTGAGATGGATTGACACAGTGGCTGCAACAATGGGCTCAAACATAACAATGATTGTGAGGATGGTGCAGGACCAGGCAGGGTTTTGTTCTCTTGTGCATGGAGTCGCTATAAGTCAGAACCGACTCAATGGCACTTAACAAAAACAAAAGCCTGCAAAACTGTCGGAGAATCCATCTCTGTTGTTTTCAGCCACCCAACCTGTAGCACTTTGCAACAGTAACAGGCATAGGAAATGGGTGTATCAGGCCTTTAGACCAGGGCTGACACACAGCCACATCATAAATTGTTGTTGTAATCAGTTGCAGTGAAGTCGATTCTGACTCATGGCACCCCCATGTCTACAGAGTAAAACTACTCCTTAGAGTTTTCAAGGCTGTGGACTTACGGAAGCAGATCACCAGTCCTATCTTCCGAAGTGCGTCTGGGTAGGTTCAAACCACCAACCTTTCGACAAGGCTAGTAGTTGAGGATGGGAACCCTGGTGGGGCGGTGGTTAAGAGCTTGGCTGCTAACCAAAAGGTCGGCAGTTTGAATTTACCAACTGCTCCTTGGAAACCCTATGGGGCAGTTCCACTCTGTCCTATGGGGTCGTTACGAGTCGAAATTGACTCGACGGCAGCAGGTTAGTAGTGGAGGGCTTAACTGTTAGTGCCAGGCAGGGATGTTAGCACTATAAACTGCTGGCTCTTACCTACTTATTTAAGGAGCCCCGGTGGCATAATTCGAATCCACCAGGCGCCCCTTGGAAACCCTATGGGGCAGTTCTGCTCTATCCTATAGGGTCCCAGAGAGTCAGAACTTACTCAACAGCAGTGGGTTTAGTTTTGGTTTTGGTGGCATAATGGTTAAGACCTCAGCTGCTGACCGAAAGGCCAGTGGTTTAAACCCACCAGCTGATACGTGGGAGAAAAGATCTGGCGTTCTCCTCCTATAAAGACTAACCCACTGATGTCAGGTCGATTGAAACTCATAGCGACCCTACGGGACAGAGTAGAACCATCCCGTAGGGTCTCCAAGGCTGTAATCTTTCTAGGAAGCAGACTGCCAGGTCTTTCTCTCGTGGAGTGGCTGGTGGGTTTGAACTGTTGACTCTTCCGTTAGCAGCTGAGCAATTAACCACTGCGCTATCAGGGCTAAGAAACCCTATGCGGTAGTTGTACTCTATCATATAGGGTCACTATGAGCTGGAATCAACTCGAGGGCACACAACAACAGCACACCTGCTGTTTGTTATTCCTCTTATTTTATCCTCATGAACTCAGTGAGTCAGTATCCTTAATACACCCAGAGCTGCGCCTGACGCTCAGAAAGGGCACAGTCAATGGGAGCTGCTTTTACTGTTAAAACAACCAGGATGTGGGTTGTGTTTCCAAATACGGAGTCCCAGGACTCCTCGAATACTCGGGCCCCTCCCATAGTCCCCTGCCCCCAGAACTCTTGGGCTTTGCTGAAGACCTCCGAACGGGCATTTATCGCCCTTCCCTTTTTCTCCCCCCTTCACTGTGACTGGCTTATCACCGGTTTTACGTGCATGCTCTCCTTTCCCTCCCTTATCTCTTCAGTGGTCCGCAGCGGCCACCACTCTGCATCCAGAGCTGGACTGTCTCCTCTCCCCTGTGATTTTCGTTCCTTTGTCTCTGCTCCTCAGAGTCTGCCACACGCGTTGCCTGAAGGTCAGGTGTACGTTAGATACGCATTTTATCTACTGCAGTGGGAAAACGCTGACCGCCCTCCTCCCCACACTCCCCTTCCTTCCTGCCTTCCCCGCCTCCCCAGAACTTTCCTTGCTGAGGTTGCTGGTGGTTTCTTTTCACCCTTTTTGTCCAAGATTCCAACTTCATGAGTTTCTGCAGATGTCTGAAGACATGGGGGACTAGGATAATCTCTTTCTATTTTCTTTCACGTCTTTGACCTTTGGAAATTTTGTGTATATTTCTGGCCTGGTCTGTCCTCTCCCTGTTTTGTGAACACGCTCTGACAAGCGTTACTTCAGTCTCTTTGATGCCATCTCCCCAGCCTGTCAGGAAATCACGCTATGACTTCTCAGCAAGTGATTCCTTCGTGGACCTCAAGTTCCTTCACACCTGAAACGTTTCTTACTTATCTTACAGTTCTTGCAATTCCTCCCACTGCCGTCAGTCAAGAAAAGACTTTGCTTTGCTTCACATTACGACACCCTCCTAGCGGCAAAAGGGAATCTGTCTAGTCTAAGGTGGAATTCCTGGGTGCCACCGATGGTTAAGTGCTCAACTACTAGCCAAGAAGCTGGTGGTTCAAACACACCCAGAGGTGCTTCAGAAGAAAGGCCTGGCAATCTGCTTCCAAAAGGTCACAGCCTTGAAAACCCTAGGAAGTACATTTCTTCTCCGCACACTTGGGGTCACCATGAGTCAGAAGCATCTTGACAGCAGCTAACAACAACAACATAGTCTAAGCCGTAACTGAGGTTTAATGCTCTCCCTTACCTCTGAGTCCTTGTACGTTCTTGACTTCCTCTCTTCCCCTCATGTCAGAGGGTACGTTTTCTTAGTTAGTATTGCTTGCAGAGTATCCTGACCTCTGCTTTTTAGATAGAACTCCAAATGTCATTTGCAACCATAGTTTATTCTCAATTACGTAGGTGAAAATTTTGCAAATGGTCCAAGAGATGAACAGATAAGCCAAAAGTGGTACATACAGACCATGGAATACTCAAATGTGGTACACACAGACCATGGAATACTCAAATGTGGTACTTACAGACCATGGAACAGTACTCTGCCGTAAAGACGAACGGTGTCCTAAGGCATGTTACTATATGGATGAACCTTGACAATATTTTACTGACTACAACAAATCAATCACAAAAGGGCAAATACTGTGCCATCTCACTTATGTGAAATATCTAGAATAGGCAAATGCATAGAGACCAAAGTTCTCTTCGTGGTTACCAGGGGCAGGGGGGAGGGTGAAAGGGAGTCATTGCTTAGGAAGTAGTGAATTTCTGTCTGTGGTGACGGAAAATCTGTCAACGATTATTGGTGAGGCTTGCAAACACAATTAACGTGATTGACGCCACTAGATTGAACACGTGAAAAATGTTGAATCGACAAATGCTGTGTTTCATATATATATGAAATAAATAAAGCAAAAAAAAAAAAAATTGGTGGATGGTCTGTTAATCTCAGGCTGGCGTGCTACAATGCTTACCAAATGGTCCATCTGCTTCCTCACATTTCCAGAGCCCTTGCAGTGAGGTGGGACCTCATGACAGGTCTGGCCAATGAGCTGTGGGTGGAAGTGATGTGTGCCACTTCCAGGCCAATGTATAGAAGGGCCGGAGCAATTCTCCAGCTGACCTTTCCCCGACCCAGCGACCGAGAAGGCCTGATGTAAAGCTGGTGGAGCCACCAGACAAAGCACCCCAGTGAGCCTTGAACCCTTGCTAAAAACAGGAAGTAACTTACTGTGTTAAGTCACTGAGATTTTGGGGTTGTTTGTAGCACAGCACGACCTACCTATTCTAATATTCCTGTGCTACTGGACCAGGGCTGCCTCTTACAGCTGAGCTTCAATATGTTTGGAAAACTTACATTAATTTTAATATTGTTTCATACAAAACATAAGTACAGAAGTATCAATTACCAAAACACATACATATGTGTGCAAATCTCATGGCCTGGTTAGGTAAATAGATACGGATTAGATGTGACAAAGCATCAGGGATGGTGTTACGGATTGAATTGTGTCCCCGAAAAACGTGTCAACTTGGCTAGGCCATGATTCCCAATATTGTGTGACTGTCCACTATTTTGTCATCTGCTGTGATTTTCCTATGTGTTGTAGATCCTACCTCTGTGATGTTAATGAGATTATTGGCAGTTATGTTAATGAGGCAGGACTCAATCTACAAGATTAGGTTGTGTCTTAAGCCAATCTCTTTTGAGGTATAAAAGAAAGAAGTGAGCAGAGAGACATGAGGACCTCATACCACCAAGAAAGCAGAGCCTCTGGACCTGAGGTTCCTGCACTGAGAAGCTCCTTAACCAGGGAAGATTGATGACAAGGACCTTCCTCCAGAGCTCACAGCTCCTCCTGGAGCTCCTCCTGGAGCTGATGCCCTGTATTTGGACTTCTAGCCTACTAGACTGTGAGAAAATAAACTTTTCTTTGTTAAAGCCATCCACTTGTGGCATTTCTGTTATAGCAGTACTAGATGACCAATACAGATGCGGAACGTGATGGAAAAGGCTTTTTAGTATTCTTAGATACTTGAGCAGTTGAAATTTTGATTACTTAGTTGGGGAGAGGAGAATGAGGTAGGCTGCGCCAAAATTGAGACCTAGATAAATCCTTTCCCTTCTAGTCAATTCCAACTCACGGAGATTGTTACAGATTGAATTGTGTCCTCCCAAAATATGTTCTGTGAATCCTAACCCCTATACTTGTGGAAGGAGCCCTAGTGGCACACTGGTTAAGTGCTCAGCTGCTAATGGAAAGGTCAGTGGTTTGAACCCACAGGCCTCTTCATGGGAGAAGGATGTGGTAGTCTGCTCCTGTAAAGCTTATAGCCTTGGAAACCACACGGGGCAGTTCTACTCTGTCCTATAGGGTTGCTATGATGGTAACAGGGTATACTTGTGGACATAATCCCATTTGGCAGTAGGGTTTTTTGTTATGTTAATGAGGTCATATCAGTACAGGGTGTGTCTTAAGCCAATCACCTTTGAGACATAAAAAGGTAAGATTAGGCAGAAGCAAGCAAGGACAAATGTGGGAAGATAGATGTCACATGAAGATCGCCAAGGAATTGAGTAACAGGAGCTGAAAGAGACAAAGATCTTCCCCCAGAGCCGACAGAGAGAGAGTCTTCCCCTGGAGCTGGTGCCTCGAATTTGGACTTCTAGACTCTTGAACTGTGAGACAATAAACTTCTGTTCTTCAAAAGCCACTCACTTGTGGTATTTGTGTTCTAGCTGCACTAAGAAACTAAGACAGAGCTATGTTACAGAGTAGAGCTGTACTCCATAGGATTGTTTTGGCTTTATGGAAGCAGATTGCCAGGCCTTTCTTCTACGGCACTGCTGAGTGGGTTTGAATCAACAACCTTTAGGTTAGTAGCAGAGTGCAAACTGTAGATGCAAAAACTCACTGCCAACCAGTCGACTCCGACTCACAGTGACCCTCTAGGACAGAGTAGAACTGCCCTCTAGAGTTTCCGAGGCTGTCATCTTTACAGAAGCAGACTGCCACATCTTTCTCCCTTAGAGCAGCTGGTAGGTTCGAACCACTGACCTTTTGGCTAGCAGCCGAGCACTTTAACCACTGCACCACCAGGGCTCCTTTAAACTGTTGATAGATTCTAGAATTAGAGACATGTTCAGCTCCTCAACATCAAAACCCCCATCAGAATAGAGAAACCCATTCTCAAGTAACACAGTCACGTGATCCAAGGGCAAAAACCTCATCATGTTCAAAGTTAATGCTATTTTCTTTCTGAAAATTATGTTTAAAACAATTATGAAGTCTAGAACAAAATTGTTAGAAAAACTAATCTTCTAATTTGAATAATTTTCTGTCAGTTGAGTAAGAAAAGACTTATCAAGACGTCGAAAGTAGAGATAAAAGGAAAAATTTGATACATTCAAATTTAAAATTAGAATTAAAATTCATATATAATAAAGTAAATTGGGAAAAGATATTTGCCAGCATGTAACTAATACAGGACTAATAAAGGATTATGATCCAGAATATTTAAAAAACTCTTTAAAGGAAGCTCGAAAAAGACAAAAAAAGTAGAACACTGAGCAGAGGGAACAAACTGGAAGCCCCCAGAGGAGGAAGCCGAATGACTAAAACCGTATGAAATGTGTCCAGCCTCTCTGATAAGCAGAGGTTTTCCACCAAGGTTGAATTTTTAGCTAAACTGGACATTAACCCCCAAAACAAAGATTGACTTTGAGACAAAAGACTAGGGATATGGAATTCTGTGGCTGAAGCCTCAGGAGACAAGAGGTAGACCAGGCAGCAAAACACTGACCCACAGCTCTGTGAGTCCACAATGCCTTGGAGAAAGCAAAAGTCTTAGAGAAGGAAAAACAGTCACAGTATAGGGAGAGAAATTAGGATCACATAACAACATATGTATAAATTTTTGTATGAGAGACTAACTTGAATTGTTAACTTTCACTTAAAGTACAACAATAAAATGAATAATTAAAAAAAAAGAAAGATAAACAACAAAAAACAAAAAACCGGTAGTGGTTGAGTCAATTCTGATTTACGGCAGCCCCATGTGTATCAGAATAGGACTGTGCTCCATAGGGTTTTCAATGGCTGGTTGTTCAGACATAAATCACCAAGCCTTTCTTCTGAAGCACCTCTGGGTGGACTCAAACCTTCAGCCTTTCAGTTAGCAGCCAAGCTCCTTCTGTTTGCACCAAGCAGGAATTCCCTGCAAGAAGAAGGGCTTCTCTTACCTGTGAGATCTAGTAGCTCCTGGAGTATGTATGTGTCAAGGCTTCCTACAGCAGATGCCCTCTAGAAGATTTCATCCTAGCTGGGACAGCCAGTGAAAACTTTCTGGAAACTGTTGTGAAATATTTCATGCTGCTGTCAAAGAAAGTGTTGCTGGGCTTGTGCCCAGTGTTTTCCTTGTCACCGTGGACAGACTGCAGTAGTTCATGCCTTGTACTGAAGTAATGAGTTACAATTGTTGGGAAAATTTATGTTGAAAAATTTTGCATGTTTTTATGTTGGCAGTGGCTTACTGGAAATAAGATTTATTAGTCCTTTGGTGAGATGTTACACTGGCAGTTTTAATTGAGGAAAAAATGTTAGAAAGCCAATGAAAACCAACACCTAACTCCAGCAAAGACAGTGACTTATCTTACTCTAGACAACTAATAGCTAAGACTCTGTCATTGGATGAGATTGGGACAAGACACACAACATCTCTGAGCCTCAGTCTCCTGACTGGAAATCCTCACCTCCCATGCTGGAGACCCAGGTTTGGTTCCTGGTAAGTGCACCTCACGTGCAGCCACCACCCGTCTTTCATTGGAGGCTTGAGTGTTGCTGTGATGCTGAACAGGTTTCAGCAGCTTCCAGACTAAGACAGACTAGGAAGAAAGACCTGGTAATCTACTTCTGACAATCACTATAGGTCACAACGGTCTGATCCACAACTGTCCATAGGGATGGCACAGGAAGACGCAGGGTTTTGCTGCATAGTGCATGGGGTCACCATGAGGTTGGAGGCATCCTTGGCGGCTGCTAGCAACAAGAGCAACAGCAATGTCCTTGGACCTCTCCCGGCCTCATCAGAACTCCTCTCCAGGGAGTGCTGCGGGAAGAAAGGGGCAGGCAAGGACTAAGCAGTGGGACTACTAGGCTGCGTGTCACCCAGCGAGGGAACTCACGTTGTCACATCCCACCCCCTCCCCTGGTCCTGGGGTGGGCAGGGCCAGCTGGTGAACCCCCTCCCCGGTGGGCGGAGCGGCCTGCCCTTCTCAGCCCTGCCCTCTGCGGCGCCCCCCACCCCCCCACATTGGCCAAGGCGGAGACCCTCCTCTCTGCCCAACGGTGCGCACCGCAGCCGGGCCGCCACACCCTGACTGGCAGGTGATGGGTGGGTGACACCAACCCTAGTGATGTCACTGCCTTGGCGGCGCCTCCTCCAGCGGTGCCTGCCCCGCCCGCCCCAGCTGCTACCCTCACCCAGGACCCTGGGGTCGTTTTGGTGTCACTCCCTCTGACAGTGTCGGGGGTGCGGTCTACCCCCACCCCCAGCACCTCCACAGTAATGCCACTGTTACTAGGCCGGTCCTTTTGGTGATGTGGTGGAAAAGGAGGCACAGGAGCCAAACCCAGTTTTAATCTAGTCCTGCCAGCCCAGGACTAGGCTTCGCTCACCTGCTTCCTCCCGGCTTCTCCCTACCTGCCCACCGGTCAGCCAGAGCAGGCAGAAGCAGAAACAGGGTTTTCTATGTTCATCTGTGGATTTCCATTACCCACACTCTCCCTTGCCCAGCTACCGTGGATCCAGTGTGGCTACCATTAGTACTACTTACTGAGGAATTTGCTTAAAAGCTTCATAGTTTTTGCCCCTGAAACCAGAGTGATAGATCAGCTCTATTTACATGTACACCTTGGGGCTGCATTGGAGGGTTATCCTGTGCTTTGGTGCATTATATTCTGATTCATAGTGAGGCAATTTGCTTACATTCATACACTGATGTCACTTGCATGGTATCAGGAGAGTACATACAGGCAAGTAATGCCTTAATTTTTCTTTTACAAAATGAATTGAAAGTGTAAGTGGGTGCAACTACAAAGTTAACATGAAGACATCATAATAGCCCTCAGATATTTCAGGTGAGACCTTTCTGTGAGCCACATATCTATGACCCGTCTCTCGATTCTCTGTACCTCTAATGCGCTCTCTGACAATCTTATTCTTTATTGTTGCACTGGACAGGTGAAATTTTATTCCAGTTTATTTGAGTTACTTCCTTCTTTCTGGTTGTAACCAAGATGCAGTATATGTGCGAAAATTCCAGTCAAGAACCTTTGGAACGTTTTTTTTAAATTCCCTTAAGCTAATTTTTCTAACGTCAAGACAAATTTGTGATTAGCCTCCAGGCTACCCACTGTTGAGTGCTTCAATTCTAGGGATAGATGGTGTTACAAGATCTTAAACCCTCCCTGACTTCTCCTCATTGACTGGCCTTGTCTCAGTTCCTACAATCAGCTCCTTGGTGGCCTCTGACCATGACTGTTCAATATAGCGGAAAGAAGGTAGTAACTCCACGTGACTTTGAGCACCAGACTCCCTCCTTACTGCCCACTCTGCTATAGCCTAAGCAACATACTAGTTACTATAATTCTTGTCTGAGCTGTTCAACATCAAACCCCTTTTTACTACTCCGTGACTATGAAGATTAAGCTCACTCTTCTCAATCATTTGTATTTCTCAGCTCTTGTATAGAGTTATAATGTTTAGGGGCAGTGAGGGGGGAGAGATGTGGGTAGATGAAACGCACTGGTGGGAAAAGTGACGATACAGAAGAGAGACGGGACGCACAATAGCAACGAGAGATTCTTAGTTAGCTAGAGCTGCCATAACAGAACTACCACAAGTGAGTAGCTTTGAAGTTCACAGTTCAGGAGTCACTCACCCCATGTCTTCCCCAAGTTCAAGAGGTTAGAGGGGAGGTCTTTCCTCTTTGGTAGCCCTGGGGGTCCCTTGGTGTTCCTTGGCAAACTTTGGTGTTCCTTGGCATCTGACTTCATAGAGTGTCTTCCCCTGTGTCCAGTCTGCTCTCTTTATAACTGGCTTAGGTTTAGGACCCACCCTGTTCTGGCGTAGCCTCATTAATATAACAAAAGAAAAGCCCTACTTCCAAACAAGATCACATCCACAGGTATAGGGAACAGGACTTCAATGCATATTTTGGGGGACACAATTCAATCCACAAAAAAAAAAAAAAAGGGAGAAAACAAAACAAACCAAAAAAAAAAAAAAACCCCATTGCTGTTGAGTCTATTCCAGCTCATAGCAACCCTATAGGACAGAGTAGAACTGCCCCATAGAGTTTCCAAGGAGTGCCTGGCGGATTTGAACCACCAACCTTTTAGTTAGCAGCCAAAGCTCTTAACCACTGCGTAGCCAGGGTTTCCAGACAGAGAGAGGGGAACACAAATAAACGAAGCCTCCTAACACAGACCTGCCTCCCAACATTCCTTACAAGAAACTGGGTTGACTCTAAACTTAGCTCTTTTTGGTTTCTCACCAAAGGGTTTGGCATGGCAACCATTGATATTCCCAACACTATCTCTATGACTCTCTGACCAAGTGCCTTTTTCATCTCAATGAAAATGCTCTGGGCTTTCTCAGGAATTATCCCACTCCAGACCATCCTATAGAATTCCTAGTGGCTTTGTCTGCTTTAATTTAACTTGACCTTTGATAATTAATAGCACTTACTCGAGATACCTCAATAATTCCAAAATCACTCTTCTAACATCCACATATTTTGCTCTTGAAGGGGAATATCCATTTTAAAGCAAATACTGACCGGATGCTGTGTGCACCAGGAAATAGGAGGAGGAGAGAAGAGGGGCTCAAGAATAAGAAAGAACCCAACTTACTTTTGGGCCCCTGTAGCAGAGTTCACACAGCCATCAGCATGACCAAGCCTGGTTCTTGGTATAGCTTTGTACTCTCCCAATTTTATGGGCCCCACGAGCCTGTCAGTTTGTCGTACTGTGGGGGCTTGTGTGTTGCTGTGATGCTGAAAGCTATGCCATCAGTATTCAAATACCAGCAGGGTCACCCATGGTGGACAGGTTTCAGCTGAGCTTCCAGACTAAGACAGGCTAGGAAGAAGGACCTGGCAGTCTACTTCCGAAAAGAATTATCCAGTGAAAACCTTATAAATAACAGCCGAACATCGTCTGATATAGTGGTGGAAGATGAGCCCCCCAGGTTAGAAGACACTCGAAAGACAACTGGGAAAGAGCTGCCACCTCAGAATAGAGTTGACCTTAATGAGGTGGATGGAGTCAAGCTTTCAGGACCTTCATTTGCTGATGTGGTATGACTCAAAATGAGAAGAAACAGCTGCAAACATCCATTAATAATTAGAACATGGAATGTACAAAGTATGAATCTAGGAAAATTGGAAATTGTCAAAAATGAAATGGAATGTATAAACACTGATATCCCAGGCATTATTGAGCTGAAATGGACAGGTATTGGCCATTTTGAATTGGAAAATCACATCGTCTACTATGCTGGGGGTGACAACTTGAAGGGGAAAGGTGGTGCATTCATTGTCAAAAGGAACATTTCAAGATCTATCCTGAAGTACAACCCTGTCGGTGATAGGATAATATTCATACACTTGCAAGGAAGACGGATTAATACGATTATTATTCAAATTTACCTACCAACCGGTAAGGCCAAAGATGAAGAAATTGAAGATTTTTACCAACGTCTGCAGTCTGAAATTGATCAAACATGCAATCAGGAGGCGTTGATAATTACTGGTGATTGGAATGCAAAAGTCGGAAACAAAGAAGAAGGATTGGTACAGCACTGGGTATAGAAACTATGCTGGAGATCACATGATAGAATTTTGCAAGACCAATGACTTCTTTATGGCAAATACTGTTTTTCAACAACATTAACACTGACTATACATGTGGACCTTGCCAGATGGAATACACAGGAATCAAATCAAATACAATTGTGGAGAGAGACAATGGAAAAGCTCAATATCATCAGTCAGAACAAGGCCAGGGCCGACTGTGGAACAGACCATCAATTGCTCATTTGCAAGTTCAAGTTGAAACTGAAGAAAATTAGAACAGGTCCATGAGAGCCAAAGTACAACGTTGAGTATATCCTACCTGAATTTAGAGACTATCTCAACAATACATTTGACGCATTCAACACTAATGACTGAAGACCAAACAAGTTGTGGAATGACATCAAGGACATTATACATGAAGAAAGCAAGAAGACATTAAAAAGACAGGAAAGAAAGAAAAGACCAAAATGGATGTCAGAAGAGACTCTGAAACTTGCTCTTGAGCATCGAGTAGCTAAAGTGAAAGGAAGAAATGATGACTTAAAAGAGCTGAACAGAAGATTTCAAAGGGCAGCTCAAGAAGACAAAGTAAAGTATTATAATGACATGTGCAAAGACTTGGAGTTAGAAAACCAAAAGGGAAGAACATGCTCAGCATTTCTCAAGCTGAAAGACTGATGAAAAAATTCAAGCCTCAAGTTGCAATATTGGAGGATTCTACCTGGAAAATACTGAACGATGCAGGAAGCATCAGAAGAAGATGGAAGGAATACACAGAGTCACTATACCAAAAAAGAACTGATCAATGTTCAGCCATTTCAGGAGGTAGCATATGATGAAAAACTGATGGTACTGAAGGAAGAAGTCCAAGCTGCACTGAAGGCACTGGCAAAAAATAAGGCTCCAGGAACTGACCAAATACCAACAGACATGTTTCAACAAACGGATATAGTGCTGGAAGTGCTCACTTGTCTATGCCAAGAAACTTGGAAGTCACCTACCTGGCCAACCAAATGGAAGAGATTCATATTTAAGCCAATTCCCAAGAAAGGTGATCCAACAGAATGTGGAAATTATCGAACAATATCATTAATATCACGCACAAGTAAAATTTTGCTGAAGATCATCCAAAAGTGACTGCAGCAATATATCGACAGGGAACTGCCAGAAATTCAAGCCAGATTCAGAAGAGGACGTGGAACCAGGGATATCATTGCTAATGTCAGATGGATCCTGGCTAAAAGCAGAGAATACCAGAAAGATGTTTACCTGTGTTTCATTGATTATGCAAAGGCATTCCACTGTGTGGATCATAATAAATTTTGGATAACGTTGAGAAGAAAGGGAATTCCAGAACACTTGATTGTGCTTATGAGGAACCTGTACATAGATCAAGAGGCAGTCGTTTGAACAGAAGGGGATACTGCATGGTTTAAAGCCAGGAATGGTGTGCATCAGGGTTGTATCCTTTCACCATACTTAGTCTGTGTGTTGAACAAATAATCCGAGAAGTTGGACTCTATGAAGAAGAACAGGGCATCAGGATTGGAGAAAGACTCATTGATAACCTGCAATATGCAGATGACACAATCTTGCTTGCTGAAAGTGAAGAGGACTTGAAGCACTTACTGATGAAGATCAAAGACTACAGCTTTCAGTGTGGATTACACCTCAACATAAAGAAAACAAAAATCATCACAACTGGACCAATAAGCAACATCATGATAAACAGAGAAAAGACTGAAGTTGTCAAGGATTTCATTTTACTTGGATCCACAATCAACACCCAAGAAATCAAAAGCAGTCAAGAAATCAAAAGATGCATTGCACTGGGCAAATCTGCTGCAAAAGACCTCTCTAAAGTGTTAAAAAGTAAAGATGTCACCTTGAGGACTAAGGTGTTCCTGACCCAAGTCATGGTTTTTTCAATAGCCTCATATGCATGGGAAAGCTGGAGGATGAATAAGGAAGACCAAAGAAGAATTGACCTTAGCGTTGTGGTGCTGGCGAAGAATATTGAATATACCATGGACTGCCAAAAGAAGGAACAAATCTGTCTTGGAAGAAGTACAGCCAGAGGCTCCTTATAAGCAAGGATGGCGAGACTACGTCTCACATAATTTGTACGTGTTATCAGGAAGGGTCAGTCCCTGGAGAAGGACATCATGCTTAGCAAAGTAGAAGGTCAACAAAAAAAAAAGAAGACCCTCAGCCTGCAACAATGGGCTCAGGCATAACACCGATTGTGAGGATGGCCTAGGCCTGGGCAGTGTTTCATTCTGTTGTACGTGGGGTCACAATGAGTGGGAACTGACTCAACGGCACTTAACAACCTAACAACAACAATCTTGTCGGGGAGTCCCTGGGTGGTGCAAACAGTTAAAGGGCTTCACTGCTAACCAAAAGGTTGGAGGTGTGAGTCTACCCAGAGGCACCTTGGAAGAAAGGCCTGGTGATATACTTTTGAAAAAAGCAACCATTGAAAACCCTTTGGAGCACAGCCCTTGTCCAAAACACACAGTTCTACTCTCAAATTCAAAGGGTCGCCATGAGTCAGAATCCACTAGATGGCAACTCTTTTTTTGTTTTAATGTTCCAGGAGGAGTTCCTGGGTGGTACAAATGGTTAACGTGGGCTCGGATGCCAACCAAAAGGAAGACTGGTCATTCGAGTCCACCCAAAGTCACCTCAGAAGAAAGAGCTAGCAAAAAATTATCCATTGAAAACCGTATGGAGCACAGTTCTACTCTGACATACGTGGGGTCGCCACGAATTGGAATTGACTTGATGACAACCAATTTATTCTTATGGAGGAGACACGTGTTGCCATATGGAGCTTTCTTAGCTTTCCTGGCATGTGCTATCAGCACTCCGCATGCACTTCCCCACACAGCTCATGAGCTCCTACAGGGTAAGCACACCGGCATCCTCCATAATCTGTAAAATGGGAGTGTTACTAGACAAGGAGACTTCTGTCAGTCTAGGAAACCAAACCAAATCCGTTGCTGTCAAGTCAAGTGCAACACATATTGACCCTATAGGACAAAGTGGAACCACCCCCTAGTGTTCCCAAGGAGCAGCTGGTGGATTTGAACTGCTGACATTTTGGTTAGCAGCCGAGCTCTTAAGCACTGCCTCACAATCTACGGAAGAAATCGATCATTTTGTAGATATGGAAACTGTGGCAAAAAAGAAAAAGTTAAGGGAAGAAGTCTAAGGTATCGTGATACACGGGGATCAGTGACACGGTGTGCTCAGAGTCCCTCTGCTCTGTTTTCTGAGTGCTCCTCACATTGTTTGTCTGTCTTCAGTTTCTTTTTTTAATTTTTTGCCTCCAGTCATTGTATGTGCCAGCCTTTTTCTCCCAATACCTGACAGGTCAAGTTTTACAGAAAGTCCAGCTCCCTCATTCCCTGGCTGTTCCCAGTTCCCAGGGCTTGTCCTCTCTCTTTCTGTGCAGCCGCCTCATCCCACTAGCCCAGAAGGAGCAGGGCATTCAGTGGGCAGCTCTCTCAATGGCCTCTCCCGCTCCTCTGACTCACTCTCAGAGACTGAAGTGAGCTGAGGTCTTTCTCTTCGCATCTCTCAGTGGCTGGCCTCTCTCCACAGCCCTCCTTCCCCCTCAGAGAGCCACAGTGCACAATACTTACTAAGGTAGGACAGCGCTGAGCCCAGGAGGTTGTGAAAGTCTCCTCAAACTAGAACACCACTGTGCATGGGCTTGAACCCACCTGGTGGGGCTGGCCCTGTGGAGGACACTTGGTCAGGACTTGCTTCATCAAGAAGCTGACCATCGGTGGATTTATCCTAGATCTTCCACTGAGGTTCTACTGGGAAGTTCCTGAGGTCCTGTGCCAACTCTGGCATGCGAATGCTGAGGTCTACAATGACCTTCTGTTGGGGAGCTCCACTCTTGGCATCTCTAAATCTCACTGAGAGCTAGTTTCCAATTGTTTTATTTCTCTGAAGGCTTCATGGTCCTGAGTGCTTACACCTGGATAGAGGTACATGCTAAAAATCGTTAATGATAAACATGGACTGAAGCTTTCCTTTGTCAATTCTAGTCCTTGAGTCATTCAAGTTTCCACAGTGCTTCCAAGGATCTCTGCTGTGCCTCTCACACAATGCCTTCTACCTGAAATATCTATGGATATATCTGTCTCTCCCAATCACACATCAAATTCCTAGTCCATTGACACAAATAACTGGCATGTGTATTGTCACTTTCTACTTCTAAGCCAATTGCAGACCTGACTCACACATTTTCTTTCCCAACAAGTTCAGATTCAACCTCCAAATCTTTTTTCGCATAGTGTTCTAGGAAATGATGGCCAATGGATTGAAGTTGTCATCCAAGATAAAATGTGTTTGTTACATCTGTCCCAAACCAGCATTGTTTAAGCTGCAAGTCATGACCAATTAACGGATAATATATAAATTTAGTGAGCAACAACCAGCATTAAGAAGAAAGAAGGAAAACAAGGAAGGGGGGAAAGAAGGAAGGAAGGAAAGGAGGGAAAGAGGGAGGAAGAAAAGAAATGAGAAAGGAAAAGAAATGGAGGATAATGGACTGGGGTAGAATAGAAAATACAGACTGCATCACATAGAGTAAGGGTAAATACTTGCACCACTTACTCTCCATTTAAGGAGCCCTGCTGGCGCAACAGTTAAGCACTTGGCTATTATCCAAAACGTGGGCGGTTCAAACCCACCCAGCAGGTCGATGAGAGACAGACCTGGCGATTTGTAAAGATTATGCCAAGAAAACCCTATGGGACAGTTCTATTCTGTCACATTGGGTCACTATGAGTCAAAATCAACTTTACAACACCTAACAACAACAATTCTCTATTTGCCAAGCCCCAAACCCCAAGAATAATTCAACATTCTGCTCTGAGCCTGTCATCCTCTGCCTACGGCATCACCTGGGCTCCCTTGCCTCCCGGGCTTCTGGCGGGGCTGGGCCAATGAGGAACCCTGGCAGGAGATCCCGGAGGGCAGGGGCTGTGTCTTTCTGAATCCACGGCTCTGTCACAGGGTCCTCCTTCTGCTCTCCAGTGCTCACTGGATGTCAGTGTCATTTTGTTTCTTCCTTTTGCCTTTTAGGAGTCTCTGGATGATGCAGACAGTTAACATGCTTGACAGGTTGGAGGTGTGAGCCCACCCAGAGGCACCTCAGAAGAAAGATCTTGTGCTCTACTTCCAAACAACCAGCCACCAAAAACCCTACGGAGCATAGTTCTGCTCTATAGGTGGGATCACTATGAGTCAGAATCAACTAAATGGCAACTGATTTTGCCTCTTCATGTCTGGAAAAAAAAAAAAAAAAAAAAACCTGTTGCCATCAAATCGTTTCTGACTCATAGCAACCCTATAGGACAGAGTAGAACTGTCCCATAAGGTTTCCAAGGAGCAGCTAGTAGACTCGAACTGCCGACCTTTTGGTTAGCAGCTGAGCTCTTAAACACTTCACCACCAACACCCCTCTTCATGTCTAGGGGATGATAAAATAATCTTAAATTTAAAAAATTGAATACTATTTTCAATTTTTTTCCGTGTAATGTTTGTGTATATGTATATATATATACCTACACACACACAGAGTGTACCAGCTCCCAATATAGCATGTATCCCTTACTGTGAATCATAGTAAAACAAACAAGTTTGAAAGCCACAGACTGCCCCAGATGGCAGGTACAGGGACTTTCCTCTTGCTTCTCCTCCACGTAGAGTCTTGAGAGCACAGGGCCATCTCTTTTTGCCTCTGTAGCCCAGTGTCTAGTATGGCCTCAGTGGCGTCACTAGGGGTGGTGTCACCCAGTGTGGGTAACTCAGTGTCATCCCCACTCCTCATGGACCTTCTCCCATACTAGACCATACAGAGTCCTTAGTGATGTTTTTTGTACTGATGTGACTCATAAACCCTAATTCCTGTATTTCACTGAATGTAATGGCAATGGTAGTGACATAAACCCTCAAGAAAACAAAGTAAAGTCTGAAACGTGCAAAGACCTGGAGTTAGAAAACCACAAGGGAAGAACATGCTCAGCATTTCCCAAGCTGAAAGACTGATGGAAAAATTCAAGCCTCAAGTTGCAACAATGAAGGATTCTATGGGCAAAATATTGAACGACGCAGGAAGCAACAAAAGAAGATGTAAGAAATACACAGAGTCACTGTACCAAAAAGAATTGGTCAGCCTCAACCATTTCAGGAGGTAGCCTAGGATCAAGTACTGATGGTACTAAAGGAAGAAGTCCAAGCTGCGCTGAAGTCATTGGAAAAAACAAGGCTCCAGGAATTGACGGATATCAATTGAGATGTTTCAACAAATAATATGCAGCACTGGAGGTGCTCATTTGTCTATGCCAAGAAATTTGGAAGACAGCTACCTGGCCAACTGACTGGAAGAGATTCATATTTATGCCAGTTCCAAAGAAAGGTGACCCAACAGAATACAGAAATCATCGAACAGTATCATTAATATCACACAAAAGTAAAATTTTGCTGAAGATCATTCAAAAGTGATTACGGCAGTATATCAGCAGGGAACTGCCAGAAGTTCAAGCCAAATTCAGAAGAGGATGTGTGGAACCAGTGATATCATTGTTGATGTCAGCTGGATCTTGGCTGATAACAGAGAATATCAGAAAGATGTTTACCTGGGTTTTATTGACTATGCAAAGGCATTCAGCTGTGTGGATCATAACAAATTACGAATAACGTTGCAAAGAATGGGAATTCCAGAACACTTAATTGTGTTCATGAGGAACCTATACATAGATCAACAGAACGAGGGGATACTTTGTGGTTTAAAGTTAAGAAAGGTGTGTGTCAGGGTTGTATCCTTTCACCGTATTTATTCAATCTGTATGCTGAGCAAATAATCTGAGAAACTGGACTACATGAAGAAGAATGGGGCATCAGGATTGGAGGAAGACTGTTTAACAACCTGTGTTATGCAGATGACACAACCTTGCTTGCTGAAAGTGGAGAGGACTTGAAGCACTTACTGATGAAGACCAAAGACTACAGCCTTCAGTATGGATTATACCTTAACATAAAGAAAACAAAAATCCTCACAAATGGACCAATAAGCAACTTCATGATAAGTGGAGAAAAGATTGAAGTTGTCAAGGATTTCATTTTTCTTGGATCCACAATCAATGTCCACGGATACAGCAGTCAAGAAATCAAAAGACCCATTGCATTGGGCAAATCCATGGCAAAAACCTCTTTAAAGCAAAGATGTCACTTTAAGGACTAAGGTGTGTGTCTTGGTCATCTACAGCCGCTATAACAGAAATACCATAAGTGAATTGGCTTCAACAAACAGATTTTTATTTTCTCAAAGTCCAGTAGGCTAGATGTCCAAATCCAGGGCACCAGCTCCAGAGGAAAGTTTTCTCTCTCTGTCGGCTCTGGAGTAAGGTCCTTGTCATCAGTCTTCCCTTAGTATGGGAACATCTCAGGGCAGGAACCTCAGGTCCGAAGGACACACTCTGCTCCTGGCACTGCTTTCTTGGTGGTATGAGGTTCCCATGTCTCTCTGCTCACTTCTCTCTTTCATATCTCAAAAGAGATTGGCTTAAGACACTATCTAATCTTCTGGATCTCATCAATATACCTACTGCTAATCCATCTTATTACATCATAGTGATATGATTTACAACACATGAGGAAATCACATCAGATAACAAAATGGCAGACAATCATACGATACTGGGAATCATGACCTAGCGAAGTTGACAGATACTTCTGGGGGACACAATTCAATCCATGATAGTGTTCCTAACCCAAACCATGGTGTTTTCAAACACCTCATATGCATGGGAAAGCTGGGCAATGCATTGGGAAGATGAAAGAAGAATTGATGCCTTTGAATTTTGGTGTTGGCGAGGAGTATTGAATATGCCAGGGACTGCCAGAAGAATGAACAGATACGTCTTGGAAGAAGTCCAGCCAGAATGCTCCTCAGAAGTGAGGAAGGTGAGACTTTGTCTCATGTACTTTAGACATGTTATCAAGAGGGACCAGTTGGTGGAGAAGGACATCGTGCTTGGTAAAGTAGAGGGTCAGTGAAAAAAAGAAAGGCCCTCAAGGCGATGGACTGACACAGTGGCTGCAACAATGGGCTCAAGCAGGACCGGGCAGTGTTTTGTTCTGTTGTATACAGTGTCAATATGAGTTGGAGCTGTTTTGACGGCACCTAACAACTGTAACATTTTTTAAACCATAATTCAAACTTAAACCCTAAAAATTTCTTTAAAGTTAGATATATATTTGCAAGACAATGATGCTTTAAAAAAATTTTTTTAAAAGACTTAAAAAAAGCTAAATTTAAGGTTTAAGTTATATTTCTAAACATGTATCAAGAAAAATGACATTTCTTCCACTTCGTGTTTTAAACTGTCAATTTCTCTATTTAGTTATCAAAGAGTTATACAATCAATAATTGTGATACATGTAAGTTTATTATCCATTTTAATCATAGAATAATATGTAGTAAATATAGTTGTAAATTGCTTAAATGTAATATTGCTTAGATTATACGAATACTAGCAAAATTGTTCTGTAAAATCTCTCTACATCGAATTACAACATTATTAGCTCCAACATTATTAGTAACTTAGCAGAAGCCTTTTTTAATTTTTCTCCTTCTTTTCCTTTAATTACTACTTTATTCTCAAAAAAGTTATTGATATAGCTTTACAAATACTAATTACTACATATTGTAGCTAAAACACCAAAAAATTTGACAGAATCAGTGACTATAAAAACGCTAGCAGCAGTGAAAACAGCCGTGAATGATTGTTCCACGTGCAGATGAAGCCAGATGATTCGGAGTGTCATCGTAATTGGGTAATAAAGATAGCTCTGGACCACAACTACCACAGCCTCCACCAAACTCAGCCCAGAACAGCTAGATGGTGCCCGCTTACCACCACCGACTGCTCTGGCAGGGATCACAATAGAGGGTCCCGGACAGAGCAGGAGAAAATTTTAGAACAAAATTCAAATTCACTGAAAAAAGAGATCAGGCTTGCTGGTCTGACAGAGACTGGAGAAACCCCAAGAGTATGGCCCCCGGACACCCTTTTAACTCAGTACTGAAGTCACTCCTGAGGTTCACCCTTCAGCCAAAGATTAGACAGTCCTATAGGGCCAACAATAACACTTGTGAGGGATGTGCTTCATAGTTCAATTATGTATACGAGACTATTGGGCACACCAGCCCAAAAGCAAAGACAAGAAGGCAGGAAGAGACAGGAAAACAGGATGAATGGAAACCGGGAAACTGGGGTGGAAAAGGGGAGAGTGTTGACACATTGTGGGGTTGGCAACCAACGTCACAAAACAATTTGTGTATTAACTGTTTAATGAGAAACTACTTTGCTCTGTAAACTTTCACCTAAATCACAATGAAAAAAAAATTAATCTAAGCCATTTAGAAAATTACTTTACTATTGAAGTTGACTAATTCTTGAATTAAAAAAATAAGAATAATGACAACTCTGACCTGAGGGCATTAGAAGTTTCAAAAAGTCAATTAGCACAGAGTTTTAGCCTTGTAGGTATATTGATACATGTAAGCTGAGCCGACGAATTTTTTTGTTGTTGTTATAACTAACTACAGGGATATTTTTATAAAAAATAACCAATTTCTGCTGAAACACTGCACAGAAACTTTATAGACAGTCATTTTGGTGTCAGCCCCTGTGACAATGTCACTTGTTGTGGTCCACACTCCAGCACCCTCCTAGTGATCCCACTGTACTGACATATAGCAGGCACTCATTAAATGCAGAAAGAAACAGCTGTGTTGCATAATGTAAGAAATCATCTTTTGTCACTGTTAAATGGAATTGTTCTCAAACACTAGTGATCTTTGAGCTACTGAACTTGGCTCATGCCAGTCAGCCCTTGTTAGTTTACAGCTGGTACGACTTTTCTTATAATTTCTCATAGTTTGTTCTCTCAACATTAGAACAACGGCCATGCTACAGGCCTTTGCTAGCCCCTGAAGCAACTACAGAGATCTCTGCCCCTTGGACGCTTACTCTATTCTTGCTACTCAAAGTGTGGCCCATGGGCCAGAAGCTTCAGCACCACCTGAACATTGACTGTAAAAGCAGAATCTCAGGCCCCACTCCAGAACTCCAGGATCCAAATCTGCGTTTTTAACAAGCTGTCCAGAAAGTGCATGTGCAAACACAGTTCTGAGAAGCACTGCTCTACAGCCCAGGAGTGTGGCCAGTACTGGGTGAGGATGGTTGCTGTTAGGTGCCATCCAGCTTTCTTGGACTCATAGCGACCCCATGCACAACAGAAGGGAACACTGCCCCGTCCTGCATCATCCTCACGATCGTTGGTATACCTGAGCCCATTGTTGCAGCCACTGTGTCAATCCATCTCGTTCAGGGTCTTCTTCTTTTTCACCGACCCTCTACCTTACCAAGCATGATGCCCCTCTCCAGGGACTGGTCCCTCCTGACAACAAGTCCAAAGGATGTGAGATGAAGTCTCGCCATCCTCGCTTCTAAGGAGCATTCTGGCTGTACTTCTTCCAAGACACATTTATTCATTCTTCTGGCCGTCCATGGTATATTCAATATTCTTCACCAGGTGAGGACTCGGTCAATACATGGAGGCTGGTGGACTGATCAGCTTTGAGACTGGAGAAGACACTTACCAGCAGATGTGGGACTGGGATGTGTAGGGCAGGACCTTTGGAGCCCAGCTTCCCTGAGGCCTTGGGGACCAGCAGGTTACTCTGGAGAGATGGAGAAGACAGCTACTGCTTCCCCATGACAATACTCATCCCATCAGCCTCTTATAAAAATAACAGTACAGAGACTCCCATGTTTCCTAAGTAGGAGCTTTGAAGGTGGCATCGTGTAACCAGAAGAGACCAGACCAGGACCAGAATAGGCTTCCATGACTTTTGGTCACTCTACCTCAGATGGCTCAGTGTTCTCATTTGCAAAAGGGGTACGTTGATTTCTATCCTGCCCACTTGTTGTGGATGTTTAACGAAGTCCCGGACGTGGAAAGGTGGGTGAACACCAGCCTCATTATCTCGGCAGCTGCAGCCACGGCTGTGCGGGGCCAGAGCCGTTCTACCTTTTCACCACAAGTACCTGCTAGTGCGACAAAGAGTTTACAAAGCCCTTCACAAAACTGCGAAGTGCAGGTTAAATGGAGAGCTAGGTAATGAAGCTCATTAGCTGGAAATAATTTGCTCAGCTTGCTGAAGGTCAGTGGCTCTGCTCTGTGTGTGGAACACAATAGACAACGGAGAAGGAACCAGAATCAGAACAGGAGACATCCCTGCCCCAGCCTCTTTTCTCTCTGCATGGGCACTGCAGAGAGTCTGGCAATGAAAAAGAGGAATGAGGATCCGTAGCAAGGAAATAAGAAGAATTGACACCCTCAAATTGTGGTCTTGGTGAAGAATATTGAATATACCGTGGACTGCCAAAAGAATGAACGAATCTGTCTTGGAAGAAGTACAACCAGAATGCTCCTTAGAAGCAAGGATGGAGAGACTAGGTCTCACATCCTTTGGACATGTTATCAGGAGGGACCAGTCCCTGGAGAGGGACATCATGCTTGGTAAAGTAGAGGGTCAGCAAAAAACAGGAAGACCCTCAAGGAGATGGATTGACACAGTGGCTGCAACAATGCACTCAAGCATAACAACAATTGTGGGGATGGCACAGGAGTGGGCAGTGTTTCGTTCTGTTGTACATGGGATTGCTATGCATTACAACTGACTCAACGGCACCCAACAACAAGAGTAGGACTTCTGGGCAATCTGCCACGTGACCGTCAACAGAAGGGAAGGGGACTCAGCTCTCAGATGGAAGCTCATACCCAGGCAGAACTGCTTCTACAAACTGTTGTTTGAAGATTCAAAGCTTGGCCATGAGAAAAGTTCTCTCTCTAAAGTACACTCGGTCATTCCATACATATTTATTAGGTGCCTCCTATGTGCCACCACCAGCCAGAAAATGTAAGGCAGAAGAAAACACCTTCCCTGCCTGCAAGGAACATTTCTGACCTCATAGGTTCACCTCTTAAGACCCTCAGTGGCTCCCTGTGACTTAAAAGATAACATCTCAACTCCTTTGCTTGCCATTCTACCTTTCAAGTTAATTTGCTTGCTGACCTCACTCCTGCCAGCCTTCCCCCATAAACTCAACCCCTTAGCTAACTAATGTGCTGTCCAATTCATCAGATTAATACCCTTCTTTAGGTCTCATTAACCTCACATATGCTCTTCCCTCTGTCTGAAATGTCCTTTTCCCCTCTTGTCCGGTGAACTCCTATCCATCCTTTAAAGCCCATCTTAGACCTTATCCCTTCTGTGTGGCCCCCTTGACTTCCTCAAGCAGTGATGATCACTCTCTCCCCTGGGCTTCTGCAGCACATAGCACATGGTTGTATTGGGCAGTCCATCGTGTTGTTTCCTTGTCAGTGGTCACCACTGGACGGTGACCTCCCTGGGGGCAAGGACCATGTCTTTTTTTCTTCATATCACCAGTGCTTGGATGAAGGACAGAGCTGGAGCCAGGACTCAAGCTTCTGAATCCAGTGCCCCGTTCATTTTACCATGCTGCTAACTGGGCAGGCCTCGCGTGCCGCCTTTAGCCCTTATTAGCTGGATTCCTCCAGGGCTGTAGACGGCATGAGGAAAAGAGAATTTGCAATAAGAGTACAATTTTTTAAGCCTTCTTTCTTTTCTTTCTGAGTCTATGAAATTTGGCTTTTATCGTTTCTTTGCCTTAATTAGTTCATCTTGGGAAAATGACTCAATCTTACTTGTGTGCCTCAGTTTTCTCGTAAGTTAAATGGACACAAAGATACTTACCCAAGATTCCTTCATAGGGATCTCATATACAGAGCTAAACATTCAATAAAAATATATCAAACATCTATTGTGTAAAACCCAGTGTGAAACTATTTTCAAGAGAAAAAAAATGAAAAGAGACACAGTCTCTGCTCCCTTGTAGTTTATTATCTAATAGACGGGACTAAAATGTACATTCTAAGCGCGGTAATAAATGGTAGAAAGTGCTAAGTGCCTGCCATAGGCACTAGGTAGTGCTGTAATGGAAACATGACAAGTGGGGGCTTTAACGGATAGAAATTTAGTTCCTCACAGTTCTGGAAGCGGAAAGTCCAACCACAGTCTCGGCAGAGTGGTCTCGGCAGATGGGTCTCGGCAGATGGGTCTCGGCAGCATTGCTTCCTTCTGTGGCCTCAGTTTCTGACGTCGGAGATCTTAGGCGTTCCTTTGCTTGTAGAGCATCCTCACATGGTGTCTGCCTTCCCCTGTGCATGCCTCTGTGTCTCTTCTGCTTTCTTTTTTATAAGACACCATTCAGAAGTGATTAGGTCAAGGAACTACTCTACTGTGATACGACCTCATTAACATAACAAAGGAAAACCCCTATTACTAAACAAGATCAAAGTTACAGGTACAGGGGTTAGGACGTCCACAGAACTCTTCAGGGGATGCTACTCCATCCTTAACAGTGTCATAAGAGGAATACAAATTATGAACAATAGAAGTGTGAAGAGGGTGTTATAAAACAAACAAAGGAAAACCCATTTCTCTTGAGCTGACTCCAACGCACGGCAACCCATGTGGTATAGAGCTGAACTGAGCTCCATAGGGTTTTCTTGGCTGCAATCTTTATGGAAGCAGATGGCCAGGTCTTTCTTTCTCGGTGCTGCGGGGTGGGTTTGAACTGCCAACCTTCAGGTTAGTAGTCAAGTGGGAACTGTCTGTGCCACCTAGAGACATATACAACTATACAGATTCTTTAAAATTTCTTTCTTTCTTTTTTTTTTTTAATTGCGCTTTAGGTGAAAATTCACAGCTCAAGTTAATTTCTCATTCAAAAATTTATCCACATATTGTGTTATGACATTGGTTGCAATCCCCACAATGCTATCTCTTTCCAGTCCGGGTTCCCTGTGTCCATTCGTCCAGTTCCTGTCCCTTCCTGCTTTCTCGTCCTTCTTTTGGACAGGAGCTGCTCATTTGGTCCCGTATATTTGATTGAACTAAGAAGCATGTTCCTCACGTGTATTATTTTTTGTTTTATAGGCCCGTCTAATCTTTGTCTGAAAAGTGGGCTTCAGGAATGGTTTCAGTTCTGGGTTAACAGAGCATCTAGGGGCCATAGTTTTGGAAGTTTCTCCAGTCTCTGTCAGACCAGTAAGTCTTTTTTTTTTTTTTTTTAAAATGTGAATTTGAATTCTGTTCTATATTTTTCTCCTGCTCTGTCCAGGACTGTCTGTTGTGATCCCTGTCAGGGTGGTCTTTGGTGGTAGCCAGGCACCATCTAGTTCTTCTGGTCTCAGGCTGGTGGAGCCTCTGGTTCATGTGGTCCCTTAGTCCTTTGGGTTAGTATTTTCCAAGTGTCTTCATCATTTTCTAGGAAGCAAGAGTTTTAAAACAGTCAAAATTATGTTACAGTATTTTACAATAAGACTGCTTAAGAAAATGGTACACTTTCTTCTCAGGAGCCTGGGGGATTTTGAAGGAAATTGTCACCTCCACAAGAACACCAGAAGGCAAGTGTATCAATTAAGGGCAGAAGAATTTCATGGTAAAAAGGCACTGGGCTGAGTTTTCATGAGGATGAACGTTCTGGAGTAAGCAGTGTTCAGGAGCGTCAGAAAAGAGTCTTCCAGAAGGAGGCAGGGAGCCCAGGAAGCCTGCTCCCAGAGACCCCACCGTGGCCCTCAGCACCATCAGGTGGTGCTCAGTCTGTGGGCACCAGCAGGAGAATGTGGCAGCCTTCCCCGCGTGCGAGTTACAGGATGTAAGGGTTATACAGAAAAAAAAAGAGTTCACATTTGGAAAACTCCAACTTACACAGGCTTCTGTATTATAGAACATCTCAGGGTCTTCAATGGGCTTTAGAAATTTCCAAGAGGAAGATAAAGCATGCAGCATTTCCCAGACTTATTAGACTATAGAAAAACCCAAACCAAACCCATTGCTATCCAACAGATTCTGACTCATAGTGACCCTACCAGACAGAGTAGAACTGCCCCATAGGGTTTCGAAGGAGCAGCTGGTGGATTCAAACTGCCAACGTTTTGGTTATCAGCCAAATGCTTAAACCTTATATTTCACAAAGAATTTCATGTGGCTTTTGTTGCACAGAATATTTTGGAAAACACTGACGTAAAACAAGAAATGAGATTCTAAAAATTACCAGTTACCCCTCTTGTAAGTATTTACATGTGTATATTTATGAGCATTCAAGTATTTGAGACGAGGGTTTGGGGAAAATGGACTCTCCTCGTCAACATTTTACTGACCCTTAGGAGGAAAGGGATAGAAGGGCCCACGGGGGAATGAACGAGATGATTTTTAATCTCAAATGTCTTGCTTGACTTTATTATATTTTTCTTCCTTACAAATGCCAACAGTGCTGGAAACAGGTGATGGACTAATCTTTCTGATCCAATTGCATTACTGAGATTGAGGCTGATTTTGAACCATTCAGGAAAAACACACACTGCCCAGAGTTTTCCTCTTAGGGAGGGATGTCTTTGCTTTTAAAGTCCTCTGTGTATGTCTCAGACAGTTTACATAGGATCTCAACTGTGTCAACAAGAATACCCTCGGGACCTAGCTCTTATCTTATTCTGTTGGCTTCTCATTGACCTGGAGGGCCTGAGCCACCTGCGAGGTTAGAATATTCTGTACATCTGGATCTGTTAACAAAGCTACTTTAGACATTTAACCATGTCCCCATTCAGCTGACATGTAGGAGAACCATCCGTGGCCCAGCATTGATCCAGAGCTATGGAAAGACAGTCTTGCCCACATATAATGGTAAGAAGACAGTCTACGGGCTTTCGGAAGCTCTCAGGTCTGCCTCTGATTCCTTCCCACATCAGAGACAGGTAGTTTCTCATAAAAATAAAAACTAGGCTTCTGACACTTTTATGGTATTTACAGCTGCTTCCTTAGCCACCACACACACTGCTTTCATCTTCTTTCCAGTTGTCCATACATCTAACCTGGTGACCTATCTTCCCCTTCTCAACCTTGCCTCCCACTTAGACCTCAGTGAGGTCCTCAGCTCCCCGGCATTGGCCCTTTCCTTCTCTCCCCCGCCATGATGAACAATCTCTCTAGCTCTGCTGCCCCCCGACTCCCACTTTCTGCACCTGCTGACTCTGGATGGCTCCCTTATGCTTCCTTTCTGACCCCCTACCAAAAATAAATGAACAAATAAAAGCACAAAGCAATCGACTCTGAATCATAGCAACCCCATGTGTGTCCAAGTAGACTTGCGTTCCATAGGGTTTTCAGCAGCTGATTTTTCCGAAGTAGATCACCAGGCCTTTCTTCTGAGGCAGCTCTGGGTGGACTCGAACCTTCAACCTATCAGTTAGCAGCTGAGTTCATTAACTGTTTGCACCGCCTAATGACTCCCTCCTTGCCCCACTATTTCTCTAAAGGGACACTTTCATGCTCACGGCCTCTCCCTCCCACTGACACAGGGCGGGCAGTTAGCCCCACTGGTGAGGGATCACAGGCCAACGGCCCCTAAACAGCTGCCCTGTTGGCCTCTCCAGCTCCACCAGCAGCGGCAGTCTTTGTCTCCAGGATGAATGGTGGACACAGGAAATACCCTCCAAGGAAATCAAGCCGATCTGCCCAGACAGACCGAGAGTTCCTGGGTGGAACTTGGTGCCTCGGCACAGGGCCCTCCTCGTGTTGGCACTGGTCAGAGAATGGATTCAAATTTCTGACAGAAGTGGTTCGAGCCTGGACTTCTGCAGTTCATAATGCACCCTGCAGGGAAGCCCTGCAATGCATCACGCCCTGCATACCTGCCCAGAGCTGGTAGTCTAGACTCTCAGAAAGGACTGAGGCCAGAGATGGCAGAGACTGGAGATGGCCACATGAACCACCTGTATCAATCGAGTCTCTCGCTTTTAAATAGGAACGGACAACCAAGGACCAAGAGACACTGAAGAACTAACAGCTTAAAAGGGAAGTGATTTCCTGGTAAGCAGACGGCTATTAAGCCAGCATTTTATTTTCTCTCTAGAAATCATCCCAAAGCAACGAAAAAAAAAACAAAAACTTTTATTGTTGTTGAAAATATCCACGGCAAAACATACACCAATTCAAGAATTTCAACGTATAAAATACAGTAACATTGATTACATTCTTCAAATGTGCAGCCAACAAAGAAAATCTTTTAAAATACAACGAAGTACATTTTGCTGGAAGTAAAAATAAGAATAGCTAGCATTTATTCAACACTCACTATGTATCAAGTGGTATTTTAAAAACTTTCAGACATGAACTTAACTAAAGCCAGGACATTTCACCGTATCATTCAAATGGCCACCAAACACGGGAAAAGACACTCAGCCTCATTAGCCATCAGAGAGATGCACGTCCAAACAACAGTGAGATACCATTTCACTCTTACTAGGATGGCTAACATACAAAAATCAGAAAATAACATATGTTGGCGAGAAGGTGGAAAAACAGAAACCCTTATGTACTGCTGCTGGGACTGTAAAATGGTACAGCTGTTGTGGAAAACAGTGTGGTAGTTCCACCAAAAAATCTAAAAATAGAACTACCATTTAAACAAAAAACACTGCTGGGACTTCTAGCGACCCTACAGGACAGAGTAGAACTGCCCCATAGGGTTTCCAAGGCTGTAATCTTTATGAAAGCAAACTGCCACATCTTTCTCCCACTGAGTGGCTGGTGGGTTCGAACTGCTGAACTTTTTGGCTGGTAGCTGAGTGCTTTTAACCACTGGGCAACCAGGGCTCCAGAAATACCATATGACCAAGCAATTCCATTCCTCAGTATATACCCGAAAGAATTGAAAGCAGACTTGAACAGAGACTGGTACACCAATATTCATTGCAGCACTGTCACCGTAGGCAAAAGGCAGAAACAACTTAAATGTCCGTCCACGGATGAATGGATAAAGAATATATGGTACATATAAATGCAATAGAATACTACTCAGCCAGTAAGAGAAATAAAGTCTGGATACATGCTACAATATGGATGGAGCCTGAAGACATTACACTGAGTAAAATCAGCCAATCAGAAAAGGACAAATACTGTATGACCTCCCATATATAAAAAGACAAGAACAGGCAACTATATAGAGACCAACATTTATTAGTTACTACAAGAGGTGGGAGGGAGGGAAAAGAGGGGCTTACTGCTGATGGAGCATTGAGTATCAGTTTACAGTGATGGAGAATCACGTTGATTAAGGGAAACATCAAAAGAAGATGGAAGGAATAAACAGAGTCATGTACCAAAAGGATTGGATGACGTTCAACCATTTCGGGAGGTAGCATATGATCAAGAACCAATGGTAATGAAGGAAGAAGTCCAGGCTGCACTAAAGGCATTGGTGAAACACAAGGCTCCAGGAATTGACAGAACACCAACTGAGATGTTTCAACCAACGGATGCAACAGTGCAAGTGCCCATTCATCTACGCCCAGAACTTTGGAAGACAGTACCTACACGACTGACTGGAAGAGACCCATATATGCACCCGTTCCACAGAAAGAGGATCCAACAGAGTACAGAAATTATTGAACAATATCATTGTCACAGGCAAGTAAAATTTTGCAGAAGATAATGCAAAAATAGTTGCAGCAATACATTGACAAGGAACTGCCAGAAATTCAAGCTGGATTCACAACAACAGGATGTGGAACAAGGGATACTATTGATGATGTCAGATGGATGCTGGCTGAAAGCAGAGAATACCAGAAAGATGTTTACCTGTGTTTTATTGACTATGCAAAGGCATTAATGATGTCAGATGGATCTTGGCTAAAAGAAGAGAAGACCAGAGAGATGTTTACTCGTGTTTTATTGACTATGCAAAGGCATTAAACTGTGTGGATCATAACAAATTATAGATAACATTTCCAAGAATGGAAATTCCAGAACACTTAATTGTGCTTATGCGGAACCTGTACATAGACCAAGAGACAGTTGTACAAACAGAACAAGGGGATACTGCATGGTTTAAAATCAGAAAACGTGTGTACCAGGGTTGTATCCTTTCACCACACTTATTCAATCTGTATGCTGAGCAAATAATCTGAGAAACTGGACTACATGAAGAAGAATGCAGCATCAACATTGAAAGAAGATTTATTAACAACCTGCAATATGCAGGTGACACAACCTTGCTTGCTGAAAGTAAAGTGGACTTGAAGCACTTACTAATATAGATCAAAGACTACAACCTTCAGTATGGATTAAGCCTGAACAAAAAGCAACATCAAGATAAATGGAGAAAATATTGAAATTGTCTAGGATTTCATTTTACTTGGATCCACAATCAATGCCCATGGAAGCAGCAGTCAAGAAATCAAATGACATATTTCATTGGACAAATCTGCTGCAAAGGACATCTTTAAAGTGTTAAAAGCAAAGATGGCACCTTGAGGACTAAGGTGCCTCTGACCCAAGCCATGGTTTTTTTCAATTGCCTCATAAGCATGCGAAAGCTGGACAATGAATAAGGAAGACCAAAGAAGAATTGGTGCTTGAATTATGATTGTTGGCAAAGAATATTGAATATACCATGGAGTGCCAGAAGAACAAACAAATCTGTCTGGAAGAAGTACAATCAGAATGCTCCTTAGAAGTGAGGAAGGTGAGACTTTGTCTCACCTACTTTAGGCATGTTATCAAGAGGGACCAGTCCCTGGAGAAGGACATCATGCTTGGTACAGTAGCAGGTCAGCGAAAGAGAGGAAGACCTGCAGTCAGATAGATTGACACAGTGGCTGCAACAGTGGGCTCAAACACAGCAATGATTGTGATGATGGTGCAGGACTGGGCTGTGTTTCATTCTGTTGTACACGGGGTCACTATGAGTTGGAACCAACTCAACAGCACCTAAGAACAACAACAACAATAAAGGTAGGATAGCACAGCCAATTAATACAATTACTGTCGATAAGCTGTACACCTGTAAAAAGTTGAATTGACAAAAGTTGTGGGATAAATACATTTGCAATAAAGACTGAAGGAAAGAGTAACTGCTGAGGCTGGCTATGAACAACCAAACACCTCATGGGATTTTGTTTCTTGATCTGGAGGTTTAGAGTCATGGTTTTATGGGATATCCCAGTCAATTGGACTAATAACATGTGTAGTGCTTCTGTTCTACGTCCTAGCTGGTAGACTTCATAGGTCTCAAAAGCCTTCAAGTGGCCATCCAAGGTACAACAATTTGTCCTTATTTGCCTGGAGCAACAGAGGAAAAAGGAAACACAGGAATAGGAGGAGGAAATGGAACATGTGGCTAATTGCCTCCATGAACAACTGCCTCCTTGTCGTGAGACCAGAAGAACTGGATGGTGCCCAGCTACCATTACTGAACATTTTGATCAAAGATTCTATAAAAGTATCCTGATCAAAAGGGGAGAAATGCAGAATAGAATTTCAAATTCTCATGGAATCCAGTCCTTCTGGAGCCATGGAGTCTGGATGAACCCCTGAATCTACTGCCTTGAGATAATCTTTAAACCTTAAACTAAAAATATCCCCTGAAATCTTCTTAAAACCAAACAGTAGTTTAGCTTAAGTAGTAAAGAACGTCTGCCTTGAGCATTGTGCTCTTTTAAGATCTATATATATGGGATCAAACTGACAACAGTAACCCAAAAGTTTAGATAGGAAACTTAAGGGGCAGGGAGTTTCTGTTAATGGTAAAGGAACAACTCAGAAAAGAAGGACGAGATTGTTGCACAGCCTGAAGAATGGAATCCATGTCGATGAATTGTACATGTAGAAATTATGGAATTAGTATGTGTTCTGCTGTGTATATTCTCAACAACAATAAAAATAAAACAAATTATAAAAAATTAAAAAAACATAAAACTTGTGAAACAAAACAAAAGAAAAAAAGACCTACATAAAATCACTGGGACAAAAAATAATCAGCTCTTCCCATTTTTCTGTAACAGCCAAAAAAACCAAACCAAACCTGTTTCCGTCGAGTAGATTCCAACTGAGTAGAACTGCCCCATAGGGTTTCCAAGGCTGGACTCTACAGAAGCAGACTGCCACACCTTTCTCTCGAGGATCAGCTGGTGCCTTACAAGTGCCGACCTTTTGGTTAGCAGCTGAGTGCTTAATGATTGCACCACCAGGGCTCCGTGTGTGTGTGTGTGTGTGTGTGTGTGTGTGTGTGTGTGTGTGTGTGTGTGTGTGTGTGTGTGTGTGTGTGTGTGTGTGTGTGTGTGTGTGTGTAACCACAGACCTACCTGTCATGGTTTGAATTATGTGCCCCAAAAATGTGTTTGGCTGGGCCATGATGATTCGCAGAATTGTGTGGTTGGCCTCCATTTTGTGATTGTAATTTTATGTTAAAGAGGATTAGGGTGGGATTGTAACACCACCTTTACCCAGGTCACATCCCTGACCCAATGTAAAGGGAGTTTCCCTGGGGTGTGGCCTGCACCACCTTTTATCTTACAAGAGATAAAAGGAAAGGGAAGCAAGCAAAGTTGGGGACCTCATACCATCAAGAAAGCAGCGCTGGCAGCAGAGCGTGCCCTTTGGACCAGGGTCCCTGCGCAGAGAAGCTCCTAGTCCAGGGGAACACCGAACAGAAGAAGGTCAACAGAGAGAAAGCCTTCCCCTGGAGCTGACGCCCTGAATTTGGACTTTTAGCCTACTTTGACTGTGAGGAAACAAATTTCTCTCTGTTGAAGCCATCCACTTGTGATATTTCTGTTGTAGCAGCACTGGATGACTAAGACACTACCCAAGCTATATATCAGAACAGAATAACACAGGAGCTCCAGCTACATCTCCTACATTATAAATCCAGTCAGAGACATGGCTGTTAACAGTTCTCCATCTAAGTAACCTTTCTCGCCCTCTTCCATCATTATAGACACCCAATTTTATTTGGGACAGTGAATATCACCATCTAAGACTACAGATCCCACTTCTCTTGACATTGGACATAGACCAGTGACCAAGTCAAGGCCAGTGAGATGTAAGCAGAAGTGTGCGTGACTTCTAGGAAACCTTAAAAGGCAGCTAAAGCAAATACTTTGCCCTTTTCTCTCTTTCCTCTTTTCCTACCAGCTGGAATTTGATGTGATAGCTGAAACTGCCATCTTGGCCCATGAAGATGGTGGAGCAGCGAGATACACAAGGACTGAGTCTTCACAGTGTGGCATGGCCATTGCAGCCCTGGACCTCCTAACTCCCATCTGCCTCTCCACGAGAAAGAAAGAAACTTAAGTACGATGCACTCACATTTGGGGCAATATGTAGCTGAACCAAATATTAGCTGATACAAATCTCAATGAGGTAATCAACCAGGGGGATAATTCCATAGTACAACTGTCCCTTACTGATAAGGTTATCTTTATTTATCCAAAATATAGTATTCTTCCACGTGTTACTTTATATGAAAAACTTCTTTTTCAATGAACTTGCCCCAATGAGCAGTATAGAGTCTAAGTGCCTGAGGCAGACTGGAAATAAAGTTATTTGGGGAGACTAAATTCTATTATTCCACAGTGTTGACAGGAAGCTAAAAAGCCCCAACTTTGCTAATAACTCTTTACCATATGTCATAGATTGAATTGTGTCCCCCAAAATATCTGTCAACTTGGCTGGGTCATGATTCCCAGTACTGTACGATTGTCTACTATTTTGTCATCGGATGTGATTTCTCTATGTGTTGTATATCCTATCACTGTGATGTAATAAGATGGATTAGCAGCAGTTATACTGATGAAATCTACAAGATTAGATAGTGAATTAAGCCAATCTCTTTTGAGATATAAAAGAGAGAAATGAGCAGAGACACATGGGAACCTGATACTACCAAGAAAGCGGTGCTGGCAGGAAAGCACGTCCTTTGGACCTGGGGTTCCTGCCCTGAGATGCTCCCAGACCAAGGAAGACTGATGCATCACAAGGACCTTCCTCCAGAACAAACAGAGAGAGAAAGACTTCCCCTGGAGCTGATGTCTTGAATTTGGACTTGTAGCCTACTAGACTGTGAGAGAATAAATTTATCTTTGTTAAAAGCCATCCACTTGTGGTATTTCTGTTATAGCAGCACTAGATGACTAAGACATCATATTTTTAAACAAGTGATGAGCACAGAACAGAAAAATCTCATTGCACTGGGGACAATGAGAGACAGGCTAGGCTCACACACCGGCTAAGTGAGCTACTAGTATCCATGTTCTCAGTGGATTTCCAGTCCAATTCAAGCCCCGACAAAATTAGAAGCCACTACAGCATTGTTTTGGGGGGCTAACAAACAAACTAATCAGTTGTTTTGTTCTATGTTCAACAAAAAAGTGGAACATAGAACTACCATATGATCCAGCAATCCCAACTCTAGGTATATATGTAGAAGTGAAGGCAGGAACACAAACAGAAACCTGTACACCAATGTTCTAAGATGGCTGTTGTTGTTCTTAGTTGTCATCAGATTGGTTCCAACTCTTATTGATCCCAAGTACAACAGAACCAAATGTTGCCCGGTCCTGCACTATCTTCCTGATCATTGATATGTTTGAGTCCATTGTCGCAGCCATTGTGTCAATCCATCTCATTGACGTTTTCCCTCAACTTCTCTGGTCAACAACCATTTATCACTCTGTGGTGGTTTGTATGTTGCCGTGATGCTGGAAGCTATGACACTGTGATTTCAAATACCAACCAGCTGAGTCACCCATGGTAGACAGGTTTCAGTGGAGCTTTCAGACTAAGGCAGACTAGGAAGAAAGGCCGACTGACCTACTTCTGAAAATTAGCCAATGAAAACACTTTGGATTGCAGAATATTGTCGGAAACAGAAATGGTAGCTCCCTGTAATTTCATGGTATTTATTTCTCACTCTTCTGGCACGCTGTGTCTTAACAAGGCATCTGCAGTACCTACTACTTCCTGCTCTCAGGCTCTTATCAGCATAATATTTTTAATATGGTACTGTGGAGTTTTTATTTTTTATAAAATTTTAATATGATATTGTAGGATGGTGAGCCAGAGAAGCTGCAAGCAGATTACACCATAGCACAGTTAATGTACCCCTGAGGCAGGATGTTACAGGTTCTGTTACCACTGCCAGGTAGAGCAAACGCTTCTGATGGGTTTGGGGGATAGAGAAAAGGCTATTCGCCAAATTACTAGCTTTATACCAGGCCCTAGTGGTTTCAGTGAGGAAACACATCTAGAACATCAACTGCATTGGAAGTCACTACCTACTCAAGCTTAAAATAATCCAGTTGCAGATGTGGTAGAAATTACAATCATTCTAGCATTTAACATGTTGATGGTGGTACCAATCTCTGTGATTCCGACAGGGTTGTAATTTTTGATCTATTATTTTGGTAGGGAGCAGATGAGACTACTGAACTAGGGCTCGTCCCATAGGTCAGGGAGGGAATCTAAGTTCCTGAGGACACGCATTTCAATTGTATATTCAGGAGCCTGGAAAATAATCAGTGTCCTACCTTGAGGCAACTGTGGCAGCAATAACCAATGCGTGTACCTACATGGTTGTACTACCTGAGGCCAAAGAAACAAACCCATTGACGCTGAGTCAATTCCAACTCATAGCGACCCTACAGGACAGAGCTGAACTGCCCCAAAGGGGTTCCAAGGCTGTCAGCTTTACGGAAGCAGACTGCCATCTTTCTCCTGAGGAGCGGTTGGTGGGTATGAACCGCTGACCTTTCCGTTAGCAGCCAAGCGCGTAACCACTGCACCACCAGGGATCCCAAATTCAGGCTCACCCCACTACTTTCGAACTCTGATGGGGCCTCACTTCTCAAGACTTGACTTCCTGAGCAGCTGTAGAAGGAGCCAAGTGGTCCAACCTGTAAATGCAAGAGAGCTAACTCTCCGTGGGGGTAAGCAAAGGAGACGGATGAAGACAGTCAGTTTTCTCACCACCTCTCCCTCTGACTGGCGTCTCCAAGGCACAGTGGTTGCACACAGCCTTTCTGGAGGGTTCTTGGTGGCTGAGTGGCCGCATCTGTTGAGCTGTGACTCCGTAAGCAGCGTCTCATGCCCTGAAGCAGAGACCAGTGCAGGAAAGCATCGCTCTGCATTTACTTCCCACGCTGGCTTCCCTTTGACCTCACCCCCGCTGCCCAGGGATTTGACTCCCCAGTAAAGCTCTGACTCAAGCTTTACTTCTAGGGATTCTGTTCTAACACATTGGGGTACAGTCACTTCAGTAAATGGCAGGTCCTTTGGGGGAAAATTAGGAGAATGATTTGCAGGAGGTTGCTGTTATTACTAGAGAATTCCAGCTTACCTTCCATCTAAAGGTTCCTGGATCTATAAACTGCCTGAGGTCTCGGAATGGGGTGGGGTCACTCTAAGTCATTATTCACTAGACCTGGAGATTTTTGTTTGTTCTTTTTTTAGGGGAGCAGGAGGAGGGAGAGATTGTTTTCATTTTTGTTGTTGTTGTTTTAGTTTTCTTTATGGTCATTCTTATCAAGTAGAACCTTAGTGGATTTCTCATCTGTTTTGGTCCTAGGATCCCCATGATAAATTGGTGTTGTTAGCTGCTGTGGAGTCGGCTCCCGACTCATGGTGACCCCATGCACAAGGGAACCAAACAATGCCCAGTCCTGGGTCATCCCCGTGATTGATTGTGGGTTTTCACTGGCTGATTATCAGAAGTAGGCTTTTCTTGCTAGGCTGTCTTAGTCTGGAAGCTCCATGGAAACCTTTTCAGCATCATAGAAACATGCACAACCTCCACTGACAGACAGACAAATGGTGGCTGCTCAGAGGGGCATCGATGGGGAATTGAACCCAGGTCTCCCAGATGGAAGGGAGAATTCTACCACCGAACCATCAGTGCTTCTGTGATAAATTAGGAGCTGCTAATATTAGTTTAGCAAGGATGGTGAGATTACGTCTCACATACTTTGGACATGTTATAAGGAGGGGTCAGTCCCTGGAGAAGGACATCATGCTTGGCAAAGTAGAGAGTCAGTGAAAAAGAGGAAGACGCTCAACAAGACGGACTGACACAGTGGCTGCAACAATGGGCTCAAACATAGCAACAATTGTGAGGATGCTGTGGGATCTGGCAGTGTTTCCTTCTGATGCGCGTAGGGTCATTATGAGTTGGAACCAACCTGATGGCACCTAATGACAACAACAACATTATACCAAGGAATTTAAATGACACTCAGTATGGGGCACTGTGGAATCAAGTTTTAGTCAAACAGTGAAGCAAACAATTAGATGCAGTCTTAGCTGCTTGAAATGTCACATTGAACCCAGAGCATTTATTAAAGTGTCCCATATCAATTACATTCAGGCTGATTTAGAGTTACGTTTTTCCATCCCTACTGGACCAAACCAAACAAAACCAGTTGCCGTCAAGTCAGTTCCAACTCACAGCAACCCCGTGTGTTCATAGTAAAGCTGTGCTCCATAGGGTTTCAATGGCTGATTTATCAAAAATAGATCGCCTGGCTTTTCTTTCAAGGTGCTTCGGGGTGGACTCGAACCTTTAACCTCTCAGTTAGCAGCTGAGCATGTTAACTGTTTGTGCCACCCAGGACCCATGGAATCCTTTCTCATACATATTCTCCAACTTTTGGCATTATAAGTTTGGAAAATCTTGCAGTTCTTTTAGTATATGAGATATCTCTTCCTGGGTTTGGCTTGTAATTGGCACCCAAACACAGGCTGGGATCTGACCTTAGTTATGAATCTGGAGTTAAAATGATGTGGAGAGGGAGGGGCCGTGAGGAACTGAGAAGAAAGTGTTTTCTCTTGCAAGGATGATGATTTAAGAAAAAGAGTTATGGCAGATTAAGAAAGGGGAGAATGACCTTATTAGACAAGGGAGAGGGGTTGCTTTGGCTAATGAGGAAGGCTCAGCAAAAGATTGGGTTCTATGTAATCCAAGTCCATAAATTCCTCCCATACGTATCTATTCTGGGATTTATTATAGGCTCTACTTTCCCATCAGAAACCTGCTAAGGTTATACGTTTAACTGATGTTACAATTCAACAACGCATAGTATTGCGCTATGTTCTTAGTCACCTCTGAGGCTTCAGGCCATAAGTTTGTTTTAGCATGGTCCAAAAAAAGAAATACAGGGTTAGAAAAAAAAATCCCTGGTTTCAGTCTATGCCTTGAGCCATGTGCTTTGGGGTTTTAAACTTGTCTTTATTCTTGGAGTTCTACAGTACCAATTAAAATGGCCCCCCTACACTGCCGTCCTTAAAGTAGCAATTCAGTGACCTAAAATCTTTGCGTTCAATGGATATTTAACCCAGTTTTAATCAACTATTTTACCCCTGCATGTCATGTGAAGCCAGAGTCCCCTCTCTGAGTTAACAGTATGACCGTTACTGTCTTCAGTGCTGACTAGGCCAGAAGACCAACCCCAGCTTCCTTCCATTTCTATGCATGCTTCTTGCTCGTAACCCACTGCCAGAGCCGATGCCAGTATAATTCAAGATCCTTGATTGTAAACAACAGACACCAACTTTGGCTAACTTAAAAGAGAAGGAATTTATTGGAAGGATATTGAAATATTCAGAGAAAAGATGAAAGATCTAGGCTAAGAATAAAGGGCAAATCAAGGAAAGAACAGCCAGGGGCACAGGGTGCCGTCACTCCCACACAGCCCTCTACGTCACTGGCCTTTGCTCCGTCTGGACACTCATCGCTGCACTGCTGCTTTGCAGGACTCTTCCAGCTGCCACAGGACCAGACTGTCCCTGTGCTTCTGAATCACTCCATCAAGATCGAATACCCAGGTGCATTGACATTGCATCCATGGAGCCCTGGTGGTGCACTGGTTAAGAGCTACGGCTGCTAACCAAAAAGGTCAGCAGTTTGAATCCACCAGCCCTCCTTGGAAACTGTATGGGGCAGTTCTAGTCTGTCCTATAGGGTCGCTATGAGTTGGAATTGACTCAATGGCAATGGGTTTTTCTATTCACATTATTGTGGACTGAATTGTGTCCCTCCCCAAATATATGTTGGAATTCAACCTTCAGTATGTGAATGTAATCCTGTTTGGAAATAGGGTTTTCTTTATTTTGTCACTGTAGGCCATACCAGTGTAGGGTGGGTCCTAAACCTAATCACTTCTAAGTTATATGAGGAGCAGCATTGATACAGACACGTGCACACCCTCACATGTACACACACACACAGGGGAAAGAAAGACACCATGTGAGAATCATCTACAAGCCAAGGAATCAAGGACTGCCTGGGACTAATCACAAAGAATGGGTCAACATAGTCGAAACCCTGATTTGGACTTTCAGGCTCCAGAACTGTGAGAAAATCAATTTCTGTTCTTTAAAGCCCCCTTTGTGGTACTTCCGTTACAGCAGCACCAGGAGACTAAGGCACACATGGCCTAAGCTCTGTCACGTGCCCATGTCAGCTGGCAGAGAAATGCGTGGCTCCTTCAGCCTCTGGTGGAGGGAGCCTGCCCCCGTGTTTGGGGATGATCCCAGAATTCAAAGACGGTTTAGTTAGGAAGCAACCTAAAAAGCAAACATCTCCTACAGAGAGTAAAGAAAGCATATTTCTTCTGTCAACAAGAAAAATAACAGGTAATTAGAAACTCCAGTGGCAAAAGGGACACAAGAAAATCAGCCTAGATATGAATCAGTCTAAAAGATGTAAATGCTGTTTTCTTCTTGGCTGTGGGACTCAAACTTCGCACAAACCCCGAAGATTGAAATCTAGTTATGCAGCAGAATGTACATGCAATAAACCTTGGCAAGTCAGAGGAATAATATTACTGAGATGTCTACGGAGGTCTGGAGGGAAAGTGGAGAAGTGGAGGGAAGTGTCGAGGTGTTAGCTTCTTCCATTTATTTACTGAAGAGTCAAAAAATGCTGTCTAAAATTAATATATCAAGAAATAGAGATTTAAGCACAATAAAACCAATAGAACAAAAAAACAAGAAAATCTGACAATATTCGAAGGAGAGTGGAGTGGAAGAGGATAAGTGGAATTAAGCTTATTCCCTAAGTACTACTGTTGTCGCTAGTTGGCTCCGAACCATGGGGACCTTCTGTATGACGGAATGAAACATTGCCCAGCCCTGGGCTGTCTTTGTGATCATGGGGATGTTTGAGTCCATAGTTGTGGCTATTGTGCCAGTCCATCTTGTTGAGGATCCCCCATGACTACTGAAAATTGAGAAATCAAAAAACTGAAGTATACGGTCATTAATCAGAACTATAGAGGAAGCCACTGGAAGTAAAACAGAAATTAGAAGAGGAGCTAAGGATGTGAGGCATCCCTATATTTTGCTTTTAATTTTATAATGTCCTGCTTTGATCAAGACAGATATTTTGGGGGCTCTATAAATTAATACATGCACCCCTGTAGGTTGGTGCCCGACCCTTGCCATAGTGTTTTCAATCACTGCATATGCATGCGAAAGTTGGACAATGAATAAGGAAGACTGAAGAAGAACTGATGCCTTTGAATTACGGTGTTGGCAAAGAATATTGACTGTACCATGGACTGCCAGAAGAATGAACAAATCTGTCTTGGAAGGAGTACAGCCAGAATGCTCCTTAGAAGCAAGGATAGCAAGACTTCATCTTATGTACTTTGGACATATTATTAAGAGGAACTAGTCCTGGAGAAGGACATCATACCTGGTAAAGTAAAGGGTCAGTGAAAAAGAGGAAGACCCTCAACTAGATGGATTGACACAGTGGCTGCAACAGTGGGCCAAGCGTAGCAACGATTGTGAGGATGGCACAGGACTGGGCAGTGTTTGGCTCTGTTGCACATAGCGTCGCTATGAGTCAGAATCAACTCAAGGGCACCTAACAACAACAACCCCCACAGGCAACTTGCCTTGCTGTTTTCAGTTCCTACCCTCAGGAAGACCCAAGCAAGGGTACAAAAGTCAAGAAAACATCACAGGTGGTGTAGGTCGAGCGATGGCGAGGATAGGTGCTCTAAGAGCTTAAAGGAGTTACAACACCTCGTGTGCTGATCCGCTCCCTCCCAGCCCATGGCTGAGGGGGACAGTGTCCATCCTGGGACTGGGGGCCGCCATGCTAGGCCTGAGACAGAGTCCTTCCCCACCCCTCCACTGGATTTCTCACTTGGGGATTGCAACCTGCTGCTTCCATATGTACTCGCCTTTGAGGCTGAGGCCAACTGTTTAACCTCAAAATTCTGTCCCCAAAACTACTTAATTTCAGGCTAAACATTAACTAAAAAACTGTTGAAAAATGAAGAATTTAAAGAGGATGTTCACGAAGAGCAGAGGTTCCACAAAGCTGGCCCTTGATGGGTGCTGACCTGCTGCATTAGCTGTGTCTGGAGAACTTGCTAGAAATTCTGAGCTCAGGCCACACCTCTCAGTGTTCTGATCTAGTAGGTCTCAGTTCCAGGCCAGTAATGTGCATTTTTAATAACTTCCTAGATAATTATGAGATACAGCCAGATTTAGGAATCCTTCATACAGAGAGTCACAGCCTTTAAGTAGCTTAAAATGAGCCATGAAAGATAATTCATGGTGACCCCATACGTGTCAGCGAGGAACTGTGCTCCGAAGGGTTTCCAATGGCTGATCACCAGACCTTTCTTGTAAATCACCTCTGGGTGGACTCGAACCTTCAACTCTGTGGTTAGCAACCCAGCTTGCTCATCATTTGCTCTACCCAGAGACTCTATTCCCTGCTCCTCATTTATCGACTCTCTCATTATCCAACATTCCAGATTTACGACAATAGTAAAAAATCTACTATCCGACTATTTTGCACATTAACGATACATGTCTGGCAGTAACGAACGCCGAGGTGTGAGGCAAGAGAAATGCTGGCTGCGAAGGTTAAGGTTATGTGTCAGCTGGGCTGGGCCATGATTCTCAGCGGTTCGGTACTTACGTAAAGACGTAATCTGGCAGTTAGGTAATGATGTGTCACCCTCCATTTTGTGATCTGATGTGGGCATCCTCCATTTTTGCATAACACCAATTTTCTCATAATGGCCTGGTCTTTGAGACCTAACCATGTGGATAAGTGAGGAGGGGGTGTATTTTGTTTAGCTGCCCCTTAACACACACGGAACTCTGGGGAAGTAACCAAGAGTCCATCATGGGCATTTCTTTTAAATCCTAGCCTCAGGCCTCAGGAGTCAGGTTATGATTTCTTGGCTTTCGTTTGGTGAGCAAGAAGGTCTGCTACTAGAGGTGGTGAAGTCAATATACATACCTAGAGAGCTATATATAATTATAAATACCTATAATTATACATAGAGTTTATGTATATGTGTATATATATGTTATACAGTTTTATATTTATTAATTTACCAATCTTACTAAAATTTCTATTTAGACTATGTTCTGCAACTATTGGTTATAGGATCCTTATTCTGGAAAAGACAGTTTTAGAAGGAAATGTCAGTTCCAAATCCTTATTATAATTTAAGGTTAATTGAAGAATAATTGTATTCATAACGATTATCAGATCACACTCTGCTCAGAAAAGTGTGAAAATATGGGACAAGACATTTACTCAACAGGAAAAATAGATTTTTAAAGTCTCAGATAAGTCACGGACTGGACACTTCTAAGCTTTTCTCTCTCTCTCACCTTCCTCCTCAAGCAAAGGACTTCACAGAGAAGCGGGAGCAGGAACTACTTTCTTGGTAAGCTGAAGGGAAGGCAGAACCCAAACCACCCCTTGTACTCATGCAACAGTCAAAAACTATCGGTGGTTGCAAGATGACTTGGATTCTGAGTAGTAGTAAAAAAGTGGAAGACTTGCTGGAGGAATTCTAGATCTTAATCTGACCTAACCCTTTGGAGGGCTCCATAGCAAAGGTTCAAGATGATTTGACAGTTTTCTCATCTCTAAGGTTAAACTAAGAATTATAATAAAGTTATTCACACCAGATGAGGATGTCATAGACTTTATTTAAAATATACTCCTTTGGGGTTTAGACTTTGCCCTTTGGTCAATGCCCTTTGCTGTTTTACTAAGTTGTTCTTTTTATGCCTCAGATCAGTTGCAGTTGAATAGCAAAGAATGCTGATGTCTTTCTCCGATATGTCTCCGGAGAGGGACGATAAAACTATAACAATCACCTGGTCACAATTTAACCTGGGCGAAGGCAAAACCCCTGTTACAGAATTGAATCGTGTCCCCCACAGAAAATGTGGAAACCCTAACCACTGTTTGGAAATAAGGGTTTTTTACTGTTGTTTGTTTTCATGTTATGTTACGTTAATGTTATATTATGTTTTATTATGTTATATTAATAAATAGGATGAGTCCCAAACCTAACCACTCAATAGTGTCTTATAAAAAGAACAGACGTGAAGATACACAGGGGGAAGGCAGACTCCAAGGAACACCAAGAAATGCCAAGCAACTCCCAGGTCTACTGACAAGAAAGAACCCTCCTTTGGAGCCGATGCCCTGACTTGGACTTCTAGCCTCCAAAACTGTGAGACAATAAATTCTAGCACTTAAATCCTTCACAACCACACACTTGTGCCATTTTTGCTGTTGCTGTGATGGCAACACTCGGTAAGTAAGACATTCCTATAAGAGGGAACACCAGCCTGTTGACAGTCGGCCTTCCAATCCTATGCACTCATACTAGGATGGCGGCCACATTGACAGCTTCCAGCAAAGGGGACAGAAAACCCTTTTTGCAATGGGCTTTTCACTGCTCCCACTAAAGGTGCCACTTTACTGCATTCCCATCTCCTGAAACCCCTTTAGTGTGTTCACAGGCAGACCAGCACTAATGGCTTCATATCCCTCCTGTCCAGCTTTGTCTTCTGGCCCTCAATGGGATGCCTTCCAACTCTGCCTCTCCTGCAACGACTCCTTCTCAGGTATTGCATCTGCTCAGCTCTTCCCCATTTTCAAATCTGATTAAATGCCACCTTTGTGGAGGAGTAGCTATTATCTCTCATGTCCGAGACACCTCCAAGGCACTATTGCCCACCACGCCCTACTCGTGTCTTGCTAGTCTTCTGCACTGCGATTGTTCTTACTCATCTTTCAAGATTCACCTCAAGTGTCATTATCATGTGTTCAACAAATATTTACTGAGGACCCACTGGGCGGCCAGTGTTGTTTTGTGGGGGATGCAGAAGGTGCATCAGTGGTGAGTAAATCAGGCAAGAACCCCAGCCTCACAGAATGCACGCTCAATGTTGGGGAGGATCCACCGCTGCTGAGACCTCCCGGTTTGGATCAGCTGCCTGAACTCCAGGCTGCCTGTTACGTTATTCCCACACAGGGTATCAACATCTGCATCCCCCACCACTTTCTGAGGCTCTTAGGAGCAGAAACCTGTCTCCCGAGTACCTGGAACACAGTAGGTGCTCAATAAATGCTTGTTGCACATATGAACGCTGAATAAAGCCCTGCAGACTACTGATGGTTACTCTCTGGAATCATTTCCTTTACTCTTCTTCCTTTCTAAGAAAACAACATAGAATTGGTAAAGTTCAGAGAACCTAGCCTCTTCCACATAGCCCAAATCAGACAAGTGACAGAGGAGTCGTACCAGGGCTGGGGAGCTGCTGGAAACAGACCTTACAATTAGGCTGAATGGAGGACGTTAAGGTGGAGTGACCCTTGCTGTAGGTTAGTAAAATACTCGCTCAAATTGCCACCGGCTGAACCCCAGGGCGCCAACCGTGTGCTCACAGAGGCTGTAGTATTGGGGAAATGCTGGTGAAATTCAGAATATTGGCATCTACTTTATTTCTTGCAGCCTTCAGTCAGGTTATACATGAGTGAGATAAGCTTAGACTAAAGGTGACTTATCTGAAACAGTGAGGAAGAAAAAGACAGCTTTGCTAAGAGAGGCGCTTTCTGTCTGTCTGTCTATGCTCTGAGATCTGAGTTTTTTGGCTAAGAGTCCAATAACTTGAAGCCCTTTCAGGGCTGAAAAAGCAGAATGCTCTACTCTTAGATAAAGTCAGCGGGAGCAGAGGCAAAGAGGCAGGGGATGGAGCAGGAGATAAGATTGAAGCAAATATAATCCTGATGCCTGGGCTTCTCCAGCACCTCCCGTTAAGCATTCTCCAGTAGACAAAGGAGACACTCAAGCTTATTGTGAAGATGCTGGCTGGGAAAAATCAGATATTGGGTGGTGTCTCCCCACCAAGCTATTGTTTCAAATTGCCTCAAGGCAGAGGCAATTGAACTGAGGGCCAGGGTGATGGACAGAACCCAGGGGCCCGACGGAGGGCAGGAATTCTCAGACTCAACGGCTGTGTCTAGACAAGATCTCTGGCCCATGGAACTGACTGGGCAAGCACAGACTGGAAATTAACCCAGTTTTTAAAAAGGATGTATCATTGACTATCTAATGCAGCAGATGGTCCCAGGCCCCAAACTCTCACCAGCGGGAAGTGGACCGCTAAGTTTGTGAAGCCCCCCGCAAGGGTATTCCTCTCAACGCCCTACTGTGATTGAAGGACAGTGGAAAAGGTGACTCCTGCACGGCAGGACCAGGGCTGCCAGGCCGGCCAGGGGTCCCTCCTCAGCCAGGGTGGGATCCTCACAGTTTACCTTCTGCGGTCCAGCAACCTCTCGACGTCCTCTCCTCTTCCTCCTTTTCTGAATGAGAGTTTTTCTTGCAGCGATCCTGTCTTTCCCACCACCCGTCTGGCAGTCTGTGGCTCTGTGCTGGCTCACGTGTTGCGATGATGCTGGAAGTTATGCCAACGATATCTCAAATACCAGCAGGATCACCCATGGTGGACAGGTTTCAATGGAGCTTTCAGACTAAGGCAGGGGAGGAAGAAAGGTCTGGTGATCCACCTCCTAAAATTAGCCAGTGGTAACCCTAAGGATCACAACGGAGCATTGTCTGACATAGTGCTGGAAGAAACGCCCGCTAGGTTGGAGGGCACAACACGATAGTCCCAACTATGGACTCAAACACACAACAGTCATGAAGGTGGCCCAGGACTAGCAACATGCAGTTCTATGTACGTAAGGTCACCATGGGTCGGAGCTGACTCAAGGGCATCTAACAACACAAATCCCGTCCTTTGTCTCTCACTGAATCTGGGTGCCGGTGGTAGAAAGCATCCTTAAACAAAACACAGTCCCTGCCTTCAAGGAACTTACAGTCCAGCTGGGGAGGCTGACAAGCAAACCGGTGATAGCAATACTGTCCCTAAAGGAAGAGCCACTAGCTCAGCATGCGATAGGAGTGGGAGGGGCTGACAATCAAGGCTTCTCCAAAAAGGTGATGTCTAAACAGGATGCTCCTGAGAAGCCAGGATGGCGAGACTTTGTCTCAAATACTTTGGACGTGTTATCAGGAAGGATCAGTCCCTGGGGAAGGACATCATGCTTGGTAAAGTAGAGCGTCAGCGAAAAAGAGGAAGACCCTCAACAAGACGGATTGACACAGTGGCTGCAACAATCGGCTCAAGCATAACAATGATCGTGAGGATGGTGCAGGACAGGGCAGTGTTTCATTCTTGTTGTACATGGGGTCACTGTGAGTCAGAACCGACTCGAGGGCACCTAACAACAACAGCAAACTGAGAACTGAAGGATGAATGAGTTAGTTAGAGAGAAGCCTGGGGGTTAAGGCTAGGGTGGGAGTGAGGAAGGGGTAGCAGGATGAGACTCTTAGAAAGCCCTCCCTGGCTGACCGGAATGGACTGAGGGAAGGTGAGAGGGGAGAGAGCTGGAGACCAGTGGGAAGGCAGCTGACCTCATCCAACCTTGAAGGCTGGCCTGCAGAATTTGGATTTGATTCTGTTTTGTCCTTGGTGGCACATCCTGACCTTGCTAAGCCCCCAGGGCAGAGCTCTGCTTGTACCAGGATTGGCCCAGGAATTCTAACCTCAGGGAAAAGTGAAAGCCTTTCCCACCGGATGCCAGTCCCCTCCTGAAGCTTGTCCTTGAGCTTCCCTGCCCCTTCATGAAAGCTCTCCAGCCCGAAGGTCAGTGCCTCCTGCTTGTGGAAGATTCCTTCTGATAAAGGCCTCGGTCTGATAAGCTTACTTCCTCACACCTCTGATGAAATGGCCGTGAAAAGTTCCTTCCCGTGTATGTTTTCAGTACCCAGCTCCCTCCCAGATGAACAGCCCCACTAGCCAAACACCATTTCCACGGGGCCCTTTGGTTCCCTGTGTCTCTTTCCTCATGAGCTCAGAATAATTTAATCTGGGCTCCGGAGTCCACCGCACTGTTCAGAAGGTACTTTAGAGGCAGAGCTACTTCCTGGAGAGGGTGTGATGAGTCCAACTAAGAGAAAGCGCATCCTTGAAAAACTAGCTACACAGGCAGCCGCAGAAGTTTTTAAAAGATGGAATCTAGCAGAAAATCCTTCTTGAAATATGTATACAATCTGTTTTCAGGTCACTCACCAACCACGAAGGAGTCCCTTTGCATAAATGCGTAATGAAGGATTGCAAAGCAGCCTCTTTACTGGGACCTGAAGCCTCACAGAGGAGTTTGCTTCAGACAGGAAAGAAAAGCAGGAAGATAGGAGACGGGCACATCCCCTCGAGTATTTGCGTTTGTAGGTTTACATTAAAAAGAGAATCTCTTTGTACTGTCCTGATTGGGGATTTTTCAATTAAACCCGAGTCCACCAGTTCCAGCGTGGCTGGGCAGAGCAGAGGACAGGATGCCTCCCTGGGTGGCCCTGAGCCAAGAGGGCCTCTGCTGGGCTAACTGGCCAGAGGCAGGGAAGAGGAGAGTGCCTGTTTACAGGAGGTACAGGCTGGGTTTCTACAAGAGGGGAATGGACGTCTCACGGCATGAGGACAGGGAGGGACAAGGGAAGCTCTCTCTTGCTTTTCTGAAGAAGATGCCTTCCTGTCCCCCAACAGGGAGGGAAAAAATAAAGCAGTCAAGGGGCCATTACAAAACAAAACAAAACAGCCGTAACTGGCGTCAAGCCCGACTCATGGCGACCCCGTGTGTTACAGAGTAGAACTGCTCCATAGGGTTTTCTTGGCTGTAGTCTTTACAGAAGCAGATTGCCAGGCCTTTCTTCCATGGTGCTGCTGGGTGAGTGTGAACCACTAGTCTTTAGGTTAGTGTTGCTGTTGTTAGGTGCCATCACGTTGATTCTGACTCATGGTGACCCCGTGTGTGCAGAGTAGAACTGCTCCCTAGGGTTTTCAAGGCTGGGACCTTTCAGAAGTAGATTGCCAGGCCTCTCTTCCAAGGTGCCCCAGTTGGGTTTGAACTGCCAACCTTCTGGCTAGTAGGTTAGTGCTTAATGTTTGTGCCATGCGGGGCCTCCTTTAATTTAGGGGACTGCAAACATTTGCATCACCCAGGGACCCAGGGGGCAGTGCCCGCTAAAACCCGTTGCCGTCGAGTCAATTCTGACTCATACGACCCTGCATTAGCAGGATGGTAAAGACGACAGCAGCTGGGGTGCCTTGGACTTCCACAAAAGCGGAAAATCCTTCTAGAGTTCTTTTACAGCTGAATTTTACAGTGCCCACTCTGTGCTAGCACCATGAAAAGTGTTTCAACTGCATCATTTCACTTAATCCCCCAACAAACCTCTGAGAGAGATACTTGATTTTTAGTCCCATTTTCCAGCTGAGAAAACTGAGGCTCACGGAGACTAAGAAATACGTAAAGAGTAAGACGCTGGCAACAGGTAGAGGCAAGACTGGAATTCACACCTGCCTGACTTCTAAGCCCAGTCTTAACACCAGGGCACACAGTACCCCCTTCAAAGGAGAAGGAGACCGCTGTGTTTGACAGCTCAGCTCACCCTAATCCCAAGACTAGGGGACCAGGGGGCAGGCTTCCTTTGATGGTCCAGTCGGTGGAGTGGGCGGCCGTGTCACAGGGAGACTCCCCCGCCACAGCAGTTCTGGGCCTCGAGGCTGGGTGATGACACGGCGCACTTTGGAGGGAGTCAGGAGGACACGGAGCTTCTGGTTCTCTCCCTCCCTCCTGGGAAATCTACTGAGTCACCTCCACCAGGAAAAGGGCCTACGAGATAGGACAGAGACCATGTGGTCAGCAGACGAACAGGTAAAAAAACTCTTTCCTGAGCATTGTACTGAGTACAGTGGGAAGAAGCAAAAGAGAAGAAATAGAAGCCCTGACAGATCTTGCTCCCTGGTTAGGAGAGATAAACACAGAGTGACCATCCGAGGACCTTTCAAAGCAACACACGAACGCAAGCCATTCAAGCCAGTGAAAGGGACTCGTCTAAGAACAGAAATTGCAGAGCGTGAGAGACAGCCTGTGCTGTGTGGGTACCTGTGCACGTGTGTGCACGTGTGCGTGCATGTATGTGTGTGTGGGCACATGTGTGCATGTGTGTACATGTGTGTGCACGTGTGTGCGTGTGTTTGCACATGTGAATATGGGTGCATGTGTGCACACATGTATGTATGTGTGTGTTGTGTGTACACGTGTGTACATGTTTGTGTGCATGTGTGTGGGTGCATGTGTGTATATGTGTGTGCATGTGAATGCATGTGTGTGTGGGTCTATGTGTGTACACGTGTGTGTTGATGTGTATATGTGTGTGTATGTGGGCCTGTGTGTTACACATGTGTGTTGATGTGTATATGCGTGTGTGTGTGTGGGTCTATGTGTGTACACATGTGTGTTGATGTGTATATGCGTGTGTGTATGTGGGTCTATGTGTGTACACGTGTGTGTTGATGTGTATACGTGTGTGTATGTGTGTCTATGTGGGTACACGTGTGTGTTGATGTGTATATTGTGTGTATGTGGGTCTGTGTGTTACACGTGTGTGTTGATGTGTATATGTGTGGGGGGGGTCTATGTGTGTACACGTGTGTGTTGATGTGTATATGTGTGTGGGGGGTCTATGTGTGTACATGTGTGTGTTGATGTGTATATGTGTGTGTGTGTGCATGCATGTGTGTGTGAGTGTGCACGTGTTTGCGGTGAGGCCTGGGCTGGGTGGGAGGTGCCAGGGAGAGGACATAGCCAGGGGGAGTTTCTTGCAGAACGGGTGCTTGGAAATGGGGAGCTGGAACGGAGGAGCGGGGACCACTTGGGAAAGTCTAACAGTAACCACGCCTCGCGACTTCTCCCGACTTACGAGACTGCTGTCCTGGCCCTGGACCACACAGTGGGGTGGGACTTAAAAGGCTCCTGTCTGGAAACCTGACACCGTCTACTCCAGACTCAGCACTCCCCTCAGCCCAGGGCCCCCTGACCCCTTGGTTCCACCGTCCGCACTTGTCTTGGATACCTTACGGCAGCAGTCCTGTGTCTCCCCAGGGCCCTGCCCAGACCCCTGCACAGTCTCCACAGGGTGCTGCTGTGTTGTCAGCTGCCACCAGCTTGGTCCCCGACTCATGGCGACCCCCCTGCACAACAGAACAAAACACTGCCTGGTCCTGCGCCGCCTCCATGATCAGCTGCAGATCGAGCCATAGTGTTTTCATTGGTTGATTTTCAAGCAGATTGCCAAGCTTTTCTTCCTAGTCTTATTTAGTCTGGACGCTCTGCTGAAACCTATTCAGCACCATACCAACATGCAAACCTCTGCTGACAGATGGGTGGCAACTGCACGTGAGGTGCATTGGTTGGGTGTCAAACCTGAGTCTCCTGCAGGGAAGGTGAGAATTCTACCCCTACCTCCTCCACAGAGCAGATATTGCTGCTGCCCTTCTCAATAACCCCCATCTTGGCTTCTGTCAGAGCTGTTTGGTTACTGTCAGCTGATAAAGCATTTGATAAAGAATTTGAATTTTTATAGGATTCTTGAAGCCTTCAAAACTCAAGAGTCTTAATCCATAAAAATTTCAGAGGAGCCCAGGATTTCACGCCTGCTGGCAGCCTCCTACTCTGACCAACACAAGGTTCGTCCTTGACCTTGACTTTCCCCTTGAAGAGAAAATCCTAGTGGAAACCCTGTCGCCCTTTCCTGCAGGGCTAACCGTCAGGTCTTGCCCTCCAGAGGGTCCCATCCTGGTGGTCACAGCAGGGGCTCCTGCACAGCAATTCAGGAAAGCTGGGCTCTGGAGACCACGTCACCCAGCGTTTTCCAGAAGGTGTCCTCCAGCCCATCTGCAGCAAAATGGCCAGGGAGGTTATTTAAAATGCAGATCCCCAGGCCCTGCTGCAGCTCCGTGGCAGCAGAATTATGGGATCAGGCCCTGAACTGGCTTTTCAACAACTCTAAAGCGATTCTTGTATGCACAGGAATCTGAAAACCCTGCAGTCCCTGAGTGGTATAAACAGTTAATGTGTTTGCCTGCTAACTGAAAGGCTGGCAGTTTGAGTCCACCCAGAGGTGCCTCAGAAGAAAGGCCTGGTGATCTACTTCCCCAAAATCAGCCATTGGAAACTCCATGGAGCACAGTTCTACTCTGACACACATGGGGTTGCCAGGAGTTGGTGTTGACGCGATGGCAACCGGTTTGATTAGGAGCCTGGGAACTCAGCACAGAGCACATGGAGACTGGGGCCCACGTCTGGATGACTGGATGTGGGACTGAGCAGCTCAGCATGAGGAGGGGGCTGCCAGAAAAACTACACCTGCCTCAGTTGAGCTGGGATTGAATCCTGAAGCAGAGGAATTTCATGTAAAAGATACTTGCCTTCAGAAAAGAGAGAGAAGGACAGAGAGCTAGACAGTAAATTTGGGGGAGTTTAAGGAATAAGAGCCCTGGCGGCACAGTGGTTAAGAGCTCAGGCTGCTAACCAAAAGGCTGGCAGTTCAAATCAACCAGCCGCTCCTTGGAAACCTTATGGGGCAGCTCTACTCTGTCCTGTAGGGTCACTATGAATTGGAATCGACTCGGCAGCACGCAATAACCAGGAACAGTTGAGACAGTTGTTTTAGGAAAATGACAATACCACAGTGAGGTAACCTTCTCCTTCAGGTCTGGCAGCCTGCCTGTTTTCCAGAAAGTTTGGAGACACAGACCACTAAGTTCTTTCTTCCTACTTGCTCCTTATCTGGGAGAGAGAAAAGAGACTTGACTGACCCCACGAGCATGTCAGATGCGTCTCCCAGGCTGTTTCCCAGTTATGGGTGCTGAAAGATTGGAGAGTCAGAGACAGACCAGGGCTGGGAAGTGAGAAAGAAGTTCACTGAGGCCTGTGAAGTGGAAGGAGCGATACAGAAGCCTGTCCCGGGAAAGCGAAGCCAAGACAACCAGAGGTGACCTTGAATTGAGCTTGGGAGGAGGCAGTGGGAGGGAGTAGGGCTGTCGGACTGAGGTGGCCATGGCCTCTGCGTTCCAAAGGGGTGGAAACGGGCAAAACACTTCTTAGAAGCAATAAGAGGGAGATTTCCCTGGGAGGCACAGAAGAAAGGGGGAAGCTAATTACATGGGAATTGAGGACCTCAGGGCCATGCTAGGGGTGGGCGAGTCAGGAGTGGCCATCAGTCATTATAAACCAGCACTGACTCAGCATCTTCCCCCAAAGGGCCCACAGTACACGCCCTGGAGGCCATGAGCCACTGCGTTCCTCATCAAAGAGACTGGTGCCAGAGGAAGAGGAGTGAAGCACAGAGTCAGGACTCACCAGATCTGACGGTGAGCACCAGGCAGCTATGCCAGGGGGACCGGTCCTGAGGCATCTCTCTCTGACCTCTGAGAAAAACAGTTATGAAGCTTATCCTTCGTCTGTCGGTTACTGCGTGGTGCAAACAGTTCATGCGCTTGATGGGCCTGTCCGGGACTTGATAACTTTTACTTTTTCTGATATTTATGCTTTCTCTCCCCTGCTAGACTGTAAACTCCTTCAGGCTAGAGACCCTCTGGTTCACTTCTTTCTATCTCCTTGCCACCCATTCTTCTGCCAGCCTAACACTGCATGGTTTTTTCCCTGTGGTTCTCACTGCTAGAGATGCAGGGAAAAATAGTACTGGCTCACTGACTTTGATTCACTTACGGTTTTACATATGTATGTATACAGGTATATATGTATGTATGTATCTATCTTCTAGGTGGCTTCTTCTTCCAACATAAGGCTGTTTCGTCTACACAGAAAATCTGTTGTTTAGTGCAGCCCCCTTCATCAATTGTCTTAGCTGGATCTTCGGGATAACTTGCTGCCGCTTCTGCTGCTTCCCCTTGCACTTTATGTTATGGAGACGGCTTCTTTCCTTAAACCTCGTGGACCAACCTCTGCTGGCTTCAAACTTTTCTTCTGCAGCTTCCTCCCCTCTCCCAGCCTTCATAGAATTGAAGAGAGTTAGGGCCTTGCTCTGGGTTAGGCTTTGACTTAAGGGAATGTCGTGGCTGGTTTGATCTTCTGTCCAGACCACTCAGACTTCCTCCACATCAGCAATAAGGCTGTTTCGCTTTTTTATCATCCGTGCGTTCACTGGCGTCGCACTTTTAATTTCCCTCAAGAACTTTTCCTTTGCATTCACAGCTTGGCTGTTTGGTGTAAGAGGCCCGGCTTTCAGCCTGTCTCTGTTTGCAACGTGCCCTCCTCACAAAGCTTAATCATTTCTAGGTTTTGATTTGAAGTGAGAGATGGCGAGTCTTCTTTCACTTGAACACTTAGAGGCCATTGTAGGGTTATTAATTGGTCTTATTTCAATATTGTTGTGTCTCAGGGAAGAGGGAGGCCTGAATAGAGGAAAGAGATGTGGGAACAGCTGGTCAGTGGAGAAATCAGAACATACACAATATTTACTAAGTTCACTGTCTTATATGGGTGTGGTTCATGGCACCCCAAAACAATTACAGTAGTAACATCAAAGATCACTGATCACAGATCACCACAACAGATGTACTAATGAAAAAGTTTGAAATATTGGGAGGATTACCCAGTTGTGACACAGAGACAGGAAGTGAGCATGTCCTGCTGGAAAAATGACGCCAGTAGACTTGCTCAACGCAGGGCTGCCACAAACCTTCAGTTTGCAAAAACGCGATATCTGCGAAGTGCAATAAAGTGAAGCCCAATAGAATGATGTATGCCTGTACACTTAGCAAAGTTATATGGGTACCTGCATTGATTAAAGAGCTAAGATACTGTACAACTCAGTAATATATTTCAATTAATGTACTGGCAAGGTAATACAGGTTATATTTGTACTAGACCACTATACGCCTGGCGGTGCCAGACATCTCCTCCTCTCAGACACCTGGGTCCCTGCTCCAGATGCCTCCTGCCAGCCCAACCTCAGATGACCATCCGTTGTCCTTCCAAGGCCTCGGGTCCCTGCAGGAGTGCTCACCCCCCACCATGTCACACAACTGACAGCTCTCAGCATCCAGAACGCAGAGCCCTGCCTGCTTACCCAGAACCTGGGTTCCAGCTCTGACCTGGGACCCTGGCCTGGAATTGGAAGCCTCCTGCCAACCAGCACCCCAGCATCCTGCACCTGGCGCCCACAGCAGGGCCCACTACACGCTGCTCAGGACAGCCGGGAAGCTCCACTCAGGTTCAGGTGGGGCGGAGTGTGTGTGGACCCTGAGAAGCCCTCATAGCCATAGGAGAAGTAGCAGAAGTCACCTTGTCCTGCACTCACCACCGGCTCAGCCAAGAGACATGAGATACATGTATTGTGTGTGGGAGGCTGCTGCATCCTCTTCATCCAGTTACGTCCGCTATGTCCTGTTGTCCACTCGGGATTTCTGAATTTATAACTTTCTGGGACCATGGACATATGTGCAGTTGGACGTTGCTCGAACAGATGTTATGTGGTGCATGACTATATATATATCTACTCCTCATTTATCAACTATTTCATTATCTGACATTTCGCACTTATGACAACAGGAAAAAAATCTACTATCCAACTATTTTGTGCATTAACAACATACATCTGGAGTACATCTGGCAGTAATGAATGTCAAGGTGTGAGGCAAGAGTAGCACTGGCTGTGATGGTTAAAGTTACGTGTCAGCTGGGCAGAGCCACGATCCTCAGCAGTTTGGCAGTTATGTAATGATGTAATCTGCCAGTTATGTAATAATGTAGTCATCCTCCATTTTGTAATCTGATGTAGTCATCCCCCATTTTTGCATAATACTGATTTTTGCATAACAACACTGTCTTTGGAACCTAACCGTGTTGATAAATGAGGAGTGGGTGGATATATATATATGGTGTTGTCCATCATTCAACAAAGGGCCAATTGATAAGAAGGAGTCATTGGCATCATGGATTCTTAGAATAGGAGTGGTAGTCGAGAAGAGCTCAGGCCCTAGAATAAAACAAACTTGGGTTTAAGACCCAGCATCATCACCTACTAGCAATGAGACCTTCTGTGAGTTATTTAAAGCTCTCTATAACAGCGAAAAGGAGCCCTGGTGGTGCAGCGGTTAAGCACTCAGCTGCTAACCAAAAGATTGGTGGTTCAAACCCACCAATGCTCCACAGGAGAAAGATGTGGCCGTCTGATTCCAGAAAGATTGCAGGCTTGGAAACCCTGTGGGGTAGTTCTGCTCTGTCCTATTGGGTCACTTTGAGTCAGAATTGTGTCGATGGCAACTGGTTTGGTTTCATTTTTATAATAGGGATGTAGGGGTAGTGATGGTTCATGGTAGAATTCTCGCCTTCTATGTGGGAGACCAGGGTTCGATTCCAGGACAATGCACCTCTTGGACAGCACCACCCTTCTGTCAGTGGAGGCTTGCGTGTTGCTATGATGCTGAACAGGTTTCAATGCAGCTTACTGACATGAACTAGAAAGAAAGGCCTGGCGATCTACTTCAGAAAATTAGCCAATGATGGTGCAGGACCAGACAAGGTTATTATCCACTTAGCATGGAGTCTCATGAGTCAGTTGGGGGCCAATTTAACTGCAGTTAACAACGACAATGAAGAAATAATAGAATCATCTTCAGAGAGATAAATCGAGAATTATATGATATAATGCACGTTACATATATATTATGAGATCTAGCACACATAAGTGTTCATAAAGTAGTAGGAAAAAAAAGGAGTTCATGACCATGATGTCAAGTTTAGTCATTCACTTCTCCTGATGCACACAAAATGACTTAACAAACATTTCCTCGGGGCATTTTCAAATTCTCTCAGTGAAGTTCACTGGGTCGATGGGTGAGTAGCCAGGAATCTGGAAAGGGCAAGTCTACCAGGGGCTTGCCTTTGAACAGCAGTGACCTCCGTTTCCAACTCAGGGGATCTTTCTCAGCTGGAACCAACAAGGAGCTACGGCCACCACACACCCCTAGGTGTGCGTGTAAACATTTGTGTGGCCTCCAAAGAAGGCATGAACGTCTTCTGTAGGGCAAAATTCTGCGCCATCTTGCTTCATGACAGGAACGGCTGGTAAATGGTTGAAACTGGGAGGACGGACCAAGCAGTTATGGCCTAAGAAGGAGCTGCTCCCTGGTTTTGTTTCCTCCAACACCTGCTCCTACACAGGGAAGGTGCTTGAGCCACCTTGGGTGTGGTCTCATTGAAAATGGAAGAGATGCTTTATATCTTCTAACCTCCCCGGAGGCTACACTTTCTCTTACCCGGTGGATGGATGCTCAGTCAATGAGGAACTCCAGTGATAAGTTTGCAAAAAAAAACACTGGACCATCCAAATGTTGTTTCCAACTTGCCATCAACCCCTCTCCTACAATTCAAAAGCAAAAAATTCAAACAGTGATGGAAACATCCAAAAGCTGAGTTCACCACTTATTTTTACACTTCTTTATAATTTATTTTTGTTGTTGTAGTTGAGAATATACACAGCAAAAATACACCAGTTCAACAATTTCTACAAGTACAATTCAGTGACATTGATTACGTTCTCTGAGTTGTGCAAACTTTCTCACCTCCTTTTCGGAGTTGTTCCTCCCTCATTAACATAAGCTCACTGTCCTCTAAGGTTCCTATGTAATCTTTGGAGTTGCCTTTGTCAATTTAATCCCATACAGATAGATCTTAAAAGAGTTTAATACTCAAGACAGGCTTTTTTTTTAAATTTACTATTTAGCACTTTGATGGTGCTTACTATGTACCAGACACTGTTCAAAGTACAAACACTGAAGATGCACTTTATTTTTGTGAAAATACCATAATCTCTTCCATTAGAACGATATTTTAGGGTTTGAAAGGACTTTCATATACATTACCTCATCTGATACTCATAATAAACCTGAAAGGTAGGTTTTTTTTTTTTTAAGTCTTGTTTTACTGATTTAAAAAATAAGTTTCAAGAAAAGTAAGTTATCCATCCAATACCATTCAGCTTCTGTTAGAGGCAGGACTCACACCAAGTGCTCTGATCCCAAAGCCTATGCTGTTTCCACAAATAAGAGAAAGAGAAGGCAGAATTAACACAGCTCCTGTCCTCAAAGTGCTCATAATAACCTAGGGGAAAGACTCCAGCATGTACTACTAACAGCAATTTAATCCAGGGCAACAGGCAAGTGGACCATAGAAGGGGATGCAGAGGCAAGGAATAAAGGAGGATTTCCCAAACCAAAAACCCACTGCCGTTGAGTCAGTTCTGACTTATAGCGACCCCATAACGTTTCCAAGGCTGTCAGTCTTTATGGAAGCAGACTGACACATCTTCCTCCCACAGAGTGTGCTAGTGGTTTCAAACCACCCACCTTTTGTTTAGCAGCCAAATGTTTTAACCACTGTGCCACCAGGGATCCTTGAAGGATTTCTGAAAGAGTAAAGAAGCCAAGGCTCTGTTTTTTGACACAGGTGTCAGAAGTCCAACTGAAACAGCATCTAGCAGTAGCTCAAATGGGCTTCAGGCCCAGGGGGACCCAGTGACATGAGCAATGTCTTCAGGACTTGGCTCTCATGCACTGTCTTTGCTTTGTTTTCTTCCCCTTCGTCAGCTTCATCCACAGGCAGCCATCGCTAAGTGGTTGCCCCAGAAACGCCACGCATCCATTCTACAGGCTCAGAAATCTCAGCAGAAACATGTCTCTTCCCAGATAGCTCCAGCCAAAGACCGGGCATTGCATCTCATTGGTCTGGCTCTGGCAGTGTGTTCTTATCTGACCCAATCACTATGGCCTGGGGATGGATTGCTTTGGCTGGTTTTGATCATGTTTCACTCACAGAGCCAAAGGATAAAGTCAGTCTCAACAAAATCATATGAGTTGGGCGTGGCGGAGAGAGGACGGCTCCTCAAAGGAAAATTTGGATTCTATAACCCAATGGAAGCCCCTGAGTGGTGAAAATGGTTAACATACTCGGCTGCTAACCCAAAAGCTGGAGGTTCTAGTCTACCCGGAGATGCCTCGGAAGAAAGACCTGGTGATCTCCTTTCAAATTATCAGCCGTTGGAAACCATTATAGAGCACAGTTCTGCTCTGACACACATGGGGTCATCATGAGTCAGAATCAATTCAATGGCAACTGGTTTTTTTTTTTTTTTTTTAATATAACCCACCAGGGATGAAAGTACTAGGCAGGCAGAAATGACCACAGGGGCTGGGTTTGGGGCAGACCCCTAGGAAGATCCCTCGACAGGGTTTTCAGTGATAAAAGGGACCCAGTGTGGGGCAGTGAAGAAGCACCGAGAGGGGGGTCAGGAAGTCCTTGTCCCCACCCCAGCCCTACCGGAAGTGACTGATGTGACTTTGAACGAGTCATTGAGCCGCTCTGGGCCTCAGTCCCTCAAATGTAACAGAATAATAATTTAAATAATGGTAATAACAAAAACCCCCCGGGTTGCCATGAGGATCATGAGATGATCCAGTTGGATGAGATCAGAGACATAAAAGCCTTTTGAAATGCTAAGTGAAAAAGATTTATAAATATCAGAGTATATTTGAGGCAAGGGACTAGCATCAGCAGAGACATGAAACAGGGATAAGTGGGGTGTGTACAGGGAATAGCAGGCAGATTGGACTGCTTGGAGGGAAAAGCAAGGGTGATGAGTGGAAAGTCTAAAATACAGTGACCCCACACACATCGGGGCTGAAATTCGGTTGCTCTCAGTGAGCGAGTGTTTTCTTGGTTTGGGTCTGCTGGAAGAGGGCTCTTTCTCTGTGGCTGTAAGTAGGTGCCAGGAAAGGCGCTCCAGGTAATTCCAGGTAGTGAGGATCTCCCCATTCGCAGCCAGCTTTCCCAGGTGGGCAGAGAGGGTGGCTGGCTTGTCCCCTGCCAGTGTTTGGTTTCTGGGAGGCCCCTGCCCCTGCCCACCACCAAAGAAATCACAGCAACAGGTGGAGAACAAGGAGCCGGGGAGGGCCCGGCCAAGGTCCTGAGAGGGTGGGGCGAAGGCCATGAGGAGGATTAGCGAGCAGCAGGTGGAACGTGGATGGTCACGGCTCTCACGTGTGACCAGCCCTGATTATGGAAAATCACTTTTGTTTATTAACCAGCTTGCTGGGCCCTTCCGAGCTGAGCTAAATTGCCAGGCTGATACGTGCAGTGCTTTTCTCAGCCCAGGAAGACCTGTTGAGGGTGGCAGGCGAGGGGTGGGGTGGGGGGAGGGAATGCACCATCCAGGAGGAGACTGTGTATACTGTGGGGCGAACACTGGCCTAGGAACTCCAAGATAGGGTTTTTCACAACACTTAGGGGGTTGTGGGTCTGTTCCACCTCAGCTATCCTCAGGATGAACGCAGGATCACGGAGAGCAATGCCCTTCCAGAAAGCATCAGAGGTAGATGCTAAGGAGGGAAATTCCGCCTCTTGCCTGAATTGAAGACAGACGCACGAGACTCCAGACCACCACAGTCCCAGTAAATTCAGATGACAGTCCCAAGAGAACTGTGACTGGTGAGGATACGTAGCTTCTTGTTTGTGTGGAACATGTAACACTTAAGGGGATTTCAAACAATTCCTCTTGTCTGGTTTTTCCTGTGGTGCAGGCAAACAGCTTTAGTACAGAAAGATGATGTGATTTCTTTAAGGTTCCAGCCACTGACACACAGGAGAGCAGATACCAGAACCCAGCTCCTCTAACTTCCGAGTCGCTGCTCCTGTAGCTCCGAGTTTGAAGTCTTGAACGATTCCCGCTCTTCTCAGCCCTGGCTGACTCTGTCCTGGAGGCCTGTTTGGGGGTCTTTCAGCCGTACCTAGGGAGCCTTTGGGGTAGTTAGTGGGGTGTAGGGTGAGAAAGGAGTCTCTGGTGGTACAGTTAATGTGCTCGGCAGCTAGCCCAAAGGTTGGAAGTTTGAGTCCACCTAGAGGAAGCTCAGGAGAAAGGCCTGGCCATCTACTTTCGAAAAATCGGCCATTGAAAACCCTATGGAGCACAGTTCTACTCTTCCGCACCTGGGGTCACCAAGGGTCAGAGCCGATGTGACGGCAACCAGTAGTTTTTTTAGAGTAAGGGGTCCGAGGGCATGTGCTATAACGCTGGATCTGCCCCTCAGTTGCTCAGCTCACTTGCTCTGAGTTTGTGTCACCTGCAGAATGGAGATGGTACTACCCACTCAGCACCCACAGAGGGGCATGAAGCCTCAGGGGCTTCAGGGTGTAGGGAAATCTTCCCAAGAGGCCCCTGTCCTGTTCGTGCAGGCACAGGAGACTTCCCCGTGGCTCAGATGGTGCTGGCACTCCCACCCCACAGCGGGTGCCCTCCTCAGCCCCCAGGTGGAGGGAGGGGACTGTGTCCCACTCACACCTGGAGCCCTCCTGGGACAGCCTGTTTTCACTGACTGTCCCAGGCAGGCTGCCTGGGGTCAGGGGTGGGGGGAGGGGGGTGGGGGGTGTTTTGCTGGAGGGATGATGAGCCTTAGGGGGAAGAAGTGCTCCACAGGTGAGCAAAAGAGGCAGCCCGCTCAGAGCCTTTAAAATGTAAAGTGTTCTCTTGGGAGTATGCAAAGACCAGATTCCTGAGAGATCAAAGTCAGGAAGCACACTGCGCCTGGCATCAAAGGCTCCCTGCTCTCAGAAACAGACAGCAAAGATCGCCCTGCAAGAAGGGCCAAACCTAACAATGGAGAGTGGCCGCCACCCTCCTCCAGGCCAGGATGGGGGCCTGGCTGTGTTTGCAAACACCTGCACCTGGGCTGCACCTGCCAGAAGCCCCGCCCAGCTAGGACTCACCTGGAAATGGCCGAGAGCACCTGCTCTTCTGATTCCCAGAGGCTTGTCAGTGGTGGGGCGGGTCCCATGGTGTCTGGGCTTCCCCCCTTCACTCCTGCTTGGGGGTCTGTGGGGGGTGGGGGCTGGGGGGGCAGCTGCCGGCTCCAGTAACCCCCCCCATGCCCTCTGTGACCTTGTGTAGGTCTCTGCCTGGGCTAGGTTTGCTCCACAGTATTGTGGACTCAAGCTCTCTGTCCTGCTCGCTCCCAGGGAGCTGTGGGTCTCAGTCAGGGCGATGGTACGACTTGCTCTGTGACCACAAACGAGCCTCTCGTGTGTGGGCTGTCGGAGGCTTTGACTGTGGAACATGAGGAAGGAAGGAGAAAATCTGAGCCTCCACAGCACCTGGTTCCAGCCAGATTCTTTATCCATCAGGAAACGAGGCTAGCAAGAGCGATGGTCCTCAGCTCTCCACCGCCGGGTCCCATGCACAGGTGTCTTTAAGCACACCTATCCTTACTCCTTGAGCCTTGGTGGCACAGTGGTTAAGAGCTATGGCTGCTTACTAAAATGTCAGCAGTTCAAATCCACCAGCCACTCCTTGGAAACACTCTGGGGCACTTCTGCTCTGTCCTGTAGGGTCGCTATGAGTCAGAATCGACTCAACGGCAATGGGTTTGGTTTGGTTTTGGTTATCCTTACTTCTAGGAGCCCTGGTGGTGCAGTGGTTAAGCACTTGACTGCTAACAGAAAGGTCAGTGGTTCAAACTCACCAGTGGCTCCATGGAAGAAAAAACGTGGTGACCTTCTCCCATAAAGATTACCGCCAAGAAAACCCTATGGGGAAGTTCTATTCTGTCACGTGGGGTCACTGTGAGTGAGAATTGGCTTGGTGACACACAACAACATCTTTACTTCTAGGTCCCTGAGCAGCACCGACAGTTTGAGCGTGAATACTAACCTAAAGGTTGTATCTTGGGAAGTCTTCCTTTCAGCGTAGACCATAGCCGACCTGCTCCATCCTACAAAATAAACTAAAACTGAACTTCAGTTCCACACTTGCTTTGCCACCACCTGGTCTCTTTCCTCTTTCTCATCTTCTTGAAAGCTGTGTCGATGCTCTGCACCTCCACTTCTGAACTTCCCTCTCATTTTCAGACTAATCTCAATCTGGCTGCAACCCCCATTGCTCTACTGAAACCTCTCTTGCTAAGGTCCCTGGGAAATTTTAATTGCCAAATTCAAATCCTTACCATCCTGGACCTCTTTACGGAGGTGGCATACTGAAGCTGCCTTTCCTCCTAAAATTCTAGATTGCCCTAGCTTCTGCGATTCCACAGTCTTCCAGCTTGCCTCATATCTCTCCTTTCTGAGCACCTCTCCCTCTACCCGCCCATGAAACACAGGTTTTACAGAATTGTATTCTAGACTTTCTGATTTTCTAGACTTGCCCACTCTCTCTGAGTGTTTCAGCTCCCACATATAAATTGATAACTCTGAAATCAATACTTCTAGCCCAAAACTTTCCCCTGAGCTTCATATCTGTATAATCAACTGTGGGCTAGATATTTTTACCTGGCAGAAAGATCAGCAATTTGAATCTACCAGTCGCTCCATGAGAGAAAAGACCTGGCAATCTGTTCCCGTAAAGATTACAGCCTAGGAAACCCTATGGGGCAGTGCTACTCTGTCACATGAGGTCTAAATTAGTCAGAATTGACTCAGTGGGACAAACCACCACCACCACCATCAACATTCAACATGTCTAAATCTAAACTCATCACCTTATCCCCAAACAGCATTTCTTCTACAGGTTCCAATCTCAGTTGCTGTTACTTCCATCCACCCTGTCACCAGGCCAGAAACCTGAAAATCCACCTGTGATGGTTTAGATTGTGTGTCAGCTTGCCTGGGCCATGATTCTCAGTGGTGTGGCAGTTACGATGTTGTTTGACAGTTATGTAATGATGCAATCAACTTCATGATGAGGTCTGCTATAAGCAGCCAATCAGTTGAAAGGGAGTTTGCTTAGCGGTGTGGCCTGCCTCCAGTATATAAATGGGTGTTCCTGCAAGGCTCTTGCTCTGGACCCTGCGTCTGGCTCATCATCATCTGACCTCCAGCTCTTGGGACTTGTGCTAGCTGCTTATCTGGGCATCTTGGGTTCATCAGCTCCTGCAGCTACATGAGTCAGGAGAAGCTTCCAGCCTGACACCTGACCCACAGACTTGGGACTTGTCAGCCTCTACAACCGTATGAAACATTTTATTGAAATCTCTGTCTCTCTCTCTCTCTCTCTCTCTCTCTATATATATATATATATATATACACATATACGCCTCACTGGTTTTGCTTCTCCAGAGAACCCAGCCTAAGACATATGACCATACACTCCTCAGTTCCATGGGTTCTTGTGTGCCCTGTGTCAGCTCACAATGCCCAAAGTCACCTCCTCACTGTCCAACCTTCCATTTTACTTTGCCCTTTGCACAAATGCAATGGGTCTGACCTGTGACAAGCTACCCTTAAAAAATGGAACTGAAAACAAAGCCGGTAGCTTCTTCTGTACCTCCCTGCCCCTTGTACACCTGTTCATCTCTCTGTGATCATGATTCTTAACGCATCGATAAAGTGTTCCCCAACTTAAGCTGATCCTTCTGCTAATACAAAGTGGCAGCTCTTAAACAGGGTAGCCTCCGATTGTCACTTTCAATCACAGGCTCTGCTTAGGGGGACTTAGAAGGACTTAATCATCTTAAGAAAACAAACAGAGGCCCTCTGCTGTGGAGCAGCATGTGACAGATAGCTAGGGAAGAAGACAGACGCGGCACACCCAGGATCCTCCCTGTGACCCACACAGTGCTGTCCTAGCACTAACCGACCAGGTCGTTGTGAGTGAAGCTGACAACTCGGCACATCCCTTATCCTTTCCAATTAGCATCCAGTTCTTGTTCTTTCCCTCTCGCTGTCTGCCTCCCTCCGTGCACTTGACCCTGGTAAAGGAACAAGATGTCTGCTGTTATTCCACCCCACTCTCCCCTTTATCTGAGCTGACCTCAGGCCATTAACTTAGAATGTGACAGCTGGAAGTGAAGAGATCTTCTAGTCCATGGAGGTCTAGTCTAGCACCTTCGTTTGACAGCTATGGAAGAGAGCTCAGCCAGAGAGAGCCACTGACACAGTCATAGGCTGAGCCCAGGCCTCTTTCCATCCCTAGCCCAGTTCTCTTCTACTATACCAGTGCTTTGTGGCTGATTACATGTCAGAATCACCTGGAGATCTTTAAAAATAAATCACCTTTGCCAAGACCCCATCCCTAGAGCTCTGGTTTAATTGGTCCATGGATGGACTTGGGCATAGGAACTTCCCATGTGGTGCTAATGTGCAGTGAGTTGACATTCACTACAGGTACCATTCTGTTCCTCAGCCTCTTTCCCCCTCTCTATACAGGTTCGTTGGTGTACTTGGGGGAGAAGGGAAGGTGCAATTAGGAAGAAGGCTGGGGTGTAGTATATTGTGAGGTAGAAAAGAACTCTGGGTGGAAGTTCTGTAGGCCAGACCAGAGATCCCTAACTACTCCAAAACCAAACCACACCCATTGCCATCAAGTCAATTCCAAAGCATAGCGACCCTATACGACAGGGTAGAACTGCCTCACAGGGTTTCCAAGGAGCAGCTGGTGGATTAGAACTGCCAACCTTTTGGTTAGCAGCCAAGCTCTTAACCACTGCACCACCAGGGCTCCTGAAATCCCTAACTAATGAGTCTTAATTCCTTTTGAAGATAGCATTTTCAATTTTGTTCAAACCCATGTTACCAATCATTGTTGGTGTCATTAATGTATATGGTGTAGTGTAAAACACAGACAAATGGGAACTGCTCCTAGATTTCTGGGACAACAGACAACGCAAGAAAGACACGTAAAATAACTGAAAACTTGGCATAGAAACATGCTTCCAAAGCTTTCATACACACCAGCCTCTGGCCGTGAACATTGGTGGCCCACGGGCCAAAAGTTATTGGTCTCTTAACCCCAGTGTACCCTCTGGGGTCCTGTTCACAGGAAGCACTGTATAAATGCCTGATGTGGGGACTGAAATTCTAGGCCTGAAGCGAGGAAGGTGCCAAAAATAAAAATGGTCTAATAGGACAAGGAAGTAGTGAATTAACTCATCTGCAAGGTCAGACACCCCCAGAGAGCAACTGGGCATATGCCCCAAAGCAGAATTCCCACACCTGGCTGCTCATGAGACTTAACTTGCAAGGGTTTTTAAAAACTCAAATTCTTGGCCCCCACCCAGACCTACTGAATCAGAATCCCCCCCAGTGGTGCGTAGGAATCTGCATCATTTTATAAACTCCTCAGGCAATTGTGACAATTAGTCAGGTTTGGTAATTTCTGCATGAGGGAACTATAAACTTGAACTTTTAAGCATCACATAGTGAAGTGATTTAAAGTCCTCTGGAGAAAAATTAACTAAAAACTGATTTTAATCATGATAGGAATATTCGCTAGCTGTTCCCCTTCAGTAAGTCACCCTCCCTTTCTGAGCCTGTTTTGTCAATTGTAAAATTGGGATTGTCTGCAGAGGGTTGGTCTAATGTGGGCAAAGCATTAGCCCAACCATGGGCAAGAAATAATCCCCCAATAATTGACAGCTATGACTATCCATTCTTTCCATGTTGGAAAATGGGACAGGAGTAGCCTAAACCCCAGTGGCCTGCCATCTAGGGAATTTTGAGGCTGAGTCCTTCTGTATCTAGCCCTGGTCAGTCCAGAATGGATAACCAATGCCAGGGGAAGCAAATGGGGACTTTCATTTTATGAAGGGGTTCCCAGTGTCAGGGGAAGGAGTGAAGTGCTATAATCCTTGAGCTCTTAGAACCCAGTGGCCTTTATTCCTTCTTCACTCATTATGTGACCAGGCAAGACCTTATACCTCTTTGGGTTCCTGAGGGTAAGAATGTCCTATGCTCCACCACCACCACTTGTCTGTCAGTACATCATACTGTGGTCCTTGTGTGTTGCTGTGATGCTGGAATTTCAAATATCATCAGGGTCATCCATAGTGGAGAGGTTTCAGCAGAGCTTCCAGACTAACAGACAAGAAGGATCTGGCAAACTACCTCCAAAAAAACTGGCCAGTAAAAACCTTATGGATAGCAGCAGAACATTGTTTGATATAGTGCCAGGAGATGAGCCCTCAGGTTGGAAGAGACACTCAAAAAACGACTGAGGAAGAAGAGCTGCCTCCTCAAAGTAGAGTCGACCTTAATGGCATGGATGGAATCAAACTTTAAGGACCATCATATGCTGATGCAGCATGACTCAAAACGAGAAGAAGCAGCTGCTAACATCCATGAATAATCAAACAAGAGAAGTAAAAAGTATGAATCAGGGAAAATTGGAAGTTGTCAAAAATGAAATGGAACACTTGAAGAGTGATATCTAAGGCATTAGGGAGCTGAAATGGACTGGCATTGGCCATTTTGCATAGGACAATCATATGGTCTACTATGCCAGGAATGACAAATTGAAGAGGAATGGCATTGCATTCATTGTCAAAAAGAACATTTCAAGATCTATCCTGAAGTACAATGCTGTCAGTGATAGGATAATATCCATACACCTACAAGGAAGACTATTATTCAAATTTACACACCAACCACCAATGCCAAAGATGAAGACATTGAAGATTTCTACCAACTTCTGCAGTCTGAAATTGATCGAACATGCAATCAGGATGCATTGATAATTAACAATAATTACTGGTGATTGGAATGGAAAAGTTGCAAACAAAGAAGAAGGATCAGTAGTTGGAAAGTATGGTGTTGATGATAGAGATGATGCTGGAGATTACATAACAGAATTTTGGAAGACCAGTGACTTATCCATTGCAAATACCTGTTTTCAGCAACATAAATGATGACTGTACACAAGAACCTCACTGGATGGAATACAGAGGAATCAAACCTACTGTTGTTGTTGTTGTTGTTAGGTGCCTTTGAGTTGGTTCCAACTCATAGCAGAATGAAACACTGCCTGGTCCTGCATCATGTTCATAATCGTTGTTATGCTTGAGCCCATTGTTGCAGCCACTATGTCCATCCATCTCCTTGAGGGTCCTCCTCTTCTTTGCTGACCCTGTACTTTACCAAGCATGATGTCCTTCTCCAAGGGACTGATCCCTCCTGAGAACATGTCCAAAGTATGTAAGACATAGTCTCACCATCCTTGCTTCTAAGGAGCATTCTAGTTGTGCTTCTTCCAAGACAGAACTGTTCGTTCTTTTGGCAGTCCATGGTATATTCAATATTCTCCACCAACATCACAATTCAAAGGCATCAATTCTTCTTTGGTCTTCCTTATTCATCGTCCAGCTTTCACGTGCATAGGAGGCGACTGAAAACACCATGGCTTTGGTCAGGCGCACCTTAGTCTTCAAGGTGACATCTCTGCTTTTCAACACTTTAACAAAGGTCCTTTGCAGCAGATTTGCCCAGTGCAATGCGTCTTTTGATTTCTTGACTGCTACTTCCATGGATGTTGATTGCGGATCCAAGTAAAATGAAATCCTTGACAGCTTCAATATTTTCTCCATTTATCATGACGTTGTTTGTTGGTCCAGTTGCGAGGATTTTTGTTTTATGTTGAGGTGTAATCCATACTGAAGGCTCTGGTCTTTGATCTTCGTCAATAAGTGCTTCAAGTCCTCTTCACTTTCAGCAAACAAGGTTATGTCACCTGCATAATGCAGGTTGTTAATCAGTCTTCCTCTAATCCTGATGCCCCAGTTTTCTTCATATAGTCCAGCTTCTCAGATTATTTGCTCAGCATACAGATTGAATAAGTACAGTGAAAGGATACAACTCTGACACACACCTTTCCTGACTTTAAACCATGCAGTATCCCCTTGTTCTGTCCAAACACTGCCTCTTGATGATCTATGTACAGGTTCCTCGTAAGCACAATTAAGTGTTCTGGAATTCCTATTCTTCACAATGTTATCCATAATTTGTTATGATCCACACAGTGGAATGCCTTTGCATAGCCAATAAAACACAGGTAAACATCTTTCTGGTATTCTCTGCTTTCAGCCAGGAGCCATCTGACATCAGCAATGATATCCCTGGGTCCACATCCTCCTCTGAATCTGGCTTGAATTTCTGGCAGTTCCCTGTCGATATACTGCTGCAGCCGCTTTTGAATGATCTTCAGCAAAATTTTACTTGCATGTGTTACTGATATTGTTGGAAAATTTCTGCATTTGGTTGGATCACCTTTCTTGGGAATAGACATAAACATGGAACTCTTTCAGTCAGTTGGCCAGGTAGCTGTCTTCCAAATTTCTTGGCATAGACGAGTGAGAACTTGCAGTGCTGCATCCATTTGTTGAAACATCTCAGTTGGCATTCTGTCAATTCCTGGAGCCTTGTTTTTCACCAATGCCTTCAGAGCAGCTTGGACTTCTTCCTTCAGTGCCATCAGTTCCTGATCATCTGCTACCTCCTGAAATGGCTGAATATAGACCAATTCTTTTTGGTATAAGGACTCTGTGTATTCCTTCCATCTTCTTTTGATGCTTCCTGCATCATTTAATATTTTCTCCATAGAATCCTTCACTATTGGAACGCAAGGCTTGAATTTTTTTCTTCAGTTCTTTCAGCTTGAGAAATGCTAAGCGTGTTCTTCTCTTTTGGTTTTCTATCTCTAGCTCTTTGCATATGTCATTATAATACTTTACTTTGTCTCTCGAGCCACCCTTTGAAATCTTCTGTTCAGTTCTTTTACTTCACCATTTCTTCCTTCTGCCTTAGGTACTCTATGTTCAAGAGCAAGTTTCAGAGTTTCTCTTCTGACTCCTTTTTGGTCTGTTTTTTCTTTCCCGTCTTTTTAATGACCTCTTGCTTTCTTCATGTATAATGTCCTTGATGTCATTCCACAACTAGTCTGGTTTTTGGTCATTAGTGTTCAATGCGTCAAATCTATTCTTGAGAAGGTCTCTAAATTCAGGTGGAATATACTCAAGGTTGCACTTTGGCCCTCGTGGACTTGTCCCAATTATCTTCAGTTCCAACTTGAACTCGCATATGAGCAACTGATGGTCTGTTCTGCATTTGGTCCCTGGCCTTGTTCTGACTGATGATACTGAGCTTTTCCACCGTCTCCTTCCACAGACGTAGTCGATTTGATTCCTGTGTATTCCATCTGGTGAGGTCCACGTGTGTAGTCTCCATTTATGTTGGTGAAAAAAGGTATTTGCAATGAATAAGTCGTTGGTCTTGCAAAATTCTATCACCAAGGTCATGTTTTCCAACTACTGATCCTTCTTTGTTTCCAACTTTTGCATTCCAATCACCAGTAATTATCAATGCATCCTGATTGCATGTTTGATCAATTTCAGACTTCAGAAGCTGGTAAAAATCTTCAATTTTTTCATCTTTGACCTTAGAAATTGGTGTGTAAATTTGGATAATAGTCTTATTAACTGATCTTTCTTGTAGCTGTATGGATATTATCCTACCACTGACAGTGTTGTACTTCAGAATAGATGTTGAAATGTTCTTTTTGATGATGAATGCCATGCCATTCCTCTTCAAGTTGTCATTCCCAGCATAGTAGAACATATGATTGTCCAATTCAAAATGGGCAGTACCAGTCCATTTCAGCTCACTAATGCCTAGGATATCGATGTTTACGTGTCCCATTTCATTTCTGACGATTTCCAATTTTCCTAGATTCGTACTTTGTACATTCCATGTTCCGATCATTAATGGATGTTTGCAGCTGTTTCTTCTCATTTTGAAAGGATTATGGAGAGTCTTACTATAATCATCAGTCTGAAACAGTCCAGGGACCAAGTAGGGAACAGACTATCAATTGCACATATGCAAGTTCAAGCTGAAACTGCAGAAATCAAAACAAGTCCACGAGAGCCAAAGTACATCATTAGTATATCCCACCTGAATTTAGAGACCATCTCAGAGAAGATTTGATGTGTTGAACACTAATAACCGAGGAATAAGCAAGTTGTGGGATGACATCATGTACATAAAGCATGAAGAAAGCAAAAGATCATTAAGAATAAAGAAGAGGAAAAAAAAACACAAAAACTGATGTCAGAAGAGAGTCTGACACTTGCTCTTGAATGTAGAATAACTATTTAAAAGAGCTGAACAGAAGATTTCAAAGGGCAGCTAGAGAAGACAAAGTAAACTATTACAATGAAATGTGCGAAGACCTGGAGTTAGAAAGCCAAAAGGGAAGAACATACTTGGCATTTCTCAAGCTGAAAGAACTGAAGAAAAAAATCCAAGCTCGAGTTGCAGTATTGAAATTTCTAGGGGCAAAAGATTAATTGACACAGGGAGCATCAAAAGAAGGTGGAAGGAGTAAACAGAGTCTCTGTCCAAAAAGAATTGGTCAACGTTCAACCCTTTCATGAGGTAGCATGTGATGAAGATCCAATGGTACTGAAGGAAGAAGTTCAAGCTTCACTGAAGGCATTGTAAAAACAAGGCTCCAGGAATTGATGGAATAGCAATTGCCATGTTTCAACAAATGGATGCAATGCTGGAAACACTCACTTGTCTATGCCAAGAAATTTGGAAGACAGCTACCTGGCCAACCAACTGGAAGAAATCCAAACACATGCCTATTCCAAAGAGTGGTGATTCAATGGAATGAGGAAATTATTGAACAGTATCATTAATATTGTATACAAGTAAAATTATGCTGAAGATCATTCAAAAATGGTTGATGCAGTACATTGATGGGGAACTACCAGAAATTCAAGCTGGATTCAGAAGACGATGTGGAACCAGGGATATCATTGTTGATGTCAGATGGATCTTTGTTGAAAGCAGAAAATGCCAGAAAGATGTTTACCTGTGTTTTATTGACTATGCAAAGGCATTCCACTGTGTGGATCATAACAAATTACGGATAACGTTGCGAAGAATGGGAATTCCAGAACACTTAATTGTGCTCATGCGGAACCTGTTCATAGACCAAGAGACAGTTGTTTGAACAGGACAAGGGGATGCTGCTGCATGGTTTAAAATCAGGACAACTGCATGTCAGTGTTGTATCCTTCCACCATATTTATTGAATCTGTATGCTGAGCAAATAATCTGAGAAGCTGGACTATATGAAGAAGAGCGGGGCATCAGGATTGGAGGAAGACTCATTAACAACCTATGATATACAGATGACACAACCTTCCTTGCTGAAAGTGAAGAGGACTTGGAGCACTTACTGATGAAGATCAAAGACTACAGCCTTCAGTATGGATTACACCTTAACCTAAAGAAAACAAAAATCCTCACAACTTGACCAATAAGCAACATCTTGATAAACAGAGAAAACATTGAAGTTGTCAAGGATTTCATTTTACTTGGGTATACAATCAATGCCCATGGAAACAACAGTCAAGAAATCAAAAGATGTATTGCACTGGGCAAATCTGCTGCAACAGATCTCTTTAAAGTGTTAAAAAGCAAAAATGTTCACTTTGAGGACTAGGGTGGTGCCTGACCCAAGTGATGGTATTTTCAGTTGCCTCATATGCATGTGAAAGCTGGACAATGTATAAGGAAGACCAAAGAAGAACTGATGTATTTGAATTATGGTGTTGGGAAAGAATATTGAATACCCCATGAACTGCCAGGAGAACAAACAAATCTGTCTTGGAAGAAGTACAACCAGAATGCTCCTTAGAAGCGAGAATAGCAACACTTCATCTCATGTACTTTGGACATGTTATCAAAAGGGACTAGTCCCTGGAGACGGACATCATGCTTGGTAAAGGGTCAGCAAAAGGAGGAAGACTATCAATGAAATGGGTTGACATAGTGGCTTTAACAATGGGCTCAAGCATAACAACGATTGTGAGGATGGTGCAGGACTGGGCAGTGTTTCGTTCTGTTGTACATAGGGGCTCTGTGAGTTGGAACCAACCACAGCACCTAACAACAACAACAGCATGCTCTACCATCCTCACAGAGAGGGCGAGGAGATAAAAACAGACCAGTCCACAGTCCTACCTTGTTTAAACCAGTAGTTATTGAATGCTTCCCATATTCAGGCACTGTGCTTAGTGGCTGTGGTGCATTGTCCTGTGTAATCCTCACGGTGGCATTACAGGTAGGTGACATTTTTATACCCATCTTATGGCCTGGAAACGAAGACTTAGGGAAGGCAAGTAACTGAAAGCCCTACAGCTCGTCAGAGGTGGAGCTGGTATTCCAACCCAGGCCTACAGGACTTCAGAGCATAAAGACATAATCGCTCCAGTGCCTCCTGCCGTTACCACCGGTTTACAAAGAGCCTTCATTCTCCTTCCTTAAGGCCAGGAGCCTTAAATGGCATCCTCTTTAGTGTTCTAATGTCAGACTTGAACCCAGTTTTTAACTCTGGGGCCAGAGTCCTTCCACTATCCTGTTGCATTCTCCTGGGGACATTGGTGGTTCAGTGGGAGGAGCCTTACTTACCTTCCATGTGGGAGACTCAGTTCAAGTCCTGCCCAATATACCTCATGTGAAGCCACCACCTGTCTGTCAGTGGGGCCTTGCCTGTTGCTATGATGCTGAACAGGTTTCCAGAAGGACTAGGAGGAAAGGCCTGTCGATCTACTTCCGAAAATCAGCCAGTGAAAACTCTATGGATCCCAAGGGTCAGATCCAGAACCAATCATGGGATCGCACAGGACTGGGCAGTGTTTCCTTCTGTACTGCTTGGGGTCACCATGAGTCGACGGCCGACTTGAAGGCAGAGCCAACAACAAATTCCAACCTTCCAGGGCACAGGGCTTAGAAAGTCAATGCTGTGTGAAGGGAGAGCTTGCTAAACGAGCCTGTGCTTTAAAGAATCAGTTTCTCATCAAATTAAACTTTCTGAATAAAGCTTTGTAGATTCATCATAAAGCAAGGCAGCCAGCTGTTTAGACTTAGGAGGGTCTTAATCGCAGACACACTTCTATTTAGGAAAACCTGGCGCTAAGAATCCGTAGTGACTAACTACATCAAGGACAGTATTCACACATTGAAGAAGGATCTCTTTCAGTATCCTTTTTACTCTTGGCGTACTTTTTCTCAGTTTGTTTCTTTTTCTTCAACAAAGGGACTAAGGTAGGAAGAGGGAGACAGAAGACATTCTGACGTTAAAGGAAGAGCAACCTGGAAGCCTCTGGATAGTGAGGAGCGTCACCGGAAAAGGGATGGCATTTGACCAAAGACACCCCATCACCTACAGCTCTTGGGAAATGCAGCAATCGCAGGAAGAGAAGCACTCCTGAAGCTTCTTGATGCTTAATCGGAGGTTACAGCTGAGGCTCAAAGGGCTGGATCTGTGCCTAGGAAATGAAAAAGTGGCATGAGATGTCAACCAGTCTGTATCCCTCTCGCGCTGCGCGCTGCCTCCCAGGCTGGCTCTCCTGGTCCAGAGATCTGTTTCACAGGACCCTGAACACCTGCCAAAGCCACCACCGTGAGGAGCAGGTGAGCGGAGGAGCCCCTGATTCACGTCAAACCATCCTCAGGACAGCGCTGCTGTGCAGAAGGCCCGTCAGAACTGATCAGCGCAGGAACCGAGTCACCGACGGGGATGGCTCACTCTTCGGTCTGAGGGGGCTTCGTAATGAGAAAATCACTGAGATCCACTTCTGGGCATGAGGCTGCTAGCATAAAGTCCCCCTTTTTTGTACTTTTCTTGGGGCTAGGGAGGAGAGAGCAGGGACGGACGTAGGGCAGGGACTTTGCCTGGTAGTTCCAAGAGAAGATAGATTCACCCAACTGAGTGGAGTAGGTTTGAGATGCTGCTCTGGGACTTTGTGATGTGCGAGGCCCTGGTAGCAGGGCTGGATTATCCAGTAAACAAAAAACCGAACGTGTTGCCCTCTAGTCGAGTCCGACTTACGTCAACCCTGTAGCACAGAGTAGAACTGCCCCATAGGGTTTCCAAGGAGCAGCTGGTAGATTTTAACTGCTGACCTTTTGGTTAGCAGCCAAGCTCTTAATCACTGCACCACCAGGGCTCCAATAGGCAAGGTAAGCATGGTGCTTGCCGTGCTTACCAGATAGTCTGTAGTGAACAATTTCACATGGGTTTCACCACATCTTTGATGAAATTGTTCACTACAGATTAGTAAGTAAGCACAAGTAATCTCGTGCTTACCTTGCTGACTGGGTCACCCACTCTTATCAGGGATTATAAATTTGAAAACAGGCTTTGATTCTGTAGGAAGGTGCTGTGGGAAAAGAGACAGATGCCAGCCAGACCAAGAAGCAGAATCTTTGATGTGGTGAAAAAATGTGACATTGTTCACTACAGATGATCTGGTAAGCAAGGTAAGCACCATGCTTACCTTGCCTATTGGACAGTCCGCCCCTGGCTGGTCGGCAGAGGAAGAGACCAGACATGCTTCACGCAGACTCGTTTGCCAGCTCCCTCTGTGACTGGGCTCAAAATGGCTGTGTGAATAACTCGGCCGGGGAGAGATGGCAGAGTGAAGCACCGACAGTCATATGCTATGGAATAGGCATTAATTACATTAAACATTCAGTCTGAAACTCAGCAACGAGGCCCTTTTTGTCAGTTTTTACAGTGCACAGAAAGGGACACCAGGATGCGGGTGGCAGCAGCCTTCTGTGTGGACCCCGATGCTGTAACTCCCCAAGCTCCTCCCGGGATGTTCCAGACACGTGGTCCTAATGAGGCCAGGGTCACCGCTCCACTCCCTGGGAGCCCCTCACCTCTGCTCTACTCCCCAGACGCCGCTGACTGTGTTTGAATCCCAGCCAGCCATCTCTCACATGTGTTGCTGGTTGCAGAGGGGCTGGGTGTGAAGCTGGACGGCCAGCAGTCTGTCCCACCAGTGGGGACACAGCTCCAGGAGCCGGCAGTGGATCGACGGCTTCGTGTCTCTAACAAGCGAAGGCTGTCTCGCCTGGATGTCTTTATCATATTTGAAAGCTCCACCTGTGCTCTGTGGGGAGAAAACCACATCAAAGGATAAAAACAAAAAATGTAAAGATGCCCTTGGAGGGACAGAGAGAGAGAGAATGAGAATGTGTGTGTGTGTGCGTGCACGTGCGTGCGTGTGTCTTAATACGGGTAGGGAAGTTGAGCTGAAGGTTTGAAGTGCCTTTGGTCTTACTGAAGAAGTACCTGAGTGACGCAAGGTGATAAGTGCCTGGCTACCAACCAAAAGGTTGGTGGTTCAAGTCCACCCAGAAGTGCTTCGGAAGAAAGGCCTGATGAAAGAAAGTTCTGGTGAGGGGCTTCCAAAAGATCACAGCCTTAAACATCCTATGGTTTTATCAACTCGATGGCAACTGTCTTAGTTATCTAGTGCTACTATAACAGAAATACCACAAATGGGTGACTTCAACAGACAGAATTTATCTTTTCACAGTTTAGGAGGCTAGAAGTCTGAATTCAGAGCACCGGCTCTAGGGGAAGGCTTTCTCTCTCTGTTGGCTCTGGAGGAAGGTCCTTGTCTCTTCAGCTTCTGTTTCCTGGTTCCTTGGAGATCTCCATGTGGCTTGACATCTCTCGTCCCACATCTCTGCTTGCTTGCTTACTTGTCCTAATCTGCTTTTTTAATATCTTGTAAGAGAATGACTCAAGACATACCCTACACTAATCCTGTCTCATTGACATAACAAAGACAAGCCATTCCCAAATTGGGTTATAACCACAGGCACAGAGGTTAGGATTCACAACACATATGTTTGTGGGACAAAATACAATCCACAAAGCAACTGATTTGATTTTGGTTTTTGGTTGGTAAAAGAGTTTAGTGTAAAAAAAAAAAAAAGTCAAGTCAGTTCTGACGCATGCTGACCCCATGTGTATCAGGGAAGAACTGTGCTCCATAGGGTTTTCGGTGGCTGATCTTTTGGAAGTAGATCACAAGGCCTTTCTTTCAAGGTGCCTCTGGGTGGACTCAAACATCCAACCTTTTGGCCAGCTGAGCATATTAGCCATTTGCACCACCTGGGGGCTTCTTTGGTCTTCCTACTTCCACACTACTAAGAACAAGCTTCACTTGGTATTCAAGTCCCTCTTTAATACTCCCAGCCTAACCTTCTAGGCTCACAGTCCACGATTTCCCTGTTCTTAAGATACACTCTATCCAAACTGGACGACATGGTTTCTGAATTGCTTTTCCGTCTTCCTGTCTTTGACTTCCCTGTTCCAGCAATGGGGTGACTAAACATCCTGGTTTGCCCAGGACTGTCTTGGTTTTAGCACTGAAAGTCCCATGTCTCAGCCAACACCTCAGTCTTATGCAAACCAGGACAGTTGGTACAAGACTCTGCCTGGAGTGGTTGACCTCTTTCGGCATCTTTGCTTATGTAGGTCCTTCAAACTTCATCTCAAATACCACCTTCTCGATAACCCGTCCTGTAATTTTCACTCTGATTTCTCTGCCGGCATAAACTCCTAGCAAACGTACCTCACTTACGATGTTTAGCATGCTTCCTCCATAACTGAGCACTCATTCAGCCAACATTTATGGAGAACCCATTCTCTTCCATGTCTTTGAGCGACACCCTACCCACAAGGAACTCACGTTGTGCGGTGGAAATAGACAATTAAATGTGTGTAGTGCAGTGGGACAAGGCTGTAGCAGAGATGTGTGCAAGTCCACGTGTCTAAGGATTAAAATGGGAGAGAACACTGCCGAAGATAGAGGAGAGATGTTGGGCAAGGGAAGTGGCTGAAAAGTGAGGTAAAGTTCTGAAAATTCTGCAGATTCGTTTCCAGGACAGTGATTCCTGGTAGATCTGAGGGTTTTATTACTCATACACCCTCACCAGAATACTTAGTACAGTAGCTGGCGATTCCTTTTGTTCATGGATTTCCTTTTTAAGTAGAAAACCAAATAGAGCCTCATAATTCTCTTCTTTAAAGAAAAAAAATACTTTTTTTTCTTAGTGCAATAATAATATATGGTCATTTTGGAAAAGTTAGGATACGTGTGCACGCGTGTGTGTGTATTTACATCCTATATCATCACACTTTATTATATAATCTTCCTGACTTAATATAGAAATTTAAAAGAAAATGCAGTTTTATTATATGTTACTTTTTATAACTCATTTTTAACAACAGAGTACCTCTCCATATATTTGTATGTATGTATGTGTGCGTGTGTGGGTGTGTATGGATACACACATCTGCCATATTTTAATAACTATATATTATTATACGGACGTGACTTCATTTATTTAATTAATCCCTTACTATTGCACATTTAGATAATTTCTCATTTTTACAAGTATAAAAAATACTATAAAATACATATTTATACAGTTATCCAATAGTACCTGAGGGATAAACCCTTAACAAAGAAATTCTTGGGACAAAGAATGGACATATTATAAGGCACTTGATACATATTGACGTTTACCCATCTAAATATAAAAACGAAACCAAACCAAATCCTTTGCCGTCAGGTCTATCTATTCTGATTCATAGCTGCCCGATAGGACAGAGTACAACTGCCCCATAGGGTTTCCAAGGAGCAGCTGGTGGATTTGAACTGCCAACCTTTTGGTGAGCAGCTTGGGCTCTTCACCACTGCACCACCAGGGCTCCCATCAAAATATATTTATAAAAATTTGCTTTTCTGTACATTGTGCTGGCCAGCATGTATTTTGTCCCTTTATAATATCTGGCGTTCCCAAAGTGCATTTTTCCGAGCGAATGCCAACTTATATCATCGCCAAACATATAAAAGCAGAAGAAATAAATCCAGGAGTGGCATAAGCTAAGGAAAAACCCAAACAAGCCCACTCTTGCAGCAAAGTAGTTACACTGTCTTCTTAAGCTCACCCTATCAGAATTATTGCTGCTTATTCAGAAGGGCACCCGGCAACAGCTGCTCACCTGGCCGGGCAAGCTCTCCAAAGAAAGAGCTCCATATGCTGCAGGGAGCGGCACCTGAGCTGTTCTTAGAGAGAAATGTCCTTGTTTCCTGGTTCTGTGTGATGATGCCTCAATCAAAGAGAGGAAGAGTCCAGATCCCAGGCTCGTGGAGGAGAAACCTGTCATTTTCATTGTTTTACGGGGTTCAAAGGCCTAACCCGTCGCTTCATCTGCGAGGTGGGCAAACAAGGCAGGTTTGTTATTTACACCTGCATCTGGAGTTTGCCCAGGTCCCACAAGCAGGAAGTGACAGAAGACGCCTGGAGCCCAGGGCTTCTCACAAGATCTTGCTGCGTAGTAAATAGTAAGATACAAAAGGATAAAAGAAGTTCTGTGAAGTTACAGCCGAGAGAAAATGGGAGGGAGCAGAGTTCTCCTGATACTGTTGCAAAATTTCATTCAGTGAAACCTGTGATGTGGTAAAACACGGGTGAAATTGTGCACTACAGATTAGTAAGTAAGCACAAGTAAACCCATGCGTACCTTGCTTACTGTGTAATCCGGCCCTGCTTTAGCACCTGATTGGTCGTCTGAAAAATGGGGATAAAACACTTACTTCTCAGGTTTTTTGTGAGCCTGAAAACACTTCATTAAAATAAATACCTAACAATATCCTCTCCTGTAGTATTTATTCGCTGATGACCAGCCAGCTTCATCTCTTCTCTTAGCCAGTAAGCTCTTTGAGAAGAGGTGCAGTGCACAGTTACCCTCCAACCCACTGAGGAGAGGGGGTCATGCATATCACTCCTTGTACGACCCGCAAATATATGCAGAATATGTGCTACTTAAAAAATTATAGCACTATCATATATTTTACAGTGTTACGCATCATGTTCAATGTATATTAACTAACAAATATATACAGTAGTATATACAGACATTTTTACATAAATAGGTTCATATTATAGATATTTTCCTTCAACTTTTTTTTTTCATTTAACAATATTGGACATCTTTCCATGTTGGCACATACAGCTCTTCCTCAGTCTTTGTACTGGCTACGTAATATCCCATAGCATGGCATGGTGTTGCTGTTGTTAGATGCCACGCCGTCGAGTGGAAAATCCATAGGGTTTTCTTAGCAGTAATCTTTATGGAAGCAGATCACCAGGTCTTTCTCCTACGTAGAGCCGCTGCGTGGGTTTGAACTGCCAACCTCTCCGTTAGTAGCCAAGTGCTTAACCGTTGTGCCACCAGGGACCCGTATGCAATGATATGACATAAATTTACTCAACTTTTCTTCTCTTGATGGATTTTTGGATATTTCAGAATTTTCACTGTTAAAAGCAATAGTGCAACGAAATCTTTTACATGTCCTGTTGTTCACATACATAAGTGCTTTTTGGGGTCAAAACTAGAAGTAGTAATTTAGGGTCAAAACTCTGTATCTTTCACATTTTGATAAAACAGCTGTTTCAAAATATTCTCCCACATATGTGAGTATTTCTGTTTCCCCTAAAATAGACCAGCCCTAGGTTTTATCATTCTTTTTCATCTTTGCCAACTTAGAGAGAAAAATTATATCTGTTGTCGTTTTACTTTCTTTGATTAATAGTGAGATCGAGCATGTTATTGGCAATTTGTATTCTTTATTTGGTGTGTGGATTGTCTACTCAAGCCTGCTGTCCACTTATCTAGTGATTTTTTTCCCCTTATTGGTTTGTTTGATGTTTTATATATTAAGCATGTTAACCCCCTAAGTTTCAGATACTTTTGTTATATTTTTAATTTTCTGTTAATTCTGACATAGAAATGTGTTTGCTTTGGTAGCTGTGTTTATTACAATGTCCTTTTACTTTGTCTGGTTTTGGTTTTACGTTTTAGCTGCCCTCCTTCCTTGAGGCCTAAATAATGCATCTATATTCACGAATACATGAGAACATGATAATCTCTAATGTATGTCCTATGAAGTTCATGCTTTTTCATAACTAAAACCTTGTTAATTTAGACAAAATGCGTGGTAGCCACAGTATAAATTACTGAAATAAACAAAACAGTTAGTGCTTTCATGTATAAAATGTATCCATGAATTTGGCAACAAAATATTGCCAAGTAAAGGTCTCAATAACCAAAAAAAAAAAAAAGAACAAAAGACAAACTCATTGCCCTCGAGTGGATTCCAGCTTATAGTGACCCTATGACCTTTTTTAATTAAAAAAATAATCAAATTCATTCAATCAAATGTATGTTTTGAGCACCATAGGAAAGGTATAAATCATTGCTATCCTTCCCACCAAAACCCAAGCCAGCCCATTGCTGTCCAGTTGATTCTGACTCACAGCGACCTCATGTGTTACAGAGTATATCTGTGCTCTCTAGGGCTTTCTTGGCTGTAAGCTTTATGGAAGCAGATCACCAGGCCTTTCTTCCACAGTGCTGTTGACTGGTTTTGAACCAGCAAGAGAAAAGAAAACCAAAGAGAGACAGAGCTGGTCCAATCAGATTTATTTTTTTGTAATTTAATATTTGGAAACTGAAAGAATAAACCAGTTCGTGGTAGAAGCTGCTGCCAAAAAGCCCTAGTGTGGAGAGCTGAGTGGAGGCAGCTATGCTCATCCCTGTATCTGCTGCCCTTAAAACAAAATCAGAACTCTGAACAGGGCCAGCTGCGTGGGTGTGGGGTGTGAACAGGGCCAGCTGCGTGGGTGTGGGGTGTGAACAGGGCCAGCTGCGTGGGTGTGGGGTGTGAACAGGGCCAGCTGCGTGGGTGTGGGGCCAGGGTAGCCACACAGGGTCCCGTGCTTGTAAGGAACCCATGTGCTGGAGTTTAATGCTCTGCTGTGCCCAGCCTAATATTATCTTTGAACCTGGGTTTTGTGAGTGAAATCAATGGGGCAATGGAGCAGGCGCCAGGTCTGGAGCCCCAGCCCACCCACAGTCTGTCTCCCGCCCCCCCATCTCCCCGGGATGTGTCCTCAGTCATGTCCCCTCCTTCTCCCTGTGCCACCCAGCAACAGCAGCTGTCTTCCACTCCTAGCAGGGACCTGGGTGTGGGTGCAGACAGGGTTGGGCTCCTGTGACCCAGGGCGTCTAGAGACAGGGTGTGGCAATGGGAGTCCCTGCCGCAGGTTGGCACATCACGGCTCATTTGGCAAACAATTCAGAGGGGCAAGTTTCTCACCCCCTCTGATCCAGGTACCTAGTGCATCTCGGTATGAAGGTGGCAATACCCTTGGGCTTTGGGGATTGCTGGCGGCCTTGGGTTGGGGCAGTGGGCTCATAGAAAGCGCAGATGGTTGGCTGGACTTCCCCATCCCCCTCCGGGGCATGGAGCTTTCATCTGGTGGCTGACAGGTTGGGGAACCCAGTGGTGGGTGCCAAGACGCAGAGCAGGACTCCCAGGCACCTGTGAGGGTCTACCCCAGCCCTGAGGATGTCTCCATGCTCAAGCGATCAGAATATGAAAGAGCAAATAAAAAACACCATGACAGAAAGGGAGAGAGGAGGCCTCCAAAGAAAGAAGAAAGTTTACATTTTAGTTCCCTTACTGGCACTTTGTTCCTGCTTTTTGAACAAGGGCTTCTGCGTTTTCATTTTGCAATATCTGTTGCTGCCGAATCAGACACACAAAGGCTGTAAATCTTTATGAAAGCAGACTGCCACCTCATTCTCCCATGCACCGGCTGACCTGTGGGTTAGCAGCCAAGCCCTTAACCGCTGTGCCACTAGGGCGCCTTCATTTTGCAATAAGTCTCGCAAATTATGCAGCGGGTCCTGACTTAAGCCAGCAGTTGAAGCCATTACTGGGAAGAGAAAACGAAATCGATGTAGAGAGAGGAACAGACGCGCTGAGAAGTGCTACCCCAGGAACCTGTTGAGTCCTCCGTGCTGATCTGATGGAGTCCTTATCATCAACCCTTTTTTCTCCAGGTAATTTAGAGGCTCTCTGTGTCTCGCAACCAAATGAAGCTGATTAAGTGACTAAAGCAGACACGCTCTGAAAAACGCACGCTGGAGGGGATGCAGGGATTCATCAGTCAAAGTCCTTGTCTCAAGGAGAATTAAACAGTATACAAACCAAAAAAAACAAACCCGTTGCCATCAAGTTGATTCTGACTCATAGCAACATAGAACAGAGGAGAACTGCCCCACAAGGTTTCCAAGGCTGGAATCTGCACCTTGGCGGCACCATGGTTAAGTGCTCGGCTGCAAACCAAAAGGTTGACTGTTCAAACCCACCAGCTGCTCCATGGGAGAAAGATGTGGCAATCTGCTTCCATAGAGATTACAGCCTTGGAAACCCTATGGGGCAGTTCTACTCTGTCCTGTAGGGTCACTATGAGTTGGAATTGGCCCGACAGCCATGGGCAATCTTTATGGGAGCAGATGGCCACGTCTTTCTCCCTTGGAGCGGCTGGTGGCTTTGAACTGCCAACCTGTTGGGGAGCAGCCTAGTGTTGATTACTGTGCCACCAGGGCTCCTTCAAACAGGGTACGAAACCCGTTGCCATCAAGTCGATTCCAACTTATCGAGATCCTATAGGACAGAGTAGAACTGTCCCATACAGGGTGTAGTAACAGTAAATAGTAACATTTAAACCAAGGGCACCGAACTATGCTCAGCATTTGACCTGTATTATCACGAGTAACCCTCACAATAACCCCACGCCAAGGAACTATTTTACAGGGGGGGAACAGGGGGTTAGTCAGTGCAGTTGGCAGAGCCAAGACCTGACTTGCAGTCGGTGATAAATCTTTTCAGACTGCTATAAAGCACCGAAATATTAGTGAGGATGGATGGCTGCTGATAGGTGCTTCCAGATAGGGAAATCAGGGAGGGCATTCCAGAGGTGGTGGCCCAATGGTTAGTGGGCACTAAAAGAGCATTTGCTGAAGGAGCAAGACTGAATATGACTGAATGAAGGAAAGGGAATTGGATTTACAGGAAGGGTTTGGGCAGCTCACTGGCAAAAGAGCTGTGATGAGGAAGGGCATTGTGGGACTGGGAGGTAGATCAGCCTGGTTGGCTGATAAGACCAGAAATTTAGACCCCCAGGGGGAGGGCTTTATGCTATTTGGTGGGTGATCTTGAGCCACTGAACATTTATAAGCAGGGCAGATATGATCGAAGACATACTTCAGAAAAGTTAATTAACTGATAGTGAGTAGAATGGCTCAGAAGGAGCAGAAGCAGACAACATAACACACAAAACACAAACCATTTGCGGCCAGTTTTAACTCATAGCAAACGCATGTATGTCAGAGGAGAATTGTGCTTCATAGGGTTTTCAAGGCTGATTTTTCAGAAGCAGATTGCCGGGGCTTTCTTCCAAGGCACCTGTGGGTGGATTCAAACCACCAACCTTTAGATCAGTAGCTGTTGTGCCACCTAAAAACTCGCGTTCCAGTAGTTCAGGTAGCCCGTATGAAGGCTTCAAGATATGAGAGGGAAAGAGATTGGTAAGATGCACCTCAAAGGAATAAGCAGGGGTTGTGTAGGTGTGTGAGCAGGGGAAGGGAGGGGAAATAATAAAAGATGGCTCTCCAGTGTGCAGCTTGTGTGGATCAGAAGTACTGAAGTCATACAGGGGAGCCATTTCTAATGTCCAGAGGGGAGGGGGGATGAAAAGGAATTCCAGGAAAGTCTTGAAAACACTTGGTTCTCCCTGCAGTTAACTTTATACCAGTGATGGATTTGGGTCCCTGGATGGTTCAAACAGTTAAGCACTCAACTACTAGCCCAAAGGTTGGCGGTTTGAACCCACGCAGAGGCACCTGGTGACCTGCCTCTAACATGTCACAGCCTTGAAAACCTTACGGAGCACTTCTACTCTGCACACATGGGGTCGCCATGAGCTGGAATCCACTTGACGGCCACTGGTTTAACGGATTTGGTAAATGGTTTCTTTAAAATCTCAGTCCAGCTTAAGTCACATTCATAGGAATTCAGTAGATCTATATGAGGGGAGGTTTCTGAGTAGAGCCAGTCAGAATCTTAATATGATAATTGTGATATCCCATTCATTCCATCTCCACTCATCTAGAATTTGTGATCCTTCTAACTGGCCAGGCAAATCTTTACCTTAATTTAAGGAAATCCACACTTCACCAACTGGTACAAATTGCAAATTTAAACACTTCGAGGGGAGAGCTGCCACGTCTAAGAGGTAAAATAGTTTCATGTAATCTCCCCACATCCTTATAAGCAAACATTTACATAAAATGACTAATGTGATGTTTGTTAAAAATTCCTCTTGTTTTTGCACCAAAGAGGGTCCCTTCCATACTAAGTGGGACCTGGTCAGTGCGCTTGAGTTATTGTATGCACTCAAAATAATAAAAGCGTGTTTCCTAAACTCCTCCTCTACTTCAGACTTCTTCATGATTCAGGCTGACCTACCGTATGTCCCTGTAAAGAAATCCCTGTGGGCTTAGTTATCATGGTGTACTGCTAATCATCCAAAAGGCAAGGTCAGTGCCTCTGTGTTGGGTCTGCTCCCACTCTGAAAAGGGCCACTGGCGGTATGACAAGGAGACTCGCCCAGGCGGTTCCACCCCGCTGACTCCCAGGGAGGATTGCCCCAGCCTACAGCTGAGTCTATTGCTTTCAGCTGCCCTCCTCCTGCGAGAGGGGTGGCTTCACCCCAACCCCTGGCTTCCACAATAGGACATGTCTCAGGCTCACCCAGCTCATGCACCAGTAATTGGGCCAGTCCTGTAGTCAGCGACTTCCTCGTAATTTCAAAAAGGCTGCATGGCTGGGAAAGGTTTTCCCGTCTGCTAGCGTGGAAAGAAGAGGGTAGCCTACCCTCTCGCGTCTGGAAACAGGGACGAAACTTACCAGTAGCCTGAAAGACTTCAATTGTACACACAGAATTTCCTTAAGGTGAAAATTGTTCCAGGCTGAAATAGATAACTGAGGAACGCTGGGAAAACTTCCATTCTCAAGGTTCAAAATACAAAATGGAGCCTCATTGCTCTGGCAGAAACCAAACCTCCTGCCATTGAGTCAATTCCAACTCATGGCTCCCCCATGTGTTACAAAGTAGAACTGTACTCCGTAGGGCTTTCTTGGCTGTATTCTTTACAGATGCAGATCACCAGGCCTTTCTTCTGCAGGGCCTCTGGGTGGTTAGCAGTCAAGCACAAACCATTTGTGCCACCCAGGGAGCATCAGTGCTCTGGGCTAGCCTCTACAGACAAAATGGCCTCTAAAGTTGAGCCGCAGGACTCAGACTGTGCCGATTGGCACACGGGCTCAATATCCATGTGACAGTAATCAACCCATGTGAATTTCACTGACCCTTAAGTAAAACCGGTAGTGTTACCGCCCTGCTAGGTACCTTGGGAAGAATGGTGTTACTTCCCTGCACAGCACTCCTAATTTGTAGGCCCAGCTCTGTTATAATATTGTGTGTGTGGAATGAGGGGTAACAAAGAGCTGAACACACCATGCCCACCCTTTCATGGGCGATTTTTTTTTTTAAATTTTTTGGTGATGCCATGTGTTTTCACTAATGGAATGGATGCTGAATCATCATTTGTTGGTAGTTTTTTTTTAATTATTTGAAAAAATGGGGTGCTGATTGCAAGAGGGACGTATCTGTCCCAGGTTCCATGAAGCACATCACAAACAGGTACATATTGGTCCTATGGCGCATCACACTTCCTGGTTACACTTGAACCATAAAATATCTCACTCAACTTTCCAAAAATATTAAGTAAACCTCACACTTACTGCACATAATTGCTATCAGTTTGATTTAGAGCAGACCTTATCGGCCCACATTCCATGAAGCACACCACACACGTGGGACATATCGGTCCCATGGCCCAGGAAGGGCATCACAAACTGTTTTCACTCCAAGATAACTCATTTACTTGAGTATTTCCAAATGCCGGTAACTGTACCTTCCCAATAACACAAAGGAAATAGTAAACACACTTGCAAGCCTTATCTCGCTGTACAGAAGCCAAAAGACACAAAAATTTCACACAATCATCCTTCCAGGAAGCATCCCCTCATACGAATGACTCTCAACGTTCAAATGTGGTGCAGACCAGCTTCCTTGTTCTTTAGGTAGTTACTCCAATATCCACCACAATGCCAAAAAGTACTAAAGGGGCTCAGATGTCTGCCAATAAACTTCCAGGGCCAGAAAACGTAAGGCAGGCACGTCCCTCATTCCCCCTTTCTCCTGTCGTATTCACCATTACAGCCTTCTGTATATTTGAGTTATTTATACTGCATCCGTCTTCCTAAGCTCCTTAAAATGAGCCACAGAGAAGAGCTGTGCCCTTATTTGTCTCTATATCCTCCATAATGCTTGTCAGTTAGCTTTGCCCGCAGTTGTTGTTAGCTGCCATGGAGTCAGCCCAACTCATGGCAACACTATGCACAACAGGATGGATCGTTGTGATCTGTAGGGCTTTCACTGGCTGATTTTCAGAAGTGGATCTCCAGGCCTTTCTTCCTAGTCCATCTTAGTCTGGAAGCTGCACTGAAACCTGCTGAGCATCATAGCAACACACAAGCCTCTACTGACAGGAGGGTTGGAGGTGCCTTGGCTGGGAATCAAACCTGGCCCTCCCACATGGAAGGTGAGAACTGGTGTGCAGTAATGTATGGTAAATTAAACTGAGCCAGTAAGTAATGACTGATTCTAGTTTTTACCTTGTTTTTCTAAATGGAAATCCTGGGACTTTACTTTAGGGTGAAGCACATCACTGCCTTTCTTCCACATTCCAAACCTGTGCCCTGAGGCCCTGGGGTGTGTGTGTGTGTGTGTGTGTGTGTGTGTGTGTTTGTGAGGGGGCTGAGTCCAAACTGTGCTCACTGGGTTAAAGTCCCCTAAGGCTTCTTACATGGAACTTGACACTTTTCACATTCTGTAGAGATATTGGTTGATGTTTAAATTTCAGTCCCTTCTATTCTTCCCTGGCCCCTCCAACTAACAAATTTTCTGAACGTGTCCCTCCAACATTCAACCATTTCAAAATAAACTCACCTCCTGGGGAAAGGGAGCTAATATGAAACCAGCGGCCTTGGATCTCTTAGGGAACACAGGGGCACCACACCTGAGATACCTTTTTCTCCCAGCCAAGACACACATCCTGCTGTGGGCGTGAAGTGGATTTCCCATGTGAAATTCACCCCGTTGCCCCAACTTGAGTTGAGTCCTTTGTAACTTGACCTTAAAGAAATAAGTTAAATGCTTAATTGGTGGAGGTATTATCAGGTGTAAACAACGCAAGAGGTGATAGCTTGGCTGAGGTTAGATAAACAACTTCCCTTTTCCCTCTCATTTCCTTTTTTTAAAACTTGATTGACCTAAAGATGTTTATTTCTGCTAAATTCATGTTATGAGTGGTATGCACTCACAGGCACACAGACATCTCTGGGAAGAAAGCTTCATGGCACCAAACTGAACACTTGGCCTTTCATGTCATGAAGCAGATAAAGACCTCAGAACAGAAGAGGATTTTTTAAGTGAATTAAGTCGTCAGTTATTACAGACGGCCCTCCGTATCTGCAGGTTCCGCATCAGCGGATTCAACCAACAAAGAAAGTTCCAAGAAGCCAAACCTGAATTTGCTGCGCACAAGCTCTCCGCTGAACACCCGCGAGTGAAGTGACGTACAAGCACCTGCCATATAGCCTCCACCATTTCCCTGTCCCCAGTCTCTCTCCAGCACTAGCTGTTTGGGCAATGTCCGCCTGGAGTCTTGTCATTGTCCCCTAAGCAATACAGTACTGCGTAACAGCTATTTACATACCATTTACATTGTATTAGGTATTCTAAGTAATTTACAGATGTTTAAAAGCATACAGGAGGATGTGCGTAGGTTACATGCAAATACTATGCCATTTTATATGAGCATCCTTGGATTTTGGTATCCCAGGGGGGTTCTGGAACCAATCTTCCATGGACACTGAGGGACAACAGCATCTGAGTTTAAAATTCTAGCAACTTCCCCTTTGATCACTAATAGCATAGTTGTACCTGATGCTAACTAATTCGTTTCCGAGAAAATATTATTTGGTAACTGGCAGCCATAGTCTGAAAAGAAGAAATAAATAATCGATTTCTTGAATCTATATTTTGTATTACTGGAAAGGGTTCTAAAAAAGGGATTCCTAGGCCACGTGGGGATGAGGCCTGGCCCTAGTAGAACATGTCAGAGTCAGAAGGGTTGGAGGAGGATTCAAAGGATCAGAGCTTCTCTGTATCCCACTCGCCCCGGTCCCGCCTCTCTAGAAGAACACTCGAGTCCCGCCTCTCTAGAAGAACGCCAGCTAAATGAGCAACAGTTATCAATACACATTTGTCCTCATAAATGTAGAGCTGGAAACAACTTAGAGAACCACAAACCAAAACCAAACCAAACCAGTTGCTGTGGAGTCGATTCAGACTCAAGATGACCCCATGTGTGCTGACTGGAACTGTGCTCCATAAGGTTTTCAACGGCTGTGACCTTTCAGAAGTAGATTGACAGGCCTTTCTTCCAAGGCACCTCTGGGTGGATTGAGACAGGTAACCTTTCAGTTATTAGCTGAGCGCTTAACGGTCTTGCCATCAGGGACTCCTTAGACAGCCTCCAAAACAACACAAAAGAAAACCCAGTGCCGTCGAGTCGATTCCGACTCAGAGTGACCTTATAGGACAGAGTAGAACTGCCCCATAGGATTTGCAAGGAGAGGCTGGTGGATTCAAACTGCCGACTTTTTTGGTTAGCAGCCGAGCGCTTAACCACTGCTCCACCAGGACTCCACAATTAAGGTTAAATCAAGGAACAAAGCAATGAGAAGAGGTGAGATGGGAAGACAGATGGGAACTGGAGAAGTCTTTGCAGAGATTTCCCCGTTTCCCTGGTCAAACACTGCTCACCATTCCTTTTTGCAAGGGGACACTAATGACCTTTGACTTTTTTGAAGCCCCTCTGTTTATGCAATCCAGGACAGTGTTTGATTTCTTTTATTGCTCCAGAACGTGGTACCAAAAACATTCAAGATTTCCCTTCCTCTGCCCTCAGATTCCTCCTGTCCCTTCTGCTGTCCTAGACTGTGGGGGGCCTGCTTTACCTCTGCATTTCTTGTCCCTAGCCTCATTACCTCATATCCACTACCCTAGACTGGCTAATGAAGTTATCTGCCTCTGCTCTGTCTTCAAGGAGCCCTGGTGGTGTGATGGTTAAGCACTCGGCTGCTAACCTAAAGGTTGGTGGTTTGAAGCCGCCCAGCAGCTCCTCTGGAGAAAGACCTGCTTCCATAAAATTACAGCCAAGAAAACCCTACTGGGCGGTTCTACTGTGTAACACGTGGGGCCACCGTGAGTTAGAATCAACCCGATGGCACCAAGCAACAACAAGCTCTTGGAGCTTTACTGCCCTCCTCACTGGCCACTCTTGCCTGTCCCCCTGCCCTTCAGCTCTCTTCAGCTCCCGGGGGCTCCCTCACTCTATAGAGGGGCGTTGGTCCCTGTTTGCCTGCTCTGCTCCCACACCTCTTTACCTGTGAACCAAGCGTTTCGCCCTGCCCCAGACCTCGGCTCAGGGCACAGTCAGCACCCCAGCCTCATCAGCAAACAGATCCCTCCAGCCTGTGCAGGCTTTGCCCCACATGTTGTGATTTAAGGACTCCTAGACTTCCCTCCTTCCATGTTGGAGGTGGGTTGGATTCCCAGCCAGTGCACCTCATGCACAGCCACCCCAAATCTGTGCTGCTGGGATGCTGAACAGGTTTCAGCAGAGCTTCCAGACTAAGATGCACCAGGAAGAAAGGCCTGGGGAATCTACTTCTGAAAAATCAGCCAATAAAAACCTTGTGGGTCACAACAGTCTGATCCACAACATATCACGAGATGGCGTGGGACCAGACAGCATTTCACTTGTCATGCATCGGGTTGTGTGAGTCTGGGGTTGACCAGACGGCAGCTTACAGAACAGACTACCTCCTTCCAAATAATCTACTATTGATACCTGTTTAATCTCACGCACTTTGGACATGTTATTAGGAGGGACCAGTCCCTGGAGAAGGACATCATGCTTGGTAAAGTAAAGGGTCAGCGAAAAAGGGGAAGACCCTCAACAAGATGGGCTGACACAGTGGCTGCAACAATGGGCTCAAGCCTAACAATGACCGTGGGGATGGCGCAGGACTGGGCGGTGCTTCGTTCTGTTGTACACGGGGTCGCTATGAGTCAGAGCCAACTCGACGGCACCTAGCAACAACTGACACCTGAATTTATGGAAATCCTGTGTTTTAGATTAAGTATCCTTCTGCAGTTGTCTCTTTTAAAACTACATGAAACAAAAGAAACCCAAGAACCTTGAGAGAGGTGTTATTATTCCAGCAAGTGTTTAGGATACTCTTTTCCTCCATGACGGCCTCTTTGTCCCAGTCCACAGCCGATCTCTGGAGCCTCTGCCAATATCCCACTGAGTTCTCATAGCACGTTAGCCCAGGTCTGTGTCACACAATCTTGTAGGAATAGATCACGTCCTTTCCACCGAAGCGCAAACTCACTGACGCAGAGAACATGGACAGTATTTTATTCAATTATGCATCTCCCAAAATATAGCATAAAGCTGAGCATTTCACAGGTTTTCAATAAATATTAGTGGCTGGAAAATAGGAAGGGACGGGAGGAAAACAGAAGAGGAAAAAATAAACAGTTGCCGTCAAGTTGACTACGACTCATGGGGAGAACTGTATTCCATAGGGTTTTCAATGGCTGATTTTTCAGAAGTCAATTGCCAGGCCTTTCTTTTGAGGTGCCTGTGGATGAAATCAACCCCCAACCTTTCAGCTAGCAGCCGAGCGCTTAGCCATTTGCACCACCCAGGGACTCCAGAAGACAGGGAGGATCGAATGCTGTCGGAGCAGCTCAGAGGCCGGGCCAGCCTTTCACTCATGAAGCTTTTCTTTCCCCAGACTTTCTTTTTAATTCTCACTTCTTAAGTTCCGTTATTTATTATTTGTGTGTGTGTTGCATATATTTGACCTAGGACTGGTTTTCTCAAATGATATTTTTCAGTTTTCCCATCTTCATTCCTGAATCTCTCCTGTGGCCTCATCCTGCTAGTCTTCAGGATTTTGTTTGTTTGTTTTGTTTTGTTTCTCTTAAGAAATTTATATCAACTTCTAACACTTGTCCCCCTATGTCCTGAGAATTCCAAGGCAAAATTTTATTTTTTTAGCAACATCTACCTCTTTTATTTTTCAGTAAGTTACCCTTTCCATGTTTTAGCGATCCAACCGTCTCCTTCAATGACTGTGTTCCTTACACGCATGAAAATTTTCCCATTATTTATCTTACCCTCCAGCGTAATCTCTTTTTCATTCGCTACCTTTGCCTGTCTTATCTTTTCTAACACTCCCTGGACTTTGTTTGGTAATCTTCCCCGGCCGCCTCTGTAACTGATGCTTAACTCCTCACACAGGCTTCTGTCTCACTTTTGATGACTTTTTTTCACTTGTTCGTCCGCAGGGTGGATTCACTTATTTCCAGGACTGTATGCAAGATGACCCCTGGGTTTATATTAATTTATGTTTGAATACTTTTCATTTCCAGCCGTGCTCTTCAGTTCTTTGTCTCTTCCCTCACTTCAGCCCGGATGGTCCCAGACAGTCCCTCCAATGTTCTCCAGAAGCACACGGCATCTTTATGAAATGGCTGGGCCAATGTGCTGCAGCCTCGGCTGCTGGACCTGCTCCCGGAAGTTACATGAGCAGAGTAGGATAAAGTGCTGTTCTCTTCCCAGAACACATGTTCATAAAGAAGCAAACCTGTTGCCGTCGAGTCGATTCCGACTCACGGTGACCCCATGTGTTACAGAGTAGAACTGCTCCAGACAGGTTTCTTGGCCGCCCGAATACACCTTGGAAGACAGTCCTGGGATCTGCTTCCGAAAGGTCACAGCCTTGAAAACCCCATGGAGCAGCTCTACTCTGCACACACAGGGTCGCCATGAGTTGGAATCCACTCGACAGCAACCAACAACAACAATCTTAACAGAAGTAGATTGCCAGGCCTTTCTTCTGTGGTGCCATTGGGTGGGTTTGAATCACCATCCTTTAAGTTAGTAAAAGAGCACAAACTGTTTTCACCACCCAGGGACCTTTCCGTAAGGAAGGAATCCTTGTAAAATAGTGGGAAGATTATTCTCATCCACAGTATCATCCTCGGACCACATAGTGCCCAGACAGCACAAGGAGAGCCGCAGAAAGACACACACTCGCCCTTGCTGGACTCTTCCTCCAGCCCCCTCCATGACCTGGGGCCCAGAAGGGTGCTCCCAAAGGAGCGGACCCGGAACCAAGACCAGGGACACAGAGCCCCAGTCCCAGCTTTGCTGCTGGCTGCTTCTGAAACCCCAGTGCCTGCCTTTCCCTTGACCTAGTGACTTCTGTTCTCTCGGTTTCTGTTTTTCTATCTATGAAATAAGGGATTGAAGAAAACAAAACAGGGATTGAACTCCATGATTAAGGGGCTGTCTTAGTCACCTAGTGTCACCATAACAGAAGTACCCCAAGTGCACGGCTTTAACAAAGAGAAATTTATTTCTTCACAGTAACGTAGGCTAAAAGTCCAAATTCAGGGCACCAGCTCCAGGGGAAGGCTTTCTCTCTCTGTTGGCCTTCTCATCAATGTTCCCCGGACTGGGAGCTTCTCTGCACAGGGACCTCAGGTCCAAAGGAAGCGCTCTGCTCCCTGCACTGCTTTCTCGGTGGTATGAGGTCCCCCTGTCTCTCTGCTCACTTCTCTCTTTTATGTCTCAAGAGATTGCCTCAGGACACAATCCAGTCTTGTAGATCAGGTCCTGCCTCACTAACACAACTGCCACCCATCCTCCCTCATTAACATCATAGAGGCAGGTTTACAACATACAGGAAAATCACACAATACCGGGAATGATGGCCCAACCAAACTGATACACACATTTTTGGGGGGACATAATTCAATCCATGACAAGGGCCCATCTGTGGTTCCGAAGGCATCCACTGGGACTATTTCCTCTCAGGGGCTGATATAATTAAGACACAAGCAAACACCGTTTTCCTTATTCCCATTCTCTCTTGTGTTCTTTTAGTTATCCCTTCCTCCTTGCTTCTCACCCTGTGAAATCATGTGTTACAATATACAAACCCCTTTCAATGGCCCCAACCTTTCAACAAGGGGGAAGGCTCCCGAAGTCGTTCACCTGGAGGAGCAATGGGCCAGGAAGCCAGAGCGTGGGGCAGTGCAGAGTGAGCTGCCCCTGGAACCAGACTTCCTGTCTCCCATTTGGCTCTGTGACTTCAGACGTGTTACTTGGCCTCACTGTCTCTCTGTTCCTCATCTCTAAAGTGGGGACGACATCAGTCCCTAAGTCGGATGGTTTCTGGGAGGGTTAAGTGAGCTAACACTCATAAAGCATTAGAAGACCTCCTGGCAGGAAGTAAGCATCATATGAATGTTAAACAAAGAAAAGTATTTACATGTTAATCAGTAACCAGTTGCCGTCAAGTGGACTCCGACTCATGGTGACCCCATGTGTGTCAGAGTGGAACTGTGCTCCATGAGGTTTTCAGTGGTTGATTTTTTTGGAAGTAGATTGCTGAGTCTTTCTTCCAAAGCACCTCTGGATGGACTCGAACCTACAACTTTTGGTTACCAGCCAACTGCGTTCAGTGTTTGTACTATCCAGGGACTCCACTGGCATGTTAAACCTCGTTGCCATCGAGTCGATTCTGACTCATGGCGACCTCACAGGACAGAGTAGAACTGCCCTATAGGGTTTCTAAGGAGCGCCTGGTGGATTTGAGCTGCCAACCTTTTGGTTAACAGCTAAGCTCTTAACCACTGGGCCACCAGGGCTCCGTTGGCATGTTAGAGGTCTCCAAATCTTACAATAGAAGATTGATTTTTAATGAATCCTTTTCTAGAATCAGCAAACTAAATGAAAGCCTTGGAAGCCAGGGAGGACTTCTGTGTGTCCCTAAAATGACAGCACAGAGGCTGGCAGCCCCTAAAACCACACACATTGGTCCTATTGGGAGTGCAGATCTTAGACTTTAGCCCAGCTGAATTATTTTTTATATCGAAACTTTGATCCATAGAAAGATTCAGTATATTTTTATTTCTAGTGTAACAAATATTAGAGTGTTTCACAGTAGGTCCCTGTAAAGGGAGGGATCCCAACCCCAGAGAATGTGTATGATGTGAGACCTCTCCGTTTCTGTCACAGATACACCTCGTAGCCGTGAAGTGACCCATTTTACACTTCTCTCTGCACTAGAACTTGGGGTGTGCTTTCACCAGCAGGAAAACTCAGATAACTCACACAGTCTAGCATGTCTTAGGACATCTCTGTCTATGGAAGCGGGGATCATGGATGACAGAGGTCTTCAAATAATAAGAGAGAAGGCCGTGACTCCCCTATAGCTCATTGTTGACTGTCTGGATGCAGAGGGCTGGGCAGAATAACAGGAAAAACCTTCTGGGGGAATCTTCAGCATTCACATCTGGACGTAAGGGACACTTGGAACTACCCTGTAGTCTTGAAAGCTGAGTCACGGACCCTGCAAGGCTGGGAGACCCGGGCAGCTTGGGAGATTTTGCCTCACGAGAAATGATTTGTTTGTAGGGCTTGGTGGGAATTTACTCAGTGGGTGCTAACCATCTCTTGAAGTTGACATGTATTTCAGTGTAAGAGTGGAAGAACCCCAGCTATCTAAATGTCTGTATCTGGAGCCCTACAAGCTGGTATTTTGAAAGAGTGGAGCTGCACTTAACGAAATAGTAATGAAGAAGATCAGAGAGGCAGCAAAGACTGGCGACACATTTTAAGGCTCACTGTTAGTAGACTATGACTTTTTCAAATATTAAAACTAACGCTTTAATTCCTCTCATGCCACATCCGGTATCTTTTCTACAAACATCTGGATAAAAGAATCATGTCAGACCCACAGTGTTTCGAGACATTCCTGGAGCATGGATGTTCTTGAGATTATGCTTTTGGATTACTTGAATAGAAATAATAAATACTTTCAGTACTTAAAGCTGTGACGCTTTGGGTGGGATTTGGATTTTTGTTTCATTTTCATAAAAGGTGGAGATTCAAAGTCAGCTCCTTAACCAGAAGGATATATTGGATGTGAATATCGTTGATTGCTTTCTGACCTACATTTCCCCTTTTTTCATCATTTTTGAAAACTTACTTGACAAGTCGAGCGCCCGCAGCTCAGCATTTCCAAACATCTGCCTTGAAGGAAGCGCTTTGCTTCAGATTTTCACATGATGATCAAAAGTGGGTTTAACTTTCTGAGGTTAAATGGGAACACGGGGGATGGTCTGACAGCGATAGAAATATATTTGAGAGCCCCATGAAAGAGAACAAATACTTGGAGTTGTCAGAAGCTTAACCCTAGAGTCAGCTTGGACCCATGAAGACAGCCTTTGTCTGAGACAGGTAATCTGTGCTCTGGCCTTGGTTCTGCCTCAGTTTGCCCATCTGTACAATGGGGACTTCAGAGTTTACCCACTTTGGGAAAATGTAAAATCAGTGGGCAGTGAAGACTTGACCTGAAGTCTTCTCTGCTTCAAACAAACTGAGTGACAATGGAATAGTATCCTACCCTCCGAACCTCATTTTCCTATAAAAGAGGGATCCGAAGTCCCTACCGCCTCTAACAGTCTATGAATCAGAATTTGAAAAGGAAAACTCAGAATTGTAGATTAGAGTTCAATACCAACCTGTTGCCGTCAAGTCGATTCCGACTCCTAGCGACCCTACAGGACACAGTAGAACTGCCCCACGGGGTTTCCAGGAGCCTAAGGAAACCGTTAACTAAAATAAGTAGATCCATATTTTTAACTCATATTGAACCAGCACATACTGGACCCCAAGTATGATCTAGAACCAGCATTACAACCATGAGTAAAATCAGGCAGATGGTCTTCCCTTTTAGAGCTTACAGTCTTGGGGGGAGATAGGCACTGATCAGTAATCATACAAACAGATATAAAATGACATCGTATAAAGACAATGGTGAAGAGTCTGAAGAGAAAGAGAGAGGATACCAAGGAGGGAAGCTAAACATGTCAACAAGTGACTTTATAGCATGTTCTGAAATTGAAAACAACTGTAAAAAATTTAAGAGGGCCAGCATCTTTAAATGATCATCTGTTCTAGACTCCAGAATGCGTCATATGGGATAGACCCCATAATGTATCCTAAGGTCCCCTAAAATAACATTTCAGCTAGCATCTTCCAAGAGATCTTCTTGGTTCAGTCCCATTACTTATCCATTCAGTCACCCATTTCTGCTGTCAAACTACTATGCTCCAGACGTCTCGCCAGGCGACAAGGACACAATGTGAACACAGCTGTTGTTGCCGAGTTAGCGGTCCGCTGCATCACAAGCAGCTGAACAGTGATGATTTCTTCTTCCTCATGATTCTGTGGGTTGGCTGGCTCATTCGCTTGCTGATTTCACCTGGCTCAACTATGTACTTTTTATTCAGCTGGAGGATCTAGAAGATCTAAGATGTCCCCACTCACGGGTCTGGCATCTGGGACAGTCTGTTGACCACGGGGCCCGGTTCTCTTACAGGTGGTCCCCCACGCAGCCAGAGGCCAGACCAGCCTCCTTGCACGGAGTCTCAGGGCAGCGTTCCAAGAGGGAGAAAGCAGGAATTGCCAGGCCTCTGCGCTACCCTCAGGAATCACTTCACATCACTTGGTTGCATTCTATTATCAAATCTAATTACAAGACCACTCGAGAAGCAAGAGATGGGGAAACAGACCCACCTCTAAAGAGGGTACATACCAAGAAGGGAAGGGTTTGTGGCCATATTTTGCAATCTGCCAGACACCATGATTAGGAACCTGGACTCTGGAAGCAAAGAGTGCCTGGGTTCATACCCGCTCCACTACTCACTCACTAGCTGTGCAGCAGGGGGCCTCCTCTGGGCACCTCCGTCACTCGGTCTATAAAATGGGAGTGTTAATGGTGGCTACTGCACAGGGTCATTGAAAGGATGAAGTAAATTACCAGATGACAACGTGAAAGACAGTGCCAAGCTGTCATAGCACCAAATGGAGGTTAGTTATTATTATCCTTAGAAGTCGCTGGGTAATGCAAACGTTAATGTGATCGACTGCTAATCCAAAGTTTGGTGGTTCAAAGTCCACACAGAGGCACCCTGGAAGAAAGACGTGGTGATCTACTTGCGGAAAATCAGCCGCTGGAAACCCTGTGGAGCTCAGTGCTACTCTGACACACGTGGGGTTGCCACGAGCCAGAGTGGACTCGACAGCAACTGGTATTATTATGAATGCTGTAATAATTATTACTGCAGTAACAAACCGCACACAAGGATACCTGGCGAGCATTGTGATAAGCGTCCTGAAGGAAAAGCGGAGGGTAATAAGAACAGACATCACAGGGGAAAGTGGGGGGGCTTCCCTGTGCGTGAAGTTGAGCTGAGGCCGGAATGACACGCACACGCCTGGAGAGAAGGTGGGAAGGGCGTGGGTACAGGCTGGCGGGAGGGGCACGGCCCCGGGGGGGGGGAACGGAAGGTTGAGTCTGTTCAATCTTCCCTTCCTTTGCCACTTGCTTACAAGAGCTGAATATGACTAATTTCCATGTAGCGCCCACCTGTCCCTTAAAATATTCCGAACGTCGTTAGGGAGGCAACGAGAAAGGGCAGAAAAATCCTCATCTTTGGAATCAGACAAGCCTCACCTTCAATTCTGCCTCTACAGTTTACCAGCTGTGCAAGCTTGAACAAGTTACTTAACCTCTCTGAATGTCAGACTTCTCATCTGTGAACGGAAACTTGCTTTGAGGGTTGTTGTGAACAGGGTACAGAACGCGAGGAGACAGGGAAGCATGGGTAAAGGTTAGGGTGGATAAGGGACGTTCACGCATCTCCAGCCCCATGGAGATGGTGGAAGATGAATTACACCGCCAAGCCCCGCAAAGAGGTAGGTTTGCAGCTGAAAGGCCTTAAGGGGGTGGGGCTCCCCTTCCTGGGGGGGCTTTTCTCTGCCCTTCCACCCTTCTCCCCACTCCCCACCCCTCACTCCGTCCTGAGAGCACCCTGTCCTGGGGCCACCGAGCTTCGGGGCTTCTGCCAGCCTCTCTCTTGGCTCCCCTGTCTCTGACTCCCCCAACTGTGTTTTTTTCTCTCTCCCTCCTTTTTTTTACCATGCAAGTTACCATGAAAAATTTGTTAATGAAATGTTTGCTCAGAAGTCTGCTCTGGGCTAGACTGATAACCTATCTTGTTTGAGTTTGCCTTCCCGTATTCTAAATACTCATCTTCCGTCTGTTTAGCTTATTGATTGGTTTGGCAGGAAAAGAAGACTTGTCATCAGTGACCAAGGTCAAACTAAGCAGAGAGGGAAGGGTGGGGAGGGGACGATGGACCGATGGGCGCGGGAAGCAGGAGACACTAGTCCACGTTGGCTTGAAGGGACAGACTCCCCACCCACCCTCCAATGACCCCCCCCCCCTCAGGTTTCAATTCAATTGAGCTGGCAAAGGGGACGCTCTTGGCAGAGGGGCCAGCATAGGGACCGAAGCACAAATGCTGGAAGGTGAGAGGCTAGCAGATGGTATAAACTTAGAGGAGATCTCTTGGACTCTCCCTGGGCCTGCATGCTAGGAAAAATGGTGGGTAGGGATGGGGGTTGCAGCTCACAGCTCTGTGAACAGTGTTAAAAGGATTTTCAGAATATCATTGCTGACCAGTCTACTGCCGTCTGATTTCTCCCCAAGTCTGATCAGGTAGTCGAAGGTATGCTAGTGATTAAATTAACAAAGGTATGTTAGTTGATGGACAGGGAATGTTTGTGGCACAAACTCATGACCCACATCGCTGATAGCCCTCGAGCATGTGTGATGCTCTAGAGGACCGAATGCATTACTCCCTGCAGGTTTTGCTTCTGACTTGCCGCCTTGATCATGTTTCTAAAGGTGGACAAAGAATGAGGTGGCAGTTCACGTGCTCACACTAGTCGGCATTGGAGGGAGAGCCTGGGGGTGGAGATGGGGCCTGGGCGCTGGTGCCCAGCCAAGCTGGGTTGGAATCCTGCTTCCGCTGCTGTTAGCCTATGACCCAAGCAAACTTCCTTCAGCCCTCTGAGCCTCAGTTTCCTCATCTGTAAAACAGGGGTCATAGTAACCATCTCAGCGTTTCCGTGAGGAGGAATGACAGCATCTGTGCATGCCCATGACTACCAGCAGGTCTAGAAGGAACTGTGTTAGATCAAATGTTTAATGGGGGAATTCACAAAGTAGGAGCCCCTTACCTTGGATGTTGTTGTTGGTAGGTGCTGAAGAGTCTACTTTCAACTTACAGCGACCCAGTGTGACAGAGTGGAACTGCCCTATAGCATTTTCCAGGCTGTAATCTTTACAGGAGCAGATGGCCAGGTATTTTCTTCCATGAAGCTGCTGGGTGGGTTCAAACCACCGGCCTTTCAGTTATCAGCCCAGCGCTTAACCATTGCACCATGAGGGCTCCTTCCACCTTGGATAGCTGAGGGTTTTTTATGTCGGTACAACCTCCATTCACTTACTCACTGAACACAGGTTATTGACATGTGCCAGGTACATTCGGTACTAGGAATGTAGATATAATTAAGACACAGTCCATCCATCCCAGCTCTCCAGGATGTACCGTTACCTGCTGGAGAAAAGCACAGAAACATGGAAATTAAGTGGTCACGGACACTGTGGATCAAAGGACAGCTGAGAACAAACATAAAGGAGAAGTGACCGTTTCTCCCTCCTGAGGAAGGGGAGGGAGGGAAGGGTCCCAAAGGCTTCCCAGGGGGTATTTTGAAATAAGTGATGCTCTCCAGGTTGACGACAGACGGGGAAAGCAGAGAAAAGTGGTGTCAAGGTTGGTTCTGAGAACTGCATGTGGTTTCTTGGGCTGGAGCACAAACGTGGGCGAAGGTGAAGTGAGAGACTGAGGCTGGCCTGGGAAGTGGGGCATCTGCAGCCCGCCAGTGAGGGGCTCAGGAGTGGAGAGCAGTCAAGAAGTGGGGTGTCTGCAGCCCGCCAGTGAGGGGCTCGGGAAGGCATGGGCAGTCAAGAAGAGGGGTGTCTGCAGTCCACCAGCAAGGGGCTCAGGAGTGTAGGGCAGTCAGAAAAGGGAGGCAACCAGTGTGGACTCTTCCTCCAGGAATTCCTGCCAACAGGAGGAAGGTGATCAGACATTAGCTATTGGAAGGACATTGTTGGAAACCTTTGTTGTTAAAAAGTAAGAGTCTTGAGCCGTCCTTGGGTAGCAAACAGTGAACACACTCGGCTGCTAGTTGGAAGGATGGCGGTTCAAGTCCACCCAGATGTGCCTCAGAAGAAAGGCCTGGTGATCTACTTCTGAAAAATCAACCATTGAAGACCCTACGGAGCACAGTTCTACTCTGACACCCGTGGGGTCGCCATGAGTCAGAATCGACTCCATAGCAAATGGTTATAAAAGACATGAACACACTCAAGCGCTGTAGAGAATGAACCAGTAAAGGAGATGTTGAAAATAGCCGAAGGGAGAGGAACTAACCAGTGGAGCCAGATCCTGGTCCAGGGATGATGGACGGGATGGATGGGATGGGACCAAGAGCACAGAGTGGGAGAGCCAGAACTTGGAGGATGATGCACTTCCTCTGAGCCTGTGGGAAGAGGTGAGAGGGTGGGTGCAAAGGGTAATGCTTACAGGTGAGGACCGGGCTGTAGGCTGTAGTGCTTGCTCCTGAGGCCTCTGATTTCCTCACTGAGCTAGAAAGTAAGTTACCTGCTGAGCAAAAGGGGCTGGGAAGGAAACTGTGGAACATTTGTGTGGTAGTTGGGAGAGTTGACTTGGATACGTTAAAGGATTGCCCTGGAACCTCAGGGCCCAGATGAGGCCCAGACCATATATAGGCATGGCTCGTTTTATTGCACTTAGATTTATCCATCTTCATGGATACTGCGCTGTTTACAAAGTGAAGGTTTGTGGGAGGCCTGCCTTGAGCAAGTCCATCGGCGCTGTTTTTCCAACAGCGTGTGCTCACTTCGTGTCTCGGTGTCACATTTTGGTAATTCTCACGATATTTCAAACCTTTTAGTTATTATTTATCTGTTACGGTGATCTGTGACCAGTGATCTTTGATGTTACTTTTGTAATTGTTCTGGGGCACCATGAACTGTGCCCATATAAGATGGCAAACTTAATTGAGAAATGTTTTGTGTGTTCTGACTGCTCCATCGACTGGGTGTTCCCCCATCTCTCTCCCTCTCCTTGGGCCTCCCTATTCCCTGAGACATGACAATATTGAAATTAGGTCAATTAATAACCCTACAATGGCCTCTGAGTGTTCAAGTGAAAGGAAAAGTCACATGTCTCTCACTTTAAATCAAAAGCTAGAAATAATTAAGCTTAGTGAGGAAGGCATGTCAAAAGCCAAGGCAGGCCAAAAGCTGGGCCTCTTGTGCCAAACAGTTAGCCAAGTTGTGAATGCAAAGGAGAAGTCCTTGATGGAAATTAAAAGTGCTCCTCCAGTGAGCACACAACTAACAAGAAAGTGAAACAGCCTTATTGCTGATATGGAGAACATCTGAGCAGTCTAGATGGAAGATCAAATCAGCCACAACATTCTCTTAAGCCAAAGCCTACTCCAGAGAAAAGTCCTAACTCTCTTCAATTCTATGAAGGCTGAGAGAGGGGAAGAAGCTGCTGAAGAAAGGTTGAAGTTAGCAGAGGTTGGTTCAAGAGGTTTCAAGAAAGAAGCCGTCTTCATGACATAAAAGTGCAAGGTGAAGCAGCAAGTGCTGATGTAGAAGCCACAGCAAGTTATCCAGAAGATCCAGCTAAGATAATTGATGAAGGTGGCTACACTAAACAACATATTTTCAGTGTAGATGAAACAGCCTTATATTGGAAGAAGATGCCATCTAGGACTTTCATAGCTAGAGAGAAGTCAGTGCCTGGTTTCAAAGCTTCAAAGGACAAGCTGACTCTCTTGTTAGTGGCTAATGCAGCTGGTTACTTTAAGTTGAAGCCAATGTTCATTTACCATTCCGAAAATTCTAGGGCCCTTAAGAATTATATTAAATGTGCTCTGCCTGTGCTCTGTAAATGGAACCACAAAGCCTGAATGACAGCACATGTGTTTACAACATGGTTTAGTGAATATTTGAAGCCCACTGTTGAGACCTACTGCTCAGAAAAAAAGATTCCTTTCAAAATATTACTGCTCATTGACAGTGCACCTGGTCACCCAAAAGCTCTGATGGAGATGTGCAAGGATATTAATGTTGTTTCCATGCCTGCTAACACATCATCCATTCTGTAGCCCATGAATCAAGGAGTAGTTTCTACTTTCAGGTCTTATTATTTAAGAAATGCATTTCATAAGGCTATAGCTGCCATAGATAGTGATTCCTCTGATGGATCTGGGCAAAGTAAATTAAAAACTTTCTGGAAAGGATTCAACATTCTAGATGCCATTAAGAACATTTGTGATTCATGGGAGGAGGTCAAAATATTAACATTAACAGGAGTTTGGAAGAAGCTGATTCCAACCCTCATGGATGAGTTTGAGGGATTCAAGACTTCAGTGGAGGAAGTAACTGCAGAAGTGGTGGAAATAGTAAGAGAAAAATAATTAGAAGTAGAACCTGAAGATGTGACTGAATTGCTTCAATCTTATGACAAAACTTTAACGGATGAGTTGCTTCCTATGGATGAACAAAGCAAGTGGTTTCTAGAGATGGAATCTACTCCTGGTGAAGATGCTGCGAACATCATTGAAATGACAGCAAAGGATTTAGAATATTACATAAACTTAGTTGATAAAGTATTGCAGAGTTTGAGAGGACTGACTTCAATTTTGAAAGAAGTTCTACTCTGGCTAAAATGCTATCAAACAGCATCAGATGCTACAGACAAATCCTTCGTGAAAGGAAGAGTCAAATTATGTGGTCAACTTCGTTGCTGTCTTATTTTTAAAAATTTCCACAGCCACCCTAACCTTCAGCAACTGCCATGCTGATCAGACAGCAGCCAACCACACTGAGGCAAGACTCTCCACCAGCAAAAAGATTATGACTTGCTGAAAGCTCAGATGATGGTTAGAAATTTTTAGCAATGAAGTATTTTTTTAATTAAGGCATGTGCATTGTTTTTTTAGACATAATCCCATTGCACACTTATTAGACTATGGTATAGTGTAGACATAACTTTTATATACACTGGGAAACCAAAAAAATTCATGTGACTCTCTTTATTGTATATTTGCTTTAGTACAGTGGTGGAACTGATCCCGCGATATCTCCAAGGTATGTCTGTGTAAAATATGCACTAGCTATTCCTCTCCAGAGGGCATGTCTCTTTGGCTGTGGTTCCCCAGGTTCTGGTTTCTACCGTCTTCCACAGGTCACACCCCTTACCTCTGGATCATGTCTTCCATCTTTTCTACCAAAATCCAACCCCCAACCCCCTGAGCAGAAAATTCCAAATTGCTCTTACTTCTTTAATTAGATAATATAGTTTCTTTTGTCACAACTCACTAAACTAGCACAAGTACCTGGCTTCTCACAACCAAATACCAAAACCAAACCGTCAAGGTGATTCTGATTCATGGTGATCCCATGAGTGTCAGAGTAGAACTGTGCTATGTAGGGTTTACAATGGCTGATTTCTCAGAAGTGGATTGCCAAGCCTTTCTTGTGAGGCACCTCTGGGTGGACTCAATCCTTCAACCTTTCAGTTAGCAGCTGAGTGCATTAACCATTTGCACCTCCCAGGGAATCTTTCACAACCAAATAAAAATAAACAAACCCACTGCCGTCAGGTTGATTCTGATTCATGGGACAGAGTAGAGCTGCCCCATAGAGTTTCCAAGGAGCAGCTGGTGGATTTGAACTGCTGACCTTTCGGTTAGCAGCCGAACTCTTAACCACTACCCCACCAGGGTTTCCTCACAACCAAATAGACCGTGAAAATAATCAAGGCATTGATCTTCAGGGTGCTGCCTTTTTTTAGTGTTTCCCACGAATCATGAAATTTCAGGGTTGCTTTAAATTATTCAGAACTTGACACGTTTACAGGCACACATTGTAAGCCAAAAGAAGTGATGAGGGACAAAGTGATTTTTCAAAACGCCAGCTTCAAATGCCGCTGCATTGGTTTCTCTCTCAAGCTACTGGCACCATGTTTCCAAAGAATGACTGGATTGTCTCTGACGGCCTTAGACCCACAAACAATCCCCAGAAGTGTGGCCTGATTTCTTCCCAGTTCAAGACTGTGGGAGGTGTCACCAGAAGCTGGTGGCATGGAGCAGCTGGCCAGGCATCTGAGAGGTTTACGGCGATAAGTCAGTGCTGCTGTTGACACATGAAGCTTCAGTGGCCCAGCCAAACTGATCAAATATAAACCCAATTTCTGATTTGCAGGCTTGGGTGGGCTAACAAATTGTATAAGAGGCTTTGCACCGAAGCCTTTAAGAAAACGGAGCTATTGCCACAAGCCTGTAGCTCCCTGCCCCTCCCTCTGCTCCAGCACATTATCACCACTGTTAACACACAGTCCAGGCGGGAAACAGACCCTACCCAGGGCAAGAGGGGGGCAGGGGGAGCAGCTACAGCCCCGGGGGCAATAGCTAACGATGGTAATAGCGGGTTAATCCTGAGGGTTTCTTTTGGACCAGGTACCTTTCTATACACTGTCTCATTTAATTCTCACCACAGCCCTGAAAGGTAGCTGCTATTCTCTTTCCGTGTCCGATTAATTTCATGAAATGTTTACCAGTGAATTTTTCACCTGTTACCTGTAGTGGCTTTTGTGTACCCAGTCAGCCTCTGTCCACTCCCAAAAGACCCCTCAACACTCATGGCACTGGGAATGGGGTTATTACAGCAAAACAACAAAAATCGTTCTCCGTGGCACTTGAATTCCAAAATTTATATCTCGTTCTAAACATTAGATTGGAGGGCTGGTTTCAAAGCAAGTCTTTCCTCAAAAACCTATTGCCGTTGAGTCTATTCCAATTAATCGTGACCCTATAGGACAGAGCAGAACTGCCCCACAGGATTTCCAAGGAGCACCTGGTGGATTTGAACTGCTGACCTTTTGGATAGCATCTGAGCACTTAACCACTGCACCACCAGGGCTCCTTGCTGGTCTTTCACAGGTGGACAAATCTGGATTCTCACCGTTGGGGCAAGAAGGAGAGTGGGGCAGCGTGTGCTAAGAGGACCCTAGAGGCCCTGCGCCCGGGCGCGGAGGGAGTAGAGATGAGGACTGTGGGGCTCCGTGCGCCCTTCAGGGCAGGGCTTGGAGAGGGCCGGATCCCAGAGATTCCTGCACCCCACATGAAGCCAAAGTGTTGAGCAGACACAGCTGTAGAAAATTCCAGAGACCCAAGAAAGCCTCACAGAGCTTGCAGGCACCACAGCAAGCTGCAGGGATAATTTTTCCCTGTAGCTGAGAGTGGCCTAGGACAGACAGAAGGGCCTGAAGTGGCCTCACAGCTGGGATGTGAAGGACAGAGAGTGACCAGAGGAGGTGGATGCTCATAGCTGCCAAGTGACGGATGTTGGTGGTCGGACCCCTGGGAAAACAGCACGGAGCTGCAGGTGCAGCGTGCCAGGCCTCCCATACCCTGAGGCTCCATTGCCCACCCTGCCCACTCCCCGCTCCACCTCCCAAACTCCACGCCACCTCAGGAAGAAAAGATGAATGACCAGTTTTACTCTCTGTTCACTATGATGAAGGAGCCCTGGTTGCTCAGTGGTTAAGCACTCAGCTGCTAACCAAAAGATCAGAGGTTAGAACCCCCCAGCTGCTCTTTGGGAGAAAGATGTGGCAGTCTGCTTCCGTAAAGATTACAGCCTTGGAAACCTTATGGGGCAGTTCTGCTCTGTCCTACAGGGTCGTTATGAGTGGAAACTGACTTGATGGCAGTGGGTTTGGTTTTTTTATTCACTATGATAAAGTTTCCACCGTCTGCAGAAATGAGGCTCAAGGTAGAAATCAAGTTCAGCTACAGTAAAGTAAAGAAAACCTTTTTGTCACACCTGAGTTTGTTACAAATGAAATTAATCCCTGCTATGCCCCAGTGGCGCAGTAGTTAAGAGCTTGGCTGCTAACCAAAAGGTCAGCAGTTCAAATCCACCAGCTGCTCCTTGGAAACTCTGTGGAGCAGTTCTACTCTGTCCTATATGGTTGCTATTATTGGCATCAACTCGACGGCAACAGGTTTATGTAAAGAGAGGAGTTGTGGGGTGAGGGGGAAGGCATAAACAGTTAAGCATTCTACCACTAACTGAAAGGTCAGCGGTTTGAACCCACCCAGAGGCACCTTGGAAGAAAGACCTGGCAATCTGCTTCTTAAAAGTTTGTCACTGAAAAGCCAATGGAGCACGGTTCTGCTTAGATACACACATGGGGGCTCCATGAGTTGGGGTGTACAGGATGACGACTGTTTGTTTATTTTCCATGTAAAGGAGGCATTTCGTTGTACTTATTCTAAAATCTTCTTCATTTAAATTCTCCTCTGAAGTCTTGCTACTCACAGTGTGGTCCCTGGGCCAGCAACATCAGCTTAACCTTGTATTTTGTCAGAAATGCTGAGTTTGTGGCCCAACCCCAGACCTGCTGGATCAGAACCTGCATTTTAGCAATACAATTCCTATGCACATTCCGGTCTGTGAAGCACTGCCCCGGTTCTCGCCCTGGCTGCACATTAGAACCACTAGTGGGACAAAATACGGCGATCCAGCCCCCAGCGCCCTGATTTAATCAGCCAGAGATGCGGCTGGGATAGCGGTGGTTCTACAGAGTCCCCTGGAGGATTGCAACGTGCAGTCAAAATTGAAGATCGCCCTTCTGTATCCTTGGTCGCTTTAGTTACTATTCTTTGTGCCATGCTGGTTAAGAGCAGAGGTTTGGATACAAACTGTTGGGTGTGGATCTTGGCTGAAGCTTCTAACACTTTTCTTCTTCTGGCTCAACAGCTCCCTTCTTCTGGGGAGCTGGTTTGGGCCCCAGTCAAGCCATATCATTTTAGTGGAAGCTACCAATCCCAGTGCCCTTTGAAAAAGCACTTCGTCCCTCTCTGAAAGCAAAGCTGTGAGAGGTGAAGCCTGAGCTGTGGGCTGCCCTCCTGTGTCCCTGTGGAGAGAGAAACTGGTCTCAGAAATGAGGCTGACCACTGAGCAGAGCAGAGACAACCCTGGAGGCCTCCCAAGGCAGTTTCCGTGTGTTCCTGAGGTCAGCTGTATCTTCAAAAGTTTTGTCAGCCAAACGCTACTGTATTTTTACGCAAGTAACATGCACCTTCTGTGTTTGCCTGCTGGCTGCACCCTGCCCCAGTATTTTCGTTGCTAATTTTCTTTTTACAGCAACATGTGAAAGAGGATTAGCATGGTGGCGCTTGTGAGGGTGGCTCACAGGGGGAGGGCGTTGCCAGCAAGCAAATGCAGAAGTGCGTAAAAGTAGGGTACTCAATTCTCCATCTGGCCTGGGTTATTTGGGTTTCAACCACTTACAACAAAAAGCAAGTGATAATACACTGCCTCCGACCTTCGGCAGTTGGTAAAGTCTGAACCTTAGTTTCCTCATCTGTGTAATATGGACACAGTTGTTCTCAAGATTAAAACGATATTTATATTAAAAAGTACTATGCCCAAAAGACTTGAAAGTAATAAATGAAACAGAGACTTGTACACCAATGTTCACTGCAGCGCTATTCACAGTAACCAAAAGGTGGAAACAACTTAGATGCCTATCAAATAGATTCATGGAGAAACATCATGTGGTACATCCATATGATGGAACACTACTCAGCCAGGAGGAGAAATGAAGTCTTGATACGTGCTACTGTATGGATGCAGCTTGAAGACATTATACGGAGTGAAATAACGAGTCACGAAAGGACAAATATTGTATGATATCACTTATCTAAAAGGACAAGAAAGAGCAAATGTATAGAGAACAAGTTTATTATTATTAGAGGAAAGGAGAAAAAGGGGGTTAACAATGATGGAAAAAATGGCATCAATTATGGGTAGGGTTGCACAGCCAATTATTGTAATTGCTGTCAATAGGTTTTACACCTGTAAACAGTTGAGTTGGCAGAAGTTAGGTGATAGATATATTTACAACAATCACAAAAAAAAAAAAAAAGGAGTAGTTGCTGAGGCTGCTGATGTACAACCGAACACCCCGTGGGATTTGATTTCTTGGTCTGGAGGTTTACGGTCGTGATTTCATGTTACATCCCAGTTAATTGGCCTGATAATGTATTTAGTGCTTCTCTTCTACCTCCTATTTCATTGTGTAGTGCTAGAGGTCTTGAAAGCGGCCATCCAAGGCACAACAATTTGTTTCTATTTGCCTGGAGCAACAGAGGAAGAAGAAGAGTCAGGAATAGTAGGAGGTTATGGAACGTGTGGTAAGTGCCTCTATGAATAGCTGCCTCCTTTGCCATGAGACCAGCAGAACTAAATTCTGTCCTGTATTATTCTATAGAAACTTTGATTAAAATGTTCAGGAATGGTAGTTGGGCACCATCCAGTTCTTCTGATCTCAAGACAAAGGACGCAGTTGTTTGTGGAGGCAATTTATGCTCTTCCTGTTCCTGACTCTCCTTCTTCTGTTGCGTCAGATGAATGTAGAACAGAAGTACTGAGAAACCATATTAGGCCAATTGATTGGAATGTTCCTTGAAACCATGACCTTCAAAGTCCAAACCAAGAAAACAAATCCTGTGAGTTGTTTGGTTGTACGTAAGTAGCCTCAACACTGCTTCTTTTTCTTCTTCTTCTTCTATTTTTTTTTTTTTGGTAAAATATATTTAACACAACATTTTTCAATTCAACATTTTTCAGGTGTATGGCTTAGTGATGTCAGTTACATTAATTGGCCGCGCAACTTTTACCCTTAATTGGCACCAAATTCCCCATCACCATAAACAGAAACTCCATACTTCCCAAACAGTGTCTCCCTTTCTCCCCTTCCCTCCCACCCCTAGTAATGACTAATAAGCTTTGGTCTTTATCTATTTGCCTATTCTTGTCATTTTACCTAAGTGAGCTCATACATCAATCCTTCTCTTGATGCACACAATTTTTTTTTTTTAAATTTGTTTTTCTTCATTTGGCAGAGGTTTGGAAGATATGGACTGGGAGGCATGAAGGCAGGTGTCCCTGTGCTGTCTGATCTTCTTGAATAGTTGAGGCAACCTCATCTGATAGACTCACCATTCGACAAATACAGTTTGGGTTATTTTCCTCTGAAAAGGCTTGTTTATGCTTGCCTATACTAAGATTCTCCTCCTTTTCTTGTCCCCAGTATGCTCAGCCCCCTTGCTTCAAAAGATCTTTCTAAATCCTATCATGATAACCTTAGGACGGCGACAGAGAGCAAGCATTGGCTGTTCCGGTGACAGCACACCCAGGCCACTTGGCTTCTCTAAATCTCCATGTTCCCATCTATAAGAGGGAGGAATTAGCTCATCTCTGAGTTTACTTCCTGCTCTGACTTTCTGTGATCCAACTACTTATTCTGGGAGACACCACATGCTTAAAATGTCCTCCCTGACATTCACAAGAACCCACTTCACGTTCTGTTCACATCCTCAGTGTCTGCTCATCACCTTCAGCACCGAGTTTCCTACCTTCCAGATGGGATGAAGGAAAGGAGTAAAAGACAAGAAGACAGTTTTAGGTTGAGTCTACCACCCACCTGCCTTTTGTGGAGCTTTGGCCAGTGGTTTTGCTGACGTTTCATTGGCAGAAACATATCACCTTGTTGCAGTCTCTCTAAAAGGGATTCTGGACAGTGTGGTATTCAGCTAGTCACAATGCCCTTAAATAAGAAGTTGATGCAAATTAAAATTAGACAGAAGTACCTTTCTTCACCTATCAGATTGCCAAAAATCTAAATGTTTGATGACACACTGTGATGGAAAGGGTATGAGAAAAAAGGAGATCTCAAAAATTCCTGTGAGTATGTAAATTTGTACAACTTCTTTGAGGTGCAATTTGGCAAAATATATCCAGATAACAATTGGGTATGACCTTGGACCCAGCAATTCCACTTCTAGGAATTTATAAAACAGATGTACTGGCTTGTGCATGAACTATATATATAAGCATTTATGCATTATAACAGTGTTCGTAATAGTCCGCCAACAACAAATTATGACTTATTCATACAATGGGATATTATGAGGCTATTTAAAAACTAGAAAATAAAGGAAGTTGCTTTTCTACTGATATGAAATGATCTAATAGATATATTGTTAAGTAAAAACAGAAAAGTAAGGGACAGTTTATGTGTGAGTGTGTATATATATATATATGCACACACATATACATATATAAATATACCTGTGTATATATGTGTATATATATACAGGTATAAAAACAAATGTATATATACTTATACATACATATACAAATACCCATACATATTTATTTATAAAAATAGAAGGGATAAAATATATATTATATATATATTTATAAAAACAAAAATACATATATATATTTATTTATATAAACAGAAGGGATAAAATACATATGTGTTTGCTTGTATATTCTTAAAGTATCTCTAGAAGGGTAATTAAGAGTGAGAAGAGGAAAAAGAAAAAATGTTAGGAACAGGAGTTTTTTTAGATTAAAAGATAATGTTAAGAACAAGTTTATATTATTAAATTGAATACCTGCACAAAATTGTCAATTAGCTCAATAGGAAAAAAATAATTGAATAAACCAAACACCGTAGAAAACCTTGGAAACTTTATCAGAAGCCTAGCCATTTAAAAAGCACTGGGCAAAATATTTTTACTTACCACTTCTACTACTACAACAAAGAGCAAAGAAAAATTGCCTCAGTTTAGAAAGTTAACAAAACTCTGATATAAATACCAGACAAGACTTATAAGCCAATTTTATTTATAAATATGGATGCAAAATTTCTAAATAAATTAACAAATTGAATCCTGTTATACATAAATAATTTGTCACATCAGAGTAGAGTTTATTCTAGGAAAGCAAGGATAGTTCAACTTTAGAAAATAGACAATAGGTTTTTTTTAAATTACAATAATCTGAATAAATATGGAACAATTATTTGATAAAATTAAGTATCCATTTGTGATAAAAAAAAAAAAAAAACCTTAGCAAACCTAAATACAAACTACCTTCCTTACTATATGAATTCTATCTACTTGATGAGTCTAACAAACATCATACTTAATGGTAAAACAGAAGAATTTCCAATAATGTCATAATAAGACAAAGATCTTCTATCTCCTCCACTGCATGAACATTATACTAGTATTCATACTGAACACAATAAGGAGAGATGGAGGGAGGGAGGGATAGAGGAAGAAAAAGAAAGAGATAAAGGAAAAGAAAGAAAAACGGTTATTATATATGGAAAATATGATCATGTACCTAAAAAAATCTAAGAGTTAACTGAAAAACTGCTAAAACTAATAAGAGAGTTCAGCGAATCCCTAGATACAAGATAAGTATACAAAATACATACGACATTCTCATATACCTACAATAATCAAGCACAAAATAAAATAACATAATAGAAATGATATCATTTAAACTATCAACAAAAGCCATAAAATATCTATAAATATACTTCATAAGAAGTATGTAAAACCTTCATGGAAAAAAACTATAAAGCTTTCCTGGAGGACAGAAAAGGAAACTTGAATAATGAAAATGTATACTATGTCCATGGATGAAAAGACTCAAATTGTATATATGACAATTCTTCCCAAATTAATCTATAAATTCAATGCAATTCTAATCAAATCCCAAAGCTGTTTATGTAACTTGACAAGTTGACTACAAAATTCATATGGAAGAATAGAAATACCAAGAATAGTAAGGATAATTTTGAGCAAAGGAGTCCTTGACCTGTTAGTTATTAAAATATATTATAAAACCATAATTATTAAAATAATGTGTTATTTCTGGAAAAAATAGATCAATGTAGTAAAACATATTTCTGAAACAAAGCATTGTATACACAAGAATTTAGTATTTGATAAAATCAGCTGATAGAAGGATAAACTATAAAATAAATCATGTTGGGAAAAATGGCTACATATTTGGGGAAAAAGACTAAGCTACATCCCTACCACCCACCATTTACAAAAATAAATGTTAATATATTAAGAGTCTAAGTATAAAATGCAAATTTATGATACCATAAATAATCAGTGAATATGATGGTACCCGTGCAGTTGAAAAGTTCATCCAAAAAGAAAAAACCAAGAGCAGAAACCAAAGAAAAGGTTGATAAAGTTGATTAACTCATCAAATCAAATACTTCATTACAAAAAAGACACTAACCATAACCAGTTTAAGACAAAAAAAAGATAAAGAAAATCATTTGTCAGATTAAAAAAAATAATCTAAGGCTTAATAGCAGAATAAAAGAATAGCTACAAATAATAAGAAAAAGACAGACAACCCAAAAAAGTATTAAAATGGGCACAAGGTATAAATACAATCCACGGAAGAGAAAGCACAGATGACTAATACCACGAAAAAAGATGGAAAAAAATAAAAATGAACAGAGTCTCCAGGGCCTGGGAAACAGCAACAAAAGGTACATTTGTGTTGTCCAAATCCTAGAAGAAAATAAGAAGGCAGTGCTGAAAAAATAATTGAAGAAATAATGCTTGGAGACATCCTACGTTGGCAAAAGACAGAAACCTACAGTTTCAAGAAGCTTAGTAAATCCTCAACAAGATAATCCTAAAGAAATCCATACCTAGAGAAATCATAATCAAAATGCTGAAAAATTGAAGACAGCCCCCCCCCCCATGCCCCACCCCCCAAAAAAAGAAAGCTTGAAAGTGACTAGAGAAAAATAACATCTTACCTCTATGGAAAAGCAAGTCAGATGACTTTGGATTTCTCATCTAGAAACAATAAAGATGAGAAAGAAGAGGCATGTTTTTAAAGGGCTGGAATAAAAGAACTGTCAACCTAGTATTCTATTTCCCGCAACAATATCCACCAGGAATGAAAATGGAATAGAGATGTTCACAAATGAAAAGTAAAAATCATCATATCCAGCAGACATGCCCTGAAAGAATTGCTAAAGGAAGTTCTTTAGACATAGAAAAACAATTCCAGAAGTAATCCTGAAACATCAGGAATGACACAAGCGTAACAGAAAGGACAAACACATGGGTAAATGCCACAGTCTTCTCTTCTTGAGTTCTTTGAGCCATGGCAGCAGTTCAAAGCAAAAGTGATACAGGTGTCTGACGGAGTTTTCAGTGCATGTAGAGTAGATGTTTTATGTAGGACAACCACGGTATAGAGGGGAGAGGGCAAAGGGACCTACATGATGGTAAGGTTTCCACATTCTAATTGAAGTGGTAAAGTGTTGAGTCTAAGTATTTTTTGTTATCTCTAGAACAACCATCAAAAAATATGTTCAAATAAATATGGTTAAAATCTGAATAGACGAATTAAAGTGGAAACACTGAAAAATGTTCAAATAACTTAAAAGAAGGCAGGAAAAGGGTAATAGGAACAAAAACCAGAGGGAATAAATAAACTTAACCAATTAAAAGACAAAGATTATCAGGATGGATTTTAAAAAGTGATCCAACTATATCCTGTCTACAAGAATTTCACTTTAAATATAACAATACAGACATGTTAAAAGTAAAATTGAAAAAAAGATATGTCATGCAAAGACAAATCAAGCAAAAACACTGGAGTGTTTCATTAGTTATTTATTGCTGCATAATAAATTACCCCAGATCTCAGGGGCTTAAAACAACACACATTTATTATGTCACTATTTCTGGGAGTCAGGATTCTGGTATGGCTTAGCTGGGTCCCTTGTTTAGGGGTTTTACACCGGTTGCTATAGAAGTGTGGCTCAAAATGAGGTCTTACATGAAGACTTGACTGGAAGAGATCCCTCTCCAAGCTCACGTGTGTGTTTGGTGGCAGGATTCAGATCTTTGAGGATAGCTGGACTGAGTCCTCTGTTCTTTACTGAATGTTGACTGGAGACCACCCTCACTTCTTTGCCATGAGGGCCTCTCCAACATGTCAACTTGCTTCATCAAAGCCAGCAAGAGAGAGATAGAGTGGACTAGTAAGACAGAAGTCACAGTCTTTTGTAACTTAATCACGGATGTGACAAGTCATCACCTTTGCTATAATCTATTGGTTAGGACTAAGCACTAGGTTCAGCCATGTTCAAGAAAAGAGAATTACACAAGAGTGTGAATACCAGGAAAGAAGAACCACTGGGGACTGTCTTAGAGTCTGCCTACCACAAGTGGCCCTATTAATATCGGACAAAGGATACTTCAAGGCAAAGAAAATTTCCAAAGGTAAAGAGAGACATTACACATTACTAAAAGGTTAGTTCACCAAGAAGACATGACAGCCCTAAAGGTTTATACACCTAACAACCAAGCTTCAAGATAATGAAGCAAAAACTGACAGAACCTAAAGAAAAAAATAGACAAGTCCATAATTACATTTTCAGATTTCAACGCTCCTCTCAATAACAAATAGAGCTGTGGACAGAAAATCAGCAAAGATAAGGAAGGACTGATCAATACTGTCAACCAGCTGGATCTAATTATTAACCCAAACCAGCAGAATACACATTCTTTTCGAGTGAACATGGATCATTCCACCAAAATAGACCATATCCTGGGTGATAAAATAAACTTTAACAATTTTAAAAGAATTGAAATCATTCGAAGTATATTTTCTGACAGTAATGGAGTTATACTAGAAATCAATAATAGAAAGTTAACTTGGAAATCTATAGACACTTGGAAATAAGCACACTTAAGAATAATGTATGGGTCAAAGAGAAAGTCTCAATGGAACTGCACGAAAAGGAAAATACGGCACGTCAAACCTACGGGATGCAGCGGAAGCAGTGCTTGGAGGGAAGTTTAAAGTATTAAGATGCCTTAGTAAGAAAGGGAGACAGGTATTGAGTCAATAATTTAAGCTTCTACCTGAAGACACTAGAAAAATAAAAGCAAAATAAGCAAATCAATCAGAAGAAAGAATAATAAAAATAAGGGAATAAATAAATGAAATTGAAAACAGAAACACATGGAGAAAAATCTAGGAAACTAAAAGCTGCTTCTTAGGAAAAAAATCAACAAAATCGATAAATCTATAGCAAGACTAACAAAGAAAAAAGAGAAGACACAAAATACCAATCTCAAGAGGGGATACCACTGCAAACCCCACTGATAGTGAAAGGATATTTTAAAAAAATATTACAAACAACTTTATGCACAATATTTGACAACTTAGATTAAATGAACCAATCTCCTATAAATCACAAACTACTAAAACTCACCCAAGATGAAATAGATAATTTGAATAATCCTATAACTATTAAAGAAGTTCAATTTGTAGTTAAAAAATCTTCAGGTTCAGGTAGGTTTCACTGGATATTCTACCAAACATTTAAAGAAGATATAACGCCAATTCTACACACTCTTTTCCAGAAGATAAAAGAGGAACACTTAGCAATTCATTTTATGAGGCCAACATTATATCGGTACCACAAAATGCAAAAAAGACAGTACAAAAAAGAGAACTACAGGCCAATAGCCTTCATAAACATAGATGAAAAAATCCTCAGTAAAACATTAGCAAATGGAATACAACAACATATAAAAAGAATCATTCACCAAAACCAAATGGATTTGTCCCAGCAATACAAAGCTTGTTCAATATTCAAAAATCAATCTATGTAATTCACCATATTAAGCATCTAAAGAAAAACCTCCACCAGCCATTCCTTGGAAACCCTTTGGAGCAGTTCTACTCTGTCCTATAGGGTCGCTATGAGTTGGAATCAACTCGAGGGCAATGGTTTTTTTTTTTTTTTTTTTTTAAGAAAAAAACCATATGATCTTATAAATAGAGGCAGAGAAATATTTGACAAAATATAACATCCATGCATGATAAATACTCCACACACTAAGAATAGAAGGTAACTTTCTCAACCTGAAGAACATCTACAAAAATCCTTAAGCTAACATCTACTTAATGATAAAATATTTCCCCCTAAGTGCTTCTCCCTAAGATTGGAAATAAGGCTAGGGTATCCATTCTCGATACTCTCATTCAACGTCATACTAGAAGTCTTAGCCAGTACAATAATGCGAGAAAAAGAAATAAAAGGTGTATGTATTTTAAAGAAAAAAAATAAAATTGTTTCTATTCACAGATGACATAATTATGTACATAGAAAATCCTAAGGAATCTACAAAAAAAAAAAAAAAAACACCTCAGTGAGTTAGCAAGGTTACAGGAACAAGGTCAACACACAAAAGTCAATTATATTTTTAGATACTAATAAGCCATGCATATGCATGTGAAAGCTGGACAATGTATATGGAAGACTGAAGAAGAATTGATGCCTTGAATTATGGTGTTGGCCAAGAATATTGAATGGACTGCCAGAAGAATGAACAAATCTCTTGGAAGAAGTACAACCAGAAGGCTCCTTAGTAGCAAGGATGGCGAGACTTCTTCTCATGTAGTTTGGAAGTGTTATTAGGAGGGACCAGTCCCTGGAGAAGGACATCATGCTTGGTAAAGTAGAGGGTCAGCGAAAAAGAGGAAGACCCTCAATGAGATGGATTGACAAAGTGGCTGCAACAACGGACTCAAGCGTAGCAACCATCGTGAGGATGGCGCAGGATCAGGCAGTGTGTTGTTTCTGTTGTACATGGAGGTCACTATGAGTCAGAACTGACTCGATGGCACCTAACAACAACAGCAAGCCATACCATTTACAATATCTCAAAAAAATGAAATACTTAGGTATAAATCGAACATGTACAGAATCTATATGCTGAAAACTATGAAATGCTGATGAAAGAGAAGAGAGAACCTAAATAAGTGGAAGATACTTCATTTTCAGAGAATGGATGGCTCAGCATAGTAAAAATGTCAATTCTCCCTAAACTGATGTATACAGTTAGTACAGTATCAATCAAAATCCAAGCAGACCTTTTTATAGGAACTGAAAAATAGATTCTAAAATTTATGTAGAAATCAAAGGACCCAGAATGGCCAAAACAACTTTGAAAAACAAGAAAGTTAAAGAAATCGCACTACATGATTTTAAAGCTTACTCTAGAGCAACAGTGTTCAAGATGTGGGATTGGTGAAGGGACAGACACATCAATAGAACATGACACAAAAAACAAGCCAAACTCATTGTCATTCAGTCGATCCCAACTCATAGCGACCCTACAGGACAGAGTAGAACTGCCCCATAACGTTCCCAAGGAGCAACTGGTGGATTCCAACTGCTGACTTTTTGGTTAGCAGTTGAGCTCTTAACCACTGTGCCACCAGGGCTCCAACAGAACATAATAGAGTTGAAAAACAGACCCACACAAATATGGCCATTTGATCTTGGACAAAGGTGCAAAAGCAATACAAATGGTTTTGAAACAATTCGTCACCCATATACAAAACCATGTCTTGTCCTATATCTCAAACCCTATACAAAACTTAACTCAAGCGAGATGGTGTATCTGAATGTAAAAGGTAAAACTGTAAAACTTTTAGGAGAAAATCTCTTGACCTGAGTTTTACAAAGAGTTCTAAGATGTGATCCCCGAAGCATAATCCATGAAGGAAAACCTGACAGATTAAAGTTTGTCAAAATTAAAAACCTTTGCTCTACAAAAGATACTATTAAAAGAATGAAAAGACAAACTACAGACTGGGAGAAAATATCTGCAAATCACATATCCAACAAAGGACTTGTACCTAGAATATACAAAGAATTCACAAAATTCAATGATGGGAAAACAAACAACCCAGTTAAAAAGTCGGCAAAAGATCAATCAGCCATTTTACCAAAGGGTGGCAGATCAACGCTTTGAAGGATGCTTGACATTATTAGCCATTGTTAGGTGCCATTGAGTCAATTTTCAACTCATAGTGACCTTATGTGACAGAGTAGAACTGCTCCAGAAGGTTTTCTAGGCTGTTTTTATAGAAGCAGACAGGTCTTTTCTCCTGTGTTGCGACTGGGTAGGTTTGAACTGCCAACCTTTTGGTTGGCAGCTGAGCTCTTAATGGTTGCACCACCAGCCCTCCTTCTTTAGCCATTGTTCTTGTTAGGCATGGTCGAGTCAGTTCTGACTCATAGCGACCCTATGTACTACAGAACAAAACCCTGCCCGGTCCTGTGTCATCCTCACGATCATGGCCATGTTTGAGCCCATTGTTGCAGACACTGTGTCAGTCCATCTTGATGAGAGTCCTCCTCTTTTTTGCTGACCCTCTACTTTATCAAGCATGATGCCCTTCTCCAGGGACTGATTCCCCCTGACAGCATGTCCAAAGTATGTAAGACATAGTCTTACCATCCTTGCTTCTAAGGAGCATTCTGGCTATATGTTTTCCAAGACAGACTTGTTCGTCCTTCTGGCAGTTCATGGTATATTCAATATTCTTGGCCAAAACCACAATTCAAAGGAGTCAGTTCTTTGGTCTTCCTTATTCATTGTCCAGCTTTCACATGCATGTAAGGTGATTGAAAACACAATGGCTTGGGTCAGGCACACCTTAGTCTTCAAAGTGACATCTTTGCTTTTCAACACTTTAAAGGGGTCTTTTGCAGCAGATTTGCCCAATGCAATATGTCGTTTGACTTCTTGAATGCTGCTCCCATGGGCTACGTTTACATTAGGACAGAAAGAAGGTAGTCAGCAACCGGGAGGTCTGCCGACGTTAAAGGAGCAGAGTGAGGAGGTGCGTACAGGGACCAGCCGAGAGCACTCGCCATGAATCTGAGAGTTTGGGGACAAGGCTTGGGAAGTAGGATAATAGACACCACCCACCCCTGCAGTGAGTAGGAGGCCCAAATGCTGGAGCAAGCCTCAGAAACCCTGGTGAGAAGCTTTGAGAGGGCCTCACAGAAGCAGGCTAAGACCTGCTGGAAAGGTACAGAGACCAGACACTCTTCCGCTACAGTGGCCTTATTCTGGTTCTCAGCCGCTTCCCTGCCCCCTGCTCCATAGCTCCCCTTCACCTCCAGGCCAGTGTTCAAAAGCTGTCCACCATCAGGAGACCCATGACCAGCTGCGTACCTGTCCTCTGCCTCTCCATTCACGCCCAGCCCAACTGATGACTCAGAGCAAGAAGCTCTCCCATGGCTCTTTGCTTGTGTGCTAAGTTTCTCTGCCTGGGAACTGGCTGGGAATCTGGACAAGTGCTGCTTTCTCAGGAAAACCCGTCCTGACTCTCCACCTACCCGATGCTCCCTCTTGGTGCTCCTCTTTGTGTGAGCGGCTGAGTCAGCCCCCAACTCATGGCAAACCCGTGCACAATGGAAAGAAAATCACCCAGTCCTGTGCCATCCTCATGATTTGTTGGGATCAGATGGTTGTGACCCACAGGGTTTTCATTGGCTGATTTTTGGAAGAAGATTTCCAGGCCTGTCTTCCTAGTCCATCTTGGTCTCAAAGCTCTGCTGAGACCTGTTCAGCTTTAGAGGCAAACAGGTGGTGGATGCCTGTGAGGTGCATTGGCCGGGAACTGAATCCAGGTCTCCCATGGAAGGGAGAATTCTACCACTGAACCACCGCTGCCCTCCAGCACCTTACAGATTTCTCCGTCTAAGCCTCACCAGTTCACTTTGACATCAATTTGTGTGTCCATTTCTCCTCTCTGCAGCCTCAGCTCCTTGTGAGCAGTGGCTGTATCTCGCTTTATAACCCTGGTGCCAGCACCATAACAGGCACGTGGCAGGTACTCGAAAATGCATGTTTGTTTAAATGAACTGTTGACTATTTATTGAATTATTTCAAATAAAAATAAAATCTTCACGAGATCCAGGCTGAGAATTCTCATTCCAGAGGTGGTGATTTCTATCATTCCCTGACAGGAGAAATGGTCCAGGGGCAGGGTGTGTTGATAAACCACCTCTCCAGAAAGAAAACAAAAAAAAGCCCTGATATTTGTAGCATTTGCTGATTTCTGTGGTATAAATGTTCCCATCACAGTTCCACATGTCATGTGAAAGTGAGCTAGGAAAAAATGCATAGAATGGCACTCCCAAGCCGGTGTGAGCCAGTGTGGGCGGGTATGAACCAGTGTGGGCCTGTGTGAGCCAATGTGGGCCTGTGTGAACCAGTGTGGGCCGATGTGAGCCAGCATGGGCCAGTGTGAGCTAGTGTGGGCAGGTGTGAGCCAGCATGAGCCAGTGTGAGCCAGTACAAGCTGGCTCCAGCATACCACTGGCCTAGAAGCCTCCTCAGACCTGCTCAGCTTCCCAGTTATCAGGGGCAGCAGATGCCTGGTGTGTGAGCAACACTGTGGGCTGAGGCAGGAGCCCGCTCATCAGACCTCTGCTCTCCTGCCTGACGAGCCCTGACTGTCCACTCTTGAAAGTCAGATTCAAAACTCAGCCCTCCACCAAGCTCGCCGTGAGCAACCAGGAGCCCCTTTAATATGTATGAGGTGAGTTCAAGCTGTAATTCATCTTCCCACAGGCCGTTCATGCTTTACATGTACACACAGGCAGTTGCTCTCATGCTGTCCTCTACTTGTTTCTCATATTTATTCTAGTTTGCTCAACTGGACTGTAAGCTCTATCAAGACAGAGACCATGTCCTATATTTCTCTTGAATCTCTTTTGCACCTGGCACCATGCTGAGTACACAGCAGGTGCTTAATATACATGAAACATCCTGTGCCAGCCCTTAAAATTAGCACCTGCCCTATGTGCCCACCTGAGATTTAGTTACAGATGCCAGTGGCTGCATCTCAGGTGTCTGTGTCCAGTCACCCACTTGCTTATCCAGTCTCTGGGCCCTGGCCCACGGCTTTGGTTAAACTGCTGGCACCTTCCTCCTTCATTGTGCCGTCTCCAGCTATCACTCCTTCATTTCTGGTGGCCCCTCCAGCAACACTACTTCTTAGTGTGCAAATATTTTCTGATTTCTACACGCTGTTCCCATCACCTGTCTGTTAGTTTGTCGAACTGTGGTGATTTGTGTGTTGCTGTCATGCTGACAGCTATGCCACTGGTTATTTCAAATACCAACAGGGTCATCCATGGTGGACAGGTTTCAGACTAAGATTAGGAAGAAAGGCCTGGTGATCTACTTCTGAAAATTAGCCAGTGAAAACCCTATGGATCACAATAGAATATTGTCGGATATTGTGCTATAAGATGAGCCCCCTAGGTTGGAAGACGCTGCACAACAGCCACAAGAATGGACTTAAACATACCAATGATCACGAAGATGGTGCAGAACTGGGCAACGTTTTGTGCTGTTGTACATGGGGCCACCGTGAGTCAGAGGCAATGCTAAAGTGTCTAATAATGAGTTCCTAATAAACAAGCAAAAAACCCAAGCCCTGTGCTGTGGAGTCAATCCCGACTCACAGCGACCCTGTACATAAGGATCTGCATCTGTAGTTCTGCTGACGCCCTATGTCGGCTCCCTTTTCTTAGGTCAACTTCTCTTGTATTGTGATATTCTGCCTGGTCTAACCTGGGTGACACGTACCGTCAAGCACTTGACTACTAGCTGCAAGGCTGGCCGTTCAAACCCGCCCAGAGGCACCTCAGAATACAGGCCTGGCCATCTGCTTCTGAAAGTTTGCAGCCTTGAAAACTCTATGGAGCAGTTCTGCTCTGTACATATGGGGTAGCCATGAATCAGAATCGACTCAATGGCACCTGACAACAGTGACCTACTTACGTACTTGTCTTTGCCCCACCCCCCATTAGACTGTAAGCTCATGAAGATAGCATTTTACACATTGATACCTTGGAGTCCCTGGGTGGTGCAAATGGTTAAGCGTTCGGCTACTAACCAAAAGATTGGTGGTTTGAGCCCACCCAGAGGCACCTTGGAAGACAGGCCTGGCAATGTGCTTCTGAAAGGTCACAGCCTTGAAAACCGTATGGAGCAGTTCTACCACAAAGCACGTGGAGCCACCAGGAGTTGGAATCATCTCCACAACAACCAGGGCAGAGTTTTGTGGATAATAATACTCAGTGGGTATTTCTGAATTGACTCAATTTCCTAAACTGAACTAAACAGCTTAGATGAATGGATGGATGGGGGAAACTATTAATATATGGTTCTGCAAATCTCCCACAGTGCTCTGTACCTGGTTCTTCACAGAACAGACCCTCAATCAACGCTGTTGACAGACTGATTGATGTGTTTGAATACCAAGAGTGACGATTCCTGGGGAGTCAGAGGGTTTTATTTACTCAATATGTTGTGGTGTCAAACCCTAAAACAGTTGTAGCCCGTGAGGTTTGAAAACCAGAGCTGCAGTCACCTCCCTTCCACAGCCAGGTTGCCACAGAGAGGGGCCTAGAGAATAAAATGCCTCTGAATGGGTCGAGTTGAGTATATTTCAAGACAGAAAATTCCGAAGTCTTCCAGACTGCCTAGAGGACAGGCTTTATGGTTAACCTCCTCTCTGAGGCCGGGCTTCTGTCTGCTCCTGGGCAACTGAAATTATTTTCTCCTGGGCTCATGCCATGGCTGTGTGGGTCACAACTACTTCTGAGAAGCCAAGTCAGTGTGAGAAACAAGTCAGGCCCTAGTGGTTTGTGGCTTTAGAAGGCGTTTCCTCTGACATTAAGCTTGGGGAGGGCCGAGCAACTCACAGCAGGGCCAAGAGAAAGAGTAAAGCCCTACTGGGGTGTCCAGAGTTACTTCCCCCCTCATCCCTTCTAGCACTGGGACCTCCACGGGACGGAGTGCTCCTTGTCGTCAGATATGTGTGTGCAGGTGACTCCAGAGGGGCAGGAGACTCTCTGGTGCCCTGGGAGTGCTTGTGTGAAGGAAGAGGGGGCAGAGCTGAGCCCTCTGAAGTAGCTGAGGGGGCAAGGTGAGGGGGCGGGGGGCGGAGTGGGAAACAACAAAGACGGAGTTCCATCTGTAGACCTTCCCTGTAGACACTGCTTTAAGCATTGTTTGAGCATGGGCTTGGGAGAAGGGCCCTTCCAGTTCCATTCACAGAAGAAGAGACTGGAACAGCAAACTTGGGCATAAACACCCCCAAGAACAGAGAACCATGAGCCTCCACATCTGGCAAAATAAGTGGACACCTGTAGCAGTGTGACCTCAGGGCTCTGGGCAAACCTCCCAGCTTATAAACAGTTCTTTTCCCATGAGCCGGATAGTGGCTGAGATTCTGTCACTGATCTGCCAGAGGCCTAGTGTTAAAGTCCTTGCTGCTACCTCCATTGGCCTCCGGCTCGTGACAGCCTCATGCTCAACAGGGTGCACTGCCCCATCCTGTGCCGTCTCCATGACCATTTGTAGATCAGACTGTCGTGCTCCATCCGGATTTCACTGGCTGATTTTCTGAAGTAGATCACCAGGCCTTTCTTCTGCATCCCTCTTCATCGGGACGCTCGGCTGAAACCTGATTCACATCCTGGTAGCACACAAGCCTCGACTGACAGCATGAAAAGTGAGAATTCATCGGAACCACCACACATCTGTGTAAATACAAACACAAATATCATCAGTCAGTTACACCTCGGCTCTGGAACCGCTTTCGATCCTTGCCTGAGGGCAGACGTGTGACGGGAGGGGCTGGAGAAGGTGGGGGAGCCAGGCAGCATGGGGGAGTTAGAAAGGAGGAGGCTCCCAGGAGCAGAGGAGGGGCTTAAACTCATTGCTGTCAAGTCGATTCCAACACAGAGCAGCCCTGCAGGACAGAGTAGAACCGTGCCGTAGGGTTTCCAGGGCTATAAATCTTTCTTTTTTTCAAGTTTCTTTTTTTAATCCTTGTTGAAAATATTTAATATTATGAATGACTTTTTTTTTTGTTTAAACTTCTTGTGTTTCATACACTTAAATTCCCTTTTTTTATTTTATTGTACTTTAGATGAAGTTTTACAGAACAAGAAGTTTCTCATTAAACAGTTAGTACACATATTGTTTTATGACATTGGTTAACCATCCCATGACATATCAACACTCTCCCTTCTCGACCTTGGGTTCCCTATTACCAGCTTTCCTGTACCCTCCTGCCTTCTAGTCCTTGTCCCTGGGCTGTTGTGCCCCTTTAATATCATTTTGTTTTATGGGCCTGTCTAATCTTTGGCTGAAGGGTGAACCTTGGAAGTGACTTCATTACTGAGCTAAAAGGGTGTCCAGGGTCCATATTCTTGAGGTTTCGCCAATCTCTGTCAGGCCAGTATCTGATCTTTTTTTGTGAGTTAGAATTTTGTTCTACATTTTTATCCAGCTCTGTCCAGGACCCTCTGTTGTGATCCCTATTAGAGCAATCTGTGGTGGTAGCCGGGCACCATCTAGTTGTACTGGACTCAGTCTGGTGGAGGCCGTGGTAGTTGTGGTCCCTTAGTCCTTTGGAATAATCTTTCCCCTGTATCTTGTTTTCTTCATACTCCCTTGCTCCCAAAGAGGTGAGACCAGCGGAGTATCTTAGATGGCTGCTCTCAGGCTTTCAAGACCCCAAACGCTACTCACCAAGGTAGAATGTAGAACATTTTCTTTATAAACTATGTTATGCCAATTAAGCTAGATGTTCCCCAAGACCATGGTCCCCACATCCCTCAGCCCAATAGTTTGGCCCCTCAGGGAGTTTGGATGTGTCTATGGAGCTTCCATGACCTTGCCTTGCACAAGTTGTGCTGACTTCCCCAGTAATGTGTACTGTCTTGCTCTTCACCAAACCTACCACTTATCTATTGCCTATTTAGTATTCCCCTACCCCCACCCCTCCCATCCCTGGTAACCAGCAAAGATGGTTACTTTTTGTGTGTAAACTTTTTCATGAGTTTTTACAATAGAGGTCTCATACAGTGTTTGTCCTTTAGTGATTGACTTATTTCACCAGCATAATGTCCTCCAGTTTCATCCACGTTATGAGATGCTTCACAGATTCATCATTGTTCTTTCTTGTTGCATAATACTCCATTGTGTGTAAGTACCATAGTTTGTTTATCCATTCATCTGTTGATGGGCATCTAGGTTGTTTCCATCTTTTTACTATTGTGAACAGTGCTGTAATGAACATGGGTGTGCATATGTCTATTCGTGTGACGGCTCTTATTTCTCTAGGATATGTTCCTAGGAGTAGGATTGCTGGATCGCATGGTATTTCTATTTCTAGCTTTCTAAGGAAGCACCATATCGTCTTCCAAAATGTTTGTATCATTTTGCATTCCCACCAAGGCTATAAATTTTTACGGAAGCAGACTGCCACATCTTTCTCCCATGGAAAAACTGGTGGGTTCGAACTGTCGAACTTTCTTTTAGCAGCCAAACACTTTAACCACTGAGCAACCAGGCTCCTAGAGCAGGCAGAAGGTCCTATACTCACCAGCCCCGCCACAGGTTAGCCTGGGGCATGTTCTGTCAGTTATTGTCAGAGCCCCTCATTGCTGGCCAACCTGTTAAAGAAAGCTGACCCCAGGTTCCCCAAACCAGAGCCAGCTTCATGGGGTGTGACCTGTGCATTTACAGGGTCCTGCCCTAAGAAGGTCCCCCACCTCATCTGCTGCTCTGCTGTCTCTGTCTTTAAATTCTTAACAATTTTTGAACAAGGGGCCCGCATTTTCATTTTGCTATGGGCCCCTCAGATTGTGTAGCTATTCCTGCTCCTAACCATCCTCCAGCAAATCGCAGAAGTCCTCCGAACAGAGGTCAGCCTAATGCCTCAACGCTCTCTTCATCACATACATATTTCCTTCGGTCTATTTTTACACATCACGAGATATTTGAAGAAATGTCCTTAATTCCAAGCACTTTAATTCACCTCCACAACTAAGCTTCTTTCAAGGTGACTTACTGCCATGTGACCCGTCCTATTATTAGCACATGCCTAGCCATCCCCAGCCCCCCAACCCCCGCTTCCCTGCCCTTACACATATCTGTCCCTTAGCAGAAAAGTGGCACATAGCCGCCTCGCCTGGAGAATACTTGGCACAGGGCCCTGTTTCTCAGCCCTGTCTATTGTTCTGGTCAAGAATGCCACTGGTTTCTCAGAGTCTTGCTGACATTTCTGACTTTTAGTGCAGAATGTCGTTAATCAATCAGCTGCATCTGTTTTGGAAAAATTAAATAGCTCAAGTCAAGGCAAACACAGTAAATCCTTCAACAATCCAGAAGAGGAGCAGGGGCCGCAAAGGCAGGGTTTTGTCTCTCATTATCTGAAATGCATTTAATCTGCCGCTGGATCCTCCACACCCAGGCTTGGGTTACTGGACACAGAAAGCAGAGATCAAAAGCTCTTTAAAAATGTGGGGCCCAAACTAGGGTATTAAAATTGTAAGTGGGCTACTCAACACATGTGTTATGGAGAATGAGTTTGCCAACAGGAGGCCCACAGAATGGATCCTCAGGGAAAATGAGCTGTAACTTTTCTGATGGTTCAAACTATAGAAACATTCTCTCTAACTAGTTTTTTTTTTTGAGAAATGTGGCCTTCCTCGTGAGAGGCAGTGATGATGCCATGGCTAAGTGTGGTTGCTGGAGGTAGATTGGCTGGGTCCAGTCTTGACTCTCTTTCTTACTAGGCATTGACTGTGGGCAAGTTATGCTCTACCTCAGTTTATTTACCTGTGAAATAATAACAACTACCTCACGGTTATTGGGGAATCAAGTGAATCCATATCTATATGGTGGAATAAACATGGCTGATATAAAAATTCTTTGATATTTCTCCAGTTGAGATGTGATCTTATTCCTTTTTCCATTTGATTCTGGGCTGGCCTGTTGTTGCTTTAGCTAACACAGTAGAGCAGAAATGAAAAGTGCCAGTTCTGGGGCTAACCTCTAAGAGGATTGGCAGCTTTCACCCTGGTCCCTTGGAGTACTAAACCAAGAAAGTTGACTACCATGTTGGAGAAGCCACATGAAGAGGACCTGAGACCACAGGGGAGGCAAAGAGGCACAGCTGAACCCAGACTTCCCTTGTAGCCACTGCACCAAGGCACCAGGCATGTGAGTCAAGCCATCCTGGACCCTGAAGACCAGCCCAACCACCACCTGAATACTGTTCAGTGACCCCGGTTGACACAATATGAAGCAGAAGAATCGCCCAGCAGAGCCCTGCCGAAATTTCTGACCCATAAAATTGTGATATATGAAAAAATGGTTGTTGTTCTAAGCTACCAAGTTTTGAAGTAGTTTAGTAAGGAGCCAGAGATAAATGGAGCAACTTATAAAGCATGTAGGATAGGATCTGGAATATGCTCAGCATTCAATAAGTGTTAGCCCTTCCAAATTCTTCAGGGACATACTTGTGTTGGTAATATTTGGTGGATTAAATTTTCTGAAAACTTTAAAACACTGAAACCTGTATCTAGAAATCCACAACCCTGAACTCATTGTAGTTAACCAAGTGTACTGTATTACTATTCCCTATACTACCTTTGTTCATGCTGTTTCTCCTTCCCTTTCCTGCCCATGTTCCAGTTTTCAAACCCTTTACCTATTCTTCCCTTATATCAGTGCTTCTCGAACCTCAGTGTGCATACACTTCACCAGGGCATCTTGAAAAAAGGCAGATTCTGATTCAATAGTCTGGGACAGATGTGAGATTCTCCATTTCTAAGCAGCCCCAGGTGATGTGGCTGCTGCTGGTCCACAGGCCACGCTTTGAGTATCAAGGCTTTAGACTCAGCTCAGGCATTAACTCCTCCAGAAAGCCTTCCTTGATCCTTACTCTCTGATTGCAAGGCTAATTAGATGCTATTACAGCCTCTCCCTGCTTATGCAAAGGTCAACTTTTACCTCTCTTTACTTCTGGCAAAGCCCTAGGTTTCTTTCAAGGTCTCCACCTTCTTCCCATGACCTGGGAGTAGATCTAAATGCCATGTATTTAACTTTGCCCTTCTCTTTGCTATGATTTTTCACAGGTGGCCAGGTGACTTGGTAAGTAAACATTAGATAAAGTTGGCTGTGGAGAAGTAGGTACTTCTAGGAAAGTTTGCTTCACTCTTAAAAATAGACACTTGTTATTTTTGGTGATAGGAAAGGCAACACCCAATATGGGTGAGGTCTACATAACTTGTCCAGGGTAAATGAAGACACTAAGAAGTATGCAAGAATAAGGGACAATTTCAGCAAGTGTTGTAACAAACAATTTTGCAACAACAATAACAACCAAAAAATACGTATGTGGTTACATAGGTAGATATGTATGCATATATGTGTATAGGAATGCACAGGGGAGTATATGGGTATGCATGTATAGGTGTATCTGTAGGCATATGTATATACATGTTTATATGCACTGCATATATGTTCATATATATAATAAACCACATGGGGGCACAGTTACAGATACTTCCTAGATGTAACCAAACACCTTGTGGAGTTGGTTTACTGGATTTGAAGGCTTGGAGCCATAGTCTCGTGGGACAATTCAGTCAATTGGCATAACACAGTTCATAAAGATAATGTTCTACATCCTAGTTTGGTGAGTTGCGACTGGGGTCTCAAAAGCTCATGAGTGGCCATCTAAGATACAGCTATTGGTCTCTACTTGTCTGGAACAAAAGAGAATGAAGGAAACAAAAGACTCAAAGAAGAAGCTAGTCCACAGGACTAATAGCCCATATGAACCATGGCCTTATCTAGCCTGAGACCAGAAGAACTAGATGGTGCCCAGCTACCACCACTGACTGTTCTAACCAGGGACTCAATAGAAGGTCCTGGATAGAAAGGGAGAAAAATGTAGAACAAATCTCAAATTCCTAAAAAAGCCCAGTAGAGACTAGAGGAACCCTTGAGACTATCACTGTAAGACACCCTTTGAACTTGGAACTAAACCCGCTCCTGGTGATCACCTTTTATCCAAATAATAGTATGGCTTATAAAACAAACAATATCACCCATGAGAACTGTGTTCCTTTAAATAACCAACTATTTGAGACCAAATGGTCAACATTTACCCTAAAACAAAGATGAGAAGCTAAGGAGGGGCAGGGAAGCTAGATTAATGGAAACAGACCAAACAGGATGGAAATAATGAGAATGTTGACACATTGTGAAAAATGTAACTAACCAAATGTGGTTAATTTACATTAGGACTAATCTCCTGTATTAGGACTTCTTTGTATGGAAGATAATGCATCTCTTTATTTTTAAAGCCATTTTTAGTCAAACTTTCTGTTACCAGTGGTCAAGAGCATCCTATTGCGGATCCATATGCCCTTGCTTTCTGTCCCTCATGAACCACGTGCATGTCTTTATCATTGTAAACCCCCCTCTACTGCTCTGTGATTACACATCTCCTCTGGTCAGGTACCTCCTGAGGTTTACTTTTTACCTTCCTAGCACCTGGTATACAGGAAGTGATAAGAATTTTATGACTTATGACATGAAGTGAATTCACCTAAAGGTTTTCAATTATCAAAAAATTAAATTTTAGCCACTTCAGGCCTTCTCTCCTGTTGAGGCCTAACCCTGAAGAATAACCTCTTGACACTTTGCTTCTTGGCCTCACCTCCCCCTGGTATCAATAGCTCCAGAACACAATCTCATTTTTCTATTAACCAGAATGAAATATCATTAAGAAGGTTGCAAAAAGGCCACATGACTCATTCCAAGACGGAAAATAATAAAAAATAATTGTTGTAATGATTACAGCAGTGCCTTGCTTTTGCATAATAATGTTGGTTACGATTAACTGGGTCTGCCGCATCCCAAACACACCTCTATATGCATAACCACCAACTTATAGGGATAAATAACTTGTTAAAGGTCACACAGCCAATAAATAATGAAGTCAGGATTTGAACCCGGTGTCTGACCCCTGAGCCTGGGGTCCTCCCATCGTGCTCCCTGAAAAGTCCTTTCTGAGGACTCACGTTCTCAAAGCGCCTGTGTGCCCCCATCTCATCCAGGGTTCTCAAAGGAGTGAGAGTCATGCTCAGCCACACTGTCCTGATATTATTCATTCTGCTGGCGAAATGTAAGTTACACTGGGATCCTTGTAGAGCTTCCTTTTTTCCTATCCTCCAATTTATTGTTTTAAAAATCCATTTCTGATGAAGAAGCACCTTTTGGTAGGGGGAAATAAGCCAATGGGACAGAATGAAGGGACTTTTTTTAAGTGCTAAAGGAAACAATTAAGTTGGCCCAGTTTTTCATAGTGGCATGTTGATGAAATGCCATGAATGAATGAAATATGTCAAAGTGAAAAAATAAATCACGAGGAAGAACCAGTTCCACAAAGAAACAAGGCTGTAGATAGCAATTCTCTAATTTTCAGCTCCTCTCCCATTTTTCATCCTGAGAAGACCCCTCTGTCGGATTCCCTTTGATGGAGACACAGCGTTGGAGCAATAAGAGAAACTTCATTCTTCAGGGCGTCTCCTTCCATCCCAGGCTTCGGGGTGGTGAAGTGCCTTTGTTCTAGTGAACCAAGCAATCAGCACTGACCGTCGGACACTCACTGGGCCTCGCGGAAGGGAGAACAGAGCAGGTATCACCCGATGGGTAAAGGGGCAGTTGTTATTGTTAGGTGCTCCCTGGTCAATTCCGACTCATAGGACACCATGAGACAGAATAGAAGCACTCCATATGGTTCTCTAGGCTGTAATCTTTACAAAAGCGGATCACCAGGTCTTTTTTCCTTTGGAGCCTTGGTGGGTTTAAACCACCAAACTTTCAGTCAACAGCTGAGCATTTAACCATTGTGCCACCAGGGATCCTTAAACCAGCAATAGGGACATGCTTTCAACTCTCACAAGGCACATGCGTTCTCTTACTCAACATTTCCCTTAAAAATAAGAAATTCCTTTCATGCATTATATAAGCCATAATACTTATGCTTCCTTAACTCACTTACAAGGAGCCCTGGTGGCGCAGTGGTTAAAGTGACGGGCTGCTAACCAGAAGGTTGGTGGTTTGAATCCACCAGCTACTCTGAGGGAGAAAGATGTGGCAGTCTGCTTCCATAAAGATTGCTGCCTTGGAAACCCTTTGGGGCAGTTCTGCTCCTTCCTATAGGGTCACTATGAGTCAGAATCAACTCAACAGCAAGGGGTTTAAGGTGGCGCAAATGGTTTGCCCTCAACTACTAATGGAAAGGCTGGTGGTTCAAACTCATCCTGTGGCACTGCAGCAGAAAGGCCTGGTGATCTACTTCCACAAAGATTACAGCCAAGAAAACCCTATGGGGCAGTTCGATTCTGAAACAGCCATGAGTCAGAATGGACTCAACAGCAACAGTTTGGTTTGTTTGTTGTTTAAGCGCATTTTATTAGACCAGCACCAAGGTTCTCCAATGCCTCTGCTTCCCTGCTTCACCCCCAGACCACCGTCTGCAGTGCCCATCAGGCTGGTCTGTCCAGTGCCCACCCCCTCAGCCTTTCCACTGCTGCCTGACTCCCGGAGAGCTTCCCTCCTCCTTTCAACAGCTCCCCTGAGAAGTACCTGGCTATCTCTGCCCCCTCGGACCTCACTTCCCCGAAGGGCTGCAGAACCAAGATTCTGCCCCACTTCCTACAGCCTTGTTCACATTCTCCCCTGCACTGTGCGATGAAGCTTTACGCTTTCAATACTTTTTCTTGGTGGATTGTAAGCTCCTTAGAAGCGGAGAGCATGACTTGCCCTGTGCCTATGCTGCTCCCCCAATCCTGTCCTTCCCAAACGCCAGTCTCGTGTGGCCGGGAAGTGGAGAAGACACACAGTATAAAAAGATCCCATTAAGTGCCCGGTCCCCTGGGATTTTGCCCACACTGGACATGGAGCAGAAGGTGGTCAACTAACTAGCTAGTCTCCTCTTTAGAAATCACTTTCCCTCCCCTCTTCCCCAGCCACACCTTGCAGAGAAATGCCCTCTCTCCAAGTCCCCATGGAGACCGGCAGAGCCAGCCTCAGAGGGAGGAGGCTGGATGCCTCCCCTGGACTCGGCGTCAGTTCTCACAGGGACACATTCTGTCTTAGCAGCAGCTCAGTGGGCTCTCAAAGCCCCAGCCATCTCCTGCATCAAGGCCCCCAGATGGCGCGTTCCGTGCAACACACAGAGATGAGGGAGGTACCAGCTAGGGAGGAGAGCAGCCTGGGGACCGTGTGCCCGTAGTCATGTGTCCCTCCATCCTGGCCCTTCTGCAAGATGCTTATTCTTAACAGGAATTCTGAGGGCCAAAGAAAGCCTTAGGCACATCCAGCCTGCAAGAGCTGGTGGTGTTTTGTGCAGAGGGGGTGCCTTCTGATCAAGCCTTCCTTCCTCCCTCTCTCCGGCTGAGTTGGAAAGCTCTTGAAAGGTAGCAGATTGCCAGCACTGGAGGCTGGTGTCTTATGTTTACCCACAGAGAAAGGACATGGGCCAATGCAAGAGTCCCTGTACTGTTCCTTCCATGTGCTCCTGGCTCCAGAGTCCCTCCAAACAGGCCCGGCTGGGCTCTCTGAAGCTCCAGCTCCCTCCCCATCACCAGCCTCCCACTCCCCCATGCTGTTTCAGAGGAGTTGAAGGTGGGTTTTTGGGCGACAGTGGTTCTCAGATAGTGCGTGGTGATCCATCAGCCCCAACGTACAATCAGCTTACCAGGTCATGACCGGCAATTGTTTTAATGGAATAGAATTGAGTAGAAGATATGAGAGTACATCACACGTAGACACGGGAATGGCACTGCTTCATTAAATTCTTGTCTGTCTCTCGCACAGACACACAACACACACACACACACACACACACGATGATATAAGTAAAATGCATTCCCTCTTGTGGGTTGCAATCAGAAACATTGTAAGCCCCTGTTCCACAGGTTAGATGGGCCCAGCCTTGCCCTCGACTTTGGTTCTGGAGTGGAGTGTGACCCCCTGGGACATGTCCTCAAAGCTGAGAAGCCCCTGTCCTTGCTGCCATTTCAAAGGAAACACATGCTATGAGCAAGATAGAGGGATGAGGGATGGAGGAGATGAGGGGATGAGGGGATGAGGAGATGAGGAGATGAGGAGATGAGGAGATGAGGAGATGAGGAGATGAGGAGATGAGGGATGGAGGAGATGAGGGGATGAGGAGATGAGGAGATGAGGGGATGAGGAGATGAGGAGATGAGGGGATGAGGAGATGAGGAGATGATGGGATGAGGAGATGAGGAGATGAGGGGATGAGGAGATGTGGGGATGAGGGGATGAGGAGATGAGGAGATGAGGAGATGAGGAGATGAGGGGATGAGGGGATGAGGGGATGAGGGGATGAGGAGATGAGGAGATGAGGAGATGAGAGGATGAGGGGATGAGGAGATAAGGAGATGAGGAGATGAGGAGATGAGGGGATGAGGGGATGAGGGGATGAGGAGATGAGGAGATGAGGAGATGAGGGGATGAGGGGATGAGGGGATGAGGGGATGAGGGGATGAGGGGATGAGGGGATGAGGAGATGAGGGGATGAGGGGATGAGGGGATGAGGGGATGAGGAGATGAGGGGATGAGGGGATGAGGGGATGAGGAGATGAGGAGATGAGGGGATGAGGAGATGAAGGGATGAGGAGATGAGGGGATGAGGAGATGAGGAGATGAGGAGATGAGGAGATGAGGAGATGAGGGGATGAGGAGATGAGGGATGGAGGAGATGAGGAGATGAGGATATGAGGGGATGAGGAGATGTGGGGATGAGGGGATGAGGGGATGAGGAGATGAGGAGATGAGGGGATGAGGGGATGAGGAGATGAGGGGATGAGGGGATGAGGAGATGAGGGGATGAGGAGATGAGGGATGGAGGAGATGAGGAGATGAGGAGATGAGGGGATGAGGAGATGAGGGGATGAGGAGATGAGGGGATGAAGGGATGAGGAGATGAGGAGATGAGGAGATGAGGGGATGAGGAGATGAGATGAGGGGATGAGGAGATGAGGGATGGAGGAGATGAGGAGATGAGGATATGAGGGGATGAGGAGATGTGGGGATGAGGGGATGAGGGGATGAGGAGATGAGGAGATGAGGAGATGAGGAGATGAGGGGATGAGGGGATGAGGGGATGAGGAGATGAGGGGATGAGGAGATGAGGAGATGAGGAGATGAGGAGATGAGGGGATGAGGAGATGAGGGGATGAGGAGATGAGGGGATGAGGAGATGAGGGGATGAGGGGATGAGGGGATGAGGAGATGAGGAGATGAGGGGATGAGGAGATGAGGAGATGAGGAGATGAGGAGATGAGGGGATGAGGGGATGAGGAGATGAGGGGATGAGGAGATGAGGGGATGAGGGGATGAGGAGATGAGGGGATGAGGAGATGAGGGGATGAGGAGATGAGGAGATGAGGAGATGAGGAGATGAGGGGATGAGGGGATGAGGGGATGAGGAGATGAGGAGATGAGGGGATGAGGGGATGAGGAGATGAGGGGATGAGGAGATGAGGAGATGAGGAGATGAGGAGATGAGGGGATGAGGAGATGAGGGGATGAGGAGATGAGGGGATGAGGAGATGAGGAGATGAGGATATGAGGGGATGAGGGGATGAGGAGATGAGGGGATGAGGAGATGAGGGGATGAGGAGATGAGGGGATGAGGAGATGAGGAGATGAGGGGATGAGGAGATGAGGAGATGAGTGATGGAGGAGATGAGGAGATGAGGAGATGAGGAGATGAGGGGATGAGGAGATGAGGGGTGAGGGGATGAGGAGATGAGGGGATGAGGAAGAAGTAGTCTCTGCTCTCCAAGAGCATGAATTAGGGATAATGCTGAATCAAGGCAGGCAGACTGCAATGAAACATTAACATCTGCTAATGTGGTGGAACCCAAAACCATTGCCAGTTCATCTCTTCCAACTCATAGGGGCCCTATAGGACAGAGGAGAACTGTCCCATGGGGTTTCCAAGGAGCTGCTGACCTTTTGGTTAGCAGCTGAGCTCTTAACCACTGCACCATAAGGTGAAGGGAGACGTTAATTACTTCCCCTCCATCCCCGAAGAAGAGACCCTCAGGTTCCAGCTTTGAACAAAAGCAGGAAAGGTGTTTTGTGGAGGAGACGGGTATTGCTGTGAAAGGCATGGCTCTAGAATCCGGTGTGCTATGAATATGCCTTTACAACACCTCCATTCCTCAGACCACCCTCCTGGCCCACCCTCTGTAAAGCCACGCTGGTGTACAAGGCTCTCAAAGACTGCCCTGCTTCGGTCCTGGGGAGCCTGTCCTACCCTGGGTACCCACACATCCGTGCACTTCCCAGAAAAACTGCAGTGGGATCAGGAGGGCTCAATGTTACCCTGAGGGCTGGCATTGATTTGCTGTGTGACATTGGGTAAGTGTTTCACCTCTCTGGGAGCAAGATCTTCAGCCACTAGTGTGGAGTGTGGACAACACGTGCCCTAGCTGGTTGATGGCTCCATGACTTAGTAAACTTGGCTGGGGACAGACACAGGCCCAAAAAGAAAGAGGACTTGACAGAACCCCACTGGTCTTTCACGTGAGATGGAACAAGCTTCCCACCCCTTAGCCCCAGTAAGAATCTGTCCTCTGCCATCCTGAACGTTCGTTCCTTGTGAAAAGTGCCTGTTGTCATTTGGTGAAATGCAAAGGATTACAAGCACAGCTGACTGGAGCGGGGAACCAGCCACGCTGGCCGTAGGAGTGGCCCTGCTGGACGAGAACAATCCCATCCAGGCAATTGGGCAGGTGCCTCCTGCCTGCACCAGGCCACCCCCCTTTGCCCTGCGTTGTCCAGACTATGACATTCCAGCAGAGAGACACCAGGGCACTGTGGCCTCACATGCAGCAAGCTTACTATTTTTTCCTGAAGTTCTTCCAAGTAGACGCCTTTAAATTCACCGTTACAGAATCTTTGTATTAAGAAAAGACAGGTCCAACAGATACATTTTTACTGCCATACCAGTCGCTGCCCATTATTTTATGGGTTCGTAGGGTCCTGATGAGTCAGAACCGACTCCATGGCGCCTGGCAATGACAACACAACAAGCCCACAGAAGGGCAGTGATGGTTGAGGGGTAGACTCCTCACCTTCCTCGGGGGAGGCCCCGCTGACTCCAGGCCAGGTCGCTCAAGTGCATCAGTGGAGGTGGGGGTTGGGCTGAGAGAGCCTGTGTAGCACGAGAAATCATTGCAAACCCAAAGACATACAAGTGATGGGAGCCACCGTCCAGGGGAGAAGGTCTGCTGGTTTCCTCAATTCTCATCGCAGATGGCTCTGATTGAAAAAATGGCATAAAAATGTAGAAACCTTCTCTTTTTGTTCTCTAAAGGGGAAGCTAAAGGTTACATCAAGAATAATTCGTAAAAGATCTTTTACACCTCATTTTGCCAAAACAGATACACTTCATGATGTATCCTAAAGTGAAAGATCTTGCGATATTTTCATTTTTAAAAACCCAAGTGGTTATCTTTAAGGTGCAGGCTCAGTGTAACCTAAAGGTTGGCAGTTTGATCCCACCCAGCATTGCGGTGCAAGAAAGGCCTGGCAATCAGCTTCCATTAAGTTACAGCCAAAAACCCTGTGGAGCTCAGTTCTTCTCTGTGACACTTGGGGTCACCATGAGTCGGAAGTGGCTTGAGAGCAACGGGTTTGTTTTTTGTTTTGTTTTGTTTTCTCTGTGTAAAAGTTGTGACTGAAAGTTTGAGAACTTTGGATTTATACTGAGATTGTAATTATTAATTGAGAGAGAGACTGTATTTTGCTAAAATCAGATTCAAAGAGTATTGATCTAATATCAGTCTCTTACATATGTGAAGCACTGACACTTTGTCTAGCAACTTCACTTACATTCTCTCATTTATATAGTTCCATGAGGCTTGTAGGGTAGCTATTGTTGTTGTTGGTAAGTGCCGTTGAGTTGGTTCTGATTCATAGTGAACCCGTATACCACAGATGGTGCCCCGTCCTGAGCCATCCTCACAATCGTTGCTATGCTTGGGCCCATTGTTGCAGCCACTGTGTCAGTCCATCACGTTGAGAGTCTTCCTCTTTTTCACTGACCCTCTACTTTACCAAGCATGACGTCTTTCTCCGGGGACTGGTCCCTCCTGATAACATGTCCAAAGTATGTGAGATGAAGTCTTGTCATCTCTGCTTCTAAGGAGCATTCTGGTTGTACTTCTTCCAAGACAGATTTGTTCATTCTTCTGGCAGTCCAAGGTATATTCAATATTCTTTGCCAACACCAGAATTCAAAGGCCTCAATTCTTTGGTCTTCCTTATTCACTGTCCATCTTTCGTATATATATGAGGTGATTGAAAACACCATGGCTTGGGTCAGGTGCACCTTAGTCCTCAAAGTGACATCTTTGCTTTTTAACACTTTGAAGAGATCTTTTGCAGCAGATTTGCCCAATGCAATGCTTCTTTTGATTTCTTGAGTGCTGCTTCCATGGGTGTTGATTATGGATCCAAGTAAAATAAAATCCTTGACAACCTCAATCTTTTCTCTGTTTATCATGATGTTGCTTATTGGTCCAGTTGTGAGGATTTTTGTTTTCTCTGCGTTGAGGTGCAATCCATACTGAAGGCTGTGGTCTTTGATCTTCATCAGTAAGTGCTTTGAGTCCTCTTCACTTTCAGCAAGCCAGGTTGTGTCATTTTCATATTGAAGACTGTTAGTGAGTCTTCCTTCAATCCTGATGCCTCATTCTTCTTCATACAGTCCAGCTTCTTGGATTATTTGCTCAGCATACAGATTGAATAAGTATGGTGAAAGAATACAACCCTGACTCACATCTTTTATGACTTTAAACCACGCAGCATCCCCTTGTTCTGTTCAAATGACTGTCTCTTGGTCTAGTTACAGATGCCTCAAGAGCACAATTAACTGTTCTGGAATTCCCATTCTTTGCAATGTTATCCATTAATTTGTTATGATCCACTCAGTCAAATGCCTTTGCACAGTCTATAAAACACAGGTAAACATCTCTGGTATTCTCTGCTTTCAGCCTTGATCTGTCTGACATCAGCAACGGTATGCCTCGTTCCACATTGTTTTAGTCATCTAGTACTGCTATAACACAAAGACCACAAGTGGATGGTTTTAGCAAACAGAAATTTATTCTGTCACAGTTTAGGAGGACAGAGGTTCAAAATCAGGGCACCAGCTCTAGGGAAAGACTTTCTCTTTCTGTTGGCTCTGGGAGAAGGGCTTTATCTCCTTTAACAACTGTGGGCCCAGTGTTCCTTGGAGATCTCCATCTGTCTTGGCATCAGTCTTCGCCCCGGTCTAGGAGGTTCTCAGTGCAGAGACCCCACTCCTGGCTCTTCTTTCTTGGTGGTAGTTGGGTCCCTCTTTCTCTGCTCACTTCTCTCTCCTTTTATCTCTTATAAGATAAAAGGAGATGCAGGCCACACCCCAGGGAAAGTCCCCTTACATCTGCTCAGGGCTGTGACCTGAGGAAGGGTGTTACATCTCACCTAATCCTCAGTAACATACCCTAATCATACCTAATTAATATAACAGACAGTTCATTCCCAAATGGGACCATAATCACAGTGATAGAGACTAGAAGTTACAACATTAATTACATCAGATCACAAAATGGAGGACAACCACACAATACTGGGAATCAAGGCTTAGCCAAGTTGACACAAATTTTGAGGGAAGGTGGTGGCACAGTTCAATCCATGACACACATGCTTTTCTGAATTAGGCTTGAATTTCTGGCAGTTCCCTGTTGATGTACTGTGGCAACTGTTTTTGAATTATCTTCAGCAAAATTTTACTTGTGAGTGGTATTAATGATATTCTTTGATAATTTCTGCATTCTGTTGGCCACTTTCTTTGGAGTGGACACAAACATGGATCTCTTTCAGTCAGTTGACCAGGTCGCTGTCTTCCAGTGTTCTTGGCATAGACACAAATGAGCGCTTCCAGAGTTGCATCCATTTGTTGAAACATCTCATTGATATTCCATCAATTCCTGGAGCCTTGTTTTTCACCGATGCCTTCAGTGCAGCTTGGACTTCTTCCTTCAGTACCATCAGTTCTTGATCATATGTTACCTCCAGAAATGGTAAAACATTAACCAATTCTTTTTGGTACACTGACTCTGTGTATTCCTTCCATCTTCTTTTGGTGACTCCTGCATCATCAACCCCTTCATTTTATTGATGAGGAATATGAAGTCAATTGTTGACGGACCCTCAGAATTGAGGCTTTAGCCCAGATCCTCTGTCTCAAGCCCTCAGCTCTTAGCCCTATGTCACGTGGTCTTGCAAATTTTCTGAGGTTCTTTCATTCACACAACTCATATTAAAACTGGTAGTGACCAGGGGAATTTTTACAGCGTACTAGTTATCAAACTAAAACATTTGCTTGGAGCATAGGCTCTGAGTCAGCATGCAGACTTGGGTGTTCCATAGGTCAGCAGTTCTCCAACACAAGCTTGCGTTAGGGTAACCTGGGGGGCTTGTTAAACACAGATTGCTGGGCTCCACCCCCAGAGCTTCTAAGTGGGGCCCAGGAATGTGCATTTCTAACAAGTTCCCAGATGAAGCTGATGCTCCTGGCCCAGGGACACACTTTGAGAACCACTGACCTAGGGATTTTTCTTACTCCTCTCTCTGCTGCATCTTCTGTGGTTGAATCCATACATCTAAACTCTGCACAAAGTGGTCAGGGGATTACTGCCTCATATCCCAGACTGTTCAGTACTGAGGTTTCTCGTTTCTGGTACAGGAAGGAGCCTCCTTCCCTCCCACATACTTCATACTAGTGATAACATTGCATCTTTTTAGTGAGATTCCAGCTATGGCTATAAATTCTTCCCCTTCCTTGTAGGTGCTGAGAAACATCAAAGGCTTTAAGACAGAGATGAGGAACATAAGCTTTCTCATGGGAGTGGCTCCACCCAAGTGTATGTCATGCAACCCTAGTCCTGTGAAATACCATCCCACAGTTCCCCAGGCTGCCCCACGAGAAGCAAAAGGCACGTTAGTACACTCAAGGCTCTGAGAAGTCCTGCAGGGTGTAAACTGGTTTAACTTTGTTTAGCATAATTCTTCTCAGTTTTACATCACCGCAAACCCCTTCTCTTTTCCCAATAGCACTGATTATTGCCATGGAATAAAAAACATGCTAATAAACACAAATGAAGAGATACTCCATTAAGGTGTGAATTCAGCAAGTCCTCTGCACTTGGCTGGATAATTACTCCATTTCAAGTTTATGCCTCAAAAGCATGGATCCGCCTCTCAGTTTCTTCACACACCTGGGGAACGTTTGGACTTTAGGGAGGTATAAAGCATGACAGGGTCTATGTGATGCGGTGCAGACAGTGTTTCCTCAGTGGAAAAACAAGTCACACGACTTCCATGGAGATATGGAGTGACAGAGATGGAGGTGTCTATGGATGTTTTACTGCTGTTTTTGACAGTGGCACCACTAGATCTTAGGCTGGGTTCTCTAGAGAAGCAAGGCTGGTAAAGCATGTAAGTATATATAGAGAGAGATTTCTATCAAGGAAGTGGCTCATGCAGTTGTAGAGGCTGGAACATCCTGTGGGTCAGGATAGAGGTTTCTCCTGATTCACGTAGCCACAGGGGCTGGTGAACCCAAGATCGGCAGGTCAGAGAGCAGGGCTCTTGCTCACAGGCTTTAAAGATTGAGGAATTGCCAGATCAGCAGGCAAGACTACAGGTAAGCTGCTAGCTCAAGTTCCAAGAACCAGAAGTCAGACGAACAAGAGCCAGCTGCAGGATCCAAAATGAGCAAACGCCCACGAGCTTTGCCAGAATGCCCACTTATATTCCATGCAGGCCACATGACCAAAGAAACTCCCTGTCAACTGACTGGCTACTCACAGCAGATCTCTTCACAGAGGTGATCATAGTATATCAGATTTCATCATGGAAGTGATCACAACGTCACCCGACTGCCAAACCACTGAGAATCATGGCCCAGCCAAGTTGACACACAACCTTTGCCATCACACTAGGGTTAGTGTCACCCAGTACAGTTTCTCATGGTGTCACCCCCCCATGCTAATTGCCACAATATTGTAGCTAAAACACCAGAAAATTGGACAAAATCAGCAACTCTGAAAACACCTGCAACAATGAAAACAACAGTGTGTGCTTGTAGAGTATGCAGATGAAACCATGTGGTTCTTCGAAGCATCATTGTAATTGGATAATAATGACAGCTCTGGCCAGAGTGCACTAGAATATTCAAAATGCAAATTAGCATAGAGTTTTAGCCTTGTAGGTATATCAATACATGTAAGCTGCACTTACAAAAACTTTTTTGCTGTTATAACTAAATACAGAGCTATTTTTATAAAAATATAATAAATTTCTGTTGAAACACTGCCCCAAAATGTTACAGACAGTCACTTTGGTGTCACTCCCTCTGACAGTGTCTTCCTGTGCCGTCCACACCCCCGGCCCTGGCATCCTCTTGGTGACACCACTGTTTCTTGCCTGAACTTGCTGTAGCATTTGACACTAGAGTCCATGCCCGTAGCATCAGGAACATGGGTCACCCCTGCCTTTCTCCCTCCTTTTTGGTTTCCTCTGAGGGCTCCTATTTTCTGTCCAACCTTTAAACGTTGGTTTTCCTCTGGCTCCCAGCCTGGGCTGTCCTCTCTCATGAGACACGCACTCCCTGAGGCATTGCTGTGCTCAGGATGGTGTTGGCCACTCTGGGGCTCTCCCCCACATCCAACATATTCTGAACCAATAGAGAAATAAGCTATGGAGTACGGCAAATGAAAATCCAAAGTGTTACCTTTGTTAGCATCCCTGAGTGGTACAAAGTACCCTGGTGGCGCAGTTATTAAAGGGCTCGGCTGCTAACCCAAAGGTCGGTGGTTTGAACCCAAAAGCTGCTCAGCAGGAGAAAGATGTGGTAGTCTGCTTCAGCAAAAATGTACAGTCTTGGAAACTCTGTTGGGCAGTTCTACTCTGTCCTACAGGGTGGCTATGAGTCAGAATCGACTCAACAGCAGCGGGTTTGGTTTTTCATTTGAGTGGTGAAAATGGTTAACATACTTGGCTGCTAACCAAAAGGTTGATGGTTTGAGTCCACCCAGAGGTGCCTGGAAAAAAGACCTAATGATCTACTTCCAAAAAAACTCTATGGAGCACAGTTCTGTTCTGACGCACATGAGGTGGCCATGAGTTGGAACTGACTCGACGGCAACTGGTTTTACCTTTTTTAATGATAATGCTGATTCTGGGCAAATGGGCTTCCTAATACCAAATCCCAGAATGAGGCCACCCAGGCAACGATGGTGCGGGAAACCACTGCACCCACCCCACCCCCAACAAGCCCCCAGAGGGGTGGGCTCTGTGGGACTCACAACATGGAGGAGCAGAAAGAGGAGAAAGGGACTGAGGAGAGCCTGCTCAGCGCTTCCTTCTCAAACACATGGAGCCGACGAATGATTCTTCCTCTCTGGTGGGAGAGTAAGGAGGCGAGGAGAGGCCGGGAGGGTCACACAGGCAGTGCTGCCTCTGCAGACAGAGAACAAGGGAGGGAAGAAGCACCCTCTCTGGCCCCACCACCATGTTCATCACATACTGAACACTTTGGTAAGATTTTGTAAAGTCTCTTCCGCTAAGGCTGTCATTTTTGTCGGCAAAGAAAGATCAAAGAGCTAGAAAACCTGTCCCTAAGGAGATGGCAGCCTCGTCAAGGGAACATGCAGAGAAGCAATTCAAGACATTACACAAACAAGTATGGTGCCAACCCCTACAGGCAACCCAAGAAGCGTTTATCATAAATGGAAATGTTTCACACATTTGGGTGTCATTTGTGACCCAGCAGATGGGCCTGAGAACAGGAAAGACTCCAAGCTGCTGTCACTGGCAAAGGCAGGTGACTCTCACTGGCGTGACCTGTTGAATCCTTGCAAGGGTTGTGTCCCCGGGAATCGAATCAATCCTGAGACAATGACGGTTTCCTACCTGAATTGCTCACATGGGCTAGATGACATGTATCGTTTTCCTGCAATGCAGGATGAGGCAAACACTTAAACAATTACTGCCCTCGGGAGAGCGTTCCAGACCATAATCACCTTCCATGATGTGAGCAAACCGAGAGGTCACAAGCCAAAGTAGATTTTCCTGAGGGAGAAAGACTGAATCATTATATAGGAAACCCTAAGAAGGTTAGGGTCAGGAAACCGGGCCCCTGTCTGTTTCCTTTGTGGAGGCAGATCTTGTGTCCCTGACGCTAGGTACTTCCGCCAAACACCCTCCTCGCTCAGTCTGTGCGCAGATGCCTGGTTCCTCTGGCTTCCCCTTGGGGACCCTTCCACATCTCAGTGCTTGTAGGCAGAGCAGTCATCCTTGACCAGCAGTGGGACGGGCACCCCTCAGCTTTGCATCATTTATCACTTCCCATCATCAGTCACTCATCGTTCATCCTTTCTTCAGACCTTCAAAAACATTTCTGTAACTCCTTTCAGTCAATAGCAAAGGAAGTGAAGAGACGGCTCATTGAATAGAAAACAGAATGGTTCATGAATCTGCGGAAACATGTTCCACCTTGTTATTACTCAACAATAAAATGTCAGCTTTTGCTTATCGAATTAGTAACCAAATAAAAATTGGAATGCTTAGTGCTAGCAAGGGTGTAGCTTTAAAACAGGTGCTGCTGAGGAGAATGTTGACCTTACTGGAGAGGGTTTTGCAAAACCCTAATAGAAGTGTTCATACATGCGGATTTATTAACCTGGAAGTGTGCTCACAATATATCAGTTTTTTAAAGACAATTATAAAAGAGCATGTACAGAATCATCTCATACGTGGAGGGTATGTATGGTTGTGTGTATGTGTGTGTGGGTGGTGTATATGGTGTATACAGGAAGACTTTGGAAGGACATACTCCTAAATTTTATTGTGCATTTTGTTTAGGTCTTTACCACCCTTAGACCCAGGTCTTTACAGCTGTAGTTGCTGTTAGCTGCTGCCAAGTTGGTCACCAACTCATAGCGACCCCATGAACAATGGAACGAAATGCTGTCTGGTCCTGTACCATGATCGGTTGTAGAGCAGACTGTTGTGCTCCATAGGGTTTTCAATGGCCGATTGTTCGGAAGTGAATAGCCAGAATTTTCTTCCTAGTCTGTGTTAGTGCGGAAGCTGGGCTGAAACCTGTTCAGCATCATAGTAACACACAAGCTTCCATTGACAGATGGGTGGTGGCTGTGCATGAGGTTCATTGGCCAGAAGTCAAACCTGGATCTCCCACATGGAAGATGAGAATTCTACCACTGAACCACTTTGCCCCTTGGTCCTTTCTAAACCAAACCAAAGCCAAACCCGCTGCCATCCAGTCAATTCTGACTCATAGTGAACCCTATAAGACAAAGTAGAACTGCCCCCATAGGGTTTCCAAGGCTGTGAGTCTTTATGAAAGCAGACTGCCACATCTTTCTCCCGGTGAGCAGCTGACAGTTTTGAACTGCCAACTTTTCGATTAGCATTCAAGCACTTAACCACTGGGCAACCAAGGCTCCTCAGGTCCTTCCTAAACCAAAAAAACCCCAAACCAGTTGCTGTTGAGTCGATTCTGACTTAGGCCCTTCCTAGATCCCATAATTTAGGGGGCTTCACTCTGGCCTCCTCCAGCTCATCCGTCTCAGAAGGACACACCCACCTGAAGTTCTAGACCTTCCCCGCTAGTGCACACTCCGGCATCCAAACCCAAAATCCAAACCCATTCTGACTCCTAGTGACCCTGTAGGACAGAGTAGAACTGCCCTATAGGGTTTCCGAGGCTGTAAATCTTTATAAAAGCAGATGGCCACATTTTTCTCCCATGGATCAGCTGGAAGTTTCAAACCACTGACTTTTCGGTTAGCAGCCGAGTGCTTAACCACTGCACCACCAGGCCTCTTCTCCAATACCCAGGGCCCTGGAAACCCCTGTTCAAACAGACTCTAGTCCATTTCCAGGGTTGCACAGGCCTCTCCCGGGGGGGGAGTAGGCGGCTGGTGTGCCCACCCCAGGCCCAAGGGGTGGCCAAGAGAAAGGTGTTTGCAGGGGTGTGGACGGAGCTTGCACGTGGGGTTCCAGGGTCCACACGGGCCCCTCGTGGCACAGGCTCCAGCTAAGTGGGACAAGAAGGGAGGTGGCCGGGGGCCGGGGCCCAGGGGCCGCGGGCCAGCTCTCCCCTGGCCCCCACCTTCCAGCAAGAAGCTTTGAGGTGTCCAAGAACTCTGCGTTTGAGTCTGGACTTCCAGGCTGTTACAGAGGTGAGAATAAAACTTGTGTTTGTTACCAGCTTGTTAGCAAGATTTATAACTTTTAAATATTTAGATAAATGATATGTGGGCTTTCATTTGCGTTCTCCCCTTAGGCTGCAAACGTGTTAGGAATGGACCCTTTTGGAGAATATAATTAAGGATAAGTGTAATTTTTCCTTTTTGTGTGTGTGTGTGTGTGTTTTTTTTTTTTTAGCTTCTCTCTGTGTCCTTATTTTTCTACAATAACACTAATAAATAAATATTCTTTCCTTTAGTCATTCCACATCTCTGAATCTGGCCTTTTAAATAAATGATTAGAAATGTTAACAAATATTTGTGCATCTAAAAATGAAAATAACCTAAATGCTTAACAATAAGGAAACACTCAAACAAATTACGGGCTAGCCATGCCACATATGGATATATATTTTTAAATTATATTAATGATACCATTTTATATTAATGAAGAATTTTAGTGAGAAATGCTCTTTATAATATTACTTTAAAAGTAAGTTACAAAATTATATATAGCATGATTGTCCTATGTATATGATACACATATACATGTGCATATAAAAAAGATTAGAAAAAAGCCACCAAAATATTTATTAACTGTGGGTATTTATGTTTGGTGAAATTCTGAATGAGGTTTTTTTCTTTATATTTTTGTGTTTTCTACAGTGAGCAGGGATTAACTTTATAATCAGGAAAAACTCATTTAAAAAGTCTAAACATGTTTGTCCCCTTGTCCAGGTTTGTGTTTCCATGAGGAAGCGATACCCTGTGGCCTTTGACGTAAACCCGCAAATGGGTCGGCCATCCTTGCACGGCTCTGGAATCCTGCTTTCCAAGTGCGATTTCCCTTCGGTACCTTCTGATGTTTGGGTTCCCTAGAGCAGCTCTGGAGGACTCATCCCGGCCCTGAAGCTGCCTCTTTATGGGATCGCCAGGAGGGTGGCTCCAGGCAAGAAACACCAGGGCTTTTACAGAAGCCAGGCCAATAAAACTGCCTCCTCCTTGCTGGGACCTGGACTCCCACCTCAAGTGTGTACATGGCCCTCTGTCAACTGGGACAATCCCCACTTCACTTCTTGTAGCTCTGCCAGTTTGTTGTACTGTGGGGGCTTTCGTGTTACTATGATGCCAGTATTTCAAATACCAGCAGGGCCACCCATGGTGGACAGTTTTCAGCAGAGTTTCCAGACTAAGACAGACTAGGAAGAAAGGCCTGGAAATTTACTTCTGAAAATCACCTAATGAAAACCCTGTAGGTCACGATGGTTCAATCACCAACCAATCACAGGGATGGCGCAGGACCAGGACAGTTTTGTTCCGTTGTGCACAGGGTCCCCATAAGTCAGGGCCCTATGAGTCGGGGCCAGCTCAAGGGCTGCTAACAACAGCAATGAGTTTTAAACTAGATTACGCACAAAGTGTTTATCACAATGCCGCGCACAGAGTAAGCGCTCCGTAACACAGCTCTTCTTTTGTATTATTGCTGTGAGAATTCTGTTTTGTTCCTTGAAGCACAAAATGTTAAACCATAATTCCCACAGTGAGAAAACCACGTGGCCTCCAGCAAGCTGGTGACAGGCAGCCTCTCCCGGGAGCATCCGGCAGGAACCCCTTCCTCGGTGCGGAGTTTGACCTCGGACCTGCAGCCCAGGCTCAGGCAGCGCAACAACAGTTTGGCTTGTTGCCCTGAAACTTATTGGCACAATGAGAGATCATGATTTCCCTGTACACACTCCCTTCGAGCAGTTACTGTTCAAGTGTTTCCCTTATTCCTCCTTTACCGGAAAACAATACCTTCTAGAAATCAGCTGAGGAAGACTATTAGCAACTTCAAAAGTGTGACTTTTGCACTGGCGCAACTTGGCCAAGAAGCATGTTTGGAGCAATCTGCTTCAGACCTAGGAAGAGAAAGTGACAAAATGTGTCCCTGTGGAAGGCTGTGGGCACCAAACAATTGGCATATTTGGGACCAGCAGGGCCAGTGATAAGCAATTGGCTTCTTCAGCTGATGTCTCATTTGGACCCTGTTTGCCAGCCCCACGAGGTCAGAGGACATGCTATTAAAATAAGTTTTTTTTTCTCTTTCCCAGCCACCCTCCGTGCCCTCCATAATATTCTTCTCCGTCCCTTGGGAAATTTGTGTCTTTGTGGGATCTGTCCTCTGCTCTTTTTTTGTGAGCATACCGAGGCAAAGACCCGTTTAATTTTCAGAAACTGCGTCTGTCAATAAATTGCCTTTGCTCTGTCGTGGAGGGGGCACGGCCGGTCCTCTCTGAGCACACACACCTCAGCGTGGGAGGCAGCTCTCATTATCTGCCTTGACCTCTTGCACAATCTTCCTTTCATCCTCTCCTTGGGCTTTGCCTGTGGTCCACACGCCCTCAGCTCATTCTGCAGCCGGCCACATCCTTCTCGGCACCTGGCACTGCATCCCTTGCATACGTCCTCTGTTCTAAACTTGATTATTCCCCCTCAACGACCAACAGAGCCTCTTGAGTTGGGAGTGTTGTCCTTGCTCCCCCAAACCCGGCTCTTCAGCTCTTTTGCTCCCGACTCCTCCAGCCTTGCCTCATAGAAGACATCAGGCGTGAGGCATCTGATGCTTCGTTCCGCCATTCAGCCAGCGGTGACGTACTGGGCACCGTCTGTGTGCCAGGCGCGGCTTCTGAGGAACAAGACAGTCCCTGCCCTCATGGAGTTTACGCGTAAGAGCACAGAGAACTGACGAGCAAACAGACAATGCTGGGTGATGAACCGGAACAGGCCCCAGCCGCAGGAGAATCCCAGCCTCCGGGGGTATCCTAAGTGGTAGAGGGTCACTCGGTCCCTGTCAGGCACAGGCATGAACTGCTAGCACGAGGCAGCGTACATTTCAGTGTAGATTGCAGGACATTCCTTTCAATGGTGTTTTATCTGCAAAGCTGAATTTTCAGTGGTCGCTGTGATAAAAAAGAATGCCCTGTGGAAATCTATGTGGAGCAGGAAATGAGGGTGGTGGTGTGAAATCCGACAGTGTTCTACAGGACTGTGCATCCCACGATGAGCAATTGTGGTTATTTAAGAATGAATTTAAAATACTCCTTTGCTTTGATTTATGTGAGTTATTTTTCAAGCTGCTACCAAATTATTAAGGGAGCCCTGGTGGCACAGTGGTTTAAGTATTTGGAGGCTAACCAGAAGGCCAGCAGTTTGAATGCACCAGCCTCTCCTTGGAAACCCTGTGGGGCATTTCTTCTCTGTCCTATAGGGCTGTTCATAGTTAGGGTCTAGCTACTTAATCAGCCCAATGGTTAAGATTCCTTGTCGGCTAGATGCTCCGTGAAAAAATTACTGAGATACTAAGGGCATCATGCAAATAGTTAATGCACTCAGCTGCTACTGATAGGTCGGATGTGCGAGTCCACCCAGAGGTGCCTTGGAAGAAAGGCCTGGTGATCTGCTTCTGAAAAAGCAGCCACTGAAAACCCTTTGGAGCACAGTTCTCCTCTGACACACGTGGGATCGCCATGAGTCAGAATCAACTTCAGGGCAACTGTTGTTTGTGTATGTAGTTTTAAAGGCACTGTGAACCAAAACATCTGGAAATCTCTGATCGAAGCTGAGACCGGAACAATGAGGGGGAAAGAATGTTCCAGGTCAAGCAAGCAGGCTTCCCAAGGCCAAGATACCAGTTGGGGGACTATACATTGATTAGTCTGTGCTTGCTTCCCAGCGCCACCATGGTGAGTCACCTTGTCCCCCCAGATCCTGCCACACACACCCACCACTCACACTTGCACACCTTCTCCCCTTCCTCTAGGTCCTGCCCCACCATCTTCCCTTCTGTTCTCAGGCCTCTGAGGCTTGGGATCAGGCCCATGCAGGAAAAACCAGGACCCAAGGATTTGGCAAGCCAACAGGAATGGAGCCAGGCAGACTCCAGAGAGTCGGGTTGAAGGCTGGATGCTCCAGTGGGTCAGGCAGCAGGTGACAGGGAGCCAGCCAGGGAGCAACTGGATTTCAGACACAGGACTCCAGTCCTGGAAGGAACTGTGGCCTGGAGCAGGAAACCAGGCAATGACAGTCCCAGAAACAAGGAGCAGGGTTGGGGCTCAATCACAAGGGACAAGGTAGGAGCCCAGAAGCAGGCGCCGGGGCTGAGAGGCACCACCAAAAGGAAGCAGCCTGGCTACAACAGGGGAAAGTCAGAAACAACCTTCACATCCAAACCTAGGGGGTTACTACATCAGTACTGTGGAATACTGTGCCAACTTTAAAAAACAAAAACGTTTTATAAGACCATATGATAAGATGGGAACATTGCTTAAATCGTGTATATTATTAAGTTAGAAAAGTAAGTTGTAACCTGATTTGTAAAATAAAATCCCTATTTGGTGCATGCATAACTAGAAACAGTCAGAGAAGAGAGGGGGAAAAAAGGAAAAATGCCTGGAAGGATACACAATTATTATCTAAATGAGCGGAGTATATGGGTTTTTAATTTTTCTTTTTTTCTACTTTTCTGTATTTTCCAAGTTCTCTAAAGCAAAAAAAAATTGAACTTGGCTTTCCTAATGAAAAAGAAACAACAATAAAGCCCACTTACAATAATAACCTTTCCCAATGAAGACCAAAGTCATGACAAATGGATCTTCTGGAATGGGTTGGTTTTCGCTACCAAAATGGAAAGCCAGCAGTTAGGAGGTAGACGATGTGGATGTTTGGTATAACTCCAAGGCCGGCTTAGAACTAGGAAGAATAAAATACTGACGATAATAAAGTAAAATCTAATACATTAAATAAAACATCAGCAGCCTAGCTGCCCCCCGCTGCCGCTCCTTCACATGACTCCTTGCTCTTCCCGTCTGCCCACGGCCAGGTATTACGTCTCTCCCCAGGTGCAGCTGTGCTCAGACCACCTGTGCTGGCTCTGGGTCTCTGTGGAAGGGCACCAGCGCCGGTGGCACAGTGGTTAAGAGCTCGGCTGCTAACCAAAAGGCTGGCAGTTTGAATCCACCAGCTGCTCCTTGGAAATGGGAGCAGTTCTACTCTGTCCTACAGGGTCGCTATGAGTCGGAATTGATTCAACAGCTGGGGTCTGAGAGCCCCGCGTCCGGCCCAGTGCAAAGGGGGCCAGAGATCAAGACTCATCAGTCTTAGCTGGTTCTTTGGTTCTTGCCTCGGAATTTCCTTCCGTCTTGTAAAGCACAGCTTCCCCCAGAGTGCCTCGCAGGCAAGAAACGCTGCCTCGTCCTCGCATCCACCCTGGGTGGTCACAGACTTCTCACAAAACCGGCAACTGTCAGGCCCACAGACCTCCCTGCCATTACTCATTCATTCATTTGCTTAACAAATATCACCGAGTAGCTAATATGTGCCAGTTACCACGTTTGAGACCATCTTGTCAAGGAAAGGAATCTTACCCCCAAAATACACACTATCACTGCTTCTGTTTTAAAGTATGGGAAATGCAATTCAAAATTCTAGTATCCTGCTAGTGGGTAGAAATGAGGGTGGTGGGGGTTTAGGGATGGCCCCCAGTGATGTCAAAATGGGATAAATAAGGGAAAGCTCTCACCATGCCATCTCACACAAGAGACGCCTCTCTAGTCACTGCGGGCCTTGTAGGACAGAAAGAAGAGGGGGAGAGAGACTCAGGGGCTCCAGGGAAATGGGTTGGAGGAAGGAATTCACGTTCATTTTCTCCCCGGTTCATCCCATCTCCATAGGCTGGAAGAGAAACATAACTTCTTTTTCCAGAATAAAAAATAGTTTGCTGTCAAGTTGATTTTGACTCATGGTGACCCCATGTATGTCAGAGGAGAACTTTGCTCCACAGGGTTTTCAGTGGCTGATTTTTCAGAAGTAGATCACCAGACATTTCTTCTGAGGCACCTCTGGGTGAACTTGAACTTCTAACCTTTGGGTTGTCAGCTGAGTGTGTTAATCCAGGGAGTTCTTTTCCCAGAATAAAAAAAAAAAAAAAAAAAACCATTTTCTATGGAGTGGGTCCCAACTCATGGCAACTCTACATGTGTCAGAGAAGAGCTCTGTTCTTCCATAGGGTTTTCAATGGCTAGATATTTTGGAAGTAGATGGCCAGGTCTTTCTTCTGAGGCACCTCCAGGTGGACTCGAACCTCCAACCTTTCAGTTAGCAACCAATGGCATCAACTGTTCACACCACCCAGAGCCTCCTTCTCCCAGAATAAAGTCACCATGATGGCAGTGGTACCTTGTGCCTCAGCGTCTGTTAAAAGCGTGATTTCCACAGAGGCAGCAGGAGTGAAGAGGGGGCTGCTGGGCGCTGCAGTGGTGTGTGAACTGCCCTGGGCCACACAGATGTCTTCTGAGCATTCTTCACCTCAAAGCTGGAACCCCGACCACCTCAGTCAGTTCGGGACTTCCCTGGCCCTCTGGAGAGGGCGCCATGGGGAAAAAGAAGCAGAACGTTCTGCTCCTTTTCACGAGTCACGGCTGATTCCTTCACCATGCCCTTCAGTTCCATATGTGAGTTAAGAGATTCCACAATTGGTACAAACGACAGATTTGAGGGAAAAAAGTAAGCCTGCAAATCCGCCAGCTAGAACAGATTTCCCTGTGATTGAAGATGGCAATAATAAGACAAAAGACAGATTTTTGCCTTCAAGAAACTCTCTCTTCATCGCAGCCAAAGCAACACGACATTCAAGGCAAACATTCCATTTTCCCCCACTGTTTGGAAATATGGAAAAAGGAAATCTTGCCATGATTTTGTTTTTGTCCTAGTTCTACCAGAAGTGACACTTTTCTTTTTTTTCCCCTGCTTTAACAAATGACTGGGTATGCTTCTTCTGGTGCTTGGAACAGAGGACGGATTCAGCCAAGAAAAGAGGTTGGATGGGAGACCGTCTGCAGGAAACGGTGAAGTTCCTAAGAAAACAGGGGTCCCCCAACAGGCTGTCTTCACATTAGTCTTTTTGATCACCAGCACCCTAAATAGAACAGAGCTGCTCATAAAAAAGTCACCAGCCATTGTAAATGTGTAAACCAACACCACGTTATCCTCCTGTCTTAGCTACATACCAGCAGCCTGACACCAAGCCTGGCCAAGGAAACACCACACGCTTTGTTCACACGACATTTGGGGAACCACAAAAATCTAAAATCACCAGATTCATCAGAAGGATGAAAAAAATATCACTAAGTAAACTGAGAAGCCTTGCCAATTAAGACAAGTTACGAAGAGGGGGAGTTTCCAGGTGGTGCAAATGGTTAATGCACTCAGCTGCTAACTGAAAGTTTGGCGGTTTGAATCCACCCACAGGTGCCTTGGAAGAAAGGTATGGCTATCTGCTTCCAAAAAAAAATCAGCCACTGAAAACCCTGTGGAGCATAGCTCTACTCTGACACACATGGGGTTGCCGTGAGTCGGCGTCAACTCAATGACAACTGGTTTATGAAGAAAGAATGGAAGCACTTAGGGCAACTTGGTCAAGGGGTGAAGAATTTCCTGTCCTTCTTCAACCTTACCTTGAGATAACTTCTTAGGGCTATCCCATTGGCGATGGGGAGACAGTGTGAGCGTGAATTTCCTGGCTGGTGTTTCAGTGGTCCCACAAACTCCTTTGCTTCTATAGTCCTGTAGAATCCACTAGACCTAAATATATGAAGGATTGGAATTCTAAGTCTCAAGTCACTTTTTCCAGGAGAATTCTGATTTTTCCAAATTTTCTGGTTTCCCTAATTGTAGATTGTTACTGGGGACACTGGAGATCATTTAGTCCAAACCATGCATTTTGTTGTTGTTGTTGGGTGCCATCAAGTTGATTTCAACTCATAGTAGAACTGCCCCTTAGGGTTTTCTCAGCTGTCATCTTTACAGAAGCAGAACACCAGGTCTTTATCCTGTGGAGTCACTGGGTGGGATTGAACTGCCAACCTTTCAGTTAGCAGCCGAACGCTTAACCATTGTGCCACCAGGGCTCCTCCACCCATTTTACAGCTGGGAAAACTGAGGCCCTAAAGAGAGGAAGTCACATAGATAACCAGCAGCAGAGCTGGGATTAGAACTCAGGTATGATCCGTAGGTTGCTCAGTGCCCTGGTTAGGTGAGTTAAAAGCGGGTTTAATTTCTGTATGGACTGCGTGCACAGAGAAGATCTCTTAGTTAACACGAGATTACACACCCTTCAAACTAGCTGGTGATTTCCCAGACGTGTGCTGATGTAGAGTGTGGCTTCCTAAGCCCCTTCTCGCCATTTCTGGAGGGGGCAGAAGAGGGATCTTAGCACTGTCTACAGCTCTGAAGGACGGAGATAGTCTTCCTCAGATGGCTGCCCTGGGGCTGGTGAGATCGTTTCTAAGAGTACTTTCCCCCTTTCACGCATCTTGGGACAAGCTATCATTTCATGTAATTTTTTTTTTTAACAACCGGTGATTGAAAGGTGACTTCTTAAACAAAGCCTAACGTATTTTTAGAACTGGGCTGATATTCACTGTACGTCAGTCCATTTATGTGCTTCCTTTCCATTAGCAGGGCTAAGCCGAGTACAGCCAGGCAATTTAAGATGTGCACTGGGATGGGAAGGGGGATGAAGATCAGAGGGGGTTCACGACTAAGTACTCAGGGGTCAGCAGTAGCTCAGGACTAAGGCGTGGTGACCAGGCAGCTCTAACTCTGAATGCTTTATCTGTGGGCTCACTGGTCTGCCTCCCCTGCACTTGCTAGATGCTGAAATGCCCTGAATTGGCTCTGAGTGAAGGATCCAATTACTTGTCGTTAATTAGGAAACATACTCCTAGAACAACGCAGGGACTGAGAAAACTAAAAACCGAGGCACAGAGCTGGGACCATGGCTGGGGGGCGGTACTCTCTCTCAGGGGCGGGCAAGCACCTTCTTAAACTCTGCTTCCCAAGCGCCTCGCTCTCCCAGACCCAGTCCCAGTTCTGTGCATTTGTTTTTACTTTCTTTATTCCCTGCATTGTTCAAGGAGTATGTTTCCTAATTAACAACAAAGCAATTGGAGTCCCTAGCTGGTGAAAAGGTTAAAGCATTCAGCTGCTAACTGAAAGGTTGGAGGTTCAAGTCCACCCAGAGAAGCCTCGAAAGAAAGGCCTGGCAATCTACTTTCAAAAATCAGCCCTTGAAAACCTTGTGGACCATAGTTCTGCTCTGACACACGTGGGGTCTCCGTGAGTCTGAGTCGACTCAATGGCAACTGGTTTACATAAAACAAAAAAAATACCGTACCTTCTCCCATTCCCTTGTTCAGATACACCATCCACGTTGGCTCTCATTGTCTGTCCAGCCTCTGAGTTAGTACCTTGGTTCTGAACTGTCTATGTTGACCCTCAACAAGATGGACTGACACAGTGGCTGCAACAATGGGCTCAAGCACAATGATTATGAGGATGGCGCAGGACCAGGCGGTGTTTTCTTCTGTTGTAAACGGGGTCAGTACGAGTTGGAACCGACTCGATGGCACCTCACAACAACAATGTTAACACTGGCTTCACCCCCTTCCAGATACCCCTCTGCCAGCCCAGTCACTGGGACTGTCCATGTGGCCACCCTAGCTGACAGGGCAGGGTGTCGAATGTAGCTTGGATGCTGAAAGTACATCCTCCTCCTTAACAGCTAATTGTTTTACTCAAGATGTATCTCAGTATTTGGCTTCATGAGGCCAAAGTTTGTGTCTTCCGCTCTTGGCACAGTGCTGGATTTGAGAAATAGGTGCTAAATAATTGAAAGAAAAAGGGCATGAAAATCCTGTGGCCAAATGAAAAGAAAATATGTAATTTAAGGACTGGAATTCTTCAAAGGTAAGGTTTTATGGTCAGCTGTCAATTAGCTATGCTAATGAAAGCTTTGCCAGAATAATTTAAAAGCTCAAACCACGAGCTGTGGGAAAGCCCATCTGCTGAGCAGCAGAGTGCTGTCCCCAAGGGTCCCCTTCCCGACTCTTCATTCCATCACAGACAAACCATGGAAAGCCATCTCTTTCAATGGCTGGTCTTACTGGGCACTCCTGCCTGCTTTTCCCCCACTGGCCTCATTTACGCGGCTGGTGGAGAGGACCGGGCAGTGCTTCGTTTTATTGTACACGGGTCACTACGAGCCGGAACCAACACGACGGCAGCAGCTAATGACAACAGTGGAGATCGAGTCCTCTAATAACCCTTTTGTGAACCCTGGGACGTGTATAAGTCCCTGTTAATTTTTTGAATTCTCGGGTTTCTTGGGCTGCAGAGCCCCACTGATAGCACGTGTTGCCGTCTGAAGGGGACGTGTGTCAAAAACCATTCATTCTTGACCACAAACTGGACAATACCACCTCCCTGGGGGCTCCTGGGTGGTGCAAATGGATAAACGCTCAGCTACTAATCGAAAGGTTGACGGCTGGAACCCACCCAAGGGTGCAAAGGCGCAGAGATCTGCTTCCAAAAGGTCAGTCATGAAAACCATGCGGAGCACTGTTCTTCTTTGCAACATGTGGGGTCACCATGAGTCGGAATCAACTCCATAGCAACTGGTTTGGTTTTGGTTTGGGGACTGGAGAAGCAAAGAGCTTGTGGGGTCACCAAACCACCAGGCAGCAAACCCACACTCACTCACACCGACTCCCTATTGCCTGCGGAATAGCCCCAAGATGTTATCCCAAGGGTACCACTGAGGACAGACCGAAAAATCTTTATCCCTTGACCAGGTTGCCCTAAGCCCTTCCTTTCTCTCTTCATCACTTGTCTTAATTAGCTTTTCGGTTCACTTTGTGATATTTTCTTCATCCTTCTGATCAAGCAAGCCGTCTTTTGCCAATTCCTATCATTTTTGTAATTTAGACAGCATTTTTGTCATTAATTTACCTCCTAAAATTTGTTCCCATGTCCTTTGCTGCCTACACTTCTACCTTTCTCTCCAGGCTTTAAAAACAAAATAAAACAAAAATTTAAAAAAAGAAAATTCTCGGAGAGCTTGGAATTGTGCCACGTAATCCAGGGATCCCTGTAACATTTGGGGAGCTCCCACTACATCAAGGCTCACAACGTTTCAGGTATTGTTAGGTTAAAACTGATATAATTACCGTTTCGGTAGATCAAGAATGGTTGAATGTTGAAAAGGCAAACAATTTGTTACATATATACTTACCACAATAAAAAGAAGAAGAATGGTTGAATACTGGTAATTTCATTTGGTTCAATATAATCAGCACTTTGTTCAATGCTGGCTGCACTACAACCCCCCAGGTAAAGGCTTCATGTGCATCCTACAAAGAGTCAGCAGAACAGCTCTGTGGTGTTCTGAACAGGGATGAACGGGGATGCTGGCACCACAAACACATCGGCTTCAAAAGCAGCTGAGGAGAGAGTTGGGGGGACCAGTCGACTGTGTCCTGGGTCACTCAGGTCAGGAAGGGGACACCTGTGGACCGGTCTGCTCCTTTCGCCTGCCTGCCCTTTGCAGAGGAAATGAAGCTGTAATGTCCTCTCACCACAACAATGAGGAGAAATGGACAAGGGGCTGTTCCCTCACCTTTTCCTCTGCCCTGATGTCCTGTTGGGGACTGAAGAGCAAGTACTGGCTGTGTTTTGGAGGCTATAGGAGGAAGTCACTGTCATTAACCCAACATGGGTCATTCACACCAGGGTACAATGGTTGGAGGTGGAAATTTTAGCAGGAAAGAAAGAAGAAGTTCTCTGACCCATGTGCTTGTGTCTGGGTCTGTGTGAGCCCATGCATGCATGTTGGTGTCACTGTGCATAATATAAGGAGATTTGGTGGCACAGTGATTAAGCACTCAATTGCTAAACGAAAGGTTAGCAGTTCAAACCCACCAGCCACTCCAATAGAAAAGATGTGGTGGCAGTCTGCTTCTGTAAAGATTCACATCCTTGGAAAACCTGTGGGGCAGTTCTACTCTGTCCTACAGGGTCACTATGAGTCGGAATCGACTCAACGGCAATGGATTTGACTTTTTTGATTTGGTGTATAATACAGCAAAACCTGTGAAAGCTGGAACCTGTGTAAGGTGGAAACCTGTCAGAGAAGGAAAACGCAAATATCTTCCACTAATAAAGAGCGGTAAAAAAGAGGTAAGACCGCACCCTGTCAAAGGCGGAAAAATTGCGAGACCTGGAAAAACGAAGCAGTCCCATTCAGCTCTGGCTCTAACAGGTTTCTCTCTGACAGTTGATGGTGGGGCTTCACCCTGACAGTGAACAAAAAGAAGAGTTTGGAAACTGGTATTTGTGGGTGTCATTACAGCCCAGAATGGAGTCCAATTTTATTTTAATAAAGAGGAAATTTTCTTTTCCTAGTTTAAGGTGGGAAATAAAGTGTAGTTGTTATGAAATGGTTCTTTTTCAATTTGATGTTTCCAGTGTATCATCCATCCTACTGCCCAACCCCAGGGCCAAGATGACCGGGACTTAGTCTCTACAAAATCTAGCCCCAGAATGGGTTGCGCTTTGATGTCTGCCCCACCATCCACTCAGCTGCTGTGCCAGTACTTCCTCTGCTTCCAAAGTCTTGCCCCTGGCTCTGCCTTGCTGGCCCTACCCACCAGGAATAATGTATCCCATTTGATGAGCCACATCAGAGAGTCTATGCCTTAAGGATCTGTATGTTGCTTTGAAGATTAAATGTATAAGTATTTGTATAAGTATAGGTATTTATACAGAGGGAGTACTTTGGAAGAATCCAGCTCATGGTAGCACTATATAAATGCTAACTAATTGTATTGTTGTTAGTTTTCCTTGAGTAGACTCTGAGTCATGGGGACCTTATATATAATAGAATTCAAGTTTGCCTGTCATTATATCGAGCAGTATTCTGTTGTGATGCACAGGGTTTTCACTGGTTAATTTTCAAAAGTAGATCTCCAGGCTTTTCTTCTTAATCTGTCTTAGTCTGTCCACCAAGGGTGACCCTGCTGGTATTTGAAGGGTGGCAGAGCTTCCAGAATCACTGTTTTGCAACATGCAAACCACCACAGTAAGACAAACTGTGCATAGGGTGTGATGAATTAATGGATTTTATTATTGTTGTGAAGAGTGAGGTGGTACAAGAAATCACTAAGTACCTTGAGGACCGTGATTAAAAGCCAATTCCAGATTATCAAACGAGAAACTATGGGTGCTTGTCAGCTTGGCTCTCTAGAGAACACTGCCCAACAGACATGAAGTGTGAGTCACACACGTCATGTTCAGACTTAACAGACATATACAGAACACTTCACCCCAAAACAGGACATTATACATTCTACTCCAGTGCACATGGATCATTCTCCAGGATAGACCACGTGTTAAGTCACAAAGCAAGTCCTGATAAATTTAAAAAACATTGAAATCCTACAAAGTATTTTCTCTGACCACAATGGAGTAAAGCTAGAAATCAATAACAGGAAAAAACCTGGGAAATACACAAACATGTGGAAATTAAACAACACACCATACAACCATCAATGAGTCAAGAATGAAATAAAAAGAGAAATCACAAATTTCCTAGAGTTAAATGAAAATGAAAGCACAACATACTAAAACTTATGGGATGCAGGGAAGGTGGTATTCAGAGTGGAACTGCCTACATGAAGAAAGAAGGAAGATCTCAAATCAATAGCCTAACTGGACAACTCCAGAAACTAAAAAGAGAAGAGCTAACTAAGCCTAAACCTACCAGAAGAAAGGAAATAGCAAATAAAAATTATTTATTTCAAAGCAGAAGTAAACAAAATTGAAAATAGAAAAACAATAGAGGGAAGTGATAAAACCAAAAGTTGGTTCTTTGAAAAGATCAATAAAATTGACAAACCTTCAGCTAGACTGATAGAGAAAAGATGTAAATAACCAAAATAAAAAATAAAGCGGGGGACATTCCAACTGACCCAATAGAAATAAAGAGAATTATGACAGAATATTGGGAACAACTCTATGGCAACAAACTGGATAACCCAGATGAAATGCACAAATTCTTAGAAGCACATAACCTACCCAAACTGACTCAAGAGGAAATAGAAAGATCTCAACAGACTCATAACAAGTGAAGAGATAGACTCAATGATCAAAAACCTCTCAACAACAACAAAAAATTCCTGTGCTAGATGGCTTCACTGGGGAATTCTACCAAACATTTAGAGAAGAATTGATGCCAGTATTTTTTAACTCTTGGAAAAAACAAAGAATGAAGGAATAGTTCCTAATTCTTATATGAAGCAAACATAACCCTGAAAACCAAACCAGACCAAACCATAAGAAAAGAAAACTACAGACCAATATCTTTTATGATGTAGATGCAAAAATCCTCAACAAAATACTAGAAAACAGAATCCAACAGCATATTAAAAGAGTCATACACCATAGTCAAGTAGGGTTTATTCCAGGAATGCATGGATGGTTCCACATTAGAAAACCAATCATCATAATACACCACATCAGTAGAACAAAGGAAAAGAGCCACATGCTCTTCTCTAGTGATGCAGAAAAAGCATTTGATAAAATCCAAAATGCTTTCTTGATGCAAACCCTAAAGAAGATTGGTACAGAAGGGAAATTCCTCAGTATGACTCAGGGTGTATATGAAAAGCCAATAGCCCACATTATATTTAATGGAGAAAGCTTTCCCCTTGAAAACAGAAACAAGACAAGGGTGCCCACTCTCACTTCTATTCAGTATTGTATTAAAAGTCCTAGCCAGAGCAATAAGACAAGAAAAAGAAATAAAAGATATTCAGATTGGAAAAGAAGAAGTAAAATGATTTTCATTCACGGATGATATGATCCTTCATGTAGAAAATACCAAAGAGTCCAAAAGAAAACTTCTGGAGATAATAGAGGAATTTAGCAAAGTTGCAGGGTACAGGCCGACAAACAAATGTCAGTTGGGTTTCTATACACAAGTAGTGAAAAATCTGAAAGGTAAATTAGGGAAACAATTTCATTTATAATTAGCATCTAAGAGAATAAAATACCTAGGAATAAATCTAACCAGGGATGTGAAGGACTTATAGAATGAAAACTATAAAACACTGCTGAAAGAGATTAAAGAAGACTTAAATAAATGGAACGATGTTCCATATTCATGGATTGGAAGACTTAATATTGTTAAGATGTCAATACTACCCAAAGCAATCTATAGATTCAACACAATCCCAGTCAAAATTCCAACAGCCTTCTTTACCAAAAAAAAAAAAAAAAAACTCATTGCCGTCAAGTCAATTCCAACTCATAGCAACCCCTATACGACAGAGTAGAACTGCCACGTAGGGTTTCCAAGGAGCAGCTGGCGGATTTGAACTGTCAGTCTTTTGGTTGGTAGCTGTAGTTCTTAACCACTGTGCCACCAGGGCTCCAGGCTTCTTTACAGAAATAGAAAAACCAATCCTTAACTTTACATGGAATGGCAAGAGATCTTGAATAGCTAAAGCCATGTTGAAAGAAAAGAATGAAGTAGGAGGACTCATACTTCCTCATTTCAAAATATACTATACAGCTACAGTAATAAAAAACAGCCTGGTACTGGCATAATAATAGACACATAGACCAATGGAATAGGATTGGGAATCCAGAAATAAACTCACTCATCTACGGTCAACTGATTTTTGAGCAGGGTGCTAAGTCCATTCAATGGGAAAAGCAGAGTCTCTTCAATAAAATGTTGCTGGGAAAATTGGAGTTCCACATATAAAAAAATAAAACAGGATCTATGCCTCACACCATACACAAAAACAAATTCAAGATGGATTAAGGACCTAAATAAGTGTGCAAACTAAAACCATAAAATTCTTAGAAGAAAAAGCAGGGGCAACGCTGTCAGGCTTAGCTTTTAACAATGGTTTATCTAACATAATAGCAACAGCACACTCAGCAAAAAGATAAAATAAATAAGTAGGACTTCATTAAAATTAAAAACTTTTTTTCATCAAAAGACTTTACCAAAAAAGTGAAAACACAAGCTACCAACTAGAAGAATAGCTTCAGAAATCATATACCTGATAAGAATCTCATAATCAAAATATATACAAAAATTTGACAACAAAAAGACAAATAATTCAATCGTAAAATGGCAGACTTGAATAGACATTTCACCAAAGAGGACATTCAAATGGCCACCAGATACATGAAAAGATGCTCAGCATTAGCCATCACAGAGACGCAAATTAACAACCACAATGAGATATCATTTCACTCCCACTAGGATGACTAAGATTGAAAAGAAAAAAAAAAAAACAAACCAGGAAATAACAAATGTTGACGAGGATGTGGGGAAACTGGAACTCTTACCCATTGCTGCTGGGAATGCAAAATGGTATAGCTCATCTGGAAAATAGTGTGATGGTTCCTCAAAAAACTAAAAATAGAACCATATGACCCAGCAAGTCCACTCCTAGGCATATACCCAAAAGACTTGAAAGCAGAGACTTAAACAGAGACTTGTACACCCCTGTTCATTGTAGCACTATTTACAGTAGCCAAAAGGTGGAAACAACCTAAATGCCTATCAGATAGATGAGTGGATAAACAAAATCTGGTACGAACATACAATGGAATACTACTCAGCCAGTAGGAGAAATGAAGTCTCAATACACGCTACAGTATGAATGGAGCTTGAAGACATTACGCTAAGCAAAAAGCCAATCACAAAAGGACAGATATTGTATGACTTCACTTGTAAAAAAGACGAGAAAAGGCAAATGCGCAGAGACCAAAGTTTATTAGAGGTTACCAGGGGTGGGAGGGAGGGGCAAAGTGAGGGTTAACGGTGATGGAAATATCACACTGATTAAGGGTTGGGTTGCACAGCCAGTTATTGTAATTGCTGACAGTAAGTTGTATACCTGTAAAAAGTTGAATTGGCAAAGTTGTGTGATAGATACATTTACAACAACAACAAAAATGAGTCGCTACTGAGGCTGCTTATGTACAATCAAACACCTCATGAGATTTAATTCCTTGGTTTGGGTCATGGTTTCATGGGACATCCCAGTTAATTGACCTAATAACATATTTAGTGCTTCTGTTTCACCTCCTAGCTCCTTGAGTAGTGCCTGGGGTCTTAAAAGCTCACAAGTGGCCGTCTGAGGCGCAACAATTGGTCTCTATTCACCTGGAGCAACAGAGGAAGAAGGCGAGTGAGGAACGGGAGGAGGATATGGAATGTGTGACTAATTGCCTCCATGAACAACTGCCTCCTTTGTCATGAGACCAGATGATGTCTGGATACCATTACTGAACATTTTGATCGAAGATTCCATAGAAGAATCCTGACTAAAAGGGGAAAAATGCAGAACAGAATTTTAAATTCTCCTGGACTCTAGACTTTCTGGAACCATGGACAGTGGATGAGCTCCTGATACAATTGCCCTGAGATAACCTCTAAAACTTAAACCAAAAATATCTTCTGAAGTCATTTTAAGACCAAACAATAGTTTAGCTTAACTAGTAGAAAAGGCCTGCCTTAAGCATTATGCTTTTTTAAGAACTATCTATATGGGATCAAATTGATGAGAGCAACTCGAAAGATTAGATGGGAACCTTAAGGGGCAGTGAGTTTATGAGGAACAACTCAGAAAAGGAGAGTGAGAAAGGTTTCACAACTCAAAGAATGTTCCTAAATTGTACATGTAGAAACCGTTGAATTGGTGTATGTTTTGTTGTATATATTCTTTTTTTTAAATTGTACTTTAGATGAAGGTTTACAGAACAAATAGTTTCTCATTAAACAGTTAGTACACATATTGTTGTATGACAATGATTAACAAACCCACAACATGTCAACACTGTCCCTTCTCAAACTTGGGTTCCCTATTACCAGCTTTCCTGTCCCCTCCTGCCTTCTAGTCCTTGTCCCTGGACTGTTGCACCCCATTAGTCTCATTTTGGTTTATGGAGCTGTCTAGTCTTTGGCTGGATGGTGAACCCTGGGAGTGACTTCATTAATATCCGGGGGCCATACTCTTGGTGTTTCTCCAGTCTGTGTCAGGCCAGTATCTGATCTTTTTTTGTGAGTTAGAATTTTGTTCGTTTTCTCCAGCTCTGACCAGGACCCTCTGTCGTGATCCAGGTCAGAGCAGTCAGTGGTGGTAGCTGGGCACCATCTAGCTGTACTGGACTCAGTCTGGTGGAGGCCTTGGCAGCTGTGGACAATTAGTCCTTTAGACTAATCTTTTCCTTGTATCCTGTTCTCTTCATTCTCCCTTGCTGCCGAAGGGATGAGACCAGTGGAGTATCTTAGATGGCTGCTCACAGGCTTTTAAGACCCCAGACGCTACTCACCAAGGTAGAATGTAGAACATTTTCTTCATAAAGTGTGTTAGGCCAACTGAGCTAGATGTTCCCCCGAGACCATGGTCCGCACAGCGTTCCACCCAGCAATTCAGTCCCTCAGGGAGTTTGGATGTGTCTATGGAGCTTCCATGACCTTTCCTTGTACAAGCTGTGTTGTCTTCCCCAGTATTGTGTACTGTCTTACCCTTCACCAAAGTTACCACTTATCTATTGTCTATTTAATACTCCCCCCCCCCCATCACTCGTAACCAACAAAGACTGTTTCTCTGTGTGTAAACTTTTTCACAAGTTTTTACAGTAGAGGTCTCATACAATATTTGTCCTTTTGTGATTGACTTATTTCACTCAGCATGATGTCCTCCAGTTTCATTCACATTATCAGATGCTTCACAGATTCATCATTGTTGTTTATCATTGCATAGTACTCCATTGTGTGTATGCATTATAGTTTGTTTATCCATTATCTGTTGATGGGCATCTAGGTTGTTTCCATCTTTTTGCTATCGTGAACAATGCTGCAGTGCACATGGGTGTGCATATGTCTGTTCGTGTAATGGCTCTTATTTCTCTGGGATATATTCCTAGGAGTGGGATTGCTGAATTGTATGGTATTTCTATTTCTAGCTTTCTAAGGAAGTGCCATATCATTTTCCAAAATGGTTGTATCATTTTGCATTCCCACCAGCAGTGTGTAAGAGTTCCAATCTCCCCGCAGCCTCTCCAACATTTGTTATTTCCAGTGTTTTTGATTTGTGCCAGTAATGCCGGGGTGAGATGGTATCTCATAGTGGTTTTAATTTGCATTTCTCTAATGGATAGTGATCACGAGCATTTCCTCATGTGTCTGTTTGCCACTTGAATGTCTTGTTTGGTGAAGTGTTTGTTCATTTCCTTTGCCCAACTTTTAATTATATTATTTGTCTTTTTGTTGTAGATGTGTTGGATTTTCTTGTAGATTATACAGATTAGACATTTGTCAGACTTGTAATGTCCAAAAACTTTTTCCCAGTCTGTAGGTTCTCTTTTTACTCTTTTGGTGAAGTCTTCTGGTGAGCCTAAATCTTTGATTTTTAGAAGATCCCAGTTATCTAGTTTATCTTCTGGAGGTTGTGTACTGTTGGTTATGATTTGTATTCTGTTAATACTGTGTATTAGGGCCTCTAGCGTTGGTCCTATCTTTTCTTCTATAAACTTCATAGTTTTGGGCTTTATATTTAGGTCTTCATTCCATTTTGAATTAGTTTTTGTATATGGCGTGAGGCATGGGTCCTGTTTCATTATTTTGCAGATGGATACTCAGTTTTGCCAGCACCATTTGTTAAAAAGACTTTTTTTCCCCAATTTGATGGACTTTGGGGTGACTGTAGGTGGATGGATTTACATCTGGGTTCTCAATTCTGTTCCATTGGTCAATGTATCTGTCGTTGTACTGGTACCAGGCTGTTTTGACTACCGTAGCTGTATAGTAGGTTCTGAGGTCAGGTAGTGTGAGTCCTCCTACTTTATTCTTCTTCTTCAGTAGTGCTTTACTTATTCGGGGCTTCTTCCCTTTCCATAAAAGTCAATGATTAGTTTTTCCATCTCTTTAAAGAATGTTGTTGGTATTTGGATCGGAATTGCATTGTATTTGTAAATTGCTTTGGGTAGAATTGTCATTTTCACAATGTTGAGTCTACCTTTGGATGAGCATGGTATGTTTTTCCATTTATGTAGATCCTTCTGGGTTTCTTGCAGTAGTGTTTTGTAGTTTTCTTTGTATAGGTCTCTTATATCCTTGGTTAGATTTATTCCTAAGTATTTTATTTTTTTAGGTGCTATTATAAATGGTATTCTTTTGCTGATTTCCTTTTCATCATTCTCTTTATTGGTGTATAGGAATCCAACTGATTTTTGTATGTTTATCTTGTATCCTGCCACTCTGCTGAATCTATTAGTTTCAGTAGTTTTCTCGTGGAGTCTTTAGGGTTTTCTATGAATAGTATCATATAATCCGCAAACAGAGACAGTTTAACTTCTTCATTACCAATCTGCATGCTCTTTATTTCTTTTCCCTGCCTTATTGCTCTAGCTAGAACTTCCAACACAATGTTAAATAAGAGTGGTGATAAAGGGCATCCCTGTCTTGTTGCTGTTCTCAAGGGGAATGTTTTCAGTCCCTCTCCCTTAAGAATGACGTTGGCTGTTGGTTTTGCATAGATGCCCACTATTATGTTGAGAAATCTCTCTCCTATACCTATGTTATTGAGAGTTTTTATCAGGAATCCATGTTGGATTTTGTCAAATGCCTTTTCTGTGTCAATTGAGATGATCATGTGATTCTTTTCTTTCCTTTTATTTATGTGGTGGATTACGTTGATTGATTTTCTAATATTGAACCATCCTTGCATACCTGGCATGAATCCTACTTGGTCATGGTGTATTATTTTCTTGACATGATGTTGAATTCTCTTAGCTAGAATTTTGTTGAGAATTTTTGCATTTATATTCATGAGAGATATTGGTCTGTAATTTTCTTTTTTGTGACATCTTTGGTTTTGGTATCAGGGTTATGCTGGCTTCATAGAATGAATTCGGAAGTGTCACTTACTTTTCTATGTTCTGAAATAGTTTGAGTAGTACTGGTGTAACCTCTCTCAGAATGTGTGGTAGAATTCTCCAGTGAAGCCATCTAGGCCAGTGCTTTTTTTTGTTGGGAGTTTTTTAAATTACCTTTTCAATCTCTCCTCTTGTTATGGGTCTGTTCAGATTTTCAACATCATTTTGTGATAGTTTGGGTAGGTAGTGTGTTTCTAGAAATTTATCCGTTTCCTCTAGGTTTTCAAATTTGTTATAGTTTTTCATAATATTCTGTTATGATCCTTTTTATTTCAGTTGAATCTGTTGTAATGTCCCCCATTTCATTTCTTCTTTGGGTTATTAGCGTCCTCTCCTGTTTTTCTCTTGTCAGTCTGGCCAGTGTTTGTAGATTTTGTTGATCCTTTCAAAGCAACAAGTTTTGGTTTAGTTAATTCTTTCCATTGTTTTTCTATTCTGTTTCATTTTTTCTGCTCTGATCTTTATTATTTCCTTTCTTCTGGTGGCTGTGGGCTTTTTTTTTTCTGTTCTCTTTGTATTTGTTTGAGTTGTGTAATTAATCTTTTGATTTTGTCCCTTTCTTCTTTTTTGATGTATGCATCTATTGCTATAAATTGTCCTCTGAGGACTGCTTTTGTTGTGTCCCAAAGGTTTTGGTATGATGTGTTTTCATTCTCATTTGATTCTAGGAATTTTTTGATTCCATCTCTGATTTCTTCTGTTACCCAGTGGTGTGTAAGCAGGGAGTTATTCAGTTTCCATGTAATTGATTTTTTTTCCTTGCTCTTCCTGTTGTTAATTTCTACTTTAATGGCATTGTTGTCAGAGAAGATACTTTGAATTATCTCAAAATTTTGGGTCTTGATGAGGATTGCTGTGTGGCCTAAGATGTGGTCTGTTCTAGAGAACGTTCCATGTGCATTGGAAAAGAATGTGTAATTTGCAGCTGTAGGGTGGAGTGTTCTATATATGTCTATGAGATCAAGTTGGCTGATTATGCCCTTTAGGTCTTCTGTATCTTTACTGAGTTTCTTTTTAGATGTTCTGTCCTTTACCAAGAGTGGTGTGTTGAAGTCTTCTACTGTTATTGTGGAACTGTCAATTTCTCTTTTCAATACTGTTAGAGTTTGCTTTATGTATTTTGGAGCCCTGTCCTTGGGTGCATAGATGTTTCTTATGGTTATTCCTTCTTGATGGATTGTCCCCCTAATCATTATATAGTGTCCTTCTTTGTCTTTTATGGTGGATTTTGTTTGAAAGTCTATTTTATCTGAGGTTAGTATTGCCACTCCTGTCTTTTTTTTGGTAGTGGTTTGCTTGATGTATTTTTTTCCATCCTTTGATTTTTAATAATTTTATGTCTTTGTTTCTAAGGAGTGTCTCTTGTAGAGAGCATATTCATGGATCTTGTTTTTTTAATCCATTTTGTCACTCTCCATCTCTTTATGGGTGCATTTAGGCCATTTACATTCAGTCTAATTATTGATAGGTGTGAGTTTATTGCTGTCATTTTGTAGTGCTTTTTTTTTTTTTTTTTTTTTTTTGTGGTGCTGATGTTTTCTTTGTTCCTCTTACTCTCCTGTACTGAATTCCTTTTGTTTGTGGATGTTTTTTTTTCATTTCTTTTGTTTTTGTAGGTTTTTTTTTTACTGAGACATTATGCTTTTCCTCTTCATTTTGAAGAGTGGGTTTGTTAACTTTATTTGTGGGTATCTTGAAATTTACCCTTAACTTCCTAAGTTTGAAGCAGTCTATTATTACTTGGTATCACCTTGCCTTCCTCTCCATTAGAAGGTTCTATACCTACACTGTTTATTCCCTCTTCTATTGTTCTGATGTTGTTGTCATTTACAAATTAACTTCTCTGATTCACTGTCGTATTTCTTTTGGTTTTGGATAGTCCTTGAGAGTTCATTTCCTAGACTGGTGTCCGGCTGCTACGATCCTGTGTCCTAGATCCAGCCTGTGAGCTGAAGTTGTTTTTTCTCAGATCACAAGGACTCCCTTTAAAAATTCTTGTAATTTTGGTTTGGTTTTTACATATTCTTTTAATTTCTGTTTGTCTGGAAATGTCCTAATTTCACCATCATATTTGAACAAGTGTTTTGCAGGATATATTAATCTTGGCTGGCAATTTTTTTCTTTCAAGGTTTTATATGTGTCATCCCATTGCCTTCTTGCCTGCATGATTTCTGCCAAATAATCTGAGTTTAGTCTTATTGTTTCTTTTCTGTATGTGACTTTTTTGTTTCTTTCAAGATGCTTTCAGGATACTTTGTTTGTCTTCGTTTTTGACAAGTGTGATTATGATATGCCTTGGTGATTTTCTTTTGAGGTCTATCCCATATGGGGTGCGTTGAGCTTCTTGGATGGTTAGCTTTTCATCTTTCATGATATTGGGGAAATTTTCTGTCGGCAGTTCTTCAATGATCCTCTCTGTGTTTTCTGTTTTCTCACCCTGTTCTGGAACTCTGATCACTAGCAAATTTTTGCTTTTGATTGTATCCCATATAATTCTCGGGGTCTCTTCATTTTTCTTTGTTCTTTTTTCTAATTTTTCTCAAACAGAGTTGTATCCAAGTGTTTGTCTTCAGTTTCGCTGATCCTGTCTTCCACTACCTCAAACCTGCTCCTCAACCCTTCTATGACACTGTCCATTTCTGAAAATCTTGTTTATCTTTTGGATTCCTGATTGCTGTTTTTTTATGATTTCTAGTTGTGAATTTATGTGTCATTTCTAGTTGAGTATGATTTCTAGTTGTGAATGTTCCTGCATTATTTTCCTGAATTCTTCCTTTTTTTGTCTGCACTTTCCATGAATTTCTCTGTCTTTTCCTTGAATTTGCCTATTTTTTCCTCATTTGTGTCTGCTTTTTGCTTCAACTCTTGGTTAGCTCTGAATATTAGAGATTTGAATTCCCTATCGATTAGTTCTAGTGCCTTTTATTCTACTGGAAAGTCATCTGGTGTTTTATTTTGGACAGCTACTGGAACCATCCTGTCCTGTTTTTGCAAATGTTTTGATGTTGTCTGCTGTCTTCAGGGCATTAGTAGTTATTTTCTTCATTTATTAATTGTAGATTTGTTTGTTTCATCCTGCTTTTTTGTTTTATTTAGTTATGTCTGAGCAGGCAGGCTGTGTGTTCTTTGTTGTTTGCTCGTCTGGTGACACGATACTTTTTCACTTCCTTCTCCAATTGGCAGGGTCAGTCGCTCAGGTATGGTACAGCAGGGAAGGTCTAGCTGAAGATGAGTTGCTGGGATGGGTTGTTTGTGGCATGTACTAGGGCCAACTGAGGGGGCTGGGAATCAGTGCAGGGCAGGTTCTGGTAGGCTGTGCCTGTGCTGCTTTGGGGTGTGATTTTCAGTGTATGGTGCAGGTAGACAGGATGGCGGGGAGAGATTGTGATGTCAACATTGCACATGAGCAATCTCATGAGCCTGCATGAGCTAAGATGGGTTTGGGAAAGAGAGGAGAGAGGAACAGGAGCCAAAAAATATAAAAACAAACCAGAAAGAGTGCTAAGACAGCTTGCCATTGGAGTGGAGAGATAAGAGACTTAGAAATGGAGAAAAACAAAAAGGAGAAGAAAAAATGAATAAATAAAAATTAGAAAGAAAAAAGAAAAGAACCCCCCCCCCCCCCCCCCAGGGATCACACCGCTGCAGCTTTGAGGTCTAGGGACTTGCTCCCAGGCCGTGAAGTACAGCCTGGCTAGAAGGGGTTAGAGTTGTCACTCAGCGGCAGGTATTCAGGAGACAGGAAGAGAAAGTAAGTATAAAGAGATGAGAAACTTAGTAATGAAGAAAGGCAAAAAGAGAAAAATAGAGAAAAGAAAACAAACAAAAAGAACCAGAAACCACCCCCCTCCAAAAAAAAAAAAAAACAAGAAAAAAGAAATGCTCTCAGGGATTCCTCTGCGCATCTGCGCAAACTGAGGCAGTAGATCCCAAGCCTCGCAGTATGGGATCCCAGTTGGAGAAAAGAAAAAGAAAACAAACAAACAGATCAAAACAAACAAACAAACAAAAGCCCCGGGATCCCACCAGCGTGGCAGCCCAGGCCGGGAAGCAGTTTCACATTTAAGCAGCTTTTCACCGCCTTTCAGGAAGAAGCAAAGATGGCACACAGAGCCAGGTATTTGAGAGAAAGGAGAGGGAGGTGGTGAGAGGTAAGGAAGAAATCTAAAGAGCAGAAAAAAGCAACACCAGCAGCCAACAAATGGCACTAAGGGAGCCAGCCAGTGCAGACGAGTGGAATCCAAGTCACATTGGGGTGAAATCCATGCTTCCTGGCCAAGAGACTGTGGCCTCAGGAAGCAGAGGAGACTCAGTAGGGGAAAAGAAGGGTGGGGGGTGGGAAAGTGTATATCGCTGGTTACCGGTTGTTCTGTCTCCTGCTGGAAACTCCGTGAAGCTGCTTTCTCGTATCCCCTGTTCGCTGGTGTCTGATAGGAGTCCAAGATGGCGGATCCATGCTATGTTAGCTGATAGGAGACCTCTGCATGTACCTCTCCTCACTGTCTGTTCTCTGTCAGTTTCTTATTCCATTCAGTGCTTGGCTGAGTTCTTTCTCTTCATTTGATGCTTAGGGTTTCAGGATTGACTTTTTCTCTGTTTGGCTTAGTTTTTTGGATCTTTGCTGTGGAGGGACAGCATGGTGCTTCTGTCTATAGTGCCGTGTTGCCTGGAAGTGACTATTATATATATTCTTAACAACAACAACAACAACAACAAAATAAATAAAATTTAGAAGCAAGAAAATGAAACAATCAGTTTCTTAAAAGAAAGTCAGTCTGAAGGGAAATGGAAAATAAATTTATATGATTTTTATTATCTAAACATTTATTTCTTCAAGTAATTGTTCAATTTCCTTACACGTAGATGCATAAATATTCTGATAAAATATAAATGTAATGTTCTGCTAAACACCCTTTGTTGCTTTCTTGGAAGACGGATTTAGAAACAAACTCATTGTTGCAAAACAGAAACATATTTTGTACAATAAATACTGAATTTTTTGTCCTCTTACTGTGCCTAATACCTCTTTCATTAGCATATATAGAGTAATATCAAGCATTGTGTCCCAAACAACAATCAATAAAAAATGAAACTCACTTGATACATAAATTAAAACTTTTTGTGTTAGATAAATATAAGTATTTCCAGTATTTTTTGGATGTTTGCTATATTAGCATTATATTAAATTATTACCCATATTAATATTCTGTTAAATGCATGCTAGATTACATCTGCATGTATACCAAACATATTTTAAAGTTAAAGTTATAAATATTATGTTTACAAAACTTAGGACATAAGTCTGTACACAAATGCCATACAGTTAAAAAGTAACTTGATTGGATTCGTTGTAATGGTTGACTTATTTGAGTTTCCTAGCTTTTTCATGTCGTTGGGACTGCAGTTCCTGTTGGTAGTTTACCAGGACATGCACAAGAGCACACCCTTGTGTTCGCATTGTGGCAAAGAGCATTGTTGGCCTTCTTGGCTGAAGATGCTGGATCAACAAATGTGGATGTACAAGATGGTTCTCTCAAAATGGATCAGAGACCTGTTATCTATTAATATAATCCATCCTTGCCCAGTAACTACTCATGCTAGATCCAGTTGCAAGGTGGTGAATGTAGCAAGAGTTAGACTTAACAGCCCATACCCACCTCTTGTGTATTAGAAAGAAATAGTATACTCTCAAGAGACCCGCCGAGATAAGGAGTTTCAATTACACAGGAGGGAACCGTAGGAGACAGATGTCAATGAAGGTGTTGAAGTGGTAGGGGCCTCATAGCTTAAACAACCTTGCACGTGAGCACCCTCATGACCCTGCATGAGCTTCATTTCCAGCCAGCACATTCTCACACACTGGAGTTGGTATTAATTTCATTTAATGCCCTGCCTGTTCCCTTCCACTATGGCACTGGCTTTTTCCTTGTGTCCTGTCTGCTTGGCATCTATGGGTCTTTGCTTCCGACAACTGGTGCCCCTATTTTATTGATGCCCTAAGCACGTGCTTACCTTGCTTATTGGGTAATCTCTCGCTGCCTACAATGGTCACAGTGTCAGGTTAGGTACATCTCTCTTGCAGAGCTACCTGCAGACATGGATGACAGTAGCACCTCATCTACTGTTTCATGGAAACCCTTTGACTTCTTGAGGGCATCTTTCCAATCACATCTATGCCTCTCGCTCCTGCTCCATGTCCTGCCCTTCATACTTCTTCACTGTTTTGGAAGACCAACAAGAAGCCCAGCAAACTGGATTCTGCCCTTGATATTCAGAGCAGGAATTCAGGGCTACCACCTCCTTCCCTCCTCACCCCTAGCTTCTTACAGAGCGTTGGCTTCACTCACCTTTGGTTTCTGGCACTCGGCACAGATCTGGGGCCCAATAATAGCTGGTATAAGTGAAACAACCCTATTCCACAAGCAACTTCCATGCCTGCTTTGAGCTTTGTCAGTCCCCAGGCTGGTCCTAGAAAATAGAAAGGTAAATAGGATCCTTCACATCAAATATGGCAGAAGTCGGAGACGGGTGAGGAACGCTTTAGTTATTGCCAGAGGTTTCCAAGGATACAGAGGAGTATCCCAGACCCGGGCTTGGAAGCTAGTCACCCCCTAAGGGCTGGGGAGATTAGCACATGTGCCTGGGCCAGTGGGAGAGGGGGTTGCCTGGAGGCTTCTTCAGACTGAAAGGGTGGGAACACCCACTGGGTCAACAAGGGCAGTGTGGGAACCCTTGCTGGGAGCTGAGAAATGGACCATGTGACCCCTCTCAAGGCTGTCACCCCGACACTCTGACTACCTGCCACTCAGCACCAAGGCCATGGGATCCGTGTCACCAACTTCCTTGTTTTGAGGCTTGAGGAGGTGGAAGGGGAGGAACCAACCCTGAGGCCAGAGAAGTGAGCCTGGAGCCTTAAAAGGAAGGTGGCTTTCCCCTCATCTGTCTCACTCTTTTAAGTTAAAGATTCTTCCTTCACTTTGCTAATAATGTAAAGTATCAGCTAAAAATTGCAATGCACGCATTTCGTTGGAGTTTTATCGCCCTAACAGACAGCATTAGATTACAAAAGCGGACATTTTTCTTCTCAGTTTTAGCTTATTCTGATGATTTATGATTAGATACAGCAAGAGTTCATAAACTTCCCTGACCTGCTGACAGCTTTTACAGGCTCCCAGATTTATTTCCATCTCAAACTTAACAGCTTTCATGTGACTGATATTCCCGGCATCGTGGCGTGGCCGAGCCAGAGGCTCCGAGCACCTCTAATCTCCATGTTACTAATTTAAATGAAGTCTTGGGCTGCTGTTTAAAAAAGACATCAGTCATTCCGGGGAGGTTTACAGATCCTCTTGTAATGTAATGTCAGCCCCTTCTGAGATATGAGGTTTATAAAGCCCCACGATGTTGAGTGTTGGCAGACATGCCAAGGTCACTGCGTATGGCCGGGAGGGTGGGGTGGGGGGGGAGGTGCACTTCAGAACAGGATTGTCCTCTGGAGAGACGAGGCGGATGGGACTGTCACAGAAGCAGCCTGAGGGCTGGTGTGGGGGTAACAGGATAAACGAAGGTGTAATCTGATGGTGGGACCCCTTGTTTGTTCCCATTCAGCATGCCTCATCTCGGCCTGGGCTGAGAACCTTGAGGAACCTAGCCCTGTCCCTCATCTGAAGACTATCCTGGGCACCCACCCTTTGTCTGCATGGAGTGCTCTGCAAAGGGCAAGCTGAGCTATGCTGAACATCTGGGCAGAGACCCCAAAAAGCATGGCTTCCCTCCACCTGCGGACAGGCCTCCCGGGTTGGGAGCCCTCAGCCCAGCCCTGGGAGCCCTCCCCCCGCCACCCCTAGGCGGGAGAAAGGCAAGACTCCCCCGAGGCGAGGAGGCTGCTGGGTGAGCAGATTCCTTGGGCCTGGGCTGTTCTCACACTTTCACGCCCCGGGTGTCTGAAGGTCACTTGTGATCAGGCCTTCACTGGGCAGAGCTGCCTTTGTGTTATATGGAGATCAGATAAGAAGTGACACGTAGCAATAAGCTCTGGCTCCCTGGGAAAGTGGGCGGGGCCACAGGGCTGAGGACTGAGGGACAGTTCGTTCCCCTGGAAGCAGTGAGGGTGAGGAATAAGTGCTCCACCCAGACACTCTTTGTCGGAAGAGAGAGGCCGGGCCCCCGTGCTCTGCTGAAGGCCGAGGTTCTGAGAGGGAAGGGTGGTGTGGCGAGGAGTCACCATCCACAGCCACAGACCAACGTGGGGGATGGGGATGGGAGCGGGTAACCACTGGTATCACCTGACGTCCACTGAGTTAACTGTCAGTCAGTCCCTGGACGGCACAGGTGATTGGCGCTTGACTGTTAACCAAAAGGTTGGCAGTTCAAACCCACTGAGAAGTGTGTCAGAAGAAAGGCCTGGCAATCTGCTATCCAAAGGTCTCAGCCTTGAAAATCCTATGGGGCAGTTCTACTTTGCACATGTGGGGTCACCATGAGTAGGAATCGACTGCACAACAATAGGTTCAGTTGTTTTTTTTTTCTTTTTTTAGGCAGGATAGCCATTAATTTTCAGTCATTGAAAATGAAGGGGGTTGGGTAAAGTGGTTGCTATGATCGCCATTTTACACAGGGCACTATGGAACTAGCCCCAGGTCCCAAGAACCAAACCCACGGCCGTTGAGTTGGTTCCGACTCATAGAGACCCCGGGTTACGCAGCCAGCAAGTGGAATTGAAGGTCAGATGTGGGTGTGATTCTAAGGCCCAGTTTCTTACCCACCAAACCCTAACACTAAGAAAACTACAGGTAATAATGCGCAGCTTCTGTTTGTTTTGTCTATAACCCTTTGGAACGCAAACACTTGGGCATTTCCTCTTGTCCTGGGGAAACACAGAGAAACGATGACTTGTTTCGGTGTTTCTCCAAGTGTGGGCCACGGCTGCCTCTGTCTGTAATGACTGGGATGTTAACAAACGCAGTTTCCTGGTGTGAGGGCCCCAAATCTGCATCTCCATACATGCACTGGGAGATCCTTATATGCAAAACATTTGCGCTTGTGACCGCTGTCCTGGAAGAGTTAAGCAACCAGGAAAATGATGTGGTTCCCAGACATTCCTGAGTCCTCCCCTCTAGAGCACTGCATTGAAAAAATAAAGAAATAAATGTACACATACATTTCAAAGTCATTCAGAAAGATTTGGAAATTATCCACCATTCAGTGTCATTTACCTGTTCATCCAGGGCATCCATAGATAATGGTGATATAGAAACAGCTGGGTGAGCCAGATGTTGGCGTTTGTTAACTGCAGCCATTTCCCTGTTAGGATACCAGATGTCTCTACTTTGGGGATTTTTCTCTGGAAACCACATACAGTTTCTTAAAGAGTGTCCTATGAACTACCAAAGGCCAAAACGTGGGGGTGCCTGTTAAAAATGCAAATTACCTAGCTCTACCCCCACTAACCCAAACCTACTGCTGTTGAGTTGATTCCACCTCATAGTGACCCTACAGGACAGAGTAGAACTGCCCCGTATGGTTTCCAAGGCTGTAAATCTCTAAAGAACCACTGTCACATCTTTCTCCCGGAGAGTCGCTTGTGGGTTGGAAAAGATGACCTTTCGATTAGCAGTCAGGTGCTTTAACCACTGCACCATTGAGGCTCCTGAGCTCTACCCCAGACCTACTGAATCAGATCCTCAGGAGGATGGGCCCTGGAATCTTTGTTTTTGCATACAGGCGATTCTTGGATGAGTCTTAAACACGCACTCAGATATGAGAATATACATGGTCCAGTATTACAGTCAGGTGGACCTTAGCTCAGAACCAAACCCCACAGATGGAACCCTCAGACATTGCTGGTTGGAATGTAAAATGGTCCAAGCACTTTGGAAAACAGGTTGACAGTTTCTTATAAAATTGAACATGTACTTACTATACAACTCAGCAATTCCAATCCTGGATATTTACCCAAGAGAAATGAAAACATGTCCACTCAAAGACTTGTACATGAATATTTGGAGCAGTTTTATTGTAATATCCCCCAACTGGAAACAACCCAAAAGTCCCTCAGGAGATGAATGGAGAAACGAATGTGGAACATCCAAGCAATGGGATACGACTCAGCAATACAAAGAAGAGAACAACAAGAAGGATGAATCTTAGGAACAACTCGCCCAGTATAAAAAGCCAGACATAGAAGACTACGTACTGTACTATTCCCCTTAAGTGAGGTTCTAGAAAAAACAGAACTAATTGATGGCTGGGCCAGGGGTGGAGGGACCCACTACAAAGGGGCCCTGGGGGACTTTTGGTGATGATGCGCTGAACTACCGGCCAAAAAGTTGGTGGTTCGAACCCACCCAAAGGAACCTCGGATGACAGTCCTGGTGATCTGCTTCCGAAAACTCAGTTTTGAAAACCCTGTGGAGCAGTTCTACTCTGCACACATGGGGTCGCCACGAGCCAGAATCGACTCGATGGCAACTAACTGCAACAACAAGGGTACACACTTTTGTCAAAACTCATCAAACTGCACAAGTAAAACGGGTACATTCTAGTAAATGTAGATTACAACTCAATTCGATTGGTTTATGTATGTTTGTTAAAGTCCAAAACCCTGCATCATTTATTAGCTATGAGTCCTTTGCCTAATTACCTAACCTCCCTGTCCCTTTACCTCTTCCCAATCCAGAGTGGTTTCCACTAAACCTCTTACCCCAAAACCACCTTCCCACTTTAAAAATCTAGAGGCTCCATTAATTATGTAAAGCTGTCTTCTAAAATAAATAGGTAAGTTTCACAATGGAAATTTTATATCAGTTTTTACATGTTCATGGCACATTAAGGCATGTTCACTGTTGACAATGTGGTCTGGGTGACGAAGGATGGCAGGTCGTCCGCAGTCAGCACAGATTCTAGGCGTGCTTGGCGGATAGCAGATACACATCACCTTTACTTGGGTTTCACCTTTGATTGGCAGGAGGACCTCAAAGACACTGGGGACTGGAGTTTAACTGGAAGTGTCTAGGGCTTCACACATTTTATGGAGAGTGAATTATAACACAGAATAATTTAGCCACTTACCTAAAATCATCCATGCAGGCAGCCCTGTGTTATGGATCCATTTGTGTCCCCCAAAAAGAAATATGGAAACCCTAGCCCCTGTATTGTAAATATGATCCTGTTTAGAAATGGGGATTTTCTTTTGTTATGTTAATGAGTTCATACTAGAGTAAGGTGGATCCTAAACCTAATCAGTTCTCAGTGGTGTCATATAAAAAGAGCAGAACAGACAGACACACACACACCAGGAAGAGTCTCCCAGAAATGCCCCTGGGGCTACCGCCAAGGGCGGACCCTCCCCCAGAGCCCACGCCCTGATTTGGACTTCCACCCTTCGAAACTGTGAAACACTTTCCTTTCTTCAAAGGCACCCACTTGTGACATTTTCTGTTACAGCAACACACGGCGGTAACTCAGACCCAACTGTGGGAAGTAATATCCTCTTCTGCCCTCTCTGTTGCCCCTTCTGGGTGTAGCACCTTCGTTTCTGCCTCTTCCATAGTCTCACTTAGCCCCTGAGTGTGTGTCAGACACAGAAGACAGGCACAGGGGCTCAGATGTGTATGTATTTCCTGCCTTGAAAGAGCTCAAAGGTTGTTAGGAACACAGAACCGTAACAAACACATTGAAGCAACATTGTATGATGTTATGATGTAGGCAGGTATGAAATGTCGGGGGCGACAGAGGACGTTAGGATTAACTCTGCTTGGGAGAAGCGTTGGCTTCACAGAGTAACTGACATTTTAGCTGTGTCTGAACCGATGACTCGGAGTCTCAACAGACAGAAAAGGAGGAAAGGTGTTCCAAGGAATAGCACGTGGAAATGTGAAAAACGCAAAAAAAAAAAAAGAAGAAGAAGCAAAGCTGGTGGTGGGCGTTAAGGCTGAAGTAGCCAGCAGTTAGGGAAGGTGTTGGTTGAGGGTCTTAGACACCCCTGGAGTGGTGCTCCATTCCCCACTAACTGCAGATGCTGCCCTTGGCTGGCGGGAGCCCCCTGACCTGGAGATGCCCGGGGAGGGGTGGTTAACCCCCACGTTACTCGCACTGCAGGCTCATAGCCGGTGGCTGACTGATCTGGGGGTACAGCATCCACCTCCCCTGCCTCTAGGCCCGACAACCTCTGTGGTGCAATTCATGCTCCGGAGCGCCCCCTGGGAGCAGGCTGAGGCAGCACTTCGGAAATGTCATTTTCTTCTGCTTTCTTCCTCTGCCCCTCCTGCCCCCCTCACCTCCCACAGGTGTCTCCTGAGAGCTCTCTCAAGAAATCACATTTTACAAGAATCTCCACCTCAGGATCTGCTTCCAAAAACCCAACCTGAGGATCTGAGCTAGGAAGTGCAGCTGTTTCTCCAGGCCAAGCAGCACTTGGAAACTGTGGCTCCGGGCAGCCTGTATGGACTGTGTGCGTGGTTTTCTTTCGTTTTCCCTCTGTCGTCCCGCTGCAGACCCTGCCGTGGGGAGAAAACAAGAACAGCTGTCAGATGCGGTCCCGACGCTTAGAACGGGCCTCTCCGATGGCCTTATCTCTACGGCACCTGTTGTCTCTCTCTCTCCAGACGGCCGGGGAACCATGACACCATCTCTCCCTTGTTCCTCTCCTCTGCCTTCATATCCACTGGGCTCCCAATCTCCAGCCCATTGATTTCGGCTCCCTGGTGGCTCCTTGGAGCCCTGCTGGCCCAGCGGTGAAGAGCTATGGCTGTTAACCAAAGGGCTGGCAGTTTGAATCCACCAGCCACTCCTTGGAAACCCTATGGGGCAGTTCTGCTCTGTCCTATAGGGTTGCAAGGAGTAGGAATCCACTCAGTAGCAGTGAGTTTTGAGTGACTGCTCCCCCTCCATGCCTGTGCAGGGCCTTGTGACTGGGCTGGGCATTAGCTTTCTGACGTTCTGCTCTCTGGATGGATACAGGGTGCTTTCTCACCATGCTTTCTAGCGTGGACATCGGCCACTTTACTCCCCCCCGTGATACTTCTGCTGGCTCCCTCTTGAGACCAGAGAGATGTTTCTGGACTGTTCAGGTCCTTTCTCTAGCTTGCCACAAGTTACCATTCGAAACTCGTCTCCACTACTTCCTTAGACAAACCACTGGGTAGAGGCGTGGTGTTGAGGAAAGCTGAGGGGCCGTGTAGTGCTGTGTCAATTCTTAGCCATATATCACCTTGGGCCAGCCAGATACTTATACGGCCCAAAGCTCAGCGTGCTTAGCTATAAAATGGGGATAAAATTCCTGTCTGGAATGGTTTCCCAGGATGAACAAGAATACACAAAATGACTAGACATACAGTAAGTACTTAGTCAATTATATTCCAGTCAAATGGAATTTGTTATTCATCAAACACAGTCCACACCTTCCCACCTCCGTGGTTTTGCTTAGCTGCTCTCCCCACCTAAGACATATACCTAGTTTCCTTACTCAGATAAATGGCTCCTTTTCAGTGATTTTTCAGCCCTACAACAGGCTATTCTTGGGAACCAAAATTGTGTAGAAAGGGGCAGTGGATAGATGCTGTACTGGCAACTCAGATGAAATGACAATTTGGGGGGAGGCAGAGAGGGCTGGAGGGAGTGGAGGGGAGTGGGCAAGGAAGAGCAGAAGTGCAAGGAGCAGGGCCACGTCTTTTCTGGGGTGTCAGCTGAACGGCAGACAGTGGTGCCTCAGTGCTGTGAGCAGAAAGTGAAGGCTTCCGCTGCAGAAATTGTTTCCCAGCCTCATGTGGTTATCACGGGCCCGGAGAACAATTTACTTTGGGAAATGTGGCTGAGGCAGACAGAAATGAGACTACCCATCCGCTCCCCCCCATGCCTTTAGCAAATCCTCACCTACACCATCCCAGATGAGCCGCGAATCCCTTTCAGTCTTGGGAAAGCAGGGTCAAACTATCCCATTTTGCTCTTGGGTAAGGCATTCTGCAACAAAAAACTTCTCTGTGTCTAGCACTGGCTGAGCCCATTTCTTCCTGTTTTACCTTCAGGGGGAATATGAGGATAGAACTGAAGGCCAGCATCTTCCTACTGAGCTTGGTGTTAAATTCCTAGACAAGTTATTTGAGGAAGGGAGTAGGATAAAGGTGATAACTGACGAGAATTGACAAGTGCGCAGACTACATTATGTTTCTGCGGGGCCTGCACCTCCTCAGCCAGACCCCATGTAACTTGCCATATAGGATCTAAAGACCCACTTGCAGCTTTGCTCCAGGTGGACACTGACTGGCGGGCGCTTCCTTGCCTCGCCCTTGGTGCCCAGTGATAAATGTTAACACCTACTGAGATTGCTCTGTGCTAGGCACAGGTCTGGGTGCTTTACCTTGAAAACTCATTTAATCATAATAAGAACCCTGAGAGGTAAATATTGTTATCATCCCCATCTTATTGAGGAAGACTCCGGGACTCAGAGAGGTTAACATAGCCTGCCCAACATCACACAGCTGTTAGATGGCGTTATGGATTGAACTGTGTCCCTCAAAAATATATGTAAACTTGGCTAGGCCATGATTTCTAGCATTGTGTGGTTGTCCACCATTTTGTCATCTGATGTGATAATCCTATGTGTTGTAAATCATAACTTCTGTGATGTTAATGAGGCAGGACTAGACTGTATTTTGAATCAATCTCTTTTGAGATATAAAAGAGAGAATCGAGCAGAGAGGAGAGGGACCTGGTGGCACCAAGAAAGAAGTTCCAGAAATGGCGTGCATCCTTTGGACCCAGGGTCCCTGTGCTGAGAAGCTTGTAGACCAGGGGAAGATTGATGACAAGAACTCTCCCCTAGAATCTACAGAGAAAGAAAGCCTTCCCCTGGAGCTGGCACACTGAATTCAAACTTCTGGCCTCCTAGACTGTGAGAGAATAAATTTCTGTTTATTAAAGCCATGCACTTGTGGTGTTTCTAGTATAGCAGTACTAGCTGACTAAGACAGATGGTATATTATTATATGTTACCAGCTGCTGTCAAGTCAGCTCCAAGTCATGGCTACCCCATTTACAACAGAATGAAACCTTGCCTAGCCTTTCTCCATCTTCACGATCATTGTTATGCTTGAGGCCATTATTGAGGCTGCTGTGTATTTTGAGTGCCTTCCAACCTAGGGGGCTCAACTTCCAGCACTACATCAGACAATATTCTGTTGTGATCCATAGGGTTTCTTTGGCTAATTTTCAGAAGTAGACCACCAGGTCTTTCTTCCTAGTCTGTGTTAGTCTGGAACCTCCACTGAGACCTGTCTACCATAGGTGACCCTGTTGGTATTCGAAATATCCGCAGTATAGCTTCCAGCATCACAGCAACATGCAAGCCACCACAGTACCACAACTGGCAGACGGGTGGTGCATTAGATAGCATGGCTGGTATTTAAGCCGGGCAGTCAGACTCAAGAATTGTGCTTCCCACCATCAAATCTCACTACCTTTCAGTATCTCCCCAGTCTCACTGCCTCCACGCTCCACCCCCTCCCTCCAATCCAGCCTGGGCACTGTGGTTCTCACTAGACACGGATGTCATCGGGTTCCTTTGCAGGCAGGAGCCCACAATGGCTTGTCCCACATCCCTGGCATGGGGATTAGGGTCCTCCTCTAGACACCTCACACAGTTTGGCTCTGCTGTCAAGTCAACCCGAGTACCATTTACTAGATCGTAGGCTTCCTCCGGGGTTACCACATCCTAAAAACCTAGGTTAGAGCTACATCAGTTATGGAGATGTGACAAAGACTGCCTGGCCCCTTCTCACCATCTGCCTTCCACTATTTGTATTATAGTATGACCATGCTCTGGCTTACCCGTAAATGTTTCAGGTAAGAATTTCTTCCCTATTAGATTGCAAGATTACTGATGGAAAAGGCTGTTTATCTTCCCCCAGCAAAACTAGTAGAGACCTTCTAGTGTGTAACTACGGGGTAATAAAATTCTGGCCCATCCATGACTAAAATTCCACCATTAGAGATTCATTTCTTTGACGCTCGTCTTCTCTTAAGATGAAAATGCCTCTAGGAGAAGTAACCAATTGAGCATTTCCAGCCATTTATGCTTAGAATGGGTAAGCTGACCAGGCCCTAACCTAATATTAGAGTTTGAGGCAAGAGAAGGAAAGAAAGAGAACAGAAGGGTAAGAGGACATCAAACTTAGGGACTGTGGAAGGAATACCATCAAGGGAGGGAAAAAGCATTGAAAAAAGGGATGCTAGTGCCACCTCAGAACAACATATCTGCCCAGTGATTTTGTTCTCCAAGACTCACCACTTGCCCCGTCCCTGCCACTTGCATATTGAGCTCAGCATTTTGGGAAAGATGTTGTGAAGCATGGTCTCTTGTCCTTTTTCCTTCTGATTTTTATCCTCCACCCCTAAGAGCTAGTGCAGCAGCTCTAGGGCCACAGAATCGGGGTTGGCACTTGCCCGCTGCCACCATGACTTGGATGTCCACCAAGAGCACCCACCTCTGACATTTCCAGAACTGGACTCTGAGATGAAGGCTTCTGTTATAAGCCAGGGCTTGAGGAAGGGGGCCTGGCAACTAAGGTCCTTCACACAACCCACTGTTTCTCCCTTTCATTTCCAGGAACAAAGGCCTTCCTGACCCCCACCCCTCCGTCCCTTCAAAGGGCACCACCGGGCAGTGACAGAGGCACATCATGATATCATTTCTGATAGCCATAGATTTCAGCAATCACTAACGGGGTTTTGTTCCCGGAAGAAGCAATATTATTTGACAAATAAGCCATTTGCTGAGCAGTCTAAATGACACTGATGAACCTGTTTCCCTGCTCTTTTTCACTGAGAAACGGCTAATGCCCCAGATAAAGAGTACAGACCACACGTGAGTTACAGCGTGGATACAGCCTTGCACAGACAGTGTGTGGAAAGATGGCCCTGGTCAGTCACTCTGGCCACCAGAGAGCCAGCCTGGCCCAATCTTTTCCAATGCAGTCTTGCAATGGAAACATAGCCTCACCCCACAGTCCATAAGGGTTTTCTGAAACAGCCTCCGTTTCTTAGACATTTCTCTTCTTGTCACTAATGTGGCAAGCCCGGGTCTCTATTAGCCCTGGAACTATTGTGGCCTGCTTTAATGTGGGGCATTTCCAGGAGGCAGATGTTTTAACTAGCGGGGAAAGAAAGGTCTGCTTCTTATTGACGGAACCCTAGCTTGTGTAATAGAACTTCAAAGATGCGAGGCCAGATTGGGCAGGCGACATCAAAAGCTTTTGACTGGAGCTGTGTAAACTTTATATTCTGACATACAAGTTCTTATCTATTCTGCTCCAGACTTGAGAGCGGAGGCTGCGTCTACCCAAATCACATTGTTTTTCCTCACAGCTGCCAACTTGGAAAAATATCAGGGCACAAAGGGACCATTAAAAAAAAAGAAAGAGAGAAAGGGAGAGACACACAGAGACGTGTTTCTGTTAGTTCCTAAGCACCATTGCTGAGATGGGCTCTTAGGAAAATGAGAAGACCTCCCTTCACTTCACTTCCTACGGTGGCCTCACGCTAGCCCTGATTGTTACCTTTTTATAAAGAAGTTAACAGGAGGGACGTGAAGAAAGTCTGCCTCTCCCGGCCATTCCACCCCATCTCGGTCCCTGCTTCTTTGATAAACATTCACTTTCTAATGAGGCCAAATCAGTGGTTTAATTATATCTAAACTCAAACAATGCAGCTATTTCCTGACTAAAAATAAGAAAACTAAATTCTTTTATTTTTAAAATTGTTTAAAGGAATTGTATTCCCTTCTTCAGATTACCTGCTTTTTCCATTATTTAAAAAAAAAAAAAAAACAAACTTTAAAATGTGTTTCATTTAAACATAACCGGAGCATGATAATATTTCCCCAGCCTGTAACCAAAGACAATCAGGGAGCCCATCTTTCTATCAAATTCTGTGTGTGCTTCCCTCATGTGGGTTTCTTTCAAAGGCCCACGTTATTTCCTGAGAATGTCCTGTGTGTCTGTACTGAGGGAGGGAAGGGCAGCCTTTCAGAAGGAAATTATTTATAAATCTGGGATTTTCTCCCTGCATTGGGAGGTGTCAGGGGGCCCTTGGAGGGTCTCCCATGTGGCTTGTGTCAGGAATAGAGTCACCGCTCCAGCAAGGCCTCCCCAGAACTCAGCCCCGGGACCTCTCTGCAGCAGGCGGCGTTGACTGCCTATCCCTCTTCCTTGACACTCGCCGCTCACTTGGATTGGCAGCCCAGCCCCATCCTGACTTCTGCCTGCCTCTCAGCTCTGTGTCTGTCTCCCAAAAGATGGTTGTTCTCCATAACTGTTGTTGTGAGCTGCCAGCAGATCGGCCCCCAACTCGTGGGGACCCCACGTACAACAGAATGTAATGATGCCCGTGATTGGTTATGGATTGGACCATTGTGATCCATAGGATTTTCACTGGCTGATTTTTCAAAGTAGATCACCAGACCCTTCTTCTTAGTCTGTCTTAGTCTGGAAGCTCCCTTTAAGCCTGTTCAGTATCATAGCAACACACAAGCCTCCACTGACAGACAGGGGCAGGCTGTGCATGAGGTACATGGGCTGGGGATTGAAGCCAGTCTCCCTCATGGAACGCAAACATTCTGCCACTAAAACACCACTGCCTCTTTATGCCTTTCTAGAAAAGACCAAACCAGAGACGCCATAGGCCAATGCAATGATTTTCAACCTTTAGCGAGATTTAGAAACCCTTCTACGAGTGGTCTATGGACAAGCAGCTTCAGCATCACCTGGAAACTTGTAGGAAATGCAGAATCTCAGGCCTTGACCCACACCTACTGAGTCCAAATCTGCAACTTAACAGGGTCTTCAGGGGACTCACTTGCACTCAAGTTTGGGGAAGCACTGTTCCTGGGTTTTTGAATATACCCATACCCAGGCTCCAACCCCAAGGTTCTGGTCATGATCTGGAGGGGAGTCCTGGACTTAGAAGTGCCCCAGTTGAGTCTACTATGCCTCAAGGCTAAGAACTTGTAGTGTGATGCTTAAAAGCATCAGCTTTGGAATCAGACAGAACAAAGCCTCAATTTTGGCTTCTGTGATTATTAGCCAGTGACTGTGAGCTGGTTAGAAATAAGCTCAAGGCCACAGCGAATCTTAACATTCAAAGAGGCTATGGAGTGGCCATCTCTGAGGTCCCTTCCATCTGGCCCTGTCCACGTCACTTCCTCCACCCAAGCAACTCTACCCCACTCTTCCTCTCTGCTTCCCACAGCCGAGCCATCTGCAAGCCATCGTGAAAATGCTAGTCTCCTCTGGCTCCTCAGGACCTCTCTGCCTTAGATTGTATCTGGAGCCCGTGAAGCCCTTCCCTACCCAGATGTCCATCCCTGAAGTGTGGGATCTGATGTCTCTGTCTGTGCCCCTTTCGGTGACTGCCCTTGCTCTTTACACTGAGAAGACACCCTACAAAAAATCGATGAAGTCGAATCGAAGTCGTTCTCATAAATTCCTTTAAATGTCATTCAAAAACAGCCCCTCACTCTACAGATAGAGGCGGACAAGCGAAGTCTTTCTACTTAACATTGGTCAATAAAGGCCACATCTTTACGGGCAAAAGTAAGCAGGATATTGAGGCCATTTGTCTATTTGGTCAAGCAATTATTAGACCAAAAACCTATAATTGGAAGAAACATAAGCATTTGAAGACTAATTTATTTAGCATGTTCTGCTGTCAAGCCTGATGGTATTAATTATCCAAGTATGACATTATTTTAACTTTGGTTTCTGACATGAAGAGTTATTTTAGAGTATCTTTTCACTCCCTGGTGCTTTAGTTAAAGAAATCCAGGTTGGTCCACCCTTTCTCACTAGACCATGCGGTGACAAGGAAGTGAGGGTGGGGTCAGTGTTGAAGGGTGTTGTGCCCCCTGAATCGGTACAAGGAGGGGAGCCAGATTGCTCTGATTCATTAGATAATTTCTCACCCCTCCACTCCATTTAACCTGGGTCAATATATTCTTGATCCACTTGATAAAAAGTGGACAACTGCCCCGGATGACTCACAGGCCAGATGATGCTGATCCCATGACCCAGAGGGCCCATTTCAATTACAGAGGCAAATTAAAAGTCTCTCACTGGCAAAGGGTAAAGTGTCTTCCAGGGAAAAAGCTGGTAGTAAATGGACTTCTATCTTAGGCAGAGAATCTACAATCTCCACTACTCTCGCACAAAATTGGACTATTCTTTGAGGATCATAAGAAAACAAGGTCTCGTATTCAGCTGGGACACAGATCAGTAAAGGGAGTGGAATGAGAGCCTCAGCGTTCCGGTGTATTGAGAGTGGTGAATGATTCCACACTGACAGAGGCCCCCACTCCTTTTATTCTGGACCTGGATTATAAAAATCATGGCCCTCGTTTTGAAGGTCTACTACGTGCCACCACCACCCATATATCAGTGTGTCACACTGTGGTGGCTTGCATGCTGCTATGATGCTGGAAGCTCTGCCACTAGTATTTCAAATACCAGCAGGGTCACCCCTGGTGAACAGGTTTCAGTGGAGCTTCTAGACTAAGACAGACTAGGAAGAAACACCTAGCAATCTACTCCCAAAAATCAGCCAATGAAAATCTTACGGAACACAACAGAACATTGTCCAACTCACTTGCTTAGGGACACATCATCAGGAGGGATCAATGGCTAGAAAAGGACACCATGTGTGGTGAAGTAAAGGGCAGTGAGGTGAGGGAGACCCTCGGTGAGGTGGATTGGCACAATGGCTACAATGATGAGCTCAAATATGCTGTAACCCTGATGGTGCGTGACATGGCACTGGGCGGCGTTTTGTTCTGTTGTATGTAAGGTCTCCAGAGTCAGAGTAGACCTGACGGCAGCTAGCTGGCTATCTATAACTATGTGTCAGGCTTTTCACCTCCAGTATCTCATTTAATGAGATCATCTATGATAATCCCTTTTGACAGATAGGAAAACTGGGACCCAATGAGGTTAACTATCTTGCCCAAAATCATTTAGCTAGTAAGTGTCAGAGCTGGACTTAGTCCCCTGACTCCAAATGGGAATAGCTTTATAACTGGCCTTCTCGAAGCAGGGTTTCCAGGTCTGATCAATGTTACTTCCTCTTCCTCACTCTACAACCTCCTGAAGGAAATTGTGCAGGTTATCTACCCCCTGTGCTTCTGGTTATATGTCCAGTTGCTTTCTAAGAGGACCCACTCCCCTCACATTTCCTGATTAAGAAGAACAATGACTTCAATTAATTTCCTACAGAAAGAGTGCCACGTAGAAAGCTCTTGGTCTCCTTCAGGCTGTATTTTTATATTTCTCTGAGGCCCTGCCCTACACTTAGATAACTTCTGGAGCTCACCTTGGGTTCTCAATACCTGTTTGATTAAATTTGGGAATGACTGTAGAATGCTCTTCCGGTAGTAATTCCTCTCTCCTACCCTGACCACAAATGATCTATTTAATTGATTTTAGTGACTCCACAGTAGCTGTTATATTACCTCAGGGCAGAATTACTCATTTCTTGTTTCTAAAACCTAGTAATTTATATGCTGAACATGTAATAATCTATTATATCAAATACCCACTCCTATTTTAAAAAAAAAAAAAAAAAAAAAGCTCGCTGCAGAGCATAGCAGCCCTGGATACACAAAATAAGCACAGGTGACTTATGAGTTTACACAAAAGAGCCTTCTGCTCTGAATGCAGCTGTTTCAGAAAAACACAGCTAAGAGTACAGAAGGAAGCTGACTAGGTAAATATTAGGAGAGGCTTTTAAAAGCAGCCTTGATCACCGACTGGGTCCTTAGAATGTGTTTGTTTGGTAAAGACACCCTAATAATGCTTAATATTGATACAGCACTTTACAACGCAGCAGACAGGCAATGGAAAGGAGGTTGGTTTTTATCTTTTTTTGAAGATGAGCAAGTGGGGACACGATGAACCAAGATTGTGACCTCAGGTCAGGCAGGGAGGCAGCCAACAGCAAGGAGCAAAGGCTCCAGCTCCAAAGGACAAGTGCTGCCTGTAAGACCACCTATCAACAGCACAACCAAAGGAAGGAGACCTCTTTCTCCAAGCCCAGCATCCCTGACCTCTCCACCCAACCCCTGTGGTGGGTTGAAGTATGCTGGGGAGGAGAAAAGGAAGAGGTGGGTATTAGCAGAGAGTAACCCTGTTATGGATTGAATTGGGTCCCCCCAAATTATGTGTGGGAATCCTAACCCCCATACTTATAGAGGAGCCCTGGTGGCACAGTGATTAAGAGCTACGGCTGCTAACCAGAAAGGTCGGCAGTTCAAATCCGCCAGCCACTCCTTGGAAAACCTGTGGGGCAGTTATGGTTTATACCCGTATATGTCATCCCATTTGGAAACTGTGATTTCTTTGTTATGTTAATTAGAGCGTGCCCGAGTAGGGTGGGTTCTAAATCTAACCCCTTCTGAGTTATAAAAAGAGCAGATTAGACACAAAGACGCACACACGGGGGAAGACAGACACCATGTAGGTTCATCTACAAGCCAGGGAACCATGGGAACGGCAGGAGCTACCTACAAGGAAGGAATCAACAGTGATTTGGACTTTGTGCCTCTAGAACTATGAGAAAATAAATTTCTACTCTTTAAAGCCACCCCCTTGGTATTTCTGTTCCAGCAACTCTAGGGAATTAAGACAATCCCTGTCATAGCTGGGTTCTCTAGAGAAGCAAAACCAGTTCAGCGTATAAATATATATAGAGAGAGATTTATAGCAAGGAAATGGCTCAAGCAGTTTTAGAGGCTAGAAAGTCCCAAGTCCGTGAGTCAGGCTGGAGGCTTCTCCTGACTCATGTAGCTGCAGGGGTTTGTGAATCCAAGATCAGAAAGTCAGACAACAGGCCTCTGGCTCACAGGTTGTGGAGGCCGATGAATCCCAAGATTGACGGGCAAGATGGCAGGTAAACTGCTAGCTCAAGTCCCAGGAACTGGAGGTCAGATGAACAGTAGCCAGCTGCAGGATCCAGAGCAAGCAAAAGCCCACAAGCCCTGTCAGAAAGTTGAATCAGTATATTGAATGCAGTCCGCACCCTCAGGGAAACTCCCTTTCAACTGATTGGCTACTCACAGCAGATCCCATCATGGAGGTGATCACATTATATCAGATCTCATCATGGAGGTGATTGCATCATTATACAACTGCTAAACTACATCATAACTGCCAAACCACTGAGAATCATGGCTCAGCCAAGTTGACACACAGCGTTAACAACCACAATCCCCATGCTTTCCAGCCACCTCCCTGAGGTCTTTAGGCCTGATGATGCCACAGTGCAGACCCTTGGCCATTGTCCACTACTTCCCAACAGTAGGGTTTATTTGCAAGGCCTGCAACTGTTTGCAGAGCCCACCTGTTTTTCACCTTTCTTTTTTGGACTCACAACTCCCTCATCTGCGCTTGCATAAAGAGCAGTCCACCCCACCCCACACCAGGGTCAAGCAGAAAGAACCCAGTTTTGGAGTCAGGCTCACCTGGATTTGAATCCAGGCATCCTACCTACAAGCTTTCGATCTTGGGCAAGTGACTTAATCATGCTGTGCTTTAGTTTTCTCCCCTTTAAAATGGGCATAGCACTTGTCTTCCTCATGGAGTTATGGTCAGGACTAAACAAAATGGTATAGACAGTGAATCTAACCAAGTATCTGGCATGTGATAAATTGCTTTATAATCTTAGTTCCTTTCCCAGTTGCTCTTATTCTTTGTCCTCATCAGTTGCTCTGTCTTCTGTTGGGGCATAACTAGGAACAGCTGGGAAATACCTGGTGTGGTTCTGCTGCATTCCATATGTCCTTGAAATGAATCTTCTGCTCCTCTTCTTACCCTTAAACCCTCATTTCTTTCATCTCTGGGGAAATCTGGAAACCAGAGTGTATTCTGGCCTCTCACTTGCCCTGAAAGCAAAGGCCTGGGGCTGGTGTGATTAAAAAATACCCAGAATGGTCTGTAGACGACTAGTACCCTGGTTTTAACACTGAAAATCTCATGTCCAGGAAATCTCTTAGTCCTGGGCAAGGCATGACACCGCTCAGATTTATGAATAAGAGCAAGTGGGAGAAATAAATTACAGTCAAAAATCAACATGAGACTCAGGAGTTTTGTGTTCCTATGGCTGAGTGTCCTTGTCATAGAGTCTCTGTATGGGACCTCAAATGTTCTTCCAGTTAGCCAACAGTCTGAACATGACAGGGTATGAGCGAAATCCAAAAAGCACCTGATTCTTATGGTACAAAGAACACTCTTCAGGTCTTGCTGCTGAATGAGAAGGTAGCAAAGGCATAACCAAAATGAAGTTGCTATGAGGACTGATGTACTGTCACCGATGACTCAGGTAGAGTAACCCTCCCAGGCCAGAGGGTTGGTTTCTTTAACTTTTGCAGTACAAGAGTACAGAAGCCTAGACATTGGAACCATTCAGACATTGGTGGAATCCCAACTCTGCCAACTAACTAGCTTATAAGACCTGGGGAGGAGTCCCTGGGTGGTGCAAACAGTTAACTTGCTTGTCTGCTAACTGAAAGGCTTAGGACTTTTCTACCCAGTTCGAGTACACCCAGAGGCACCTTGAAGGAAAGGTCTGGAATCAGCCACTGAAAACGCTTTGGAGCAGTTCTACTCTGACACACATGGATTTGCCAGGAGTCGGAGTTGACTTAATGGCAACTAGTTTTGTTTTCTTTTAAGATATGGGAAATCTGCTTCACACCTCTGTAGCTAAATTGCCTCGATAATTATAATAAGTGTATCATGGAGTTGTTGTGAGAAATAAATAAAATAATCCACGCAAAATATTTAACACAGCTCTCATTTCTGGCATTGTGGAAGTTCTGATTCCTTGACTACTTTCCCAATATGAAACACCCAGAAAATGCTGAATAAATTATAAATTTGTTGCTTTTTAAAAGCAACAAATGAGTTTATACGAAAGTGGGGGAAATTTCCAGAGACCCAAAACAAAGGGAGAACTGAAAAACAGGGTGGAAACCCTGAGCTGATGCTACAGTCACCCACAGAAAGGTTGTCAAATGTGGTACTTTAGGGCTTGGTGTCACTGTCCACATGGGGTCAGGTTAGACTTTGAGTTCACATGATGCAAGTGGAATGGAGCCCCTCTCCTGCCATCCCCCCAAAACCAGATGTCTTGAGGTGCTATAACCTTAGTAACAAGATGGAATAAACACAGTATACTCTCAGACCCAGGAAGATGACCAAGAAGTTTAGCTGTCTCATGCTAGGCTCTATACAAGGAGAAAAAACAGTCTCCTTTGATAATTCATAAGCACAGGCTGACCTTCATATGGATTTGATGTTCAATTTTACTCTAGATGCATGATCTAGAAAATTAATATAAAAACTGGCCAGGGACTATGATCGTGCTGTGCCTGGAAGAACCGAATGAAAAAACTTCTCTGGAAAGAGTCCCATAGGACGAGGATTCCCTCAGATAAATGTCCACTTTCCATGAGTCACAATCCAAAATTATGATGCACACAAGGATGTAGTCAGCAGACATAGCAAATAGTAGGATTTTAACCCCTGATAACATCCACTTAAAATAAACTATCATAATTAAGCAAGTATATATATATACATATACATATATAGGTATGTGTTTAAGATTACTAAATACATTTTAAGAAGAACCAAAGAGACACGGCACAATACAATGACAATTATATTGGAAAAAAATTAAATAGACTTTCTAGAAATGGAAAACATAGTCAAAGATTAACCAGCTGACTAGATGTAGCTGAAGAGAGAGTCAGTAAACTGAAAAATAGATCTGAGGATGCAGATCCTAAGGTAGAAGGTGAGGGCACCCAAATTACAGCACAGAGAGACAAAGAAATGAAAAACATAGAGAGAGATTAAGCTACATGGATGATAGAATGAAAACTTTCAACACAGATCTAATGAAAAATTCCGGAAGGAAAGAAGAAAGGTGGTATTCAAAGAGATAAGACGTTAAGAAGTTTCAAAATTTGACAAAAAAATATAAGCTCACAAGCCATGAGGGCAGTAAAAATCAATATATGCCTAAACACACTGCAGTGGAATACAAAACCCAAAAAACAAACGAAAGGTATTAAACACAGTCATATAGAAAACACAAATTACCTAAAAAGTAAGGATTATTAGACTGACAGCAGCCCCGTTTTCCAACATTTTATTACAAAATTTTCAAATATGGAGTAAAGTTGACAGAAGTTTACAATGAACTCCCATATACCCGTTACTTAGATTCTACCACTAACATTTTACTCATTTTGCTATACTTGCTTTATCATCTATCTATCCTTCTAGCTCTCCATTCACTCATCAAGCCCTCATTTATTTTTTGTTGTTAGTTTGTTTTGGAGTCTTTTGGGAAAGTGCATTTCAAACTAAATTACAGACATAGTGCATTTCCTCCTAAATACTTTAGCAAGGGTATCGTTAAATAGAGTCCATTATTTGTTTACAGGTTTTTTCCTGTGGTTGTCAAATTTACACACAATAAAATGAACGAATTACAAGTGTACTCTGCTGTATAACCCAAACCCTGATCAAATACAAAACATGGACATCACCCCAGGTAGTTCTCTCCTGCTGTTTCCCAGTCAATCTTCACACCCATCCCCTTAGAGTCAAGCACTATTCTGATTTCTTTCCACTATAGATTAGCTAAGGAGCCTGGTGGTGCCCTGGTTAAGCACTCAGCTGCTAACTGAAAGGTCGGCGATTTGAACCCACAAATCACTCCGCAGGAGAAAAATGTGGCAGTCAGCTTCCATAAAGATTACAGCTTTGGAAAGCCTATGGGACAGTTTTATTATGTCTTATAGGGTCGCCATGAGTTGAAATCAACTGGAGGAATCAACTCAACTGCAGTGGGCTTGCTTTGGTTTGGTTTTTGGTATACTTAACATGTAGGGAGCCCTGGTGGCACAGTGGTTAAGTGCTCAGCTGCAAACTGAAAAGTTGGTGGTTCGAACCCACCAGCCACTCAGTGGGAGAAACAAGTGGCAGTCAGCTTCCATAAAGATTACAACCTTGGGTTCTATTCTGTCCTATCGGGTCACTATGAGTCGGAATTGACTCATTGGCAATGAGTTTGGTATTTTGTTGTTGTTTAGTTTTCCACTGTATGAATACACCACAGTTTATTTCCATTTTAGGGCTATTATGAATAAAACTCCTATGAACATTCCCGAACAAGTATTTTTGTGAACCAGTGTTTTGGTTTATTTTGGGTAAATAACTAAGAGTGGGTTTGCTGAGTCATAGGGCAGGTGTATGTTTAATTTTATAAGAAATGTCAGACCTTTCTCCAAAGTAGTTGAACAATTCTACGTTCTCACCAACAAAAATATAAGCATTCTAGTTGCTACACATTCTTGCCAACATTTCCTGTCATCAATCTTTTTAATTTTAGCCAGTCTGGTGGCATGTAGTGGTAGCTCATTGTGGTTTTAATTTGCGTTTCTCTGACTGCTGATAATATTGTGTGCCCTACTAATGGACATATTGGCCAGTTCTAGATCTTCATGTGTGGAACATCTATTCAAACCTTTTGCTGACATCAGATTGTTGAACAGCAGCAAAATAAAACAGAAAATGATATAATAACATTTTATCAGTCAGGGACCAGTCAGAAGACTGAAACCACACCAGTAATTTGAACAGGGAAAGTTTAATATAACAAATTTTTACCCAGTTAAAGGTGATTAATTATTAAAATGGGTAAAGCAAAATCTAAGCTGTAGAGAGGTCATAACTACATAAAGAAACTATTATCCTTAGGGTTGAGAGGAAAGTGAACAAGAAAAAAGCTTAAAAACTCCGAAGAGGGAACTCTGCAAAGCTGAAACTCAGACTTCTTAGGAGAGGGCGTTGTTGCCATAGGAACATGCCACCGAGGCTGTGGTGAAAAAGAAACCGGCCATGTTGAGTTTTGAGAGCTAAGAGCCACCCCCAAAGTGGTAACAAAGAAACTGGCTGGAGGGTGCCACTGATGAATGAGGATTCCTACATCCTTATCTGCTCATTGCTGAGCCAAAAAAAAAAAAAACCCGGAAGGAAAAAAGTCTTTTTCATTCTTCCTCTTCCAGCCTTGCAGTATCCCTCCAGCGCCCTCTACTGGCAGAGCCTAATATCAAGCCATTTGGCAAAGGAGAAATACAATCTACAGATTTTGGTTCTAGTACCTCAAAGGATGGAGCCCTAGCGGTGTAGTGGTTAAGAGTTGGGGAGCTAACCTAAAGGTCAGCAGTTCGAATCCACTAGCTGCTCCTTGGAAACTCTGTGGAGCAGTTCTACCTTGTCATATAGGGTTGTTATGAGTCACGATCAACTCCATGGCAATGGATTTGGTTAGGGTTTTTTTTTAATCTCAAAGTATGGCAAAGAAGATGGATTTGGAGCTGAGAGGCAATACATTAATAACAAACACAAATATATTCAAAGTGCTGAGGAGAAAAAAAAAAAAATCCCATGAACCTAGAATTCTATACCCAGTTAACATATCATTCAAGAATAAAGACAAAATAATGACTAAAAATGTTTTTCTTTTGTTATACTTTATATATACAAGAGAATATAAGTTCCATATTGTTAAGTTAAAGACTTTTCCAGGCAAATAAACTGAGAATTCATTACTAACAGACCTTCAGTGCAAGAACTACTAAAGGATATACCTCAAGAAGGAGAAAATTAAATCCAGAAGGAAGAAGTAAAATTCAAGGGAAAAAATGTTAAGCAAATTAACATATAGGTAAATATAGATAAGAATAAACAGTATGAAACAATAGTGATAAAAATAACTACTAAATCGGGGTATAAAAACAAAGAATAGTTAAAATATTGGATAACAATCTTGGAGATGGGAATAGTCGGAATTGAAATGTTTTAAGCTCCTTGCAGCATTTAACAACAGAGAAAACAATGTGATTCGTGATCCATGGACGTGTACAACAGACACTGGACAAGACTTTCTAAGTATATATGTTGTAATGTTAAGGATTACCTCTAAAGAATAGAAATAGAACAAACAACCTTAAAATCAGTAGAATAGAGAATAATGAAGGCTTACTCAACTAAAGATAAACTAGGAATGGAGAGGAAAGAAAATAATTAAAAAATCAGGACAAACGGAAAACTACAAAATCTTTGGCAGAAATAAATCTCAATTCATCAGTAATTCCAATAACGTGAATGAACTAAACTTCTCAGGTAAAAAACAGAGATTTTCTGATTGAATTTCTAAAAAGCAGCTATATGCTTTGCATAAAAGATGTAGTTAAAATATAATAATATAGAAATATTAAAAGTAAAGGGATGGAAAAGATAAACTAGGTAAATATGGTAAAACCTGCAGAAGCTGGAACCTGGGTAAGGCAGAAACCTGTCAGAGAAGGAAACTCAAATCTTTTCCACTAAAACAAGCAATAGAAAAGCAGTAAGATGGCACACTGTCTAAAGTGGAAAACTTGTGAGACCCAGAAAAACAAGGCAGGCCCGTCGAGTTCTGGCTCTCACAGCTTTTAGTGTACTAATTAATAAAAAGCTGGTGCAGCCATGCTAATGTCAGATGAGAGAGATTTTAAGATTTATTAGAGATAAAGAGGAGTACTTTAGAATAATAAAATGAACTATTCATGAGAAAAAATATGAACTGCTATGCACATAATAACATAGCTTTGAAGAATATAAAATAAAATTTAATAGACTTTTGTGGAAAAATGGGCAAATCCAACATCATGGTGAGAAATGATAGTGTAGTTCTTACAAATTAGAAAATCCAGCAGGCAGGAAAATCAGTAAATATGTAGAATATTTGAATAATGTAATTAACAAACTTTAAGGACATATAAAGAAGTTTTTAGGCAATTCTATAGAATGTATCTTTTTCAAGTACATGTGAAGCACTAACAAAACTGGATCATATACTAGCTGCAAAGCAAGTTTCAACGTATAACCAAAGAAGTGGGGTTATACAGGTCAAATACCCTGCCCTTCATACAAATAAGTTAGAAATTAATTACACAAAAAAGTTAGAAGTTTAAAAACTTACTTCTTAGTGAAGTGCCTAACACATCCCCTGACAAAGCATAGGATCTTTACTAGTGTTAGATTTCATCTACATCATAGACACCACCAAGCCCAGTTCCTCATTTAACTAATGGCTAGTACTTTGTGGATAGCTGCTGGGAGTCAGAGGTGAAATCAGTGAAATCAGAAATAGCTTGGAAGTATATAAAACAAAGGAACCTGGCCCCCAAGGATATTAAATGTACAACCTAGATTCCATTATGCTTGTCCCCATAACAATTGACTTCCAAGAAGTTAAAAATACTTTGGCCTGAAAAGTTTGACTTATCACATTCTTCCTGGACCAGACACATCCAGGTTAGAAAATCTCCCACCCACAATCTCAAAGAACAAAACCACTGTCTGAAAGCTGGATCAGGCTGTCTGCTCTCCAAAATGCTTGAGAAAGGAGCTGCTTACCAGGACTGTGGCATGTTGACTAACAGGTAAGGGGAACCCTAAGAACAAGGACTTTTTGGTGTTTATCCAGAGCTTCCCCAAGAAGAAGACACTGATTCTAGACAAGAGAGGGGAGGGGGGCACTTTGTGCAGCAACAAGTACTCAGGGCAACAACTTCAAGGGAGCCCCAGCTCTCTGTATCCTAATCTGCCCAGCATCCCCTGCTCCAAGCACATGGTACACCAGAGCGCATCCTTGTACAAATGGCACAGTGACTTAGTCCACTTTAAATGAAATACACTGGCAACCTAGTTTCTCAGTTTGCCTCTGGGGAGTTCTCTATAACATTCATTCTCAATGAGCGGGAATATCATCCCCAAGGTGGCAAATTTTAGTTCTTGGTGAAGGAGGCAAAAAATTTAGATATTATAGTGGTTTGTAGTCTTCCAAAAGATCACTGTGCATAAATAGATATATAGTATATCTGTGGTGTTAAATTTATGGTGCAGGAAGGGGGCAATTAGTAGAAAAGTACCTAAAAATTCCCTAACAGACAATAACGAAAAAAGTGGAGACACACTGCTGTAGAAGATAGTCTTCCTGAGTGGACAGACACATTTGAGACTGGTGACCAGACCCTGAAGCAAGGTAATTAAATCCACCTAAGCACTGGCCAGACTAATTAACTAACTAACTAGCCTCTCTTTTGTTAACAGGTTTAAAATTTCAAGAAAACGTGTCAATCATAATTGATAAAACGTCACAGAGCTCAACTCTCAATTTTCCAGTCAATCTGTCAGCAAATATTTTTTTGGCACTCTCTATGTCAGAGCCCTGGCGGTACAGTGGTTAAGAGCTCAGCTGCAAACCAAAAGTTCGGCAGTCTGAATCCGCCAGCTGCTCCTTGGAAACCCTATGGGCAGTTCTACTCTGTCCTGTAAGGTCACTATGAGTCAGAGTTGACTTGAAAGCAACGGGTTTTTGTTTTTTTTTTTAATTTTCATTTTTATTTCTAGATCTGTCTAATACGGTAGTTGGTGGCCAGAAGCCACTTGTGGCTGCCGAGTACTAAAGTGGTTCGAACCTCCAATCTTAAATTGTTGTTGTTGTGTGCCCTCTGACTCATAGTGACCCTATAAGACAGAGCAGAAATGTCCTGTGGGGTTTCCTGGGCTGTAATCTTTATGGGAGGAGATTGCCAAGTCTTTTCTCCCACGATCCACCAACCCTCTGGTTAGCAGCTGAGCTCTTACCCATTGTGCCACCAGGGTCTCTTTTCACAAATTTAATGGCATAAATAATATCTATTTATTAGCTCACAGTTCTGTAGGACACAAGTCCAGGCAGGCCTCTTTGCTCAGATTCTTAAAGTCTAAAATTAAGGTATCACCAGACTGAATTCTCATCTGGAGGTTCTGGGAAAAATCTGCTTCCCAGCTCATTTTGGATGTTTGCAGAATTTAATTGCTTGTGTTTGTAGGACTGAGGTCCTCATTTTCCTTGCCGGTTGTAAGGAGGAGCGACTCTCATTTCCTAGAAGCCACCTACATTCCTTGCCACCTGGCCCCCTCCATCTTCAAATCCAGTAATGGAGAATTTCTCACTTATAGAATCCCTCTCATGTTTTTAATCCCTGTGACTTCTACCAAAAGCAAACCCATTGCCGTCCATTTGATTCTGAGTCACAGCAACCCTATAGCGCTGAGTAGAACAGCTCCGTAGGGTTTCCAAGGCTGCAATCTTTAAGGAAGCCAACTGCCACATCTTTCTCCCTCAGAGTCAGTCACTGGTGGTTTGGAACCGCTGACCTTTCAGTTAGCAGCCAAGCACTCAACTACTGTTCCACCAGGGCTCCTCCTGATCTCTACACTCAAATTCAAAGGGGCATTGAGATTAGGTCAGGTCTACCCTGATAACCTCCCTATCTTAAGGTCAACTGATTTGATATCTTAATTATAACTGCAAAATTCACAGGAGTAAGTGTTTGACTGAATAACTGGGAGAAGCTCTGTGTATACTGGGGACTGAGAAGCTTTGGGCCATCTTAGAATTCTGCCTATTACAGGGGACCAGGGGAATTGATGCAAAATTGTTGCATGAGTAATAAAGTCCTTTGTCTCTGGCCCAGGAGTCTCATGTCTTGTGCCAGCATCCATGAAACATTATAAGTAGCTTGAAAGTAGGGTAAAGACAAATCCCAGACGCGTCATAAAATATACACTGATTTCAAAGTCTTAGCATGAAAAAAGTCTAAGTATGTAAAATGTCCCATAAATAATTTTTGTATTGATTACATGTTGAAATGTTAATATCTTGGATATATTGGATGAAATAAAATAGGTTATTAAACTTAAATATAGCTACTTTGTTGTTAGTTGCTGTTAGGTGCTGTCTATTTGGTTCCTACTCATAGCGACCCTGTGTACAACACAATGAAACACTGCCTGGTACAGTGTCATCCTCACAGTAGTTACTATGCTTGAGTCCGTTGTGGCAACCACGGTGTCAATCCATCTGTTTGAGGGTCTTCCTCTTTTTCACTGACCCTCTGCTTTACCAAGCATGATGTCCTTCTCCAGGGACTGATCCCTCCTGATAATGTGTCCAAAGTATATGAGACGTAGTTTCGCCATCCTTGCTTCTAAGGAGCATTCTGGCTGTACTTCATCCAAGACAGATACATATATTATATATATGTACCTACTAGAGAAAAGTGGAGCCCTGGTAGTGAAATGGTTAAGAGAGCTCAGGCTGCTAACCAAAAGGTCGACTGTTTGAATCCACCAACTGCTTCTTGGAAAACCTATGGGGCAGTTCTACTTTGTCCTATAGGGTCACTATGAGTCAGAATCAACTTGACAGCACACAACAACTAGAAAAATTAAAATTATGTATGGGGGAGTCTTGCACTATATTTCTATTGGTAATCACTGGAGCATTGACGTATATGCCCAGCTAGCATTGAAGTTCTAGTCCCTAGGGCATGGGGTTACAGTCTGGCAGCACAAGAATCTACTGTGTTCTACATATGTTTTGTCTGGCCAGCACAGTGTTCAAATTTTGTATTATTTAAATGCCTTTGTTGTTGTGGTGGTGCCCTAGTGGTGCAGTGGTTAGGAGCTATGGCAAGTTACGGCTGCTAACAAAAGGTTGGCAGCTCAAATCCGCCAGCTGCTCCTTGGAAACCCTATGGGGCAGTTCTACTCTGTCCTGTAGGGTTGCTGTGAGTCAGAATTGACTCGATGGCAACAGGTTTGGTTTTTTTTTTTTTTTGGTGGGGGAGGTTTGTTGTTGTTAGGTGATGTCGAGTCAGTTTTGACTCACAGTGACCCTATCTACAACTGAACAAAGCACTACCCTGTCCTGCGCCATCCTCACAATTGTTGTTATGCTTGAGCCCATTGTTCCAGCCACTGTGTCAAATCCTTCTTGTTGAGGGTCCTCCTGTTTTTCAATGACCTTCTACTTTACTAAGCATGATGCCCTTTTCCAGGGACTGGTCCCTCCTGATAACATGTCCAAAGTACATGAGATGAAATCTCACCATCCTTGCGTCCAAGAAGCATTCTGTCTGTACTTTTTCCAAGACAGATTTTTTTTTGTTCTTCTGGCAGTCCATGGTATATTCAGTATTCTTCAACAGCACCATAATTCAAAGGCATCAATTCTTCTTTGGTCTTCCTTATTCATTGTCCAGCTTTTGCATGCATATGATGCGATTGAAAATACCATGGCTTGGGTCAGGCACATCTTAGTCCTCAAAGTGACGTCTTTGCTTTTTAACACTTTAAAGGGGTCTTTTGCAGAAGATTTGCTCAATGCAATGCAGCATTTGATTTCTTGACTGCTGCTTCCATGCGCATTGATTGTGGATCCAAGTAAAACGCAATTGACCCTTCAATCTTTTCTCCATATATCATGATGTTGTTTATAGGTCCGGTTGTGAGGATTTTTGTTTTCTTTATGTTGAGATGCAATCCATACTGAAGGCTGTAATCTTCATCAGTGAGTGCTTTATGTCTTCTTAGCTTTCAGCCAGCAAGGTTGTGTCATCTGCATATTGCAGGCTGTTAATGAGTCTTCCTCCAATCTTAATGCCATGTTCTTCTTCACATAGTCCAGCTTCTCAGATTACTTGCCTTTAGGTGGAGTATCTATGGTCTAGTATGCTGCAGTCCCCACCATTCCCCCTTGTATTTCACTTGGCTCATTCACGTGTTTGTTTCACTTAACTGGATTTTGTAAGAATTTAAATTTTGTGACCCTTGCAGTAACACTTATATTTTGTTGGACACATAAAAAGATAGTGTCATGGATTGAATTATGTCCCCCCAAAAATGTGTGTATCAATTTGGCTGGGCCATGATTCCCAGTACTGTGTGGTTGTCCTCCATTTTGTGATTGTAATTTTATGTTAAAGAGGATTAGGGTGGGATTGTAACACCTTTACTAAGATCACATCCCTGATCCAATGTAAAGGGAGTTTCCTCAGGGTGTGGCTTGCACCACCTTTTATCTTACAAGAGACAAAAGGAAAGGGAAGCAAGCAGAGAGTGGGGACCTCACACCACCAAGAAAGCAGCACTGGGAGCACAGCATGTCCTTTGGACCTGGGGTTCCTGCATAGAGAAGCTCCTAGTCCAGGGGAAGATTGATGACAAGGACCTTCCTCCACAGCCAACAGAGAGAGAAAGCCTTCCCTGGAGCTGACGCCCTGAATTTGGACTTCTAGCCTACTAGACTGTGAGAAAATAAATTTATCTTTGTTAAAGCCATCCACTTGTGGTATTTCTGTTATAGCAGCACTAGATGACTAAGACAGATAGTAACACAGGAAGACTACTAAAGAGTAGTATTCAATCAGAGGTAATTTACACAGCCCAAAAGGGCTTTAAGAGCTTCAGAAGGAATGGCTCCTTGCTGGGTAGCGAGGTGGCCATGAGTTGGGAGACCTGGCTGTAGACCAACCTCTCTATCTGTGATTCACTGAGAGACCTTGAGCAAGTCAATTCCCCTCTGTGATCTTCTGTTCCCCCAACAACAAAGTGAAGGACACAGTGAGAAGGCTCAGAGCTCCCTCTGAAGGCTTAAATTTGATGGTTTTGCTGGCTAATGCAATTGGAGAAAGCCACAGAAAAGGATAGGACTTAAAGATATTTGCTTCTCTGCCCCTTGTACATTATTTTCCCTGCTGTAATTGACCGAATAGGAAGAGGAGAGTCAGGATGAAGACTCAAAGTCCTAAAGAGTTCCGGTGGGTCGTTTGTCAAAGCAGGGTGTCAAAACACTTGGCTAGACCAATGCTTTGTGTTTTCTATGGATATAGATCACTCAAGTTTTGGCTCTGAACTCCAAATGGTAGATAACCAAGAGCCGGCAGCATCCAGACACCTACATCTGCTCCCCTTCCCTTCCACTCTTGACAACAGCATTTAGTAGAATCCAGAGGCAGATGCCGCAAGCCGGGGCTGTGTGTATGTGAGCTGGGGTTTATGGCTGGCAAGTCCCCACTCTCAGTACCTGTGACATATTTTTCATAACCTGAATTTCTTTAATTAAAAAGCACCCGCCAACTCCTGATATCTGCAAAGATGTGACATAGTGATTGTCTTTGCAGGCCCTTTTGTGGTTGATGCAAACAGGTGTATGCAAAGCCTCCCTAAATCCTCCCAAGTTTAGGAGGAAAAGGGAAAGAAGGTCTTCAGATTGTACGTGTTTTTGTGTGTGTTCATTCTTCTAAAAAGCTCTCCTCTATCAGCAGTGGTTAGAGGAATTAGGGAACATGAACAGCACACATTTCATTTGTTGTTGTTAACTGCCATCGAGTCAATCCCAACTCATGGTGACTTTATGCACAAAAGAACAAAATGTTGTCTGGTCCTGCATCATCCTCACACTTGCCAGCAGGCTTGAATCCATCCTTGTGGCTGTCATGCCAATCCATCTCACAGAGGGTCTTCTGTGCCTACGTTGATCCTTTACTTTACCAAGCATGATGTCCTCCTCCAGCAGTGTTCCCTCCTGATGATATGTCCAAAGCAGTCAAGTCAGACAATGTTGTGAGTCATAAGATTTTCACTGGCTAGTTTTTAGAAGTACATTGTCAGCCTTTCTTCCTGGTCTGTCTTAGTCTGGAAGCTCTGCTGAAACCTGTCCACCATGGGTGAACCTGCTGGTATTTGAAATATCACTGGCATAACTTCCAGCATCATAGTAACACACAAGCCACCACAGTATGACAAAATGACAGACTGGTGGTGGACCTTCCATATCCACACCACAAAATAAAGCTTCGTGTCTCATGACAAACCAAAAGCACAGAGAAACGAATTTGTTGAGTTTGGTCTTACTTTTTAGGATTCAAGGGGCATTTTGAACAGAATGAGCTTGATTGGCTCAGTGAGAAGAGGAGACTAGATCTCTGCTGCCTTTGACATCTGTCCTGTGAGCAACCATTTCTAAAGAAAAATTCTCAACAATAATATTAAGCAGAAGAAGTAATCAGAAGGCGAGGTCTGTCTCATGCAAGCTTGCTCCTAACATTTGCATGTTCAGGTCAGGAGACCAAATGGAGGCCACACACAACATGTCTAATATGTATCAAGCTAACCAACTATTAAGTAAAATATTTTCTGTCCCCATAGCTTAACAATACACCTTCAGATCAACCTGGAAGGCAAGTTTCAAACTTAGACTTCTCAGACTCCTCATGCTGTGCACTGGCCTTGGAGGTGTGGAGGGACCCAGTTCCAGGGTTCTGGCCTGCCCCCTTTTCCTTTTCCACCCACACTCTGTCCTGCACTGCATGAGGCCTTCCACATGTGTGAACAGTCCATCCCACACATCCAAGCTCCACATAAGCCCTCTACAAACAGCTGTCCCTTGGCAGCCCTGCGGGTCTGGTGTATGCATGAGAGAATGGGGTTCTGTCCTCTGGGGGCTAGCCCGGGAGAGTGGCTAAGCCAGCCCTGGAAGCCCAGGGAATTCTGGACTTCTGAACTCAGAGCATATCTAGAAACTGGAGGTGGAGAGGTGTGAGCTCAAGGTAGGCAATGTTCTCAGTCCCCTGGATTCTTCGCCATAGGTGGAGGAGCAGAAGAGCGCTGAAGCAGCACCCTAAAAGTGCAGGGCCAGGGCAAAGACCTCTCTGATCTGGGTCTAAGGGTAATGCTGACTCCATGCTTTCACCTCTGCCCTGGGCCTCCTCTCAAGGTGTGGCTCCTATATCCCCCATCTACCTGAATATGTGCCTCTTCCACTGCTCAGGCCATTATAAATATATATGCCACCTCCTCAGTGCAAACAGCATGGTTGGCTGCTAACCAAAAGGTTTGAGGTTCAAGTCCACCCAGAGTCACCACAGAAGAAAGGCCTGGACATCTACTTCCAAAAACTCAGCCATTGAAAACCCTATGGAGCACAGTTCTACTCTGATATACATGGGATCACCATAAGTAGGAGTTGATTCCATAGCAAATGGTGTTTTGGTTTACCTTCTCTAAGAGAGTCCCAATTCTTAGAGAGGAAATGACTCTCATTCACTCCCACCCTACCAGGATTAAACCAGAAGCTCCCATATTGACTCCCCCAATATTCCTTATGAATCTGAAATGGAAGTTTAAAAGCAATAATGAATGGCATCCTCTGATTCAGGGTTATCCTCTTGGCCTGACAGTTTCTAGAGGGCAAAGACCTTTGTTGCTTGAGACCTCCCCACAGCATACTCTCAAGCATGACTTAATATGGGTAATGAAACTTAATCAATGCCCTTTAAAACAATATTATTTTTTCTGATTATAAAATACAGAAAATTGATAAATGTTTTAAGATTGTGAAGATGTCTGGCATGATTTGTCAGCCAATCACCTTCCTTCAGGGCAGTCCATCAATTTTCAGATGATGCTCACTACTTAAAATTTTCTTTATAGTCTTAATATTTCCCTTCTTGTATGTTCCATCCACTGACGCAGTTCTGTTCTCTCAGCAGCCTAGGCAAGCCTGCTTCCTCTGCACAAATCTTAATAGCCCTTGCTCCTTAACTCCTCAAATTTTATCTGCTAGCTAGTGCAAAGTTGCTTAACACTGTTCTTGTTACATAATAGATGCTTAATTTATTATTGTTATTGCTTAATTTCTTTCCACTTTTCATTAAGAGGTTAAAAAATAAAAAAATAAGTGTGGATAACCCTATTCTCTACATGTTTCTCTGCTTTATTTCATACCTACTCTACCTCCAGGGTCAAGAAGAATGGGAAAATGAAAACCATATCTATTTTTCTTCTCTTTTTAAAATGCCACTTAAACCTTGCTAATGACAAAATATCTACCCTAAAAGTGAAAACATTCAATAAACTGACTTATTTATTGACTATCTCGACTACAAGGTGTCAAATAGCTCTTTTTCAACAGCATTTTGAATAACATCTCAAACAACCAGGAATTCTTATAATGTCAGGTGGTGGCTCTGACTTTTGAAAGAGATTATTTTCTGAGAAGACTGGAAAGATGGAGTTTCAAACCTCATTCTGACCACAGTAGAGGGGAAGCCCTATAGCCAACCTCCCCAGCCATTCCTCAATAATGGGATGACAGCAAGGGAGCCAGAGAACGGGTTAGAGGAGGACAAGATTTCAAGAGAAACAAGTTGATAGGATTTTGTGATAGGCTAGAAAGAAACTTTTGATTTCACTTGGAGAGAGTTAGAGCATAACATGTTTATGTAAAATCCACAATAGTATTTCTTTGGATTTCTAAATATGCTTAAGATTAACCACACTTTAATGTATCCATCACAGCACTAAAAAAACCTGTTGCTGTCTAGTTGATTTAGACTCATAGCGACCCTATAGGACAAAGTAGAACTACCCGATAGGGTTTCCAAGGAGCAGCTGGTGGATTTGAACTGCCGACTTTTTGGTAAGCAGCAGAGCTCTTAACCGCTACATCACCAGGGCTCTAAGCACAGCACTAGGATTTGTTAAATGATAAAAAAGGAGAAATCTATTGCCATTCATAATTAGTAACCAACCAAATGTTGGTAAACATTAATAAGACATAGTAATAATGAAAATATTCAGGCACTCCCCAGAGTTTCACAGAGTCCCAAAGTGTATAAACTGGTGTACCTTTGTCCACAGGTGCTATATCTTCAGCAGCATTTCCTAAGAGCTTGGCTGTGTGTTGCACTTACTAGCGCTGCCTACTACGAAGTGCCTTCCTGCCAGAGAGGAGGCTGAGCATGAAGACTTTGTTTTGACTCTTCAATGACACTTTCAAGTAACCACATTTAAAAATATCTCCTCTTTGATAAAAGGCATCCAAATCAGAAAACAAAAAGTAAAACTATCTCTATCTGCAGACAACATGATCCTCTATATAGGAAATCCCAAAAATCCACAAGAAAGCAACTAGAGTTAATAAACAAATTCAGCAAATTTGCAGGGTACCCGATGAATATACAAAAATCAATTGTTTCTATACACTGGCAACGAACAATCTGAAAAGAAAATTAAGAAAATAATTCCATTTACTATAACATCTATTTACTCTTTTGCATGTGAAAAATTTAACCAGGGAGGTGAAAGATTTGGACAGTGAAAACTATAAAACATTCTGAAAGAAAGAAAAGGAAACCTAAATAAATGGAAAGACATCCAGTGTTTATGGATTGGAAGGCTTAATATTGGGATGATGTCAATACTATCCAAAGCAGTCTATTATTCAATGCAATCTCTATCAAAATTCCTTTTGGCCTTTTTTGAAGAGATGGAAAAATTGATCCTCAAATCCATATGAAATTGCAAGGGGCCCCAAATACTAAAAAAAAATCTTGAAAAATATCGAAGTAAAAGGACTCGCATTTACTGATTCAAAAGGTATTACAGGGGACCTAATACAATCAAGAAAGCAGTGCCAGGAGCAGACTGCTTCCTTTGGACCAAGGTCCGTGTGCCAAGAAGCTCCTAGTCCGGGAGAACACTGATGAGAAGGCCGAGAGAGAGAGAAAGCCTTCCCCTGGAGCTGACACCCTGAATTTGGACTTTTAGCCTACCTTACTGTAAGGAAATAAACTTCTCTTTGCTAAAACCATCCACTTGTGGTATTTCTGTTATAGTAACACTAGATAACTAAGACAGAATTTGGTACCGAGAGTTGGGTGCTGCTCTAACAGATACCTAAAATGCGGAAGGGGTTTTGAAACTGTGAATGGACAGAGCAGTGGCAGCAGCAGAGAAGCGACAGTGGCAGAGAACCAACAGCAGCAGAAGCAGGAGACCAGTGCGAGATGGCACTGGAGCCGACCCACGGAGCAAGAGAGCTGAGTGCCTGTGCGCAGGAGGCTTCCTGGTAAAGTGGGGTGCCTCCAGGCACTTACCGGTGGAGCTACAGAGCTTTGGAACACTTGCCCCAGCAGGGCAGATGCGGGCATGAGGCCCGAGGGCCAAGAGGCCACAGGAAACAGAAGCAGAAGCTGAAGAGACAAGGGACACAAGAAGCTGAAATGCCTCAGTCTCAAAAGGTATGGCCACGACCTCAGGGGTTTCAAAGGGTGGAGTTGTCACTAGGAGAAAGGTACACCTAAAGCCAAAGGAGCAGAGTTGCTGTCCAGTGGGCCTGGAAGGCAGAGCTGAAGCCCAAGGGAGAGGGGCCTCCATTCAAAATCCAGAGACTGTGGCCAATAGCTAGAGTCTGGAGGGCAAGGCCATTGTGTAAATTGTCTCAGAGAACAGAGAATTATTTTCAAAGCCTTTAGAGCTAATGTAATGTGTTCTGCTGACTTGCCTGGTGCCTGTTATCACTTCTTTTCCTCTAGTTTCTCCTATTTGTAATGGAAATGTCTAGCTTGTGCCTGTTCTGCCATTGTACCTTTGGAAGCAGATAACTTGTACTGTAGATTTTACAGATGAAGAGGAATTTCTGGATTTTGGACTTGGAGTTAAGACTTTTGCTATGATATGATGAGGTGACTATGTTTTCCATGTTGCAAGGATGCGATTTTTGGGGGGGCCAAAGGGTGAAATGTCATGGTTTGAATTATGTCCCCCAAAAAATGTGTGTATCAATTTGGCTGGGCCATGACTCCCAGAATTGTGTGGTTGGCCTCCATTTTGTGATTATAATTTTATGTTAAAGAGGATTAGGGTGGGATTATAACACCACCCTTACCCAGGTCATATCCCGGATCCAATGTAAAGGGAGAGTCCCTGGGGTGTGGCCTGCACCACCTTTTATCTCTCAAGAGATAAAAGGAAAGGTAAGCAAGCAGAGAGTTGGGGACATCATACCAGCAAGAAAGCAGCGCCAGGAGCAGAATGCATCCTTTGGACCGAGGTCTCTGAGCCGAGAAGCTCCTGGTCTAGGGAAACACTGATGAGAAGGCCGAGAGAGAGAGAAAGCCTTCCCCTGGAGCTGACACCCTGAATTTGGACTTTTAGCCTACCTTACTGTAAGGAAATAAACTTCTCTTTATTAAAACCATCCACTTGTGGTATTTCTGTTATAGCAGCACTAGATAACTAAGACAAACTGTGAGACTTCATCTCACCTACTTTGGACATGATAGCTGGAGGGACCAGTCCTTGGAGAAGGACATCATGTTTGGTAAAGCAGAGAGTCAACAAAAAAGAGGAAGACCCTCAAGGAGATGGATTGACACAGTGGCTGCAACAACGGGCAGTGTTTCGTTCTGTTGTACATGGGGTCGCAGTGTTTCATTCTGTTGTACGTGGGGTCGCAGTGTTTTGTTCTGTTGTACATGGGGTCACAGTGTTTCATTTTGTTGTACATGACGTCACTATGAGTTAGAGTCGATTCTACAGCACCTAACAACGACAACAGTCACAATGTTTGAAAATTTAAATAAAATACCTTTGAAGCTCAGAAAAGAAGAAAGGTATTACAAAGCTGTAGTAATCAAAGAGTGTGGCTCTGATATAAATATAAACATATAGATCAACGAAATAGAATTGAGAATCCAGAAATAAATCCACACATCTATGGCTAATTGATTTTCAACAAGGATGCTAAGTTCATTCAATGGGAAAAGAATAGTATCTTCAACAAATGGTGTTGGGAAAAATGGATCTCCACGTGCAAAAGAGTGAAGTTGGACCCTACCACACAATGTATATGAAAATTAACACAAAATGGAACACCAACATGAATTTAAGAGCTAAAACCAAAAAAAATCTTGGAAGAAAATATAGGAGTAAAGCTTTGGGACCTTGTTTTTGGCAATGGATCCATAGCTATAACACCAAAAGCACAAGTAATAAAAGAAAAAAATAGATACATTGGACCACATAAAAAATTAAAAAACATTTGTGTATCAAGGGGCATTATAAAGAAAGTGAAAAGAAAACCTACAGAATGGGAGAAAATGCTTGCAAATCATATATCTGATAAGGGTTTAATATCCAGAATATATGAAGAACTCCTGCAACTTAACAACAAAAAGACAATACAATTTTAAAATGGGCAAAGGATTTGAATAAACTTTTCTCCAAAGAAGATACACAAATGATCACTAAGCACATAAAAAGATACTCAATTTTATTAGTCATTAAGGAAATGCAAATCAAAACCATGATGAGATACCACTTCACACCTACTAAGAAGGCAATTATCAAAAAAATAGAAAATAACAAGTCTCAGTGAGGATGTTAAGAAATTGGAACCTTGATTCACTGCTGGTAAGAATGTAAAATTTTGCAGTCATTGTGGAAAAACAGTTGTGCTTCCTCAAAAAAGTTAAATACAGATTTCTCATATGATGCAGCAATTCCACTCCTAGGTATACACCCAAAAGAATTGAAAGCAGCAGCTCAAACAGATACATGTACATCAATGTTGATTACAGCATTATTCACAATAGTCAAATGGTGGAAACAACCCAACTGTCCATCAGCAGATGAATGGATAAATAAAAAGAGGTATATCCATACAATGGAATATTTATTATTCAGCCCTAAATAGATATGAAGTTCTAATACATGCTACCACATGGATGAACCTTGCAAATATTATGCCAAGTGAAATGAATCAGACAGGACAACTATTGCATGATTTCACTTACATGAAATATCTAGACTAGGCAAATGCACTGAGACAAAAGTAAATTAGAGGTTACCAGGAGTTGGGAGGAGGGGGGAATGGGGAATAATTGCTTAATGGGTACTGAGTTTCTGTTTAGGGTGACGAAAAAGTTTTAGAAATAGATAGTGGTGATGGTTGCACAACATAGTGAATGTAATTACATGCACTCCTCACTTATCAACATGGTTAGGTTCCAAAAACCAGGTCATTACATGAAAATCAGCATTACATGAAAATGGAGAATGACACATCAGATCACAAAATGGAGGATGACTACATCACTACATAACTGCCAAATTACATCACATCACTGCCAAACTGAGACTCATGGCCCAGCCAAGTTGACCCAAAACCTTAACCATCACAGCCAGTGTTACTCTTGCCTCACACCTTGGCATTTGTTACTGCCAGATGTACATCATTAATGCACAAAATAGATAGTAGATTTTTACTATAGTCATAAATGCAGAATATCAGATAACAAGATAGTTGATAAGTGTGTAGTGGGTGTAACTTCACTGTATTATACACTTAAAATGGTTAAAATGGAAAATTTTATGATGTGTGTGTTTTTGTATATATATATATATATATATATATATATATAATCTTACCACAACGTTGTTGTTGTTGCATGTCATTGAGTCAATTGAGACTTATAGTGATCATATAGAACAGAGTAGAACTGCCCCATACAGTTTCCAAAGCTGTAATCTTTATGGGAGTAGATCATCAGGTCTTTTCTCCCACAGAGCAGCTGGTGGGTTTGAACCACCAACCTTTCAGTTAGCAGCCAGACTTTTAACCACTGCACCACCAGGGCTCCTCTTACCACAGTAAAATTTACAAACAAAGAAAAGAAAATCTTCAACCTCCCAAACAAAAAAAAATAATTTTCTTCTTTGTAGAAGCCCTTTGCAGTATTTTAGAGAGACTGTCTGGGTAAACTAACCTTAAAACAAATTAACCTCCCTGATTTTATGATGACAGCTTTCTTCCATGATCAGATGGGTTAGTGAGTGGTAACCATAGACATAATAGTACTTCCTGCTCTCGATACTCTCAACACTAGAGACACAGGAGCTGGGCTGGGTTGGTTATTTCTACTTTTTTTTTTTTTTTAACCCTATTCCCAGGTCACACTTGGCAAAGTTATCCTGTAAAGGTGGTGGTGTGTAAGTTGGGAGTGAGGGGAGAGGTATTTCAAAAGTCAGCAGCAAAAATTGTGAAAGGGAGAAGACTTATTGTGTTGTTATGAAATGCCTAATGGATCATTTGAGTACGAAAAGATAGACCCCAGAGTGTGTGCTAGAAGGAGAGGCCAAAACAAAGGAAGGACTGACTGAATATGCAAGAAATGAAGAATTTTTTAGGAGGGGTGGGGGGTAGAAGGAACGGGGGCAAAAGGTTTAGAGAGGGGAGACAATTCAGGATGTAAACTTGACTATACTAGGTCCGAGGTGGAGTCACTTATGCTAAGCCCCATGTCAGCAAACAGAAACCTAGCTAGTTTCTATTTCCTGTAAATGCCTAACCTTCCCAGGAGCTGAAACCAAAGTTAATCAACTGATTCTCCCAGAAATGGAAACTTAAGCTAACTGATTAGAACATGCCTGCTCAGTTTAACCTCGTTCAAAATTTCCCCTTAATCCCAAGTAAGGAAAAAGAATGCCCACCAACCCATCCAAAATGTTCTCAGTATAGCTTCCTTGTTACTGTGTGCCTGTGCCTACAAAACCCTCTTGCTTTGTACAGCTCTTTGTAACTCTTGTCTGACTTCCAGGCCAAAAGTCCCTCAATTCATGAATTGCAAATAAAGCTTATGAGGTTGATCACAAATTTAATTTAGTAGAAATTTTGTTTTTAGCAAGGAAATGTAAGGAAGTCAAGAGAGAGAGGAAAGAGGTGGGGAGGCAGTAACAAGCAACATGTGGTGGGGGGATCTTGACCACTGAGGAATCCTAGGTGGCGAGTATGATTGAGAAACTTTTAAGAATAGAGATGCCTAATATTGCATAGTGCTAGCAGACCTGAAAAATAAGAGGTGTTCAAGTTGAGCTCACAGTAGTGTGTGAATCCACACTGACTCAGGAAGGATTGGGTAGGGAGGAGGCAGAGCTGCAGCTGCTCTCAGAAAGAATACTTGTGCAAATTTTCCTCTTTTCTTAAAAGATATGGGCTGGCTCCAAGAAGTATGTAGGATAGCTGGTATGTAGAAAATAATTGAAAAACAAGTTATTTCTAAATGTTTGCGGTCATGCTGACCATGCTGAATCTCCTGTATAAAAACCCCTCAAGCCATCGGAGCCTAGGAGCACATTACACTTTCACTTTGTGTTGCCAACCTGAGTCACTATTTCTCAATAAAACTCTTTATTTTTACTTCTAGCAGAGGGTTAAATTTTGTTCTTCAATATTTTTGGTGTCATAAGTGAGATATCAAAGGTGAATTATCTTTCGTGACCCCCAAGGCATCGAAGACTCAACCCCTGGTGCCAACTGAGCCATTTTGGGCTCTCTGTTTCCATGAATTCTCGGGAGTCATCCTAAGGTAAATAATCTCTCTCGAACCAGAGTTCCACTCTCTTGTATTGGAACCTCTTTGAGTTTCATTGCAAGATTTGTTTTGTGCTTGTGATTAAGTTTTTCACTATCTTTGGGAGAATGGGGAGTGCCAACTCTAGAGGCAGCATGGAACCCCTTTCTGGGATTCCTGTGCACTACATAAATAAGCACTTTTGTCCCTTAACATGCAAATTCTTGTCTGGTTGGCATAACCTTACCAAGGATAGTTTGGAAAATCAGTGGCCACTTTGGGGGTTCCTTTGAACTTTTGAAATTGGTTTTTCTGTGCAGTAAATTAGAAAATAATGGCTCCTGGGTTAGGCAACCACACTGGGATGCCTATTTCAATTGTTATTAGAGGTCTGTAAGAGATATGAAGACAGTAAGATTGCATCCCTGCAGGATGCCATTTCTAAATCAACTAAACAGAATAAGGACTTGCAGTGCCAAGATTCAGTCCCACTCTCTCTGCTCCTATGCTGGCTGTCTCTCAATTATATCCTTCCTTGTCTTCTAATTTCTCCAACAACACTTTGAACTTCCTTTCTTCCTTGAAAAACTCTCTAAGAAACCTCTGCCTGAAATGTCCTTCAACCTCTATCCCGCAGATGCTGAAAACAGTCCGTGTGTTACTTTTGTCCCTTGGATGTGATCAGAATTATGTAGCACTGTGGAGGATTTTCCAAAATTGCATGATGATCCTAATAAGTTTGTTGAGAAGCTTAAAATTCTTGTTGAAGCTTACAATCTGGGCTCCCAGATTTATTTCAATTGGTCCATATGATAACTGGGCCTGGGAAAGCTTAACTGTAGTTAGAACAGGTGGAACATAATGACCCAAAGTCTGGCTTTAAACACAGATAGGACAGCCACTTAGCTGCTTGAGGATGCTCAGGCAATGAGTAAACAGATACTTGAGGCTATTCCTAAAGCCTTTCCTCCAATAATTTATTGTAAACAGAATAAGGATGAAAGTTTTTATGATTATCAAACCCAGTTGCTCCCAAAATTTTCTGAACACTCTGGTTTAACCCTGGAGGACATGGGTGCAACTGGAGATTTCAATGCTATTTTCTTATCTGAAGTAAAACCTGAAATTGCAACCTTAGTTAAACTGCATCGATTAACAGCCCCCACTGTGGAATCAACGAATCTGGCTTATAAACTTTCCCAGACTCTTGAGGCCGAACAGGATAAAAAGACTAACAAATTCACGACCCTCCAGTTGCAGCAATACAGCCCCCAAATCAAACTAAAAATACCAGAACTTCTAATGGCCCCAAAGCTGGCATCTGCCACTATTGTAAGAAACCTGGTCATTGGAAAAATGAATGTTTTAAAGTTAAAAAAATAAATAAAAACTCCCTAACAAGATGTCCTTCAACTTGATATGGAATGAAAGGGCTTTGGGAACAAAATGAGCTTTTCCTATGGTGGTGGCTAACCCACAAGGGGAAACTGTTATAAATATTAATGTAGAACCTTGTAAATTTTTTATTTACACTGGAGCCCCCATCTGCTATTAACCTCACGTATTTTTTACAAAAGCCTGTGCCCTAGAGTACACAAATCTCTAAGGTAGTGGGGGTTGTTAATCAGGTACAAACACTGACCTGTTCTCAATCTTTCCATAATATGTCTTGGTCCTTTTGAAGACTTACACCTTTTCTGCTTGGTCCTGGTACCCCTGTTACTATATTGGACCGAGATCTTTTATCTAAATGGAATTGTCACCAACAATTTACAGAAAAATGAGAAATAATTTTGAGTTTGCCTGATGGCCCAAAATTTACCAACATAAGTCTTGAATTAGAGCAGATTCAAAAGGAACAGGTTGCTTACTGCTTACTGTCTGTAAGCACTAGTTATGCATAATGATGACTCAACTTAATCCAGCCCTCTTCCCCTGATATTCTTTTATTAATTCCTGAAACTTTATGGGTCACCACATCTACTGACATGGGCTGAGTTTTGTCAGAAGAACCAATTAAGATTAAAATAGGTACATTTAAACCCTTGCAAATGATTCCTCAATATCCCCTTAAATGAGGAGCTAAGGAGGGACTAACTCCCATCATACTAGAATTCCTTTCTAAAAGCTTGATTGTCCCCTATATCAGTCCTTGCAATACCTTTGTTCTCCTTGTTAAAAAAACCAAACAATAGAGGCTGCAGATTTTTCCAGGACTTGTGTGTCACTAACCATATCATTATTCCTAGGTTTCCATTAGTCCCAAACCCGCCCTGGTGTTGCAGTGGTTAAGAGCTCAGCTGCTAACTGGGTCGGCAGTTCGAATCCACCAGCCACTCCTTAGAAACCCTATGGAACAGTTCTAACTCTGTCCTAGAGGGTCGCTATAAGTTGGAATTGACTTGATGGCAAAGGGTTTGGTTTTTTAGTTTTTAATGTTCCCCCAGACGCCACCTGTCTTAGTCATCTAGTGCTGCTGTAACAGAAATACAACAAGTGGATGGCTTTGACAAAGAGAAATTTATTCTCTCACAGTCTAGGAGGCTACAAGTCCAATTTCAGGGTGCCAGCTCCATGGGAAGGCTTTCTCTGTCAGTTCCTGAGGAAAGTCCTTGTCATCAATCTTCCCCATTTGAGGAGCTTCTCAGCTCAGGGACCCCAAGTCCAAAGGACATGCTATTCTCCTGGCTCTTTTTCTTGGTGGTATGAGGTCCCCATGTATCTCTGCTCACTTATCTTTTTTATATCTCAAAAGAGATGAGCTTCAGACACAACCTAATCTTGTAGATTGAGTCCAGTCTCATTAACATAACTTCCACTAATTCCACTTTATTAACATCGTAGAGGTACGATTTAGACACATAGGAAAATCACATCAGATGACAAAATTATGGACAATCACACAATACTGGGGATCATGGTCTAGACAAGCTGACAAATATTTTGGAGGGACACGATTCAGTCTATAACACCACCCATTTCACAGTTGTTGACCTTTGCAGTGCTTTTTTAGTATTCCTGTGCACTTTGAAAATCAATATTTGTTTGCCTTTACCTGGGAAAGCCATCAATTTACCTGGACTACAATGCTCAAAGGGTTTACTGAATCTTCTACTTATTTCTCTCAAATTTTACATGCAGATTTGCACCGTTTACAAGTTACCAACAAATCTACTTTGTTGCAGTATGTTGATGATTTGTTGATTTGCTCAAAGTCCCAGCAAGCTTGCCTCAAAGATAATGTAATTTTATTAAAATCTAGCTGCTGGTGTACATAAGGTTTCCAAAGAAAATTTACAGTTTGCCCCAAACTTCTTTCTGTAGAACCGATTCTGACTCACAGTGAGCCTATAGGACAGAGTAGGACTGCCCCATAGGGTTTCAAAGGAGTGGCTAGTGGATTTGAACTGCTGACCTTTTGGTTATCAGCCAGATCTCTCTTTTGTCAAATATTTAGGTCATTTAATCTCTGCAGAAGGCATTTCCATTTAACCTAAACATAAAGAAGCTATTTTTTGCTTTCCAACTCCCTAAAACAAATAAAAAACTTCAAGGATTTTTAGAGCTTTGTGGCTTTTGCAGAATTCGGATTCCTAATTCTTCTTTGTTGGCCCAGCCCTTATATAAATATTTAAAGGCCTCTGAATCAGATTCATTCCAGATTGCACAAGAAGACCAGAAGGCCATAGAGGAATTAAAAGGGACTTTAACAAAAACGTCTGCTGTAGCTTTCCCAGCTATCTCTTAGATTTTTTTTTTTTTTTCTTTTTTGTACATGAAGAGTCTGGAAACATTTTAGGCGTGTTGACCCAGAAACATGGAGGCTATCAAAGATCTGTAGGCCATTACAGCCTGCAGTTTGATCCTATAGCTAAAGGACACCCTCACTGTCTCTAGGCTGCAGCTGCTATAGCCAAATTAGTAGAAAGCACTGCAAATATAGTGCTAGGAAATTTTTTAGATCTTTATTTGCCTCATGCCGTATCTTTCATACTTAATTCTGCTTTGATTCAACAGCTTTTGCCAGATGACTCACTTCTTATGAAGTTCTCCAGCTGCATCTAATGTTAGACTACATTCTGTGACTTGTTTAAATCCAGCCATGCTTCTCCCTGGTACTGACAATGATAATTACCCTATACATAACTGTCTGGTTTAACTGAACAGCTTTTGACTCCTTGAAAAGATATAAGAGAGATCCCTTTAACTAACCCTGATTTAGTTTTGTTTGTGGATGGTTCTCATTTAAAACCAAATTCCACCAGCTCTCATTACCAGGACAGATATGCCATCACAACTTCTACTGAAGTCCTTGAGAGTCAAACTCTCCCTGAGGCTACTTCTGCCCAGCTAGCTGAATTAATAGTTCTTAGTAGAGCTTGCAAGCTTCCTTCAGGAAGGTCTATTAATATTTACACTGATTCTAGGTATTGTTTTTGGGGTTGTACATGATTTTAGCATGTTACGGAAACAAATGTGATTTTTAACCTCTTCTGGAACTGCCATAAAAAATGCAATTTTAGTGGCAGACCTTTTAAACACTCTATTACTCCCCTCTGAAATTGATGTAATGAAGATCGAAGTTCACCAGCCAAAGGGAGTACCTCAAACTGAAGAAATTAAAGGGAACACTCTTGCAGACAGAGCAGCCAAACAAGCTGCTTCCAAAATTATTACTGCCCTCATGAAGAACAAAGAAAAGGACCCTTAGACTCATTTATTTATGGCTCCAACTTTCAGAAAAGCATTCAAAGCAGCAATTGGCCCAAGTAGGAGAGATTTAAATATGGAAAAAGGCAAGTTTTTGTCAGAACCCTGCGACTAAAATATGGACAGGACCTAATCGGAAGCCTGCCCTACCCAAACTTTTGCATATTCCTATGTTGCAGACCATACATGGAGGTTCTCACATAGGATGAGATAAAATGATAGAGACCCTAAAAGAATATTGGTAGGGGAATCTTTCTGAAGCCACTGAACATGTTGCCTCCCATTTTCCCATTTGCCCCTGCTACAATCCTGGAAAATGTCTTAAAGACCTACCTGGACAATATCGCTTGTCCCTTGGGCCCATGCTTGAATGACAGCTATATTTCATTCAGCTCCCCACCTTTAATGGTTATATATATGTGTTGGTGGTGGTCTGTAGATTTTCTCATTGGGTGGAGGCTTTCCCCTGCTGCCATGTAACCGTGGCCTTTGTAGCCAAGAAACTCCTTGAAAAAATCATTCTTAACTGGGAAGCACCAAAGATTCTTTGTAGTGATGGGGGACCCACTTCACTGGTCAAGTCATTCAAGAAAATTGTCAAATCTTCTCCATCTTTCAGAAATTTCATTGTCCCTATCACCCTCAGTCTTCTGGCCTAGTGGAAAGGACCAATGGGATAATAAAAACTCACCTGGTCAAGTTTCATGAGGCCCTAAATTTGTCTTGGATCAATGTTCTTCCTTTGGTCCTTTTAAATTTAAGGTATACCTACTTTGGGTCCCATAAGCTTACCCCTTACAAAGTAGTTACAGAAAGGCCCATGGACCTCCCTTATGTTATTATGTTGACTCCAACATTGTTTGACCTGAGTTATTGAGATATTGTCAATCCTCAATCCAATACTCTAAAGAATATTTTTCACAAGTTAAAGAAGCCTGTGAAGACCAGAGACCAGGACCTCAAAGTCTGCTTAATATTGCTCCAGGGGATTGTGTATACTGGAAGAGACATCATTTAAAAGACTCCCTGGAGCCTCATTGGAAGGACCGTATTTAGTTCTCCTTACTAATTCTTGTGCTGCTAAATTATAGGGTGTTAAAACATGAATCTATTTGTCACAACTAAAGAAGGCCAAGATCCCCCTGTGGGCTCACCAACCCTCTGGAGAACTCAAAATCACTTTAAAATACCCCAGTGGCCAGAAGCAGACTACATCTGAGGTAGACAGCTAGTCCCAAGATCACAGAAAAAGATATCATGCATGTGGCCAAAATTTTTGGACTTTGTCTTGTAATTGTAGCTATTCTTATGTTTTTGTCTTTGCTTCATACTTATGATATTATTCCTTGGTAATTGTATTCAAAATGAAGGTACCTTTATGTCTTCTCTTATTCTTAACAATTCCTTCCCGTACTGGGAAAGAAAGTGCGTTTGTCAGGTTAACCCAATCTGTTGCCAATGCCAATAAATGAACCGAATGTTGGATCTTTCATCTCTCCCCACAGTCTGGACATTAAAACTCAGATCCATTGGCATCTACTGTACTAGGCTACAGTCATGTACCCTGTGCTACTGTTAACCTAAACATCACTTCTACATGGGCTATACATATTAGATTATGGCATCCCCCTGGAGTATTGGCTCAACCTCAGGTACCACATCTTAATCTAATCTTAATTAGAACAAAGAAGTGTTCTGAAGCTGCTTGGGACCCTTCCAATCCCAAATTTCCAAATGATTTTTTAGTTTCTTATCTAAAACCCCCTAGGTTTTTGACTGACATTCACATAGCTAATATAACAAATTGCAAGAGTAGATTTGAAAAAATCTCCTGCGTCAACCTTTGGAGTCCCAAACAGTTAGGATTAGGATGACTACCAATCTGTAATAACTCTGTAATGGAAGAATGACTCACACAAGTAAATCGACCATTCCCTTTCCACACAATGAAATGAAAATTGTGTGATTTGCACTCCCTATGGGTATACATTTTTATGTCGGGGAACAAACTATCCTGTAATAACAAAACCTAACCTCAAAGACAGACCTTGAACTTGGGCATTGCCTTTTCTAGATGGCTGGAATATGATGGGCCAATGCACTTTAGGACGTTTAGGAGTACCTGTAGCAAGACATTCCTATAATGAAAATATGCAGTGGACTGATTATTTGAAGCTTCTTACTCATTATAAAAGAAATGAAGATCCTTTGAACTGGGCAGACCAAATGAAATACCAAAACCCTATAGCCAAAAAACCTAGCTTAGGATGGGTGTTCATCTGAGCCTTTTTTCCCTGGTATGGAATCCTTCAGCTTAAAAATCCTATTCACAACCTATCTGCTAGTATGGCCCAAATTGTTGATGATATTGCAGATGGACTGGCAGCTCAGCAGCAACCTTTAAACTCCCTTGCTAAGGTTATATTGGATAACAGAATAGTTCTTGATTTTATTTTAGCTCAACAAGGAGGGGTTTGTGCCATTGCTAACACCTCTTCGTGCACCTGGGTGAATGCCTCAAGAGAAGTAGAACAAGATGTCAGAGAAATCCACCAGAGGGCTACTTGCCTGCACTCAAAACCTTCTCTGTTTGACTGCCCCTTTTTTGATATCTTTAGCTGATTGCCCAGCCATTGTTCTTGGTTGTGCTCATTATTACTTACTGGACTAATTCTTTCGATCATTATATTGTTAGTTACTGGACTAATGAAATGCTTTATGAAATGCTTGTTTAATGTTTGTATATCAGGCTAAAGCCCCTCTTCTTATGCAAGGAATTATGTATCTTGAAAAACTTATGCTCTGTAACAGCTAATCTTTTGCCTCTTCCCTGTCTTGCCTCTAAAGCATTGTGCATTGACCCTTACTGTTTGGGATCGGCCTGAATTGTTCCTCACATATCACCTTGTCTGCTACCCCCATGAGAGCTAATCCAACTCACCCTGAAGACAAGTCCTATTAGCAAGGCAAAGTGAAGACACAGCCCCTTGTGAAAAGGCAGATAAAAGCCCTTGCAAAAGACAAGTGACTCTATTATGAGTGATGTGATCAGCACCCTCTGGTGGAGGCTTGATCAAAAGGGGAGAATGTGCTAGCAGAGCTGAAAAATAAGAAGCATTTAAGCTGAGCTCACAGCAATGGGTTAATCCATACAGACTTGGGGGAGGATGGGGCCAGGCGAGGCAGAACTATAGCTGTTCTCAGAAAGAATACTTGCACAAACTGTCCCCTGTTCCTAAGAGAAATAGGTTGGCATCAAGAATTCTGTAAATTAGCTGGCATGTAGAAAATAGCTGAAAAACAAGTTATCTCTAAACGCTTGCAGTCATGTTGACCGTGCTGAATCTCCTGTATAAGAACCCCGCACGCCATCGGAGCCTTGGAGCACACTGCACTTTCACTTTGTGCTGCCGCCTCGAGTTGCTTTCCTCAGTAAAACTCTGTCTTTACCCCTAGCAGAATGCAAGTGTTTGTTCTTCAACAGTATTTTGCCTTGGAAATCCTATAGAGCACAGCTCTACTCCGACACACATGGTGTTGCCATGACTGGAGGGCAACTAACGATAACAACAATATTGCATTTTAAATCATTATATACAGCCATGCTGTAACCTCTCTCCTTGCCTCAAACCTTCAGGGGGTTTGTGGTGCTAGGAGGTAGGAGGGAGGGAGGGGTGTTGGAAATGAAAGGCATTACTGGAAAAGAAGGCTGCAATTCATGTTTACATAAATGAGGGAAAACTCAGAGTAGAAATCAAAACTGACTGGAGGCAGAATCTTAGCTTGAAGTGATTAAGAAAAACGTAAGCCCTTTCACGACCAAGTCTTGGAAGAAGTACAGCCAGAATGCTCATTAGAAGCAAGGATGGTGAGACTTTGTTTCACTTACTTTGGACATGTTATCAGGAGGGACCAACCCCTGGAGAAGGACATCATGCTTGGTAAAATAGAGGGTCAGTGAAAAAGAGGGAGACCCTCAATGAGATGGACTGACCCTCAATGAGTGGCTGCAACAAAGGACTCAACCATAGCAACAATTGTAAGGATGGCACAGGACCAGGCAGCATTTCATTCTGTTGTATATAGTGTTGCTATGAGTTGGAATTTACTAGAAGGCACCTAATAACAACAACAACGCTACCAAGAATCTTCAGAGGTTTTGATGGGAATATTTAGTTTCTTAAGGAGATTGAGACTTTCAGTCAGTTTGAAACTATATATTAAAAAGAGGAGTGACTTCAGAAGTCTGTAGGACACAAGGACGTCCTGATGGCTAACACCTGGGTTAAGGTATCAACACTTACAGTGGGTAGAAAGAAACAACTGTGAAGGTGAAAAGCTACTGAGGAGTTCAGCTTCACTAACCCTGACCAACATGAAGTGCTCTTTTATTTCCAGTGGCACTTTCCCACACTCTTAGGTGGGCTGACCATGTGACCAGCTCCGGCCAATGAAATGTGAATGAAAACAACATATGTCACTTCCTTGCCAAGATATCTAATCCTCAGCTCCTGACTCTCCCGCCTTCTCTTTCCTGGCTCTGGTGATGGTAGACCTGCTCATTGGGATGGGATGCCATTTGGAGACCTGGAGGACGATTGTTGTCAGCTGGCAGCACCTATGGCAGACTTTGCATGAAGAAGAAATAAAAACTTTTGCTGTTAAGCTACTTAGGTTTAGGGTTATTTGCTGGTCCCTACTGATGGCTATGCCAAGTTACAGCTTCTAGTTCAAGTTCATTGAACACTGACTGGAGCAGGCATACAGAGCTCCCCTACCCCACAGGAAAACCAGAAACAGCAGAATTCTGAACCCAGCAGAAAAGGCACTGTTGTGGCGAAAACCATGATAATTTTAGCCACATTCCATGCAGGGCTTTCTCCACTCTAACAGTTCTTAGGTCAGCACTACAGCATCCATTTTGCATCTCCCACTTTCCTGGAGACTGTATCTTCAGGGGAGAGCAGAGCTGGCTGCCATCCATCATTTTGGAAAGTGATGAGGTTTACAGAGATAGATCCCTAAACAAAGGACAAGCACATTAACAAATCTAGCTGTCCAAAAGTCAGGGCTAATGTTAACCGAGATGAACATTACTGAGATTCCATCAAGATGTCCTGTTATTTATTTAACTTTTCCATTTTCATTTTTTATTTGGGTAAGATAATTGCTTGTGATAAGCCTCTGGTGTGGAGGTCTAGGGCATACAGACTGGCAGAGACAGGCTTCAGTCTGTGGTCTCTGTATGCACTGGGGAAAGGAAATGGTGTATTCGCATATTGAAATGATCTCAATTAATGTGCTTCAGTGGATTTTCTTCAAAAACAGGACCTCTCCAAAGTGAATAGCCTACTTGTTGACAACAGGAAAAAAGCCTCTTAGGAAGATAATGTGTTTACCTGCTTGAAGAAAGATCTCTTCTGAGAGAATTTCATAAGAAACAAAAATCCGCATAGTGTTTCTTCCCCTGGCTTTGGTACCACAATTTTACTTGTGTATTTCACTTCATAGCATCCATAGCATCTACACCAGTGGGTCCCAATGCATCAACTGAACAAGACCTGTTAATAAATGATGACGTTATCATACAATCATGAGCATTTCAATGGAAAAACAACCTTGATCTTCAGGCACTGTGTGCCCATCATGCACCTCTCCTCCCCAGCCCACCCTGTCCCTCTCCCCCTACTGCCCTGTCTGTTCTGGCCTGAATTTCCCAGAAGCTTAAGTAGAAGCAAACCTGGAGGTGGTTCCTGGTTTTGTGAGGCTGGTAATGGCTGGAGGCGGATTTGAGCATTTTGTTGGATCACAACGAAAACAAGCCCCCAGGAGTGGTAATGGGATCTTCCTCTGTTCAGACAAGAAAACTGAGGTTTGCAGAGTAACTCATCCACACTGATGCTTTTGCTGCTGCCACGGCCAACAAAGAGTCAGCTCCAACTCACGGAGACTCCACGTGTGTCAGAGCAAAACTGTGCTCCACAGAGTTTTCAATGGCTGATTTTTCAGAAGTAGATTGCCAGAACTTTCTTCCCAGATGCCTCTGGATGGATTTGAACTTCCAACCTTTCACTTTGTGGCCAAGTACCTAACCATTTGCACTACCCAGGGATTCATAAACAAAGGATAAACAATACCAAAAGGATTTGACCTTTCCACCCTCTGTTTAGCCAAACCTACTAATTGTTTACAAGTCAGTTTAAATCCTTGCTCCTCCAAGAAGCCTTCCTTCTCTTGTCTCCCCTCCCAGTTCCCTTCCTTCACTGTCTGAAACACTCTTTTGGCCAGGTCATTCACTGCTTGAGAAACCTTTTCAATTTTCCCTGCCTTACTCCCCCCAGATTGAGAGCTGCCCCAAGGGAAGGCCACGCCCCAGTCAACTTCAGATTTGGGGGTGTCATGGATTGAATTATGTCCCCCCCAAAATGTGTGTATCAATTTGGCTGGGCCATGATTCCTGGTATTATGTGATTTCCCTATATGTTGTAAATCCTGCCTCTAAGATGTTAATTAGGGAGGATGGGTGGCAGTTGTGTTAGTAAGGCAGGACTCAATCTACAAGATTGGATTGTGTCCTGAGGCAATCTCTTGAGATATAAAAGAGAGAAGTAAGCAGAAAGACGGGGGAACTCATACCACCAACAAAGCAATGCCAGGAGAAGAGTGTCCTTTGGACCCAGGGTCCCTGCACGGAGAAGCTCCTAGTCCAGGGGAACATTGATGAGAAGGCCAACAGAGACAGAAAGCCTTTCCCTGGAGCTGACACCCTGAATTTGGACTTTTAGCCTACCTTACTGTGAAGAAATAAATTTCTCTCTGTTAAATCCATTCACTTGTGGTATTTCTGTTATAGCAGCACTAGATGACTAAGAAGGGGGGAGAGAGATGGGGGAGTTTCACCCCAATCTGGCCCACAAAAAGATAAAGGAAAGAATGTTGGACGTAAACTCTGCAGATGGCTCATTCTATCATCTCAGACTCAGTGGTTTTAGGGGACGGGGAGTCCCACTTCGGAAAATAGAGCCATCAGAAACAAGTATTTAGCCAGTCTGTGGTAGGAGCTGGACCGGGTGCTACACTGAACAAGCAAGACAGATGAGGACTTGAGGAATCTTACAGTTCCTAGGGGCTTTTTCCCCATAAAAAAGATTTCCTTAGTTTGCTCTAAAGATATTTTATTTCTACTTAGCTTTAACTACCAATTCTCACGACTATATTGTAAAAATTATGAGTATATCATTGCATATAATAAAGTATATGTGTATTTATGTACAAGAGGTCCCTGGGGATCTGCTTCTGCAAAGATTACAGCCAAGAAAACCGTATGGAGCAGTTCTACTCTGTAAACATGGAGTCGTCATGAATTGGAATAACTCGATGGCAATTTTTTTTAATGTACATAATATATATACATACGTTAGTTTACATACATATATATAACATGTAGAGTGTCCTGGGTGGTGCAAATGATCAAGCGCTAGACTACTAACCAAAAGTTTGGCAGTTTGAACCCACCCAGAGCACCTTGAAAGAAAGGCCTGGCAATCTGCTTAGTTCTACCATGGAGCATAGTTCTACTCTGCAATACACAGGGTTACCATGAGGCTGAATCGACTCCATGGCAACGGGTTTGATTTTGGCATTTATATAACAAATATGTGCAGTTCAAAGACTTATAATAAAATGGTCTCCCATAAGTCTACTATCCAGGTTAAGTAATATGGCACAGTGGTTAAGAGCTCGGCTGCTAACCAAAAGGTTGGCAGTTCAAATCTACCAGCCACTCCTTGGAAACTCTATGGGGCGGTTGTACTCTGTCCTCTAGGGTTGCTATAAGTCAGAATGGACTCGAGCACAATGGGTGGGTAATACCTCTAATTACCGTGTGCCCCTCCTCAACACACCCCAATCCTGTTCCTCCTCCATTTCCCATGTTTTGTGTGAACCATCCTCTTATTTTGCCTTATAGTATTGCCATGCACACATGTATTACCACAAAATATGTTGTCTTGGTTCACGATTTTTTTCACCTTTCTGTAAATTGCATAAACTGTATGTCTTCTCCTATAACTTTCTTCTTTTGTTTTTTGCTCAACATAACATCTGTAAGATTCAACCATGTTGAAAATAGCGGTAGTTCATTCATTTTGACTCCTATGTAACTTTATCCCATATGAGTACACAACAATATTTTGTATCCATTTTCCTTCTGGTGGATATCTGAGCTAATTCTAATGTTTCTGCATTTACTATATCAACCATATTCCTCTGAGGAGTCTTGTACTTATGTCTCGGTGCACGTATGCTAGAGTAGATAGCTAGGAGTAAACCTTTTGATGATTTTTTGGAATAAAATGCCTTCAAGTTGGCTAGATAAAGTCAAATGGTTTTCCAAAATAGTTACAATATTTTATGCTCTCACCAGCACTGTGTAAGAGTTTCTATTGCTCCACATCCTTTCTAGCACTTGGTATTGCCTACAGCAGAAGATTTGAGGTGGCCCTATCTAAATATCTTAAAAATAGAGAAGGAATCATCTATGGGTACATAAACCCACAGGACTTAAAAATTAGACTCTCAGTGTAAAATACACCTGGTTACATGTTTTTATTTATTAAAATAGTGTGGTTTTAGCTGAGTACACTGTCAAAATCCTAATATATAAAACCCCAAATTTATAAACTAAAAGAAGTGAGGACAGATCGTTATGTTGCAAAAGGATTCATTACTTATACAGAATTCACAAAATGTAATAAAACATGACGGGTAGAGTATCTTAGTTATCTAGTGCTGTTTTAACAGAAATCAACCGCAAGCAGGTAGTTTTAACAAACAGAAATAACTTTCTCACAGTTTAAGAGGCTAGAAGTTGGAATTCAGGGTGCCGGCTCTCGGGGAAGGCTTTCTCTCTCCATAGGCTCTGGGGGAAAGTCCTTGTTGCTTTTCAGCTTCTGTTCCTTGCTTCTTGGTGATCTTCATGTGGCAGGGCATCTACCTTCCCCCATCTCTGCTTATTTAATCTGTTTTTATACCTCAAGAGAAGCTGATTTAAGACACGCTGTACACTAACTCTGCCTCATTAACATCATAAAGAAAACCCATTCCCAAATAGGCTTAATCCACAGGTATAAGGGTTAGGATTTACAACACATACTTTTGGGGACACAGTTCAAACCATAACATATGGCCACATGTACCTATACATACATCGGGTCTCTGTGCAGTGAGGCCCTTTTCAGGAGGAATGTCATTGATTCCCCTCCTGTTGTGGAGCAGTTCCACAGTAGACCTTTGCCGTGGCCATGGAATACACACGAGTCTGGCAGAGGAGCTTCAGTGGTGCGTCCATCCTCAGCTTCTGCCGACATCGAACATTCCTGCCTTCAACGCTCTCTCCTTCTCAGGATGAGAACAGACTCTTCTGGGTAATCAGCTTCCTGACACTGGACAGGACATTTCAAGAGGGCAGACGCAAAGTCCACTTCCCTTATCACGTACACTTAGCCCACAGCCCAGTGCCCGGCACAGGCTGAGCACTCAGAAAACTTTTGTTGAATACATGAACTACCACTCAAAGAATAGGGCGTGTCTTCAATTATTGCTGGCTTATTCATGCATTCATTCCAGAAAGGACACTCACCCTAATGTCTGGTCCGCATGAGAACAGGCGGGGCCACTTCTCTTCATTAGCACTGTGGGCTCAGTAACAAGGAGTTGCAGCGCTGTGAACTGACCAGAGGGGAGACATTTACAATGTCCCTAAAGCCCAGAAGGGCCAGGCCTCAATCAGGCTGTGGGGATACCAGGAAGGAGCCATAGAAAGCATCAAAGTGGACTCACCAGAGGAGACTGAGAGTGCAGAGCATGGTGCTAATAAGAGAGAGTGAACGAGGAGCAGGAACCAGCGTGGCCACCAGGAAGCTGTGCTGGGTGCGTGGAGGGAGCAGGGTGAGGGAGCCCTGGGGAGAAGACCCCTCTTTCAGGAGCCCACCCAGGCTGAGATACCTGACATGATGCTGGTGAACTCCATGACAATCTCTGACTCTGCTCCACTGTTCTCTATGTGACATCCTTGTAAAAGATGTACCCAGCCAGCTAGACAGACAGACTTGGTGAAGAAGCAATGAGAGATGGGGGCTCAACAGAGAATCTCACCCAGAGAGTGTGGAAAGGAATGGAATGGGGCCAAAGAAGCTTTCTGAGAGAGAAACAGACAGAAGTGGCAGATAGGGTGGCTGACACTGAGAAGAGAAAAGGGCCAGAGTGCACAACGTCTGAGAGGCAAGCAGAGTCTATACAGAACCCAGGGCGGAGCTGCTGTGGAAAATTCTGTAAGCAGGGCACACTCTGAGGACAGCTTCACCAGAGAAAGCCAGGTTAGGGGACACACAGGGGCCATAGGGGATAACTGGCCTTTGGACCTTGGACCAAGGCACCAGAGAGGAGCTTGAGGGACTCCAGGGTTTTATTTTTGTAATCCTTAAATTCCTAAAAAACAACAACAACAAGATTTTATAGAAAGGCACCCCTAGTAATCTGAGAGCTGGCATCACTGCGTGCTGCTATCCTAGCTTACATGTCTCCTGGAGAGTATCCCTTCTATATCCCAGAGCACACTCCGCCATCTTGTTCTGGTCACTGCTCTCCCTTCTTATCTCCCCATCTGCAGTTGAAGGAATCAATCTTACTAAGCACCCCTTCGCTCCACTCCCCTCAGTTCCTCTTCCTCTTTTCAATCCTTCCATCCTTCTACGTAACCTTTGTGTGACGTGTGTTTTTATTCTGTCTTTTTCCATTTCTTTCTTACTCCTTGTCCTCCCTCCTCTTCCTCTTTTTTCTCCCTTCTTCTTTTCTTTTCTTTCTCCACCTCCTCCTTCTTCTCTTAGAGTGTGTTGGTCTGTTCTGGGTTTGAATATTTTGCAGATGATGAGCCAATGTCTACCAGACAACAATGCATTGAGGTGGATTACTTAGCCTTTTATTAGTCATTTCAGTACTGCCTGGAAGTTTAGAAGCTAAGTGAGATCCTTCCTAAAATGTGCCCTTGGACTTTACTATTATGGCCAGCCCTGAGCTGAGTACATGTCTCATGTCTACAAAGAGCAAGAGGTAACGGAAACAGCAGCAGGAAAGAAGACTGTGAGTCCCACAGTATCATACACATAATAATCTCAAAAAATTCTAGCCGAATTAAATGGAATCAGGGATAAATCAATTATCTATTGGGAAATATGTTTCCAGTCTGGAATGATTTTCCATGGAAGAGAAAAGGATGGTGTCCTCTGCTACTCTTTGTGAATTGGGAAGATTCTATGTATTCTGGATGCTTTAAATTTGTCATGGATGATGGCTAAATGTAGGAAGTTGGATTTTAACCTTCTAAGGCCCTCCTAACCCCAATAATCAGCCATCATCCCAACCTAAACACTCCCTCCATATCCATATCCCACTTGAAACTGCAAATCTTGAAGTCATCTGTGAGTTTTTCCTCCCACATAGCCTCAAATATTCAAATAGCTTTTCCTACCCCTTAACCTGTTGCTGTCAAGTCGATTCCAACTCATAGAGATCCTAGAGGACAGAGTAGAACTGCCCCATGACTTCCCAAGGAGTGGCTGGTGGATTCGAACTGCCGACCTTTTGATGAGCAGCTGAACTCTTTAACCCCTACACCACCAGGGCTCCTACTCCCTTATTGAGGTCCTCATGTTTTGAATTCTTCCCCTCCTCCTCCCCCACAGCCTCTACCTCTGTTTAGCCCCTCTTCGCTGTTTGCCTGGGCCACTGAACTGTCTTCCTAAGTGGACTCCATGCCCCTAGCCTCATCTCATCCCTCTCCAGTCCATCCCTCCCTGCTGCCTTAGTGACACCATCACGCCTTTTCTCTGCTCACCATGCTTCTGCAGTGTCACAGTCCCGGTGACCAAACCCAAACTCCTGGACAAGACTTACAAGTCTTTTCATGGACCACTCCAAGCTCATCTTCTGCCACTTCCCAGCCCTCTGGCCACACCCATATGCACTTACATTCAGTGCCTGAAGGGATGATTCTCTTTCCACTCTCCAGCATTGCATTTGCTGTCCCTTCACCTAGAATGTCATTCAAACCCTCCCTCACCTGGCTAACGTTCCAGCTCAGCTGTCACTGCTCCCAGCTTCTCTTTTAGAGAGGACTTCAGCGAGCTCCTGTCACACGGTAGCATGGGGGATGGCTTCCTTGTCCCCTTCCCTCACCTGATACCTGGAGGGCCCACACTCTTTCTTCAGCATTGTATCCTTAGGGCCTGGAACAAAGCCTTTCCAACAACCTTGGCCAGCAGCTTGGCCTCCCTCATCTGAATTTCTATGGAATTTAACTGCCTGTCATTTTGGCACATAATCATATTGCCTAGTAAATAATAACCCAAACAATAGCTATTGTGATGTGTTATATATTATTATAGAATATAGTGCAACTTCTTAACTATTTCATGAATGCTTATGCCATTGCTCTAAATACATTATGGGACTTTTAGGAATGAGAACCACATGCTTTACTTCTCTTATGTTCTCCTCAGCTCATGGTGCCTTACACAGAAAGGACGAAGAGCACGTGGGTCACCATCTCCTTCGCAAGCCTTTGGGAGCCATTGCTGATTAAGTCAAAACATTCTCTGCTGAGCCCGGACTCAGCCTCTGAACTTTCCTTAGCACAGCCCTCCAGACAGCTGCCACCAATCCAGGTGAGGAGAAAACTATTTGCCATCCTTGTTTGTTATGATTGATTTTATGTGTCAGCTTGGCTAGGCTATAGTTCCCAGTGGTTTGACCCAACACTAGCCTAGCTGCTGTTTCATACAAAATCTAAAGTAATGCAGTGTGATCACCTTCCATAATATAATCTAATGTAATGTGATCAATCAGTTGAAAAGGTAGTTTCCTTAGGGTGTATTCTGTCTGCAGACTATAAATAGACATTTTGTCGGAACTCTCTGCCTCCACTCTGTGCTCTTTCTGACACCTAACTTACAGATCTTGAGGTGAAAGCTGCCAGGGATCTCCAGCTTGCAGCCTGGCCTACAGATTTTGGACTTGGCAGCCCCCACAATCCCATGAACCAATTCCTTGGAGTAAGTCTCTCTCTCTCTCTCCATATGTATATATACATATATATACACATATATCTCACTGGTTCTCTCTCTCTAGAGAGCCCATACTAAGACACCCTTCTAGGCCCTCTTTGATCTCTTGGGCACACTGGCCTTGTCGACAGCAGAGTCTCCCATCCACCTGAGGAGAACAAGGAAGCACAGAGCCGGGGTCACCCATTATGGTAACTGGGCACGGCAGAGTTGGGGACCTTAGTGTGAAGATTTCTCATCACCAACTTTGGCCACATCATGTCTTCTCTCTCTCTCTCTCTCTCTTTCTGTGGTGCCTTGTCTATTCTCACCAAATTTCTGGCTTTGAGTTCTCTTCAAAGTGATAAACTTGGTAATGCCCTACTCCACCTGGCAAACATCTGCTCAGCCTTCAGGACCTGTTCAAATGTACCACTTCAGTGAAGTTTTCCCCAGGTCCCACGGTTAAACTTAGGCTGTCTGTTTGCATCACACTGGCCTAAGTCCCCAGTACAACACTTGTGCAGTTTGACATAAGCCATTGTTAGCTTTCTGCTCAGCTGTCCCTCCCACTAGACACACAGCTCCTTGAACGTGTGCCTGAGCCTCTTTCCATTTCATATTCCCAGTGCTCTGAATAGATTTTAGCTGTTATTAAATTGTAAGCTTCCAGAACAGTTCTACTCTGCACACATGGGGTCACCATGAATTGGAACTGACTTGAGGACAGCTAACAGCAACAACAAAAATCATATTACTCAGTATATGAAAAAAAAAAAAAAAGACAAGAATGGTAAGGTTCCTCAAAGGGCCACCTAAAGTCATTATTGATTTGAAAACTCCATTACCATTACACATATTTTCTTACTGGGTAAACTGAGATTCAGATCTTCCCATCATTTTACTCCTGATTGTTGTCCCGGCAAAGCAGGATGGGGGCCAGGAGACAGGTGGATCCATAGCCTTGTGATGGGAGCATTTGTGATGATGGCATCCCCCCTCCAGCTTCCTTCACTAGAGCTGGTTGGGGACATTGTATGACAACAACACTGGATTCATGCTTTACTGTGTCTGCCGTCACTTGCTCTAAGTGGCACAACTGCCACCGGTCCTCAGTGCACATCTGCTTCCCATCCCACTCTATGGGAACACCACAGTCAGAGCTGAGAGTCCAATCAGGAGCAGGGCTCCATAGGAAGAAGACCCCCAAATCCCTTTTGCTTTCCAACTGGAACAGCTTCTCAAAAGGAAATTGTTGTGCATTGGGTCAGGCAAACAAGTGGCAGCAACAGCACCAACTACTAAGAGGGACGTCACCCATTGTCCCGAGTCAATTCCAACTCACAGCGACCCTACAGGACAGAGCAGAACTGCCCCCATAGGGCTGCCAAGGCTGTCATCTTTAAAAAAGCAGATTATTACATCTCTCTTCCACGGAGCAGCTGGTGGATTCAAACAGCAGACCTTTTGGTTAGCAGCTGAGCACTTAACCACTGTGCTACCAGGGCTCCTTGTGATGGATGTTAATTCCTCTTATTGATGGGGAGCCTCTATCATTTCAAAATATGGTATTTTTCTGCAAGGAAACCAGGCCAATTTATGCATCCATTTACACTGTTGCCATGCATTTGGGAAATGAAAGTTTTCTCTGTGTTCAATGTGACAAAATGCTGATGATGGACTTCTGGTGGCCAGGAAGCCAGATGTCAGGACTGAGATGAGGGTTCCAAGGCTGACAGTTCTCCTGAGGAAAGGAAAAAAGAGAACGAGGCCTGCCCTCATGCAGATTCCACGCATTAGAGAAGACCTGATGGGGAGTCAGGCGTGCGTGGAGTATCTTCAGTTACCTAATACTCCATAGGCATAGCACTCTGGCTGTGGCCCCTTGTTAGTCACCTCAACTTTCAGAATGCCCTCATCTGTAAATTGGTGATAATAATATTGCTTGACTCCATCAAAGTGTTGTGGTGTGGATAGAATAGTGGATATAAAAGAACACTTTTTGAACTGTTATCATTAGTTGCCATCAAGCTGGCTTTGACTTACAGTGACCTTATGTATAACAGAACAAAACGCCACCCTGTCCTGCACTATCTTCATGATCCTTGGCACGTTCAAGTCTATTGTTATGGCTATTGGGTCAATCCTTGGGACTGAGGGTTTCCCTCGTTTTCGTTGGCCCACTACTTTGCCAAATATGATGTCCTTTTTCTAGGGATTGGTCTTTCCTAATGACATGTCCAAAGTAGGTACATTGAAGTCTTGCCATCCTCACTTTTAAGGAACATTCCTATTGTATTTCTCCTAAAACTGATTTGTATGTCCTTTTGGCAGTATGGTATACTCACTATTCTTTGACACCACCACAGTTTGAATACATCAGTTCTTTTTCTGTCTTCCTTTTTCAGTTATCGGACTTTCCCATGCCAATGAGGTGATTGAAAAGACCATGGCTTGAGTCAGACACCCACTAGTCATTAAAGTGACATCTTTGCTTTTGATTTCTTGACTGCTGCTTCCAAGGGCATTAATTGTGGATCAAGGTAGAATGAAATCTACTCTGGTAGGTCTTTGACCTTCATCAGTCTGTGCTTCAAGTCATCTTCATTTTTGGCAAGCAAAGTTGTCTCATCTGATCCTGATGCTGTGTTCTTCATATAGTCCAGCTTCTCTAACTATTTGTTCAGCATACAGATTTAATAATTGTGCTCATACAGAATCTGTGCATGGATCAAGAGGCAGTCATTTGAACAGAACAAGCAGACACTGCATGGTGCAAAATTGTAAAGGCATACAGCAGGGTTTGTAAACTCTCTCTATCGTAACACCCTGTTTATGGCCTTCATGGACTTATTATAACCTGTAAGTATGTTGTGTATTCATTGTTGTTTTGTTCAATGTCTCACCCACTGGAATGCCAGCTCTCTGAAGGCAGGATCTAGAAAGGTGCCGGACACATGAGACAAGCTCACACCAAGTAGTTACTACCATCTTCCTACAATCCTTCCTCAAGGCATACTCATTCTTATATACACTTTTGCTTAAGCCTTCCCTCTGCTCCTGAGACATCTTCCCCTCATTTTTACAGCAATCTAAATCCTATTCGTCTTTGACGGACCAATTCAAGCCCCACTGCTTCTATGAAATGTTTTCTCACTTCTCCTTTTCATAATCTTCCTTTTTCGAGACAGTTCCTCACTATTATATACACTTTCCACAGCACACAGCCACATCTTCAATCACTTACTCGCTTGGCGTGTGCTGAGTTATTTCGTGTGTTTCTCTTTCCTCCTCAACCCAATGCAGTGTTCAGCCCAGCTCTGTGTGAGCGTCACCTAATAAAATACACATTTCTCCCACAAAGAACAGGAGAGTATGTCCAAAAAAAAAAACCCGCTGCCATTGAGTCAATTCCAACTCATAGGGACCCTGTAAGATATAGTAGAACTGACCCATAGGGTTTCCAAGGCTGTAATTTATGGAAGCAGACTGCCACATCTTTCTCCCATGGAGCTTCTGGTAGGTTTGAATGACCAACCTTTTGGTTAGTAGCCAAGAGCTTAACCACTGTGCCACCAGGGCTCCTTGTAAAGGAGAGTCATTATTAGAAATATCAAAACATCCAAGAGTTGAAGAAGATGCCAGGCCAAGAACTTATTCTGAAAGGGTGTCAAGGAGACAACATTTCATTCCTACTCAGGTATCGTATCACACGGACATTTATTAGTCCACTAAACCTGGGAAATTTCCTGAAGGAACTAATTAATTCCCACTAAGAACCTGGGAGGGAGCTGAACTTCCCTGTTAACAACCAGGCGTCCTGTGGGGAAACGCCCCTGGGAGTTACAGTCTCTTGTTATGACCATCCTTTCCACCTCCCTGGGCTCCCTTGCCCCAGGTGGATATACCCCAAATCAGAGAAGACTTGGCACCTCTCATATAGAGACCCCAACCTTATTCTTCTTCATTTCTAATCTCTTCTAACAAAGAGGAAAACAGAGTTATCAAGTTCATGGAACTGATACACTCACATAAAGCAGCTGGAGCCCCTTATGCTGATGATGGTCAATAATCTGAGCTTCTCGAGTAGCCAGAATATCCTCAAACAGGAGGCCATGGGAGGCCCCCAGAAGTAAACATCTAATTGCCCCAAATACTGCAACCAGTTGACACACAGATTCATACACCCACATTCCTGTGGGCAAATCTGTTGCAAAAGACCTCTTTAAAGTGTTAAAAAAGCAAAGATGTCACCTTAAAGACTAAGGTGCACCTGACCCAAGCCATGATAGTTTTAATCACCTCATATGCATGCGAAAGCTGGACGATGGATAAAGAAGACTTAAGAGAATATTGAATATACCATGGATGCCAGAAGAATGAAAAAAATCTGTCTTGGAAGAAGTACAGCCAGGCTGCTCCTTAGAAGCGAGGATGGAGAGACTTTGTCTCACGTACTTTGGACATGTTATCAAGAGGGACCAGTCCCTGCAGAAGGACATCATGCTTGGTAAAGTAGAGGGTCAGCAAAAAAAGAAGATCCTCAACGAGATGGATTGACACAGTGGCTGCAACAATGAGCTCAAGCACAACAACAATTGTGAGGATGGCGCAGGACTGGGCAGTGTCTCGTTCTGTTGTACATAGGGTTGCTATGAGTCAGAACCAACTCTACAGTACCTAACAACAACAACACCACATTCCCATTGGCTAGAATTCTTTCTGTAACTACTACTGGGCTGCAATGGTATTCAGAGCACTCAGAGGAAAGTGGCTGCTTGGGGGCTCAGCTCAGGCTCTTGATGAGTGAAAGAGCAAAAGCACCATTTTCTAGAACGTCCCTCCTGAGCACCAGGCACTGTCACATCAAATGTCTCCTCGAATCTCCATAACACACTTAGGATGGGGGTGTTATCTCAATTTTATTTGCAAGCAAGGAAACTGAGGCTTAGAGATTTGCCAAGGCACACAGCTAGTACACAAAGACTAAAGCTTCAGCCAGAGCTGGAACTCTCAGATCTACCCCCTTCCCACTATGTAAACCAGCCTTATAAGGGTGAGGCAGCTGGAGGCCAGAAGAACAGGGCAAAGGTGGTAAATGTCAACGAGGAAAGGCGATGCCAGCTTGCCGACTCAACACTGTGAACCCAACACTGCGAAGTCAACGCGGCGAAGTCAACACTGCAAACTCAATACTCTCTTATGCTTTCAGTCAGCTCTCCACCACCCCAGCCCCGAGGTATGTAGACTCGCACTCAGACTGTACATCTTTTATCAAGGTAAAGGATGAGACTGCCCGGATTTTGCTGCTTTATTCTTTTCATGGAATTTTTATTTAGTCATTTTACTCAACGTTTACTGAAGGTCTACTGTGCCCCACACGTTGTCCTGAGTGCTAGAGGTCTTACAAGGGGTCCTTGGGTAATTCAAATGGCTAACATGCTCAGCTGCTAACCAAAAGGTTGGAGGTTGGAGTTTACCCAGAGGCACCTCAGAAGAAAGGTCTGGCGATCTACTTGTGAAACATCAGCCATTAAAAACCCTACAGAACACAGTTCTACTCTTAACACATGTGGGGTCACCATGAGCTGCAGTCAGCTTGATGGCAACTGGTTGGTTAGAGACGGTGCAAAACAAAGCAGATAAAAATCTCTGCCCTCAAGCAGCTTATACTCATTATCACTACTGTAAGTTGTTTTGTTCATTTGTTTGTTGTGTATTTGCTTGCTTTTTGCCTGTCCTACCCCCAGCCCCAGTCCTGAATGTGCATGTCTTACAACAGAAGAGAGACTATCTCATTCACCACTTCATTCCAGAGCCTACAACAACAGTGGATCCACCTGAGCAATACTTGTTTGTCAAACGTAGTACCATAGCCCTCAAAATGTGAGTTGTTCCTTTTAGGCTTTTTCCCTTTAAAGCCATCTCCTCTTTGGTTCATTTGCTCAGCTGTGCATTGTATAAACAGACTTGAAGGCTGGAAGCACCCCGTATCCTTTTTATAGACTCTGAACTTGGTGGGAACGTTCCGAACTATCTGCCAGAGTCTTTGTCTTCATCTTGCATATGCCTCTAGCAGATGCCTCCTATGCACACAGATTGGGGGAAAAAAAGTTCATAGTGTTCTGAAAGTGAAGTGAATAGTATGGGTTCTCAGCATCCATCCCCCCTTCAATCCTAACAGAACCCCAGCTTTGCTCCTCCTTCCCCTGACCTACACAGCCATGAGCCTCTGATCACCCTGCCCAGCTCCCGGGGCTGGTGGGATGGTCTAAGTCATGCCCATTTCCAGTGATGGGTTCACTAATGGGCGTGTGACCCAATTCTAGCCAATGACACAACAGGGGGATTTCTCACCTCTGAAAAAGAACCACAGGAAGAGACGTGTCTCTCTTCCTTCCCTGGTCAGTGACGTGTTTGGATACCTGGAAATGCTGCAGCTCTCTTGTGGCCAGGACAAGGAGGAAGCCAACTCTGAGAATGACTGAGCATAAAAATGGATCCTGAAGACATTCCTGAACCATAAACAAGAACCCTGTGGATTACCTGTTTTAGGAAGAGAAAAACTTCCTTATTTTTCAAAACAAATTTGATGCAGTTTCTGTAATTTTCAGCCTAAAGCATCCTAATTAGCATAAGAGTGAACCAAGATTACTCACATGGGATAAGGTAGCTGCCAGTTGCCACTGGGTTGACTCCGAGTCATAGTGGTCTCATGTGTTCCAGGGTAGAACTGTGCTCCATGGGGTTTTCATGGCCAATTTGGGGGAGGTAGATCACCAGGTCTTTCTTCTGGGGTGTCTGTTTTTTGACTCGAACCTCCCACCTTTTGGCTAGCAGTCGAGCGCATTAACTGTTTGCACTACCTGGATACTCTGGGGTAAGGGTAAGAGAATAGTCTGCAAAGGTTCCTCTAGAGTGACAATCACAGAAGAAATCACAGAGGGGCTTCCAGAGAACACAGCCAAGTGTGATAAATGCATCTCTCTTGACTTTGGGAAGTTTGGGGCTCTCCTGAGGAGTTGCTATGCTTTCCCCTTTCCAGTAACGAAAGGTGTTGTTACTCAGTTTTCCATCTTGCTCTGGCTGCTAGGAAGCTCAACAAGAAACCTGCATCACAACTGTGTTAGCCCATGTGATTGGCAGTATTTGTTGCTGCTTCTCTTTTTCATCAAGATTTTCTATTTCTATTGTATTCCTTTAACCTTATTGTACATTTATAGTCCTTAAACCTTATTGTGCATGGCCACTTGAGATTCTTTCCGAACAGAGATGAGGTATAAACGAATCAATTGATAACACAGCCGTGAGACTAGTGTCTCAAGAGGAATTTATAAAATGAACCTCCAGATGGAGCCTGCTGACCTAAGCTGATCGGCTTTCTCAAAACCAAATGCACATATGCCCGTGATGTCAAACCACTCACCCAGCTTTTCAGGGTCAATAAGATACTGTTTAGAACTCTATCCCAAGTGGACATGGTGCATCCTCAAGGTGAACCTAATCATAGAATGAACCATGATGGGGAAGGGGTGGCTGAGAGTGAAGAAGCGGGTGTTATGCAGCCCAGGAGCACAGAGCACCCTGAAATCAGGGTAGGCTCTGGCAAGCAAAGACTTCATGAATGACGTGGACTTGATGGGGGCCTTTTCTTTCTCTCTCTCTCTTTTTTTTTTTTTTAATTGTACTTTAGATGAAGGTTTATAGAACAAACTAGTTTCTCATTAAATATACATATTGTTCTATGACATTGGTTAACAACCCCATGACATGTCAGCACTGTCCCTTCTCGACCTTCGGTTCCGTATTACCAGCTTTCCTGTCCTTCCTACCTTCTAGTCCTTGTCCCTGGGCTGTTGTGCCCCTTTAGCCTCGTTTTGTTTTACGGGGCTGTCTAATCTTTGGCTGAACGGTGAACCTGGCCAGTGACTTCATTACTGAGCTGAAAAGGTGTCCGGGGGCCATACTCTCAGGGTTTCTCCAGTCTCTGTCAGGCCAGTAAGTCTGGTCTTTTTTTGTGAGTTAGAATTTTGTTCTGCATTTTTCTGACGAGGGTCTTTTCTATTCTTTTTTTTTTTTTTTTTTTTTAATTGTGCTTCAGGTGAAGGCTTACAGAACAAATAGTTTCTCATGAAACAGTAGTACACATGTTGTTTTATGACATTGGTTAACAACCCCACAACATATTAACCCTCTAACTTCTCAACCTTTTTTTTTTTTTTTGGTGAAAATACACATAGCCAAAGATACACCATTTCAAAAATTTCTCCATGCACATTTCAGTGACATTGACTACGCTCTTCCAATTGTGCTGTTATTCTCACTTAAGATGAAGGCTTACAGAACAAAATAGTTTCTCATTTAACAGTTACTACACATGTTGCCCTATGACAATGGTTAACAATCTCACAACATAGCAACAATATCCTTACTCAACCTTGGGTTCCCTATCACCAGCTTCCTTGTCCCCTTCTGCCTTCTGGCCCTCGTCACTGGACTCCTGTACCTCGTTAGTCTCATTTGGTTTTACAGGGCTGTCCACTCCCAGGCTGAACAGTGAACCTCAGAGGTAGCTTCACCACTGAGCTAAAAGGGTGTCTGGGGGAGGGGGGTCTTTTCTATTCTGAGGGCAGTAACTCGATTGCACCTATTTATTTTTGACTCCTCACCTCCTAGCAGAAGGCCTGACACACCCTGAATACTCCACACTTACCTCATTCTTTCTCTCTTATTCATGCTCTGTGGCTTTAGACAAGTCATTCACCTCACTGAGCCTCGTGTTTTCTAATTTGTAAATGAGGGTGAACTCCTAGGCTGTTGTGAGGATTGAACGAGTTACTATGTATAAAGTGTTCAGAATACCCTCTTGTTGCTGTTGTTACTAGCTGCCATTGAGTGGATTCCAACTCATGGTGACCCCATGTGTGCAGAGCAGAACTGCTCCATGGGGTTTTCAAAGCTGTGACCCTTCCGAAGCAGATCGTCAGGCGTGTCTCCCAGAGTGCGTCCGGGTAGATTCAAATCACCAACCTCTCTGCTAGTAGTCAAGCACTTGACATTTGCATCACCCAGGAACTCCTAGAACACTCCCTAAAAAATCAAAAACCAAACCGGCTGCCGTCGAGTCAATTCCGACTCATAGTGAACCTATAGGAGAGAGCAGAACTGCCCCATAAGGTTTCCAAGGAGCAGCTGGTGGATTCAAACTGCTGAACACTCCCAGGCACACGTTAAACATTGTCATTAACTATTATTATCTTTGGAGCCCTGGTGGCACAGTGGTTAAGCATTCAGCTGCTAACCAAAAGGTCAGCAGTTTGAAACCATCATGTGCTCCTTCAAAACCCTATGGGGCAGTTCTACTCTGTCCTGTAGGGTCTCTATGAGTCAGAATCAACTCGATGGCAACGGGTTTGGGTTTTTTTGGGGTTTTATTATCTTTAACAAACCACAATGTTTCTAGGCCTTAGTTGTTGTTTTTTTTTTTTTCTTTCTCTTGTCTCTTAAATGATTTTTTTTTTATTGTTGTAAAAATATAGAGAACGTAACATTTGCCAATTTGACAGTGTTCACGTGTACCATTCAATAAAACCAATGACATAAATCATGTTGTGCAACCGTCACAACACCAACTGCCAAATTTCCCATCCCCACAGACAAAAACTTGATGCCACCTGCACAATGATGCCCCTTTTCCTGTCCCTTCTGCTGCTGACCAGCCGCTCCTTCGAAACACTATAGGGCAATGGTGTTTTGTTTTGTTTCTGCCCCTGATAACCACAATTTACTTCTAATCCTTATACATTTGTCCAGGCCTTAGTTTTTGCATCTCTCAAGAGTCAGGTTTGAACTGAAGAAGAGATGTCAGATGCACGGCATTCATCATTACTTTCTAGTTCTCTGCCCATGACAGACATCATTAATTGATCACACCACTCTCTCCTACTGAGTCCGTCAGAGCCTCAGATTTTTTCCGCCAGGGCAATTCTACAGGCAGCCACTGCCAGTCCTTCAAAGTTAACACAAGAAATGAAATACATTTGCTATCCTGGGAAGATATAATCTTAAAGATTCTGTGGTTCTAAATAAACAGATCTAAGAAGGGGGAGGGAGCCATAGGGAAGGAGTGGAGTCTGCCTGTTCCAGAACCATCCCCCTCTAGACACACAGCCTTGAGACTTGGCTATTCCTCAGCTTCCTCCAGAACCATCCCCCTCTACACACACAGCCTTGAGACTTTGCTATTCCTCAGCTTCCTCCGGGGACAATGACTAGACTGTTTTCTCCCCTTGCAGTGTAATTGCGCAGATAAAATGGTGTGTGGCTAATTGCTGGGTAGGCCACCAACAGAGCAACCCCACATGTAATTTCAGACTGGCAGAGACTGTAAATTATTCAACATGATAACCAAAAGATGATAGCAGTGTGTGGACGTGGAGAGAGCATTTCAAGGAAATAAGAAGCTGGCTTTCAAGCCAGGATGCTCAAAAACAACCTTATACGAAAGTAAAGAATATACTCTGGGCAGAAATACCACAGGGCAGCTGAAGCTCGGGCCTGGGAGAAAGGTCTGTGAATTCTCATTTACCAGAGACCTTAGTTTCCCTGTGAGAATAATAAACTGCTATAGAATGTTAATTCTTAGTTATCTGTGTTCCTAGTGGAATGAAATGGCCTGCATCATTAAAATCCCAGTACAAAACAGTACAAAATAATATGCACCACATTGATTAAAATGACCCGGATGAAAGACTTTCTATCAAGCCAGTCCCTAGGTGATGCAAAAGGTTATTCAGTCCACCTCTAAGGCAAAGATTGGTAGTTCAAACCCACCCACAGGCATCTTAGAAGAAAGACCTGGCCATCTGCTTCCAAAAGGTCACAGCCTTGAAAACCTTATGGAGGCATTCTACTAGCACACGTGGGGTTGCCATCAGTCGGAGTCGACTCCACAGCAATGGATTTGCTTTTCAGCTATCAAGCCAGTGCCTCCTCCTGGCTTCCCTTTTTCCTTTAATGGCCCCACTATTCTCTCAGTTACTTAAAAGCCTTCCTTCATTCCTCTTTATCCCTCTGAGTTTTCATCCCATCATCAATACGTCCTAGTAAAGAGTTTCCCACTCTCATTTTCTTTCCATTCCCATTGCCACCACCCTCATTTGGGCACGAACCATCATGGCAGCCACCGGCATTGCCTTCCTGGCTCTGGCTGTCCCTACACGTTGCCACCTGTCCTTGATTTCTTAGAGAAAGCTCTGATCCAAGCACTCCTCTTCTCAAAAGCATCCCCTGGCTCCTGCTGCCTGTGAAGAGAAGCCCAAGCTTCCAGCCTGGCATTCAAGGTCCTCCATAATACACAGCTCAACTCAGCTTGTTGCTTTACTTTCTGCCACCTCCTTCCACTTGCCTCTGCTCTCCCAAAAAGGCCTATCAGCTGTTCCTGGGACTCACTTCCTGCCTTGGAGGCTTTGCTTAGTTTGCCCTCGGTGGCCTTCCCCGCAGGTTCTGCAAGCCAAGTCTTCAAGAAGCTAGAACATGTTGACAATCACTCACTTGAGCCCTGAAGTCCATGATACAATTCCTTGGCCAAGTGGGAGCACTGTATCTCCCTCTGATGATCTGCAGGGAGTCTGCTTCTCCCTCCTAGGCAACCTCTTGACTATGCCACCTACCGCTGGTGGAAAGGACCCTCCAGCTCTGACCCTAACCCGAATGGCCTGGATGGGTGGTAGTAGAGATTCTATAAGCTTAACATTGAGATAGCTGGGCTGTGGTGAGTGGGTTGGTGGTTGGGTCATAATAAGCAAAAATCTCTTTAGAATCTTCTTTTGTCCTTCCTTACCCTACTAACGTCAGTGTTGTTCCCTGATTCCCCAAATCTCCTTTAAGGCCGTTAAAGTCAAAGCCACTGTGTTCTAGTGGGTTTCAAGTCATTTTTTCCACCAAAACCAAACCACAGCCAGCTGGGTGCAGGCTAAATGATAGGCTACATCCCCTTTAACTCCTGTTCTATAAATCGAAGATGGACAGTCATCCTCACACATCCTCAATTGGAAATCAACCCTCAGCACCTCCACTTTATGCCCCTCTGGGATGGGGATGTTTTGGCTGCTCCCGCCCCTTCTGCCCATCTGTTGGGATGGCACGGCGCCTGCTCACGAGTTGGTTGGAACCCACGGAGGTGCCAGGCAACAATGTGTTTTGATGGGCAGCCTGCAGAAGGTGGCAATTGCCATCTCTTGTGAGTGAGGGCCATAAGCAGTGCCAGCCCTGGCGTGCCAGGTCTCCGTACACTTGTTCACACCTGTTGACTCCTCAGTGCCAAAAAAAGAGTACTTGAGTGAGGACAAGGGTAGAGAGAGAGGAAGTCCTCCATGCAACTACCTCTTTTGGGTTTCTGGTGGGGGCTGACAGAACCTAGAGAGATGTGGTCAGTCAGACCCAGAACCACACCTGTGTCCAGCACTGGAGTTGCTGTGTGGCTCTTTTTCTCTAACACTCAGGAAAAGGCACCAGCTTCTACACTGCAATACAGATACAATCCAGCACAGACACATGCCTCACCTCCAGGCCAGAGGAGAGAGGCAAAGAGTTGAAGCTGACTTTAAGCAAGTTCTTTCCACCAAACTCTGATAAGATATTCCCAGGCTACCTGGAGGCCTTCACTTCCTCACTCGTCCACCTGTCTTGGGGAATTGCAGTTTTCTAGACATGAGGCCAGTTCCAGAGTCAGACAGATCTGTTCTTGTAGCTCAGTACCCAGGGATTTGGGGAAGTTTCTGCCCTTACGTGAGCCTCGGGTTCCTTATCTCTAAAATGGGGGGAACAGCATCTACCTATTTAGATTGTTGCAAGAATGAAATAAGACAGCATAAATAAAGTGTCAAGTATGGTGCCTGACACATAGTAGGTGCTCAACAAATTAGAGTTTCCTTTCCTTTTCTGTTCTTCCCTTTCTTCTTTCATTCTCCATTCCAAATAGGAAAGGTGTTTCAGGGGCCAATGATATTACAGATGTCAGTACAAGGATAGGTTATTGGGACTAGGTAACAGAAGCGATTCTAAGGTAAGGACAGAGGGAGAGAGGAAGGAAGAGCGTGAGATGGGAACAGGAGAGAAGGAAACCTTTTCTGAAAGCCCCCTCCAATCTCTGCACACCCATGTCAATGCCTCGTCCAACTAACAGCTGTGCTCTGAGCTTTAGCTTCACCTCAGGTCATCAATATCTTTCCATGATTTCATTCTCACTCCTCCACAAAACTGCTTTAGAAAAATAAAAAAGAGGAAGAAAGTAACTAGTGGATTCTCAGACTAAAATAGACTAGGAAGAAGGGCCTGGTGGTCTACTTCTGAAATTCAACCAATGAAAACCCTGTGAATCACAAGGGAATGGTGTCCGATTCACCTTTCAATCATGGGGATGGTGCAAGATTGGACAATGTTTTGTTGCATTGTGCATGGGGTCACCATGAATCAGGGCCAACTAGACAGCAGCCAACAACAACAACAAATGCCCTGTCTAAATACACAAGACCTACAACAAGTCCTCGCCTTGTTTGTGTTCATGCTCTGTGGTGCCAGCAATGTGTCAAAGGTGTTGCTGGGTGGAGTGGAGTAAGACAAGGCATGAACCAGGAAGCAGAAAAGAGCCCAAACAGCCCTTCAGTAGATCAGGCAGGGCTGAAGCTCCAACGGAGAAGTAAGCGAACAGCTCTGGGAAAATGTGGCTTTAATTTATCTCTTCTTCCCAACTAGCCAGTGCTCACGTCCCAACCTCATCAGTGAAGTCTGCCTCTGGCCATAATGTTCTTGAAGGCAGGACCCATTACGACCCCAGCAAGGGGCTCGAGGAAGCCCTTACCAACCCTGAGATCCTTGTTTGCTTCTGAAAATACAAGATGCCATGAGGAGTTCACATGGGTAGCTGCTCTGCTTCACTGGTTCCATGGTGCTGTTTTAATGGGCCCGTTGGATTTGAAGGTTGATTGATGTGCTTGGAGATAGACTTGGAAGCTGGAAAGTCATGTGTAGGAACAGGATATTGCGTCAGTAGCCAAAACCCTGAAAGACAACTCAGATTTGCCAAAGATGCCCAAGAGATTTCTCCAAGGAACTGCCTGAAGTACTGGAGGAGGTAGGTGAAGAAGGATAGAATGGTGTCATGGATTGTACTGTGTCCCCCAGAAATGTCTGTCAACTTGGCTAAGTCATGATAGCCAGTATTGTGTGATTGTCTACCATTTTGTCATCTGATAAGATTTCTCTATGTGTTGTAAATACTATCGCTATGATGTAATGAGATGGATTAGTGGCAGTTATATTGATTAGATCTACAAGATTAGATAGTGTCTTGAGCCAATCTCTTTTGAGACATAAAGGAGAGAAGCAAGCAGAGAGACATGGGGACCTCATGCCACCAAGAAAGCAGTGCCGGGAGCAGAGCGCGTCCTTTGGACCTGAGGTTCTTGCACTGAGATGCTCCCAGAACAAAGGAAGATGATGACAGGAACCTTCCTCCAGAGCTGATGGAGAGAGAGGGCCTTCCCCTGGAGCTGGTGCCTTGAGTTTGGACTTATGGCCTACTGGACTGTGAGAGAATGGACTTCCCTTTGTTGAAACCATCCACTTGTGGTGTTTCTGTTACAACAGCACCAGATGACCAAGACAAAAGGGCACAAAATATTGAAGAAAAAAAAAAACACAAGCAAGATGATGCCTGCTTCCCTAGGGCAGAAGAGTAGTGTCAGGATATTTGAGATGGAGCAGGAGAAGAAAATTGAGAACTAACTCTTGGAAGCAAAGGAAATTTCTGGCAGGGGCTGTTCTTGGATGCTCAGGACTTCAGTGGAGTATCAGCCCCTAAAGCTCCAAGGAAAAAGGGCATTTGCACAGAGTGAACGTGACCTCCTTACCCCAAGCAAAATCTAGCTTTCATGTGCAAAGGAAACTCAGAGAAGAGTTGACGCACCAGAAACCAAGCAATCAATTCAATTCACAGAATTGAATTTCCTATATTCCTACCATGAGTCTTATGCCAGGAGATCAATGTGGGGCTGAGACACACACAGTCCTAGCCCCCATGGAGATTAAAGCAAGCCTTACTGTCAGCATACCTGCATTCAGGGCTCAGCAACTCACCCAGCAGCTGGGCGAACCTGAGCAAGCTGCTTATGCCCAGGTTACCCATCTGTGAAATGGGAACAAAAGCAATACACAATTCACAGTGTGGTTGTAAGAATTAAATAAGGTAATCTATGAAGAAACTTACCATTCTGCCTGGAACACAGGCTCAGTGAGTGTTTGTACTATTATATTTTATTGTTATCAGCAATGGTATGATTACCTTGATCATTATTATTTATGATTAGTTTCAGGGCCTAATAGGGGAGGCAGAGATGAATCAAATACAAGCCCAGGAAGTGTGATTTCACATTATGGTAAATGCCACACAGAAGTAGCTTGTGGTGCTTTGAGAGTGAAAACCTGGGGCCCTTAGCTGGTCAGCTGTTGGTGTTGTTAGGTGACATCAAGTCAATTTTCATCTCTTAGTGACCCCAGGTGACAGAGTAGAAGGCCCCATAGGGTTTTCTTGGCTGTAATCTTTACAGGAAAAGATTGTCAGGTCTTTCTCCTGTGGAGTCACTGGGTAGGTTCGAACTGCTAACCTTTCACTTAGCAGCTGAAGTTCTTTAATTTCTTTCACCAACAGCTAGGCAGGAGACTCGGAAAAGGCTTTACTGGGGTGAACTGAGACTGCCAGCTGCTTAGGTGTCAGCTGTGGGAAGAATAGAGGAGGCGGCATGAGTGGGAGTGGGCAATGAGGCTAGTGCTCCAGGCAGAGAAAACTGCTTGTGTCAAATCCCTGTGGCTGGTCCAAAGTCAAGGCAAGAAGCTGATCCCCAGAGGGTTGGTGGTGAGTCCCAAAGAGCTTAAGACTGAAACAGAAAGTCCCAGGAGGCAAGAAAAGGCTGCAAGATGGTCCTTATTCTACTAGAGTAAGGTGGAGGAGAGAGAGGAGAACCAGCTTCTCTGCCCACAGAGCTGATGGCAGCCGGAGACACCCAACATAGCTCCACCGTGATCTGGAACTCGCAAGCCACCTGAGTGCCAGCAGAGCCCTGGCGGCCTGCCAGACCTGGGAAAAAATAAAACTGTCGGCTTCCATCCCTGCACCTCACCACGGCCCAAGGAGCAGTGTCCCCATGCTGCCCCGGGCCAGCCAGCTACAACGCCCTCACTCCAGTCTGACAAGGTCACACTCTCACCAGCCAGGCTTCCGGCTTCCCCCAAAGGAACAATCAGGTCCAGCCCCAGCCCGGTGGTTCTCTGACAGCAGATCCAGTAACCTCCCTTTGACAGAAGGACCGTGGCTACCGAAGCAACACTACTGACCTTCTCCTGGGCTTCTCCTCAGGCCCTGAGAACCCCATACTTCACTTGCTGCGGTCTGTGTGTCCAGAGTTCAAATCCCCTCTCTGCCACTTACTGTGAAGCCTCATAACACTAAGCCTCAGTCTCCTCATCCGTAAAATGGGGCTGATACCAACTACCTATAGGGCCACCCCAAGGCTGATATCAACTACCTATAAGGCCACCCCAAGAAGATAAAAGAGACACCGTATAAAGCATGAAGTGCCGAGCACACACGTTTGATAAGAGGTCACTAAACCAAACCGCACCTGTTGCCGTTGAGTCGATTCTGACTCATAGTGACCCTATAGGACAGAGTGGAACTGCCCCATAGGGTTTCCAAGGAGCAGCTGATGGATTCAGACTACAGGCCTTTTGGTTAGCAACCAAGCTCTTAACCACTGCACCACCAGAGATCCAAGGAGACATTAATATGGCTGTTAGGAAGCTGTGTGTGGTGCCAATAGTTAATGCACTTAGCTACTGACTGAAAAGTTGGTGGTTCAAGTCCACACAGAGGCACCTTAGAAGAAAGTCCTGGCAATCTACTTCTGAAAACAACTCAGCCGTTGAAAACCCTATGGAACACAGTTCTACGCTGACATATACGGGGTTGCCATGAGTTTTAGCATGGCTATTAATATGAAGTGGTCTGAGCTGCCCTGGGCAAGGAGAATCAATCACCTTGGGAAGGTGGAGCGAACAACCCTCACTTTGAGCCTCACAATGACCACTCACCAAATTCTCCCCCACATTACCATCTGTATGGCCTCTTTCTTAGTTACTTAGCCTCTTACTGTCTCAGCTTCCTTGTCTGCCAAGTGCAGATATTGATAAACCTTACCTCATAGGGTTACTATGAGGATTACATGGATTAATACATGTGAAGTGTCTGACGCCTAGTAAATGTTTACTATGATAATAATGGTTATTATTTTAACCTGGGTTATAAAAAGATCGCTCTGGCTGCTATGGGGGCAGAGCGGAGCCAGGGAGGCCAATTAGGAGTGGAGTGTAATAAACCAGCAAGAGATGATGATGTGGGTCAGAGTGGAAACGGTGCTGGTAGAGAGAGTGCTTGGATTCTGGATAGATCCGGGAGGGAGAGGGACAGGACTGGCTGAAAGATCAGCGAGGAGTGTGAAAGAAGGAAGCCGAGGATGACCCCAAGTGCTTGGTTCAGCAATTGGAAGGATGTAGTCGCCATTACTGAGAGAGTCCTGACTGAGGGAGAAGGCAAAGCAGGTACAGGGCAAGATCAGGAATTTCATTGCAGGTGCAAGCAGACGTCCAGTGAGAGATGTTAAGTAGGCAGCTGTACATAAAAGCCTGGAGTTCAGAGAGAGGTACAAGCCAAAAACACCCATTGCCCAACTCATAGCGACCCTATAGAACAGAGTAGAACTGCCCCACAGGGTTTCTCAGGAGCAGCTGGTGGATTCGAACTGCCGATATCTGGTTAGCAGCCGTAGCTCTTAACCACTGCACCAGCAGGGCTCCAGAGCAGGAGATATAAGTTTGTATTTAAAGCCAGGAGACTACTGAAGACTGGGAGCAAAGAGAAAAGTTCCAAGACTGATCCTGCGGCACACCTACATTTGGAGGTCAGAAGGTGAAGGAAAACCCACCCAAAAGGAGCAGCCAGGATGAGCAGAGGAGAAGAGAGATGTTCTCTTGGGAGATGAGAGAAGAACCTCCTGGCCAAGGGAGCGGTTGATCAACTTGCCAAATGTGGCAGATGTCTGAGGACCTAGTTGGATGAAGACTGAGAACAAACCTTGCTTTGGGTAGTTGGGGTCATTGGCTACCTTGACATTGTTTTCTTTTGTGGAGTGATAGGGAGAGGCCTGGTTAGCATGAGTTAGAGAGAAAGCAAGCGGGGAGAAAGTGGAATAGGTGAGTGTAGATGACTTCTTTAAGGAATTGTGCTGCTGATGGGGGGAAAGGATGGGCCACAGCTGGAGGGAGATGTGGTCCAAGAAGGAGGATCTTGACTTGCCTTTGTCGTTTTTTCTAGGGTATGTTATGGCAGGTTTGATTGCCGGCAGGAACAGTCCATCAGAGAAGGGAAACTGGTGACACAGGGAGACAAAGGAAGACGCCAGGAGCTATGGCCTCTGCAGTGATGGCAAGAGAGACGGGCAGATCACCTGGGGGAAAATGCAGGTAGATTGAAAGGTGAGGCGGGTGGAGTGTTTACCTATTTTCTTCTGCTTGTGTGACTTTCTCGGTGAAAAGCCACAGTCCAGGAAAGGCGTTGGAAGGTGGAAAGACAAGCACTTGTGCTATCAACCGCTAGGAGAACTGAAGGGTGAACCATGAGGGAAGCGTTGATGGGTCAGGAACTTGAAGTAAGGCCGGGTGGCATGTGGGGTGTTTCTCTCCAGCTAGGTTCAGTTGCCTGGGTGACGCATGGGGGGTGGGGGGAGGAGAGAGTTGAATTTAAACAGCACTGGGATTTTGCCAGGCAAGCTGATAGTGTGTGCACTCAGAGAATGAAAGCTGTTATCCTTATAAACAGTCCTGATGCGGCCGTCCATCAACCAGGTTCCAGCCCTGGTTCTCCCACCAACTGTGTGAACCTAAGTCACCTCTGCTTGCTGAGCCTGTGTGTTCTCACCTCTGAAATGGGGCTATAATCCACCTCACGGGATGATTATGATGAGTGTGAAAGAAACCCATCGCACTGAAGCAAAAGGCATTATTTATAAGCCACAGCTCTCCTGGGAAATGCTTTGTTAGCCCAATTTGAGTCACTGTTTGTTCTTAAAAGTAATAAAAATCGCGTTTCTTTAAAACCAAACCAAATCTGTTGCCATGGGGTGGCCCCAGGTGCTGCAGAGTAGAACTGCTCCATAGGGTTTTCAGGTCTGTGACCTTTCAGAAGCAGATCGCCAGACCTTTCTTCTGAGCCACCTTTCAGTGTGTTCAAACCACCAACCTTTCAGCTAGTATTTGAGTGCTTAACTGTGTGTGCCACCTCTAGAATTAAACATGTTTCTTTAATTTTCACTATCGGTCCTTCCACAACTATATGATAGCCTGAGGTTTTCTAGGACCTTGCTAACCCATTGGGTGGTTGAATTTATTTACTTCCATTCCCCACTTCAAACCATTTGTCCAACAGAGATGTCTGCGCTAGTCCCTGGGGGAAGGAAAGTTGGGGGGATTTCTGTGAAGAGGAATAACACCCGGTCCCAAAATTTGAGCATATTCCTAAAGTCTGCCTTCGTAAAGCTCTTAGAGGTCTGGAACTACGTCTCTTCAGTTTGCTTTGCCCAGAGCCTACCACTGCGCAAAGCAGAGATGAGTACTTAGACAGGCAGACACGGCTCCTGCTGATACTTTACAGTCCCTGTGAATCATGCTCCTTTGTTGCGGGCCATAACCTAGGCCTGCCCAGAGCAGATAGGCTTATCCTCACTCCAAAGTGAGGAAACCTAGGCTAGGGGAAAGGATTCGCCTTGTCCGGGTGCCCAGAGCTTGTACGTGACAGTTACGTGACAGTGCTGTTTCCCAAACCTGCCATCTTTCCATTACCTACTGGGATCTGTGGCCACAAGGGAACTAGCACCCAGACTCCAGGCACGCAAGTGCTAGGTGGTGGTTGTCGTTCGCTGATGTTGTTGCTGTTGTTGAGGTTGTTGTTGCTCCTGCTGCTGCTGTTGTGGCATTGTGGTGTAGTTGTATTGTTGTTGTTGTTAGTCTCTCTTGTTGTTAGTTGTTGTTGCTGTTGCTCTTGTTGTTGTTGCCATTGCTGTTATTAGTTGCCATCAAGTTGGCTCTGACTCGCGTGATCCATGTACAACAGAACAAAACATTGCCCAGCCCTGTACAATCTTCACCACGGATGGCAGGCTCGGCCCCGTACAGTCTTCACCACGGATGGCAGGCTCGGCCCCGTACAGTCTTCACCACGGATGGCAGGCTCGGCCCCGTACAGTCTTCACCACGGATGGCAGGCTCGGCCCCGTACAGTCTTCACCACGGATGGCAGGCTCGGCCCCGTACAGTCTTCACCACGGATGGCAGGCTCGGCCCCGTACAGTCTTCACCACGGATGGCAGGCTCGGCCCCGTACAGTCTTCACCACGGATGGCAGGCTCGGCCCCGTACAGTCTTCACCACGGATGGCAGGCTCGGCCCCGTACAGTCTTCACCACGGATGGCAGGCTCGGCCCCGTACAGTCTTCACCACGGATGGCAGGCTCGGCCCCGTACAGTCTTCACCACGGATGGCAGGCTCGGCCCCGTACAGTCTTCACCACGGATGGCAGGCTCGGCCCCGTACAGTCTTCACCACGGATGACAGGCTCGGGCCCATTGTTGTGACCACTGTGTCAGTCCAGCTCATGGAGGACGTCCCCCGCCTTTGCTGGCCCTCCACCTCACCGAACAAGACATCCTTCTCCAGCAAGATCAGCCTCTCCTGATGACACATCCAAAGTAGGAGAGTCAAAGTCTTGGACAATATTCTGTGATCCACAGGGTTTTCATTGGCTAATTTTCAGAGGTAGATCCCCAGGTCTTTCTTCCTCTTCTTTCTTAGTCTGGAAGCTCTGCTGAAACCTGTCCACCATGGATGATCCTGCTGGTATTTGAAATACCAGTGGCTTAGCTTCCAGCAACACACAAGCCACCACAGTACGACACACTGACAGACGCGTGATGAGCCCACAACTAGTTGATGGTATTAAATGTTCAAAGAGTCAGCAGCACAATACCAAGGAAGCAGGCATTCCACTGCAGAGGGTGGATGGTGCTCCACAGAAACTGAACAAAATTTCCAGAACATTCCCATTCTGCCAGTCATGGCCTGCCCTCAGACCTTTGATGTGGATGTCCGGGGAAAAAGATAGAAAGAGCACTGGCCCAAAATTGAGGCCCCCGAGTCCTCATTCTGCTTCTACCACAAACTGTGGTGTTTTCACCTTCCCATGCCTTATTGGTCTCACTTGTAGGATGAGGAGGTTGGCTTCATGCTGTCTCCAAGACTTTAACCTGACTTTTGTGTCTCACCTGAGCCTGCTCCCCCAGGTTCACACAGGCTTCATCCCAGGGCTCAGAACAGCCTCGTGACTGATAACACCGAGCAGTAAAGAAATCCCAGTTGCTCTAGCTTACTAGCATGATGAGGGAAAAACTTTGGGTGCTGAGTATCCACTGGCCCTTTAGAAATCCCCTGGAAACTACAGTGTTGGTAGGAATATAATTAAAGCAAAGTATTCATTCATTCATTCGAGTTATACACAGACAGTGTTTCAGCTCCAGTCCAGGCACTGTACTAGGCACTGGGGACACATCAGGAGAAAATCAGGCACAGTATGTGCCTTCCTGGAGCTTGTGGGTCACTGGTGGTACAATGGTTAAGTGCTCGGCTACTAACCCAAAAATCAGCAGTTCAAACCCACCCAGTACCTCCACAGGAGAAAAGACCTGGCAACCTGCTGCCATAGAGATAGCAGCCTAGAAAGTCCGTGGGGCAGTTCTATTCAGTCATATACAGTCGCTGTGAGTCAGAATCGACTTAACAGCACACAACAGCAAAACATGGGCCCCTAGAGGAGACAGACAAGGATCAGCTCGTAACAGAAATGTGTATAAAATCACAACAGTGGAAGCTCATTAGGAGGTCCTGGGTGCCACAAACAGTTGCACACTCAGCAACTGACTGAAAGGTTAGCAGTGCAAACTCACCCAGGGGTGCCTCGGAAGAAAGTCCTGGTGATCTTCCTCCAAAAGGTCACAGCCTTGAGAACCCTGTGGAGCAGTTCTACTGTGACACACACGGGGTCACCATGAGTCAGAATCCACTCCACGGCAACTGGTTGGGTTATTGTAGTTACGTGCAGTAAAGGGAAGGACACAGTCCTGGAGAGAATGTAATGGGGGGATTCGACCTGCTTGAAGAGATCAGAGCAGCCTTCTCTGAGGAAGTGATAATTGAGCTGCCATGAAAGAAGGGAGCAAAGAGAAGAGGAAAAGCACTCCAAACGGAGAAAGGGACCACAGACTCACCATTGAGGCAGCCAAGGAGCCCTGCTGGTGCAGTGGTTAAGCACTCGGCTGCTAACCTAAAGGTCAGCAGTTCAAACCTACCAGCCGCTCCGTGGAAGAAAGACGTGGCAGTCTGCTTCTGTAAAGATTAAAACAAACAAACAAAAAAAAACCTTAACCCTTTGCCGTCAAATCAATTCAGACTCATAGTGACCCTATAAAAGATTACAGCCTAGGAAATCCTGTGGGGCAGTTCTTCTGTGTCCTAGAGGGTCACGACAAGCAGGAATCAACTCGGCGGCAATGGTTTTGGGTTTTTTTGGTAAGGCAGGACAGAGAAAAGGACTTACTGAAAGCAAGGAGAAGAAGGTGCAGACTGGAGTTGGGAAGCTATGCAGGAGCCAGACCAAGAATACCTCTTCAAAAACACACATGTAATGTGTGTGCCATTTGACCTGATGGCATAATGTTAAGCACTCGGCTGCTAACCAAAAGGTTGGAGGTTTATGCCCACCCAGCAGCTCTATGAGAGAAAGGCCTGGCTATCTGCTTCCGTAAAGATTATAGCCAAGAAAACCCTATGGGCAGTTCTATTATGTCACATGGGGTTGCTATGAGTCAGAATCAACTGGCCAGCACCCAACAACAACAATTTTCTGAACTAGCAATGCTAGATCTAAGAATTGTTCCTACAAATACTTGCACAGGTCTGCAAAATATGTACACAAAGATGTTTATTGCAACATGAAAATTTGGAACATCCCTAGACTTGGTTGATTAAATCTTGGTACATCTATTGCAGTGGAATAGTATTCAACTGTTAAAAGATAATGAGGTAGATTTACATGTACTGAAATGGAAAAAAGTACACTGCAGCCTGAATGTATAGAATAAATACAATTTACTTTTTATATACATATGCATACTATATACAGCGTGTACCATACACAATTCATTAAGCATAGAAACAAGTCTAAGACTATACATATCACACTGCTTTCAATGGTCCTGGGAAGAGGAATGAAAAGGTGGGACTTACTTTTTTTTTGATATGTACCTATATTGTTTGAATATTTTTTATAACTAGTAACTATTTCTTTGGTAATTAAAATAAATATGAACTTTTTTAAGAGAAAGAGTGTCCACTCATCTCCTTGAAATCCCTCACCCCATAAGTCCATGGCCTAAATTAATCCTCTATGTGTACTTCTTTTGAGCAAGCCGACAGCCTGTCTAAACCATTGCTCACCACCCACCCGGCCTCCCTCTTGCCTTATCTTTTCTTGGATTTGGTGGGGAAAAGTGAATATGGGTCAAGTTATAAAAACAGGAAGGGACAAAGGGAGAAAGGCAGCAAGAAAAGAAAGAAGGGAAAGGTTAGAGAAAAGGAGTCCTTAACACGCTTGCCTGCTAATCGAAAGGTTGGTGGTTAGAACCCACAAGCTGTCCCTCAGGAGAAAGATGTGGCAGTCAGCTTCCATAAAGATTTACAGCCTTGGAAACCCTATGGGACAGTTCTACTCTGTCCTACAGGATCACTATGAGTCAGAATAGACTCGACAGCAGTGGGTTTGGTTTTTTTTTCTAATCCCCCTTATTCTTTATCCATTTTTTCAAGGGACTCCTGAGGGAGCGTCATTAAGGGTGAGAAAAACAAGGGAGCGTGGGCGTAAGGGCCAATGAGACTGGCAGAATAGCAGAGGATTTATTCAGAGATAGAATGGTAACAACTGCAACAATAATAATAATGCTCATTACCCAATGCCTACCTTGGGGTTGGTTGTTTTACACACGTTCACATTAAAAAGGCAGAAGCCATACGACCTTGAAGAGAACTGTAACTGCTCATCGTCTCAGTTTTCTCAACTCTATCATGGGGAAAATTTCCCTGTTCACAGGGTTTGTTTGAGAGTCAACTAAGATCAGACCTCAATAAAAGTCTTATTCACTGACTTATGGGCAACATGGCACTATAGGCAGAAGCACCATGTCATCCCTCCACAGCAAAGATCCAAAAAAACTAAGCCGAACAGAGAAAACTTCAATCCTGAAACCCTAAGCATTAAATGAAGAGATAAAGAACTCAGCCAAGCACTGAATGGAATAAGAAACTGACAGAGAACAGAGAGCAAGGAGAGATACGTGCAGAAGTCCCCTATCAGCTAACATAGCATGGATCCACCATCTTGGACTCCTATCAGAGACCAATGAACAGGGGATATGAGAAAGCAGCTTCATGGAGCTTCCAGCAGGAGACCGAACAACCGGTAACCAAGAATATACTCTTTCCCACCCCCCACCCTTCTTCATCCCTACTAGGTCTCCTCTGCTTCCTGCAGCCGCAGTCTCTTGGCCGGGAAGCATGGATTTCACTCCTGGCATGGCTTGGATTCCATCCGTCTCTGCTGGCCAGCTCCCTAAGTGCCATTTGTTGGCTGCTGGTGTTGCCTTTTCCCACTCTTTAGATTTCTTCCTTACTTCTCACCACCTCCCCCTCCTTTCTCTTGAATACCTGGCTCCATGTGACATCTTTGCTTCTTCCTGAAAGGCTGTGAAATGCCGATTGAATCTGAGACTGCTTTCCTGCCAGTGCTGCCACGCTGGTGGGATCCCAGGGCTTCTTTTTTGTTTGTTTTGAATTGTTTGCTTGTTTTCTTCTTTTCTCAAATTGGGAGCCTGTTCTAGCCGGGCAGTACAGTGTGGCTTGGGACTCGCCCTCTCAGTTTGCGCAGACACACAGAGAGATCCCTGAGTGCATTTCTTTTTCTTGGTTTTTTTTTTTTTTCTCTTTTTTGGGGGGGGGAGTTTCTTGTTCTTTTTTTAAAATTTGTTTGTTTTGTTTTCTTTTCCTTATTTCCCCCTTTTTGTCTTTTTTCTTTACTCAGCTTCTCATCTCTCTGTACTTTCCTTCTCTTCCTGTCCCCCAGAATACCTGGCGCTGAGTGATATCTCTTCACCTTCTAGCCAGGCTGTACTTCACTGCCTGGGAGCAACTTCCCAAGACTTCATAGCCACACTGGTGGGATCCCTGGGAGCTTGGCTTTTCTTTTTTCTTTCTAATTTTTATTTATTCATTTTTTTCTTTTCTTTTTTTTTCTTCTTCTTCTCCTTGTTTTTCTCCATTACATAGTCTCTCATCTCTTCACTCCAACAGCAAACTCCCCTAGCACTCTTTTTTGTTTGTTTGTATGTTTTTGGTTCCTGTTCCTCTCTTCTCTCTCTCCTCTCTCCCATACCCGTCTTAGCTCCACACATCACAATCTCCCCCCTCCATCCTGCCTACCTGCACTGTGTGCTTGACATCACACCACCAAGCAGCACAGGCAAGGCCCACCAGAACCTGCCCTGCACTGATTCCCAGCCCGCTCTGTTGGCCCTAGTACATGCCACAAACAACCCATCCCAGCAACTCCTCTTCAGCTAGACCTGCCCGGCTGTACCATATCTGAGCTACTGACCCTGCCAATTGGAGAAGGAGGCAAAAAGTATCATGCCCACAGATGAACAAACAATGAAGAACACACAGCCAGCGTGCTCAGACATAGATAAATAAAACAAAAAAACAGTAAAAAACAAACAAATCTAGAATCAATAAATGAGGAAAAAACTACCGAATGCCCTGAAGACAGCAGACAATATCAAAACATTTACAAAAACAGGACAGGATGGTTCCAGTAGGTTTCCAAAATAAAACACCAGATGACTTTCCAGTAGAAGAAAAGTAACTAGAACTACCTGATAGGGAATTCAAATCTCTAAGGTTCAGAGCTATCCAAGAGTTGAAGCAAAAGCAGACAAAAATGAGGAAAAAATAGACAAATTCATGGAAAAGACACACAAATCCATGGAAAATACAGGAAAAAATGGAAGAATTCAGGAAAACAATGCAGGAACAAAATGCCAAAATAAATTCACAACTAGAAATCACACAAAAACAACAATTAGAAATCCAAAAAATAAACAATAAGATTTCAGAAATGGACAGTGTTATAGAAGGGCTGAGGAGCAGATTTGAAATGGTGGAAGACAGGATCAGTGAAATTGAAGACAGACACTTGTGGATATAACTCTGTTTGAGGAAAAATCAGAAAAAAGAATGAAGAAAAATGAAGAGATCCTGAGAATTATGTGGGATACAATTAAAGGCAAAAATATGTGAGTGATCAGAGTTCCAGACCAGAGGGAGAAAACAGAAAACACAGAGAGGATCACTGAAGAACTGCTGACAGAAAACTTCCCCAATATCATGAAAGATGAAAAACTGGCCATCCAAGAAGCTCAATGAACCCCATATAGGATAGACCTCAAAAGAAAATCACCAAGGCATATCATAATCACACTCGCAAAAACCAAAGACAAACAAAGAATCCTGAGAGCAGCTCGTGAAAAACAAAAAGTCATATACAGAGGAGAAACAATAAGACTAAGCTCAGATTATTCGGCAGAAATCATGCAGGCAACAAGGCACTGGGATGACATATATAAAATCTTGAAAGAAAAAAACTGTCAGCCAAGAATAATATATCCTGCAAAACTCTCATTGAAATATAACGGTGAAATTAGGACATTTCCAGATAAACAGAAATTAAGGGAATATGTAAAAACCAAACCAAACTTACAAGAATTATTTAAGCGAGTTCTTCGATCTGAGGACAAACAGCTTCAGCTCACAGGCAGAACCTAGGACACAGGATCGTACAAGCCAGATACCAATCTAGGAAATGAACTCTCGAGGACTATCCAAATCCAAGAGAAATGCAACAGGGAACAGAGAAGTTAATCTGTAAATGACAATAACATCAGAACAATAAAAGAGGGAATAAACGGTGTAGGTATAGAACCTTCTAATGGAGAGGAAGGCAAGGCAATAACAATTAATAATAGACTGCTTCAAACTTAGAAAGATAAGGGTAAATTCCAGATACCCACAGAGAAAGTTAACAAATCCAGTCTTCAAAATGAAGATGAAAAACATAAAGTCTCAGTAAAAACAAAAGAAATGAAAAAAAGATCTACAAACAAAAGGAATTCAGCACAGGAGAGTAAGAGGAACAAAAAAAAGTAGGCACCACAAAAAAAAGCACTGCAAATGACAGCAATAAACTCACACCTATCAATAATTACACTGAATGTAAATGGCCTAAATGCACCCATAAAGAGATGGAGAGTGATAGAATGGATTAAAAAACAGGATCCATGAATATGCTGTCTACAAGAGACACACCTTAGAAACAAAGATGTAAATTTATTAAAACTCAAAAGTTGGAACAAAATATATCAAGTAAACAACAACCAAAAAAGAGCAGGAGTGGCAATACTAATCTCAGATAAAATAGACTTTGAAACAAACACCATAAAAGACAAATGACACTATATAATTATTAAGGGGATGATCCATCATGAAGAAATAACCATAAGAAACTTCTACACATCCAATGACGGGGCTCCAAAATACGTAAGAGAAACTCTAACAGTACTGAAAAGAGAAATTGACAGTTCCACAATAATAGTAGGAGACTTCAACACACCACTCTCAGTGAAGGACAGACACCTAAGAAGAAACTCAGCAAAGACACAGAAGACCTAAAGGGCACTATCGGCCAACTTGACCTCATAGACATGTATAGAACACTCTACCCTACAGCTACAAAGTACACATTCTTTTCCAATGCACATGGAAAGTTCTCCAGAATACACCACATCTTAGGCCACAGACCAATCCTCAACAAGATCCAAAGTATCTTCTTTGACCACGATGCCATGAAGGTAGAAATTAACAACAGAAAGATCAAGGAAAAACATCAATTACATGGAAACTGAATAACACCCTGCTTAAAAACCACTGGGTAATAAAAGAAATCAGAGATGGAATAAAAAAAATTCCTACAATCAGACGAAAATGAGAATACATCATACCAAAACTTTTGGGACACAGCAAAGACAGTCCTCAGGGGACAGTTTATAGCAATAGATGTACACATCAAAAAAGAAGATAGGGACAAAATCAAAACATTAACTACACAACTCAAACAAATAGAAAGATAATAGAAAAAAAAAAGCCCACAGCCACTAGAAGAAAGGAAATAATAAAGATCAGAGCAGAAATTAATGAAATAGAGAATAGAAAAACAACAGAAAGAACTGACAAAACCAAAAGTTGGTTCTTTGAAACAATCAACAAAAGTGAAAAACCACCAGCTAGACCGAGAAAATAAAAACAGGAGAGGACACAAATAACCCAAATAAGAAATAAAATCGGGAACATTACAACAGACCCAGCTGAAATAAAAAGGATCATAAAAGAATATTATGAAAAACTATACTCCAATAAATTTGAAAACCCAGAGGAAATGGATAAATTTATAGAAACACACTACCTACCCAAACTATCACAAAGTGATGTTGAAAATCTGAACAGACCCATAACAAGAGAAGAGACTGAAAAGTAGTAATAATAATAATAAAAAAAGTCCTGGCTTCACTGGAGAATTCTACAAACATTCAGAGAAGAGCTTGTACCAGTACTACTCAAACTATTTCAGAAGATAGAAAAAGAAGCAAACTTTCCAAATTCATTCTATGAAGGCAGCATAACCCTGATACCAAAACCAGGAAAAGATGTCACAAAAAAGAAAATTACAGACCAATACCTCTCATGAATATAGATGCAAAAATTCTCAACAAAATTCGAGCCAATAGAATTCAGCATCATATCAAAAAAAAAAAAAAATACACCATGACCAAGTAGGATTCAGACCACATATGCAAGGGTGTTTCAACATTAGAAAATCAATTAAAGTAATCCACCACATAAATGAAAGTAAAGAAAAGAATCACATGATCATCTCAATTGATGGAGAAAAGACATTCGACAAAGTCCAACACCAATTCCTGATAAAAACTCTCAACAAAACAAGTATAGAAGGGAAATTTCTCAACATAGGAAAGGGCATCTGTGCAAAACCAACACCCAACATCATTCTTAATGGAGAGAGGCTGAAAACATTCCCCTTGAAAACAGGAACAAGACAAGGATTCCCTTTATCACCACTCCTCTTTAACATTGTGCTGGAAGTTCTAGCTAGAGCAATAAGGCAAGAAAAAAGAAATAAAGGGCATCCAAATTGGTAATGAAGAAGTTAAACTGTCCCTGTTTGCAGATGATATGATACTATACATAGAAAACCCTAAAGACTCCACAAGAAAACTACTGGAACTAATAGAAAGATTCAGCAGAGTAGCAGGATACAAGATAAACATACAAAAATCAGCTGGATTCCTATACACCAATAAAGAGAACGATGGAAAGGAAATAAGGAAAACAATACCATTTATAATAGCCCCTAAAAAAATAAAATACTTAGGAATAAATCTAACCAGGGATGTAAAAGACCTATACAAAGAAAACTACAAAACACTACTGCAAGAAACCCAAAGAGAGCTACATAAATGGAAAAACATACCATGCTCATGGATAGGTAGACTCAACATTGTGAAAATGACAATTCTACCCAAAGCAATTTACAAATACAATGCAATCCCGATCCAAATACCAACAACATTCTTTAAAGAGATGGAAAAACTAATCATTAACTTTATGGAAAGGGAAGAAGCCCCGAATAAGTAAAGCACTATTAAAGAAGAAGAATAAAGTAGAAGGATTCACACTACCTGACCTCAGAACCTAGTATACAGCTACAGTAGCCAAAACAGCCTGGTACTGGTACAACGACAGATACATTGACCAATGGAACAGAATTGAGAACCCAGATGTAAATCCATCCATCTACAGTCACCTAATCTTCGACAAGGGCCCAAAGTCCATCAAATGGGGAAAAAAAGTCTTTTTAACAAACGGTGCTGGCAAAACTAGATATCCATCTGCAAAAAAGTGAAACTGGACCCATACCTTACACCATATACAAAAACTACTTTAAAATGGATCAAAGACTTAAATATAAAGCCAAAAACTATAAAGTTTGTAGAAGAAAAAATAGGATCAACACTAGAGGCCTTAATACATGGCATTAAGAGGATGCAAACCATAACCATCAACACACAAAACCCAGAAGATAAGCTAGATAACTGGGATCTTCTAAAAATCAAACACCTATGCTCTTCAAAAGACTTCATCAAGAGAGGAAAAAGAGAACCTACAGACTGGGAAAAAATTTGGGGGCGTTAAAAGTCAGGCAAAGGTCTAATCTCTATAATCCAGAAGAAAATCCAACACCTCTAGAACAAAAAGACAAATAATCCAATTAAAAAATGGGCAAAGGAGATGAACAGACACTTCACCAAAGAAGACTTTCAAGCGGCCAACAGACACATGAGGAAATGCTCGCTATCACCAGCCATTAGAGAAATGCAAATTAAAACCACAATGAGATACCATCTCACCCTGGCATTACTGGCACAAATCAAAACACTGGAAATAACAAATGTTGAAGGGGCGGCAGGGAGATCGGAACTCTTATGCACTGCTGGTGGGAATGCATAATGATACAATTTTGGAAAATGATATGGCACTTCCTTAGAAAGCTAGAAATAGAAATACCATACGATCCAGCAATCCCACTCCTAGGAATATATCCCAGAGAAATAAGAGCCATCACAAGAACAGACATATGCACACCCAAGTTCATTGCAGCATTGTTCACAATAGCAAAAGTGTGGAAACAACCTAGATGCCCATCAACAGATGAATGGATGTCTCAGTCATCTAGTGCTGCTCTAACAGAAATACCACAAGTGGATGGTTTTAACAAAAGAAGTTTATTTTCTCACAGTCCAGTAGGCTACAAGTCCCAATTCAGAGCATCAGCTCCAGGAGAAGGCTTTCTCTCTCTGTTGGCTCTGGAGGGAAGTCCTGGTGATGCATCAGTCTTCCCTTGGTCTGGGAGCTTCTCTTCTCAGAAACCTCAGGTCCAAAGGATGCACTCTGCTCCCAGCACTGCTTTCTTGGTGGTATGAAGTTCCCATGTGTCTCTGCTCACTTCTCTCTTTTATACCTCAAAAGAGATTGCATTAAGACACTAACCTTGTCAACCTCATCAGTATAACCTCATCACAGTGACAGAATTTACAACATATAAGGAAATCACATCAGAGAACACAATCATATGATACTGGGAATCATGACCCAACCAAGCTGACAGATTTTTTGGGGGGACACAGCTCAATCCATGACAATGGATAAACAAAATATGGTACCTACACACAATGGAGGATTATGCAATGACAAAGAACAATGATGAATCTGTGAAGCATCTCATAACATGGATGAAACTGGAGGACATTATGCTGAGTGAAATAAGTCAATCACAAAAGAACAAATATTGTATGAGACCTCTGTTGTAAAAACTCATGGAAAAGTTTACACACAAAAAGTAACAATCTTTATTGGTTACAAGGGGTGGGAGGAGTGGGGGGAAATACTAAATAGACAATAGATAAGTGGCTAACTTTGATGAAGGGTAAGACAGTACACAATACTGAAGAAGCCAACACAGCTTGTACAAGGAAAGGTCATGGAAGCTCCATAGACACATCCAAACTCCCTGAGGGACTGAATTACTCAGCAGAGGGCTGTGGGGACCATGGTCTCAGGGAACATCTAGTTCATTTGGCGTAACACAGTTTATAAAGACAATGTTCTACATTCTACCTTGATGAGTAGTGTCTGGGGTCTTAAAAGCCTGTGAGCAGCCATCTAAGATACTCCACTGGTCCCACCCCTTCAGGATCAAGGGAGAATGAAGAGAACAGGATACAAGGAAAATATTAGTCCAAAGGACTAATGGACCACAGCTACCAAGGCCTCCACCAGACTGAGTCCGGTACAGCTAGATGGTGCCCAGCTACCACCACTGACTGCTCTGACCAGGATCACAACACAGGTTTCTGGACAGAGCTGGAGAAGGATGTAGAACAAAATTCTAACTCACAAAAAAAGACCAAATTTACTGACCTGACAGAGAATGGAGAAATCCCAAGAGTATGGCCCCCGGACATCCTTTTAGCTCAGTGGTGAAGTCACTCCTGAGGTTCACTGTTCAGCCGGGGATTGGACAGCCACATAAAACAAAACAGGACTAATGAATGAAGCACAGCAGCCCAGGGACAAGGACTAGAAGGCAGAAGGGGACAGGAAAGCTGGTGATAGGGAACCCAAGGTTGAGTAAGGACAGTGTTGACATGTAGTGGGGTTGTTAACCATTGTCATAGGGCAGTATGTGTACTGTTTAATGAGAGACTATTTTGTTCTGTAAATCTTCATCTAACGTGAGAATAGCAGCACAACTTGAAAAAAGTAATCGATGTCACTGAATTGTACATGTAGAAATTTTTGAAATGGTATATCTTTGACTATGTATATTTTCACCAAAAAAAAAAAAAAAAAAGTCCTCCAAGGTCAAGAAGGCAGAGTGTTGACATGTTGTGGGGTTGTTAACTGATGTCATAAAACAATATGTGTACTGACTGTTCAATGAGAAACTATTTGTTCTGGAAACCTTAACCTAAATTACAATTTAAAAAAATTTTTAAAAAAACTATCATTCATATTATTATTCTCACTCTGGCAACTGGGCCAGAACAGCGACCCACCACCAGCGAGAAGTACAGGAATGCCGGTATCCAAGGGATACTGTGTGGTTGCTCTTTAGATCTGCTGAAAAGTGGTGACTGTGTAAATCAGTCCCATTCACAGATTTTAAATAACTGTGTGTACGCAGGGGAGAGGATTTGGCTGTGGGGAGGGGTGGTAGCTAGCACCACGCAGCTGCTATGGCTGTGAAAATTTAACCTCAAGCAGCCTAAACATTCATTTTACAATGTACACTGCTGATTACTTAATTATGTCTAAAATATAAGTCAGACACACCACAAACCCCAGGGAGTAAATTACACAGATCTATGAAACAACATCTATGCACTCATTCTGGTCTCATTTCTGAATTATCTTCCCCCCCACCTACCAGTGAATTCAAAAAACCTCTTCCTTTTCTGCAAAATGTATAGCTATCACAAACAAATGATCATTTTCTCAGCATTAGAAGCTTGGTGGAGAACCCATCTTCAACTCAGTGTTGCAGGCTCTTACCAACAGGTTCTTATCTTTATGTCTATTTGAACTAGAAGATCTACATATGCTTGATCTCAGCATGAACCTCTCTGTGACCTGATTTTGTTACCATGGTCACCAATTAGATGAGTCGTGTTGACTGCAGAACAACAGTCAAAGGATTTCTATTAAGTTCTGGGGTGGAAAAACAGTCATATTTTGTGAACACAGTTTATAGAGGTTTTTTTCCCCATTTGCTTGCCCCAAGGTCTACCTCCTTCTCTCTGCTGAGAACTTAGTTGTTTATAAACTTAAAAGAAAATTCTTCCAGGGGCTCAGTAATTAAATTTTCTTACAAAGTGAATTGATAGGATGGGGCACCCATTCCTCTCTTCCCCCTCTGGGATATAGCCCTGTAGGTCTTACCTAGACCTCACCCTTTCCCAAATAACCTCACCCCCACTCCATGGCCTCACACAGGTACCAAAAAATAAAACCAAACCCATTGCCACCGAGTTGATTCCAACTCACCAAAACCCTACGGGACAGCGTTGGACTGCCCCAGAGGGTTTCCAAGGAGCAGATGCTGGATTTGAACTACTAACCTTCTGATTAGCAGCTGAGCTCTTAACCACTGCTCCACCAGGCTCCCACGTGGGTACACATACATAAAAATACACTATAACCATTACCAATACACCAATACCAATACAAACCAGCTGTTGTTAAGTCAATTCCAACTCATGCTGACCCCATGCATGTCAGAGTAAAACTGTGCCCCAAAATTGATAGTTTTTGTTGTTGCTGTTGAGGATATACACAGCAGAACATACACCAATTCAACAATTTCTGCATGTATAATTCTTTGACATTGATTACATTCTTCAAATTGTACAGCCATTCTACCTTCCTTTTCCTAATTGTTCCTCCCCCATTAACATAAACTCACTGCCCTCTAAGGTTCCTATCTATTCTTTTGAGTTACTGTTGTCAGTTTGATCCCATATAGATAGTTCTTAAAAGAGCACAATGCTCAAGACTGATATTCTTTACTAATTAAACTAAACTATTGTTTGGTTTTGAGAAGACTTCAGAGGATATTTTTGGTTTAAGATTTAAAGACTATCTCAGAGCAATAGTTTTGGGAGTTCTTCCAGCCTCCTTGACTCCAGAAAGTCTGGATTCCATGGGAATTTGAATTTCTGTCCTGCAATTTTTCTCTTTTGATCATGATTCTTCTATAGACTTTTTCATAAAAATGTTCAGTAATGATAGCCAAGCACCATCCAATTCTTCTGGTCTCATGGTAAACAAGGCCTTATTCATGGAGGCAGTTAGCCACACATTCAATTTCCCCCTCCTATTTCTTACTTTCCTTCTTCCTTTGTTGTTCCAAGTGAATAGAGACCAACTGTTGTGCCCTAGATGGCCACTTGCAAGGTTTTAAGACCCCAGGCACTACGCAATGAACTAGGAGGTAGAACAGAAGCACTAAATACGTTATGAGGCTAATTAACTGGGATGTCCAAGGAAATCATGTCTCTAACCTCCAATCCAATAAATTAAAACTCATGAGGTATTTGGTTTTACACAAGCAGCCTCAACAGATGCTCTTTTGCTCTCTCTCTTTGTAAATATATCTATTATACAACTTTTTACAAGTTTACAACTTATTGACAGCAATTACATTAATTCCCTGTGCGACCCTACCCTTCATCAATGCAATTCTTCTTTCATTACCATAAAACAAAACTCAGTGTTCTCCATAGGGTTTTCAATGGCTGATTTCTCAGAAGTATATAGCCAGACCTTTCTTCCAAGGTATCTCTGGACACCTCCAACTTTTCAGTAGCAGCCAAGCATGCCGCTTGCCCTACCCAGGGATTCTTTACCAATATTAGACATTTATATATCCAAAGTGCTTAAGGAAATTTTTCAAAGTGTCAGCTAGGCAAGGTTTTCATGTAATCATTCCAGCCAATGAGTGTGGTCCAGTGATTCAATGACCTCATGAAAACTATTCCTGTTGATTTATAAACGTTGACATTAACAGGTAACATGTAGATACTGTCTGTTTTATGACTACATTACTCTCCCATGGCTGCTGTAAAAAATCATCACAATCTGGATATCTTAAAACAACAGACACGGTGCTGGAGATCTTAAGCTTGATAGTAAGGTGTCAGCAGGGCCATGATCCCTCCAAGGGCTCAGAGAAGAATCCTTCCTTGCCTCTTCCAGCTTCTGGTGGCTCCAGGAATTCTTTGGCTTGTCACTGCATAATTCCAACCTGTCTCCATCTTCACATGGTCTTCTCCGTGTTACCATCTCTTTCTGTTCTATCTCTTATAAAGACACTTGTCACTGGATTTAGGACTCACCCAGATAATCTAGGATGATCTCATCTCAAGAAGCTTAACTTAATTTTATCTGCAAAGATCTTCTTTCCAGATAAGGTCACATTCACAGATTCCAGGGGTTAGGTCATGGACATATCTTATATGGAGCCACATTCAACCCACTACAATGACAATACATGCTTTTCTGAAGGTTTTATAAAAATAATCTTCAAATTTTTATATGTGTAATGTTGAGTACTTATCAATAATTTTGAACTTAATACAATCCCAAAGATTATTTATAAGAATACACACCTCCCTCAGCATTTACTTATTAAAAAAAGCTTAAAAGTTCGATTTTAAATTGATGAATCAGGTGTAAGAATGCTGAGAAATTATAAAAGAAACTCTAAATTAAATATCTTAGGATTTACCAAAATGGCTGGGTGTTGGGTGCCATTGAGTTTATTCTGACTCATAGTGACACCATGTGACAGAGTAGAACTGCCCCATAGGGTTTCCTAGGCTGCAATCTTTATGGATGCAGATTGGCAGATCTTTCTTCTGCAGAGACATTAGGTGGATCTGAATTGCCAACCTTTCGGTTAGCAGCCGAGTGCTTAGCCATTGCGCCACCGGAGCTCTAAGATCAAAATAAACCTCAAAATGCCGAAGGCATTCTGACAACAGTAAAGAAACAGAAGAACAACTGGAAATGAGAAGATGATTGGAATAGCACAGGACGGAACAAATGGATGTGCTGGGTGAAAACTATCCACAAGCCACAAGCAGCATGGAAGATGTAGCACAAGCTTTACGTTACCACTGTGAGCATTTCAGTGCAGGATCTCAGGAGCAAGGGCCGTCACACTCATTGATAGCTATGAAGACAGCTGGAATGGTGCTTGCTACGCTGATAAGGCCACTTACCAGGATTGCATTGCCGTCCCAACACATCTCCAGGTATTTTGTACAGCTTTGCTGCTCTTTTGATGGTTCTTTTCACCAGGTATCTGCATGTTTCAAGCTATTTCCATTGTAAATTACTGCCCATGCCAGGAACTCTGAGACTGAAAGTTTGTTTTTTGATTGCTTGTTTTTGTTTTATCTCCTGCTAAAGCAATAAACTGAATCTGGAATTAAATTGGGGAAAAGGCTGAAGTTTGTAATCCGCCACTCTCCCCACCCCCCCAAAAAAAAAAGGTTGTAGAAAACCTGCGTGTTGTTCCTATTTTCTGCCAGCTCAATACTTTCTTAAAGGAAGGGATAACCATTTTTGCTTCTTCAACTGCCCTGCTACAAAGTCCGTTGACAACCTTGGGTACTGTATTAGGTACCTACTGCTGCTGTAACAAATTGTCAGAACCTTAGTGGCTCAAAACAATGTTTTCAGATGTCCAAAATGGGTCTTGCTGCGTGTCATCACTATCAAGGTGTCAGCAGAACTGTGTTCCTTTCTGAAGAATCTGTTTCCTCACCCTTTCCAGATTCTAGATGCCACCCACATTCCTTGACTGTCGGCCTCCTCCTCTATCTTCAAAGCGAGCAACAGTAGACAGTTCTTACCACATCCCATCACTGAGACCTCCCCTTCTGCCCGCCTTTTCCACTTTTAAGGACCCTTGTGTTTACATTTTGGAAGCCTGATGGTGCAGTGGTTAGGAGCTCAGCTGCTAACCAAAATGTCGGCCGTTCGAATCCACCAACCACTTTTGGAAACCGTATGGGGCAGTTCTACTCTGTCCTATAGGGTCTCTATGAGTCAGAATTGACTGGACGACAATGGATTTTGGTTGTTGTTTTTTGTGATTACAGTGGGCCCACCCAGATAACCCAGAATAATTTCCCCATCTCAAGGTTCTTAACTTAATCACATCTGCAAAGTCCCTTTCATCATGTAAAGTAACATATACACAGATTCCAGGGATTAGAATGTGGACATCTTTGTGGGGGGGGCATTAGTCTGCTTACCACGAGTACAAAATGGATCAAAGAATCAAGGCCAGCTGACCCTTGCAGTCCACACACAGGCCACACCTCCAAGTTCAGGCCTATCCCCTCTGATCACCAGGGTCTAGAATTAATTCCTTATGTTCCTGTAAACAGCTGGCAGAGGGAGAGGGGTGAGAATTAGAGAGATGTGGCTAATGATCAGATCTTCAGCAGCTGAGTTTCTGCAGTTCACAAGCACAAAACTACTCCTTTTCAAATGAGCACCATAAAAATTCCACCCCACGGGAAATCAAGTACAGGCATGCCTTAGTATAAGCAAACCCCACTTAAGGAAATCTGCCTTCACCCACATAAATCCTTTGCCAAAGCCATGAACCATGAATCATAGCACTGAAGTTCACCTCATCCTGCTGGAACTCCCAGTAGCTTGTACCACTTAAATGTCTACTAATGGGGTAAAGCAGTTGCTAATGGGCTAATAAACTGGCCATTAACAGCTTCTTAAATAACAGGCTGGGGAGCTGAGCAACTCGAGTTACAGCCAACGAGAATGAGCTGAGTTGACTCAGTTTGTAAAAGATCCTAAACTGGAGAAAGAATTTTTTTCCCTTAAGGTTGACTTGTTTGACTTCACTTGTGGCGACAGTGATTGCTCTCACCACCAAAGGATGTCTCCCTTTATAAAGATGTTCTCGGTCAAGCTTTCTGCCAAGTTCTTCCTCTGGGCATTTAAATGTTGGTTTGCAGACTGTGAATTACTTCCAGAGAGACTACTGAATAGAGAAATTTTTAAATGAAGCCTTAAGACATACTCTTTAGCATTCAATCAGAAATGGAAGGCAGGGCCAAGATGGCAGAGAAGTCAGACACTTCCTGGGGTCCCTCTTACAACAAAGACCCAAAAAAGAAAGCTAATTGATTATATATGACAATGTAGGAGCCCTGCAAATAAAAGACAAAGTTGAGGAATTGGACTGAGTGGCAGAAGAGGGAGAGATGGTTCAGAAACAACGAGGAGTTCCCAAACCTGACCTGGCTGGTACCGGCACCCCACAGGCTGGATCAGCTGGCACAAGTGGTGAGGCAAGCAGTGATGCTCAGGACACATTTTCCACGTTAGGAGAAACTGACCAGCGGAGAGTCAGCTCAAACCTCCAAAACCAGTGAGAAACAGTGCTTGATCGGCAAAACACAAGTACAAGCATCTACCCTACGGTGTGGATCAAAAAAAAAAAAAAAAAAAAAAAAACCCTTTTGGGAAGTACCTCTCTTCCATTTATCTGCTCCCTCTAGGCTCTTTTCTGGGTCCCGGTCTGCTTCAGTGATTTCTGCATTCCCTGAGCAGGAAGTAGGATCTGTCACGTCTCCTGGCTTTGGAGAGAGAACAAATTAACAAACAGGAAAAAAATATGCCAGCTCCCCTAAGCTGGGAACTCAGGGTAGGCACAACCCCTTTGCCTAGGCACAGGCACAAGGAGTCCATGGACTTTGAATGCCTTTCACCCCTGCATAGACCTGTGTGGGCCCCGTTTGAACAGCGTAGGCCCTCATTAGCACAATATAACAGGGTATATACCTGAAGTCTATTTTCATCTGTATCTGCTATAAGGGGGAGTGGCAGATTTGTGACATTTGACACTGCCCTGCCCATTAAGCAAGGTCCTTACCTACCCACATTAGGGGCCTGAGGACTGGTGGCTCCACCCACTCCACCAAGCCACCCATGAGAGGGGTCCAAGAATAAGTGTTGACTCCCAGTCCTTACAGTCAATAGCATTGGGTGTCCATAGTCTGGCGGCAAAACCCACCTACCTACGTGTTCTAGAGAACAGGGACACGCCTTCCACCCAGACACTCAAGAGCAGCAGTCAGCCCCCTGCCTTAATCAGCACATGACCCCTTACTGCAGCCAGATACCTGGGCCTACTCCAATCACCCCACCCATCTAGGACTGTAGGTGAGAGCCTGCACCACACACTTGGTGACCAACTATATGGACACCTGAGCTAAATCCATACAAGAAAAGTAAATAGACTTCTGGGGTCACATACCTAGTTAACAGCTCTAGCCACCTGGAGACAGGACATGAGAGCTTCAAACATGCCAATAATCAAACTAGCTCACACGGGCAGCCTATTTGGGCATATCAAAACAAAGCAAGAAGCTAGGAAACAGTAAGTAAACATAAAATAAATAAATATAATAACTTATTGATGGCTCAGAGACAACAGTCAGTATCAGATCACATAAAGAGGCAGACCATGATGGCTTCAGCAAGCCATCAAAACAAAGAATCAAGAAACCTTCCAGAGGAAGAGAACGTCTTAGAATTACTGGAGGTAGAATTCAAAAGACTAATATACAGAACTCTTCAAGAGATCGGGAAGGAGGTCAGGCAAAACGTAAAACAAGCCAAGGAACACAGAGACAAAGCAATAGAGGAACTTAAGAAGGTGATACAAGACCATAACGACAAATTTAACAGGCTGCAACTATCTATAGAGAAACAGCAAAAAGAAATCCAAAATGATTAACAATAAAATTTCAGAATTAGACAACTCAATATAAAGTCATAGGATCAGAACTGAGGCAATCTAAGTCAGAATTAGTGAGACTGAAGATAAAGCACTTGACACCAACTTATATGAGGAAAAATCAGATAAAAGAATTTTTAAAAACTTAAGAAATTCTAAGAATTATGTGGCAGTCTATCAAGAAGAATAACCTACAAGTGATTGGAGTATCAGAACAGAGGGGGATAACAGAAAATACAGAGAGAATTGTTGAAGATTTGTTGGCAGAAAACTTCCCTGATACTGTGAAAGATGAGAAGATATCTATCCAAGAATCTCATTGAACCCCACACAAGGGAGATCCCAAAAGAAAGTCATGAAGACATATTATAATCAAACTTGCCAAAACCAAAGGTAAAGACAGAATTTTAAGAGCCGCTAGGGATAAACAAAAAGTCACCTTCAAAGGAGAGTCAATAAGACTAAGTTCAGATTACTCAGCAGAAATGATGAAGGAAAGAAGGCAATGGGATGACATATATAAAGCCTTGAAGGAAAAAAACTGACAGCCAAGAATTATATATCCAGCAAAACTGTCTCTCAAATCTGATAGTGAAATTAGGGCGTTTCTGGATAAACACAAGTTTGTAGAAACAGAACCAAAATTACAAGAAATACTAAAGGGAGTCCTCTAGTTAGAAAATCAACAACATCAGATAACAACCCAAGACAAGAACACAGGACAGAGCAACCAGATATCAGCCCAGATAGGGAAGTCACATAAATAAATCAAAGCTAAAACACTGAAAATAGGGAAACAGAGATATAAATATGTAAAAGATGACAATATTAAAACAAAAAAGGGACTAAAACATGTAGTCATAGATCTTTCACATGGAGAAGAAGTCAAGGTATGATATAAAGAAATAAGAGATTGGTATAAACTTAGAAAAATAGGGGTAAATATTAAGGTAACCACAAAGGAAACTGACAATCCTACACATCAAAATAAAAAACAAAAAAAACATAAAGACTCAGCAAATACAGAATCAACAATGATGAAAAAACAATGCATAAAGAGAAATGACTCAGCACAGAAAATTAAGTGGAACAAAGAAACTGTCAACAACACACACACACAAAAATACATCAAAATGACAGCACTAAACTCATACCTATAAAAAAATTACACTGAATGTAAATAGACTAAATGCACCAGTAGAGAGACAGAGTAGCAGAATGGATAAAAAAAAGATCCATCTATATGCTGCCTATAAGAGACACACCTTAGACTTAAAGACACAAGCAAACTGAAACTCAAAGGATGGAAAAAAACATGTCAAGCAAACAACACTCAAAACAGAGCAGGAGTGGCAATATTAATCTCTGACAAAATAGACTTTAAAGCAAAATCCACCACAAGGGATAAGGAAGGACACTATATAATGATTAAAGGGTCAGTACGCCAGGAGGATATAACCATAATAAATATTTACACATCCAATGACAGGGCTCCAAAATACATAAAACAAACTCTAACAGCACTGAAAAGAGAACTAGACAGCTCCACAGTAATAGTAGGAGACTTCAACACACCACTTTCGGTGAAGGACAGACATCCAGAAAGAAGCTCAGTAAAGACCCAGAAGATCTAAATGCCACAATCAACCAACTTGATCTCATAGAAGTATACCAAACACTCCACCCAACAGCAGCCAAGTATACTTTCTTTTTCAATGCACTTGGAACATTTTCCAAAATAGACCACATATTAGGCCACAAAGCAAGCCTTAACAGAATCCAAAACATTGAAATGTTACAAAACATCTTTTCTGAACAGAAAGGCATAAAAGTAGAAATCAGTAACAGAAAAGGCAAGGGGAAAAAAAAATTCAAATACATGGAAACTGAACAACACCTTTCTCAGGAACTACTGGGTTATAGAAGAAATCAAGGACAGAATAAAGAAATTTGCAGAATCAAATAAGAATGAAAACACATCCTACCAGAACCTTTGGGACAGAGCAAAAGCAGGCGCTCAGAGGTCAACTTATAGCAATAAATGCCGCATCCAAAAAGAAGAAAGGGCCAAAATCAAAACATTAACCCTACAACTTGAACAAGTAGAGAAAGCAGCAAAAGAAGCCCTCGGGGACCAGAAGAAAGGAAAGAATAAGAATTAGAGCAGAATTAAATGAAACAGAGACTAGAAAAACAATTCAAAGAGTTAACAAGACCAAAAGCTGGTTCTTTGAAACGATCAGCAAAATCAATAAACCTCTGGCCAAATTGGCAAAAGAAAAACAGGAGAGGAAGCAAATAACCTGAATAAGAAATGAGATGGGTGATATCACAACAGACCCAACTGAAGTTAAAAGAATCTTAACAGAATACTGTGAAATATTGTATTCCTACAAATTTCAAAACCTAGAGGAAATGGACAAATTTCTAGAAACACACTACCTACTTAAACTAACAAAACAGAGGTAGAACAACTAAATAAACCTATAACAAAAGAAGAGATTGAAAAGGTAATTTAAAAACTTCCAACCAAAAAAAAGCCCTGGCCCAGATGGTTTCACTGGAGAATTCTACCAAACTTTCAGAGAAGAGTTGACACCAATACTACTGAAGGTATTTCAGAGCATAGAAAAGGATGAAACACTCCCAGACTCATTCTAGGAAGCCAGTATAACCCTGATACCAAAACCAGGTAGAAACCACCAAAAAAAAGAAAATTACAGACCACTATCCCTCATAAACATTGACACAAAATACCTCAACAAAATTTTAGCCAATAGAATTCAACAACATATGAAAAAAAATTCACCATGACCAAGTGCAATTCATACTAGGTATGCAGGGATGGTTCAACATGAGAAAAACAATCAATGTAATCTATCACATTAATAAAACAAAAGACTAGAACCGCATGATCTTATTAATTGATGCAGAAAAGGCATTTGACAAAGTCCAACACTCATTCATGATAAAAACTTTCAGCAAAATAGAAATAGAAGGGAAATTCCTCAACATAATAAAGGGCATTTTTACAAAGCCAACAGCCAACATCATCCCAAATGGGGAGAGTCTGAAAACATTTCCCTTGAGAACGGGAACCAGACAAGGATGATCTTTATTACCATTTTCATTCAACACTGTGCCAGAGGTCCTAGCCAGAGCAATTAGGCTAGAAAAAGAAAAAAAGTGAATCCAAATTACTAAGGAAGAGGTCAAAGTATCTGTATTTGCAGATGATATGAACTTATACACAGAAAACCCCAAAGAATCCACAAGAAAACTATTGGAACTAACAGAAGATATCAACAAAGTATCAGGATACAAGATAAACATACAAAAATCAGTTGGATTCCTCTACATTAACAAAAAGAACTTCGAAGAGGAAATCACCAAATCAATACCATTTACAATAGCCCCCAAGAAGATAAAATACTTAGGAATAAATCTAACCAGAGATGTAAAAGACCTATACAAAGAAAACTACAGGACATTACTACAAGAAACCAAAAGAGACCTACATAAGTGGAAAAACGTACCTTGCTAATGGATAGGAAGACTCAACACTGTGAAAATGTCAATTCTACCCAAAGCGATCTATGGATACAATGCAATCCCAATCCAAATTCCAATGACATTTTTTAATGAGATGGAGAAACAAATCACCAACTTCATGTGGAAATGAAAGAGGCCCCGGATAAGTAAACCATTACTTAAGAAGAAGAACAAAGTGGGAGGCCTCACACTGCCTGATTTTTGAACCTGTTGTATGGCCACAGTAGTCAAAACAGCTTGGTACTGGTACAACAACAGATACAATGGAACAGAATTGAGAATCCAGACCTAAATTCATCCACCTATGAGCAGCTGATACTAGACAAAGGTCCAAAGTCCATTAAATGGGGAAAAGATAGTCTCTTTAACAAATGGTGCTGGCATAACTGGACATCCATCTGCAAAAAACTGAAACAAGGCCCATGTCTCACACCATGCATAAAAACTAACTCAAAATGGATCAAAGACCTAAATATAACATTGAAAATGATGAAGATCATGGAAAAAAAAAATAGGAACACTCTTAGAAGCCCTAATACATGGCAAAAACAGAATACAAAACATAACTAACAATGCACAAACATCAGAAGAGAAACTAGGTAACCGGGAGTTCCTAAAAATCAAACACTTACGCTCATCAAAAGACTTCACCAAAAGAGTAAAAGGACAACCTACAGACTGGGAAAAGACTTTTGGTTATGACATATCCAGTCAGGGTTTAATCTCTAAAATCTACAAGATACTATAAAACCTCAACAACAAAAACACAAATAACCCAATTAAAAAATGGGAAAAGGATATAAGCAGGTATTTCACTGAAGAAGACGTTCAGGCTACTACCAGATACATGAGGAAATGTTCACGATCATTAGCCATTAGAGAAATGCAAATCAAAACTACAATGAGATACCATCTCACTCCAATAAAGCTAGCATTAATTCAAAAACCACAAAATAATAAATGTTGGAGAGGTTGTGGAGAGACTGGAACACTTATACACTGCTGGTGGGAATGTAAAATGGTACAACCACTCTGGAAATTGATTTGGTGCTTCCTTAAAAAGCTAGAAATAGAAGTACCATATGATCCAACAATCCCACTCTTTGGAATATATCATAGAGAAATAAGAGCCATCACACGAATAGATATATGCACGCCCATGTTCATTGCAGCACTGTTCACCATAGCAAAAAGATGGAAACAACCTAGGTGCCCATGAGCAGATGAATGGATAAACAAATTATGGTATATTCACACAATGGAATACTATGCAACAATAAAGAACAAGGATGAATCCGTGAAACATCTCATAACATGGATGAATCTGGAAGGCATTATGCTGAGTGAAATTAGTCAGTCACAAAAGGACAAATATTGCATGAGACCAGTATTATAAGAATTCAAGAAAAGGTTTAAACAGAAGAAAACGTTCTTTGATAGTTACGAGGGTCGGGTGGGAGGGAGAGAGGAGTTCACTAACTAGATATTAGACAAGAATTATCTTAGGTGAAGGGAAGGACAATACACACTACAGGGGAAGTCAGCACAACTGGACTAAACCAAAAGCTAAGAAGTTTCATACACACAGTCAAACACTTCAAAGGACAGTGTAGCAGGGGTAGGGGTCTGGGGACCATGATTTCTGGGGACATCTAGGTCAATCGGCATAACAAAGTTTATTAAGAAAATGTTCTGCATCACTTTGGTGAGTGGCATCTGAGGTCTCAAAACCCAGCAATCAACCATGTAAGATGCATCAATTGGTCCCAATCCACCTGGAGCAAAGGAGAATGAAGAACACGAAAGATACAAGGAAAATATTAGCCCAAGAGACAAAAGGGGCCACATAAACCACAGACTCCATCTGCCTGAGACCAGAAGAACTAGATGGTGCCTGCTACCTCCAATGACTGCCCTGACAGGGAACACAACAGAGTCCCTGACACAGCAGGAGAAAAGTGGGGTGCAGAGTTCGATCTCTAATTAAAAAGACCAGACTTTACCATTTGACTGAGACTGGGGGAACCCCAGAAGACATGGCCTCTGGACTTTCTGTTAACCCAGAACTAATACCATTCCTGAAGCCAACTCTTCAGACAAAGAGTTGATTGGACTATAAGACATAAAACGATACTTGTGAAGAGTGTGCTTCTTAGTTCAAGTAGATACATGAGACTAAATGGGCAGCTGCTGTCCGGAGGTGAGATGAGAAGGCAGAAAGGGAAAGGAGCTGGTTGAATGGACACGGGAAATCCAGGGTGGAAAGGAGGAGTGTGCTGTCACAGTATGGGGAGAGCAGCTAGGGTCACATAGCAATGTGTGTATAAATTTTTATATGGGAAACTATTTTGAGCTATAAACTTTCACCTAAAGCACAATAAAAAATTAAATTTATTTTAAAAAATTTAATCAGAAATGAAGACAGAGCCTCATTACAGTTGTAACATGAATGTCCCCAAGCATAACCAGCTAAGAGTGCAGACGAAATCAGGATCCCTAGGTGGTGCAAATTATTAAGGTGCTCAGCTGCCTACCAAAAGGCTGGAAGTTTAAGTCCACCCAGAGGCACCTCAGAAGAAAAGCCTGGTGATCTACTTCCAAGAAATCAGCCATTGAAAACCCTATGGAGCACAGCTCTACTCTGACACACCTGGGGTCGCCATGAGTTGGAGTCAACTCGACGGCAACTGGTTTTTATTGCTAATCAAGCCCCCCTGCTCATTCACTCATTCAGTAAAGATCTACTGGGCACAGAGTGGGGGTTGTTCTAGGTACAAGGGTACATTTGTTCTGAACAAATGAGCAAAACTCCATGCCTTTGTGGAGCTGACACTCTCTGATGCTGAGACTAAATTCAACAGTCAACAAGTAAACGAGGCGGTCTGTTAGAAACTGACCTGTACGTGAAAAAAGAGAGAGTGAGGAGAGGGGATCAGGAGTGTTGGTGGTGCAGGCATGAAGGGAGACATTGAGAAGGTGACATTTAAACCAAGTCTTGAAGAAGCTGAGCGTGTGAGCGAGGAGGAAATCCAGGCTTGGGGAGCAACTAGAGCAAAGGCCTTGAGGCAAGGGCGTGTCTAGCTTGTTTGAGGAAAAGTAAGGAGGCCCCTAAGGTGTTCTGGTGGCACAATGGTTAAGCGCTCAGCTGCTAACCAAAAGGTTGGCAGTTCAAACCCACCCAGCGGCTCCATGGGAGAAAGATCTGGCAATCTGCTGCCATAAAGGTTACAGCCAAGAAAGCCCTATGGGAGCGGTCTACTCTGTCACATGGGGTCGCTATGAGTCGAAAATCCACTCAATGGCATCTAACAGCAAGGAGATCCCTATGGCTAGAAAATGGAGAGCAGATGAAGTCATAGAGGTAACAGGGGCCCGGATTATAAGGGCCTTATATCGACTCAACAGGTAACAGACCATTGTAGGTCTCCAGTGGCACAAAATGTTTGAGCTAGGCTACTAAACGAAAGGTTGGTGGTTTGAACACACCAGCAGCTCCATGAAAAAAAGGCCTGGTGATCCACTTCCATAAAGATTACAGCCAACAAAACTGTATGGCGTTCAGCTGTAGTGTGTAACATATGGGGCCGCTGTGCATTGGAATGGAAGAGATGGCGATGGGTATAGGCCACTGTGAGAACTTTGGCTTTTCTTCTGAGAGGAGTGGAGAGCTGCTGGAGAGCAGAGCAGAGCCATGAAGGAATCTGGTCGCTATCAAAAGTTTCCCCTAGTTGTTTCTGGGGGACCCCAAAGTGATTCCTCATGTGAGTCAGTCAATAACAAGTTGACCGCTGTTCCCCACAGCAGCCTCCCCATCACAATACCCCCTCCACCTCCACCCTTTTCAAAATGCCAGTCTGCTGCTCCTCATACTGTCCATGCCAACCCACAGCGTGCCAGCAGTGCCACGGGGGCGCCATCTTCCCGGCGCGTCCTGCTCTCTGACAGTCGCTTCCCAAAACCACACAGCTTGACCCAGATTCCCACAGCCTTTCAGGATAAACAGCTCCTCCACTCTGGCCTCTCCCCAACCTATTAGCCATTCCCATTTCTGAAAAAGTCGTTCTCCCAGATTTTTCAATTCCTAGAGGATATACTTAATCTAACAACTCTAGGTTTGTCTTCAGTGGTATCTCATAGCTCCATTTCCCATGAGTATATTTCTCCTTTGAAGCCTAGCTATCTGACTTTAAAACTTGGCTTCTTTACTGGCCTCTCCTGTGGATTTATCCTATCTTGGAAACTCCTCTGATGGTAGGAAATACATCCTTTACTGTGCCTTGCCCCCACCCTGTGCGTCTAGCATTTCACACATAAGAACTCAATCAATATTGCTAAAGTACCGGTTGCCATAGAGTCAATTCCTGCTTATGGCAACTCCATGCGTGTCAGGGTAGAAATGTGCTCCACAGGGTTTTCAATGGCTGATTGTTTGGAAGTAGATCACCAGGCCCTTCTTATGAGGTGCCTTTGGGTGGACTTGAACGGTTTGCACCACCCAGGGACTATTGCTAAATTAAAAAATAAAAACCAGTTGTCGCTGAGTCAATTCCAAATCATGGGGACCCCGTGTGTTTCGGAGTAGAACTGTGATCCATAAGGTTTTCATGACTGTGACCTTTCAGAAGCAGATTGCCAGGCTTTTCTTCCAACGTACCTCTAGGTGGGTTTAAGCCACCAACTTTTTGGTTAGTAGCCAAAGGTTTAACTATTTACGCCACCCAAGGACTCCTACTGCTAAATGTTATTAGTTGCCATCGAGTCAATTTCAACTCATTGCTAAATTGTTAATTCCTTATGAGCTCAGTCCTGTGCTGAGCACCAAAGCAATCACAGAAGAGGTGCCCCACCCCACTCAAAAAACATATATTTTTAGTAGATAAGGGGAAGTCTGGGAAACAGTATCAAATAATGGTAGAATATGGTTAAGTACCTCAAACCAAAACCAAACCTATTGCTGTCTAGTTGATTCCAACTCATAGTGACCCTATACAACAGAGAACTGCCCCACAGAGTCTCCAAGGAGTGCCTGGTGGATTTGTACTGCTGACTTTTTGGTTAGCAGCCTGAGCTCTTAACCACCTGGCCAAGTACAAGAATTAGATATTACAAACTCTGGCCCCTATGAATTCAGGATGCGCATGGGGTCTGAGTGGTCAGAGTTAATTTCCCAGAGAGCGCAGGATGGAAACTGGAGACCTTGAAGGATGAGTAGGCCCAGACAAGACTCACAGAGCCACAGTACTCCTCTGAAGAAAGAGATATACAATAATTGGCAGCCACAATTTGTATTGCTCAGCAATTGCAAAACCAAGGAGCTATTTATACCACCAGCCTAGTTAAAGCCTATGAATTGACCAGGGGACCTGCCTGGAGCTTCACCACACTAAACTAAACCAAAAACCAAACCCACTGCCATCGAGTCAAATCTGACCCGTAGCAACCCTCTAAGACAGAATGGAGCTCCCCCATAGGGTTTCCAAGGCTGTAATCTTTACGGAAGCAGACTGCCACGTCTTTCTTCTGCAGAGCGGCTGGTGGTTTCAAACCACCAACATTACGGTTCGTAGTCGAGCACTTTACCACTGCACCACCAGGGCTCCTACATGGAGGCAGACAGCGTGGACTATACCTCAGCAGAAACCTTATCAGCTTTCCATCAGCAACAAAAACGAACTACACAGCAGCACTTAACCTCCATCCAGTGAGCTGAAATGCCGAAGATAAAAGTGTGCCTAACTTCGGACAAAACAAGTCAGGTACTGGGGAGTCTGAAGGGTTTGCCGTAAGTACGCAGGATCTGGTGACTGGCACTAAGAATTACCACAAGTGCATAATGGAGGAAAAAGTGTTTACAGACAGGTGCAGACAACGTACAGCAGAGGAGACAATAGAGCGCGTAATTGGCGCCATGCATTACACCAAGAGGTATAATAGCGCTGTGAGCTGCCACCTCAGCAATTAGCCCTCGATGGGAGTCAGTAAACAAATTAGCGCCCTATTCTGAGTAGGAACCCAAGAAGCTGTTGAGAAAAAGGCAGTCCAAGACACCAGAGGCGGAATCCTAAGAATCAGTGTGCTGAGACCAGAGATAGATCAGATATTCTGCCGTTTGATAAATGCTACACCTACACACTTACTAGCATTTCTCGTTCACCCATAAAAAATTATTTCAGAACATGTGGGTTAATTAAATAAATACACCTATGGACATAATAAAGGAGCTGAAACTGGCCGTAGGGCTTGTGGGACATCAGTATGCAAACTGGTTTTCTAAAAGAGTAAAATGATTTTCCTCTGCTAGAACTAAAGTTTATAAAGTCTGGGTCATGTCTGTTGCAGGGGAGAAAATTATAAAATTCATGCATCAAGACTCTGGGCACCCTCCTGTACTGAAGAATTAGTGTTTGTTGGTTTATACCTTATGTATGGATTCCAAGTATCATTATGTGACTCTGCTGACTGATCCCTGCTAAGAAATTAAGGTTGTGTCATGTGTAAAGATTTCACATTTGTGCAACAGATATCCTCTAGGCAAGACTTGAATAAATTAAATCACAGAAAAGTAGGTTGCTGGCTAGGAATCTGGTAAATCTTTTCGCTAGGCAATAATTATTTGGAAAAGTGAATAACCATTTGCTATGTAATTCAAGAGGTAACAATGATTTTCACTTATTTATGTTTTCTGAAAATACTTGAGCATACTCGCCTTTGTGAGTTCTAATTCTTCCAAAAAAAAAATACATCAACCAAAAAATAATAAATAAAAAAGATCAACCACTTTTCTTTTAAGGTAAAACAATGACCAACCTCAAAAGAAGTCGGTAAGTCAGACTCCTGTGTCATTCTTGTGGTGATTCTCTGTCTTTGCCTTCAGTCTTAACTAGACGTGCTCTTCGGCCATGGCACTCTTGAGTGACCATGAGCACAGGTTTGCCCAGGACAGTGCTGGTTTATACCTGATGTCCTGGTACAGTTATTAAGTGCACCTCACTCTCAAAATGTCCCAAGTTACGTGACAACATATTGTTACCCTGTATGTTATACATAATAAGGAACTAGGAATCCATCGTATTTCTAATTGATTAAAAAGGCAGTATTTGAGGTGTTATTCGCATCACTTCCAAGTATGAAGTCACGGCCTTTTTACAACACGCTCGGTGGTTCTGCTAAGTAGTCAAACCTCTCCGTCTGTGAGTTTGCATTTTCAATCCCACATCAAGGTGTTATCATTACCCTCCTCTCTCGAGCACCCACTCCTTCTTGCCAGTAGTTCTCCAAGCACAGTAGATGTTATCTGGAGGTTAGCAACTGGGGAGTCAACAAGAGTTTACTGATCCCCCGAAACATCCGTCAAATGATGCCAGATCCCTGGGAATATCCATGATTTTCCTTCTATTTCTGTGTTTCGTTCCGTTGTACACAGGGTCGCTATGAGTCGGGAGCGACTCGACAGAAATGAGTTTGGTTTGGGCTGCACTTTAAAATGTGTGTTTCTTTTTCTTAAGCAGAAACTGAGGCTTCAGGACAGAAGAACTCATTGGTAGCACAGCCTAACAGATTTTCGAAGTTCTACCCAGCAAACACCCACACAGCCCCCTGATAAACCACACACACATACACCCCTTCCCGGTGATAGCAGAGACCCTTCAGAAGAGACACAAATCCACTCGACAAATGTCCTATTTCCCAGCTCTCCACTTTTTCATGTGCTGAACTGGTAATGGAGCTAATAAAGGTTCAAGACTGCTCTTTCTGGGGGCCAAATTTTTCTTTTCTCCGTGTCATGCTTTTTATTCAGAAAATAATTGTCTTTGCATTTTTCTCACAAAAGCTTTCCAATGCCCCCAAATAATGCAGAGAAATTGGCTTTTATTTTGCACGGGCGTTTTCAAAGCGCACTGTATCTCTCAGCATATCTATTATATTAATCCAAGCCATAATGATACAATGGGTAAGAAACACTGTACGGATGTGTATAAATGAAAAATTTAATAGATTTCCCTCTTAATGTAATAGAATTGGCATGAGGCATTGGGAACCGCTGCGAAAGCAGCCACTCGAGCATTGTGTTTCCATGATATTCAAATACAAGTGTCTGGGGTGTAAGGACCCCTAAGCTCACCTGAAAGGAATGGTATCTCCTAATCATTGTTTCAGCAATTGACGGCTGTTTACACAACAGCAGCACATTCGCTGCTGATTTGAATAATAAACACGCTTAAATACCAGCTGGATAATAGAAGGATAATTGAAACATAGTTTAAAGCTCTGATTTACAGGCATTGTAGCCACACTTTCATTTGCTGTACAATACCACACTTCTGTGCAGTCTCTGAGAAACAAAATTTAAAGGCATTGTTTCAAACACTGGGGTCTATTAAACTTGATTAATACACCCAGCGTATGGACCCATAGCTCAGCCATGCCTGGTGTACTTGAGACAGCCATTGTGCAGTTTTATCAAAACACTCGAGGCTATAATAGAAGCATTCAGGATGCTCACAGCAGTGGGTCTGCCTGGGCCCTGAGGGCGGATGGGTCGGCCCACAGGTACCGGACACAGACCCAGAGGATGGCAGTCAGGTCTCACGACTCACAGGTGAAAACGAGGGAGCTGACCTAAGTAATCCCTAATTGTGCAATTTTACAAAGTCGTGATTCTGAGCGCTATCAAATCTTCCTCCATTTCTTCTTCACCTGCGTCCTTTTTCTCCCTGTCCGTTGCTACCATCTTAGTTCAGGCTGGCTTCACTCTTACCAGGTCAACTACAAGAGGCTCAGCCTGGGCATCTGCTTCCAGGTCCTTCGCACGGCCAGATCACGTCCTTTTTCAGGCAGGAGTGACAGAATGAGGCTGGCTGCCTGCTCAGGTGGCCCTCATAGGGAGGCTGTATTGGCAGCTGTTAGTTGCCACTCAGATTCTCAAATTTGGGGACCCACCTGTCAGTTTGTCACACTGTGGTGGCTTGTGTGTTGCTGTGATACTGGAAGCTATGCCACCAGTATTTCATATACTAGTAGGACCACCCATGTTGGACAGGTTTCAGCGGAGCTTCCAGACTAAGGCAGACTAGAAAGAAAGGGCTGGCAATCTACTTCTGAAAATTACCAATGAAAACCATGTGGATCACAACAGAATATTGTCCCACACAGCGTTGGAAGATAAGCGCCCCAGGTTGGAAGGTACTCAGAATGCCCATTACCTGCAACAATGGACTCGAGCATAATAATGATGATGAAGACAGAACAGGACCAGGCAATGTTTTATTCAGTTGTACATGGGGGTTACCATCAGTCAGAACCGACTCAGTGGCAACTAACAACGACAAAAGCATGATAGAACCTGTTCACTTGGAACAGGTCAAACATGGGGAAGTTACTCATGTGTCCAAATTAGCAGGAACCTAATTTACCAACCAGAATGCTAATATGTTCACTGATTCACCAATTTACCAAGGCAGATATATCTCACAGGGTAATTCACTGTGGTCATTCAGAACACTCTCTTGGAATGATTGCCTCAGAGGAGCAAATTACACGTCAGAGAGTTGCTTAATGAACATAAAGTAAGAGCAAAAGGAATGGGATGAATTACCAGTTTCCCCTCCAGGGGAAATGCTGCCTGAAAGTAATAGCTAAACCAGAAAACCAAACCCACCACCTATGAGTCGATTCCGACTGATAGCAACCTTATAGGACAGAGTAGAACTGCCCCACAGGGTTTCCAAGGCTGTAATCTTTACAGAAGCAGACTGCAACATCTTTCTCCCACGGAGAGGCTGGTGTGTTCAAACCAACCACCAACCTTTTGGTTAGCAGCTGAGCATTTTAACCATTGTGCCACCAGGGATCCTGAAAGTAATAGTAGCCCTTGACTATATGCCAGGCACCCAAGGCAGCCAGCTAGGATCTCTAATTCTTGTAAAATCCCCCATCAATTTTTACTCCCTTTCAAATATAAGTGACTCATCTAAGCCCACACGGCTGTTGAGTTCTAGCATCAAAACCACATTACTTGCTAACTGATAACTAATTATTGTATTAATGACTGATAATTATTACTAGACATTGCCATTCAGAGCTCTCTGTCTCTCCTGGGTTGGGCTGAATATAAATGGATGGGCAGTTTTTCTTTTTTAATTTTCTGACTCCTGTTTGTGAACCACGTGCAACAGTCCAGGGTAGTCTAACACCTCCCGGAAGACGTGGTAGACACAGCGATCAGCTGGTCCTGAGCAGGGTGGGCAAGGTGCAATGGTGGGACAAAGAGCAAGGCCTCATCAGATTGTGGGGTAAGTGAGAGGATAAGCCATGGTGACAGGGTGAAGGGTAGCGGGAAGCCCCACATGCCACAACAGTAATGGGTGAACACTGACCTTTCAGTTAGAGGGTTCAGGGACCCAGACCTCGGGAACATGAGAGGGCTGGCTTATGGGGAACTTGGTAGTCTAGCCATAACTGAGTTTCAGTGTGGTTAGAAATGATGTGAAGACCACAGAGCGAGCATGTGGAGGCTGTGCCCCATTTTAGGCAAAGTACAATGGGAAAGGGACACCATCCCCCTTTTCTTAATAAGAGGTGCTATGCTGGGTGCTCCGTTTTGCTTCACTGTTAAATTCAGGTGTGTTCATTGCACTTCACTTGCTTTGGCTGAAGAATGACAGGCGGAGCTACGCTGAGAAACAGTGTGAGACGGGAAAGGACTTGTTTTCTCCTCCCTTCTGTATTTTTCAGAAATTAAAAATAGGCTACAAAACTACATTCGATGATAGCAAATTATAAAATATTACAAATCGCCAACAGTGAATACAGCAGGAGAGCATTCTCGGTGGAAGAGCGAGTTCTGCCCTTTTCTGGAGAAAGCACATTTTGGACTGATGACTGGCAAAGCCAGGCTGAGGAAGCTGGAACTCAGAATAGGAGCCCGGGGCCCAGGAAGGAGCTGGTCTGACAGCTGGAGTAGAGAAGGAACAAGACACAGGACAGGAAAAAAGGAATTAATTGAAGTTTTGTATAGTGAATAAGCAATCCCCGTTTCCCCCTTACAGACTCAGATTTTTATCCCAGATTAAGAAAAGATTAAGAATTTACTGCTGAAGAAACTGAATGAACTGGGGAAACTAGGACAGCTGGAGAGGGACGTTTGACACTTAGGGGACCCCACACTGAGGCAGCTCTCCAAATTGCACACTGTAAAAGGAAGCCTGCCAGGCAACATTGTTGTTGTTGTTGTGTGCCGTCGAGTCGATTCCAACTCATAGTGACCCTATAGGACAGAGTAGAACTGCTTCATAAGGTTTTCTAGTCTATCCTGGAGGTGCAGCGGTAGAAAGCTCAGCTGCTAATGAAAAGGTCAGCAGTTTGAATCTACCAGCTGCTCCTTAGAAACCCTACAGGGTAGTTCTACTCTGTACTATAGGGTCACTATGTGTTGGAGTCAACTCAACAGCAATGGGAATCTTTACAGGAGCATATTCCAGGTCTTTTCTCCCACAGAGCTATTGGGTAGGTTTGAACGGCTGATCTTTCAGTTAGCAGCTGAGCACGTAATCATTCACCACCAGGGTTCCTGGAGATCCCACTAGGATTTCCACTACATCTAGAATTAAAAACTCAGTCTAGATGTAAATGGGCAACTAAGGATAACTAAACACTTGAAGAAAGACAGAGAAGCTCAAGATAACCAAAAAGTACCCATGAGGAAAACAGAGAATTCTGCAGTGAATGGAGAACTTAAAAAAAGCCCTAATTAGTATATTCAGTATATTTGAGAAGATCCATCAAACAAGGATAGGACGTTAGTTAAAAAATAAAAAGGCAAAAGGGAGTATAAGAAAGAACACTGGGAAATTAAACGTAGGATTGATGAAATTCAGAACAAGTTTGAAAGACAAAATCAAGGAATTACCAAAAAGTAGTTTAAAAAGAAAGAGAGAAAAAACATCAGAGAAAAGATGAGAAGAAATACAAATCAATCCAACAGCTTCAACACCTAACTGGTATGAGTCTCAGAGAGAACAAAAAAAAGAAATACTAGAAGAAATTTCTTAGCAAGAAAGAACGCTAGTCTTTTGATAAATGAGCCTATTGTGATTGACACAATAAACGAAAAGGAGCTATAAACATGAAATTTTGCATCTGCAAGGATTAAGAGGAAATTCTAGAAGCTTCTGGTGGGGGTGGGGGGACATGCTGCCTGAAAAGAAATGAGAATAGAACTAGCATTGCATTTCCCAAGAGCAACACTGAATGGTAGAAGATAATACTTTTCAAAATTGAAGGAAATTTGATTCAATATGCAGTTAAATTGTCAATTAAGTGTGCCATTTGCAGACATGCAAAGACTCCAAAAGTTTATTTTCCACACCTTGCACGAGGAAATTACTTGAGGAGCTGCTGCAGCGAAACGAAGGAATAACACCAGAAAGAGAAAGACCTGGAATTCAGGAAATACTGGCTCCAGGTCAGAAGTTAAGTAAAGCCCAGAAAAACAGCTGTGCCACAGGTTTAGTGAGAAATCAGCCTGGATGGAACAGTAGGACACACAGTACCACATGGGAGGAACCCATAATAAGAAGGTGATTCCATAAATTTGATATCATGCTCAAGAAGTTAGAAAATTTTAAGGATAAATTTAAGGCAGACAATGCAAAAAAATTTAATTATAAACTCAAAGAAAAACACCTCCATTTAAGAAAACATAATCACATCCCATACTCATGGACTGAAAGACTTAATACAGCAAAAATGTCAATTCTACCTAAAGTGATCTACAGATACAATGCAATCCCAATATAAATCCCAGCAACATTCTTTATTGAAATGGAAAAACTAATGACTAACTTCATATGGAAAGGAAAGAAACTCCAAATAGCCAAAGCAATATTGAGGAAAAAGAACAAAAACTGGAGGTCTCACATTCTCTGATATCAAAACATACTATACAGCCACTGTAATCAAAACAGCCTGGTATTGGTCCAGTGATAGACACATAGACCAGTGGAATAAAGTTGAGACCTCAGAACTAAAGCTAGCCAACTATGGACAACTGAACTACGACAAGGAGTCAAAGTTCATTCAGCAGGGCAGAAACAGCCTTTTTTTTTTTTTTTTTTTTTTTATTGTACCTCAGGTGAAGGCTTACAGAACAAATAGTTTCTCATGAAACAGTAGTACACATATTGTTTCATGACGTTGGTTAACAACCCCACAACATGTCAACCCTCTAACTTCTCAACCTTTTTTTTGGAGAAAATACACATAGCCAAAGATACACCATTTTAAAAATTTCTACATGCACAGTTCAGTGACATTGACTACGCTCTTCCAATCCTGCTGTTATTCTCACTTAAGATGAAGGCTTACAGAACAAAATAGTTTCTCACTTAACAGTTACTACAAATGTTGCCCTATGACAATGGTTAGCAATCTCACAACACGTCAACAATATCCTTACTCAGCCTTGGGTTCCCTATCACCAGCTTTCTTGTCCCCTTCTGCCTTCTGGCCCTTGTCGCTGGACTACTGTACCTCATTAGTCTCATTTGGTTTTACGGGGCTGTCCACTCCCAGGCTGAACAGTGAACCTTGGAGATAACTTCACCACTGAGCTAAAAGGGTGTCTGGGGGCCATACTCTCAGGGTTTCTCCAGTCTCCTTTAGGCCACTAAGTCTGGTCTTTTTTTTTTTTTTGAGTTACAATTATGTTCTACATCCTTCTCCAGCTCTGTCCAGAACCCTCTGTTGTGATCCTGGTCAGAGCAGTCAGTGGTGGTAGCCGGGCACCATCTAGCTGTACTGGACTCAGTCCGGTGGAAGCCTTGGTAGCTGTGGACCTTTAGCCCTTCGGACTAATCTTTTCCTTGAATCCTGTTCTCTTCATTCTCCCTTGCTCCCGATGGGATGAGACCAGTGGAGTATCTTAGACGGCCGCTCACCGGCTTTTAAGACCCCAGACACTACTCACCAAGGTAGAATGCAGAACACTGTCTTTATAAGCTGTGCTATGCCAATTGAGCTAGATGTTCCCCGAGACCATGGTCCCCACAGCCCTCCGCCCAGCAATTCAGTCCCTCAGGGAGTTTGGATGTATCTATCGGGCTTCCATGACCTTTCCTTGTACAAGTTGTGCTAGTTTCCCCTGTATTGTGTACTGTCTCACCCTTCACTCAAGATACCACTTATCTATTGCTTATTTTATTTCCCCGCACCCCACCCCTCCCATCCCTGGTAACCAACAAAGATTGTTACATTTTGTGTGTGAACTTTTTCATGGGTTTTTACAATAGAGGTCTCATACAATATTTGTCCTTTTGTGACTGACTTATTTCCCTCAGCATAATGTCCTCCAGTTTCATCCATGTTATGAGATGGTTCACAGATTCATTGTTGTTCTTTCTCATTGCATAGTACTCCATTGTGTGTATGTACCATAGTTTGTTTATCCGTTCATCTCTTGATGGGCATCTAGGTTGAGAAACAGTCTTTTTAACAAATGGTGCTGGCAAAGCTGGATATCCACCTGCAGAAAACTGAAACAGTATCTATATCTCACACCAATCAAAAAAACTAACTCAAAATAGATCAAACACTTAAATGTAAAATCTAAAACCATAAAATTCTGGGAAGAAAACAGAGAGAGAAAACTATGGGACCTAATCTTCTGTAAAAATAGGATAACAAACATAACAAATGCACGAATAGAAGACTACAAAATAGACAGATGTGGCCTCATAAAATTAAAAACTTACACTCATGGAAAGACTTTATTAAAAGAGTAAATAGACAACCTACACACTAGGAAAAAATCTTCAGAAACAACTTACCGAATAAAGGTCTAATCTCTACAATCTATAGAAAACTGCAACAACTCAACAACAAAAAGTCAAAAAACCCAATCACAAAATGAGCAAAGGACATGAACAGAGCCTTCACCAAAGAGGACATCTAAGCAGCCAACAAACATATGAAAATATGTTAACAATCATTAGTCATTACTGTTGTTATTGTTGTTAGGTGCCATCAAGTTGCTTCTGACTCATAGCGACCTCATATACAACAGAATGAAATACTACCCGGTCCTGAGCCATCCTCACAATGGTTATGCTTGAGCCCATTGTTGCAGCCACTGCGTCAACTCATCTTATTTAGGATCTTCCTCTTTTTCACTGACTCTCTACTTTATCAGGCATAATGTCCTTCTCCAGGAGTTTGTCCCCCCTGATAACATGTCCGAAGTATGTGAGATGAAGTCTGGTCATTCTTGCTTCTAAGGAGCATTCTGGCTGTACTTCTTCCAAGACAGATTAGTTTGTTCTTCTAACAGTCCATGGTATATTCAGTATTATTCACCAACACCATAATTCAAATGTGTCAACTCTTCTTCAGTCTTTCTTATTCATTGTCCAGCTTTTGCCTGCATATGAGGACTTTGAAAACACCATGGTTTGGTTCAGGTGCACCTTAGTCCTTAAAGTTGTATCTTTGCTTCTTAACACTCTAAAGAGGTATTTTGCATCAGATTTGCCCAGTGTAATGCATTGTTCAATTTCTTGACTGCTGCTTCCATGGGCATCGATTGTGGACACAAGTAAAATGAAATCCTCGACTACTTCAATCTCTTCACTGTTTATCATGATGTTGTTGCTTACTGGTTCAGTTGTGAGGATTTGTGTTTTCTTTACATTGAGGTCATTAGCCATTAGAGAGATGCAAATCAAAACAACAATGATATACCATATTACCCCAGCTAAAATGGCACCGATTAAAAAAACAGATAACAACAAATGTTGGCGAGTGTCTTGGATTGAATTGTGTCCCCCAAAAATATCTGTCAGCTTGGCTGGGTCATGATTCCCAATATCGTATGATTGTGTACCATTCTGTAATCTGATGTGATTTCTTTATTGTTGTAAACTCTATCACTATGATGTAATAAGATGGATTAGTGGCAGTTATACTGATGAGGTCTACAAGGTTGGATAGTGTCTTAAGCCAATCTCTTTTGAGATATAAAAGTGAGAAGCAAGCAGAGACACATAGGGACATCATACCATCAAGAAAGCAGCGCCAGGAGCAGAGCTCATCCTTTGGACCTGAGGTTCCTGGGCTGAGATGCTCCCAGACCAAGGGAAGACTGATGGCAAGGACCTTCCTCCAGAGCTGACAGAGAAAGCCTTCCCTTGGAGCTGACACCTGAATTTGGACTTGTAACCTACTAGACTGCAACAGAATAAATTTCTCTTTGTAGAAGCTATCCACTTGTGGTATTTCTGTCATAGCAGCACCAGATGACTAAGACAGAGAGGATGTGGGGAGATTATAATCCTTACTCATTGCTAATGGGACTGTAAACGGGTAAAACCACTGCAGAAAACAGTATGGCACTTTCTCAAAAAACTAGAACTACCCTATGGTCTAGCAATTCTACTCCTGGGTATATACCCTAGAGACCTAAAAATAATGACATGAACAGACATATGCATACTTATGCTCGTTGTTGCTTTATTCACAACAACAAATAAATGGAAACAACCGAAGTGCCTATTAACAGATGAATAGATAAACAAATTGTGGTACATACATACAATGGAATACTACGAAACCATAAAGAACAATGATGAGTCTGCAAAACATATTATAACATAGATGGACCTGGAGGACATAATGCTAAGTGAAATAAGTCAAGCATGTAAGGACAAATATTGTATGATCCCTCTTTTATAAGAAAACAAGAACAAATATATAGGGACCAATGTTCATTGGTGGTTACAGGGGGCTGGGAGGAGTGGGAGTTCGCTTTAGATGGTATCAACTTGTTATTTTTATTTATTTATTTATTTTCAGTGATAGGAAAAGTGGCACTGAATGTGGATGTAGTGAGCATAGCACAACTAAAGTAAAAACAAGTGTTTGAGCACGGATGTATGGGTATAGGCATATTGGTATATGGGTACACATAGGTGTGTACGTAGGTGAGAACAGAGAAGTTATCTATAGGTACATGTAAACACAAATATGTGGATAGTCCACAGACGTAACCAAACACCTTCCAAGATTGGTTTTCTGGGTTTGAAGGTTTAGGATCATAGTCTCATGGAACAGCTCAGTCAATTGTCATAACACAGTACACAAAAATCATCAACTGCATCCTAGAGAAGTGAGTAGCGTCTGGGGGTCTTAAAAGCTTGTGAGGAGCCATCTAAGGCACAACTACGAGAATCTACTCACCAGGAGCAAAACAGTAAGAAGGCAACCAAAAGCTCAGAAAAGAAACAAGTCTACGCTAACCACAACTTCATCTACCCTGAGATCAGAAGAACTAGATGGTGCCCAATACCACCATGGACCATTCTGACTGAGAGCACAATAGATGGTCCCAGATAAAATGGGAAAAAAAATGTACACCAGAGCTCAAATTCATATAAATAAATAAATATACATATATATATATTTATCCCTCATGCATCTATCAGTTTATTGTACTGTGGGGGCTTGGGTGTTGCTGTGATGCTGGAAGCTATGCCACTGGGATTCAAATACCAGCTGGGTCATCCATGGCAGATAGGTTTCAGCTTAGCTTCCAGACTAAGACGGACTAAGAAGAAGGACCCAGCTCTACTTCTGAAAAGAATTAGCCAATGAAAACCTTATGAATAGCAATGAAACATTGTCTAATATAGTTCCGGAAGATGAGTCCCTCAGATTAGAAGGCACTCAAAACACGACTAGGGAAGAGCTGCCTCCTCAAAGTAGAGTTGACCTTAATGACATGTATGGAGTCAAGCTTTTTGGACCTTCATTTGCTAATGTGGCACGACTCAAAATGAGAAGAAATAGCTGCAAACATTCATTAATAATCAGAACATGGAATGTATGAAATATAAATCTAGGAAAATTGGAAATCATCAAAAATGAAATGGAACACATAAACATCGATATCCTAGGTATTAGTGAGCTGAAATGGACTGGTATTAGCCATTCTGAATAAGACAATCATATGGTCTATTATGTTGGGAATGACAACTTGAAGAGGAATGGCATTGCATTCATCATCAAAAAGAGCATTTCAAGATCTGTCCTGAAGTACAACACTGTCCAAAAAAAAAAAAACCCAAACCCGTTGTCGAATTGATTCCGACTCATAGAGACCCTGTAGGACAGAGTAGAACTGCCCCATAGGGTTTCCAAGGAGCACCTGGTGGATTTGAACTGCCGACCTATTTGGTTAGCAGCCCTAGCTCTTAACCACTACACCACCAGGGTTTTCCACAATGCTGTCAGTGATAGGATAATATCCATACACCTAAAAAGAAGACCAGTTAATATCACAATTATTCAAATTTACACACCAACATCTAAGGTTGAAGATGAAGAAACTGAAGATTTTTACCAACTTTTGCAGTCTGAAATTGATCAAACATGCAATCAAGATGCATTGATAATTACTGGTGATTGGAATGCAAAAGTCGGAAACAAAGATGAGTAAACGGTGGTTGGAAAATATGGCCTTGGTGATAGAAACGATGTGGGAGATTCCATGATAGACTTTTGCAAGATCCCATGATAGAAATTTGAATTCTTCATTGCAAATACCTTTATTCACCAAACATAAATGGTGACTATACCTGTGGACCTCGCCAAATGGAATACACAGGAATCAAATCAACTACATCTGTGGAAAGAGACGATGGAAAAGTTCAATATCATCAGTCAGAACAAGGCCAGGGGCCGACTGCGGAAGAGATCATCAATTGCTCATATGCAAGTTCAAGTTAAAATTGAAGAAAATTAGAACCAGTCCACGAGAGCCAAAGTATGACCTTAAATATATCCCACATGCATTTAGAAACCATCTCAAGAATAGATTTGACGCCTTGAACACTAATGACTGAAGACCAGATGAGTTGTGGAATGAAGTCAAGGACATCATACATGAAGAAAGCAAGAGGTTATTAAAAAGACAGGAAAGAAAGAAAAGACCAAAATGGATGTCAGAAGAGACTCTGAAACTTGCTCTTGAAAGTCGAGTAGCTAAAGCAAAAGGAAGAAATGATGAAGTAAAAGAGCCAAGCAGAGGATTTCAAAGAGCAGCTCTAGAAGACAGGTATTATAATGATATGTGCAAACACCTGGAGATAGAAAACCAAAAGAGAAGAACACACTCATTTCTCAAGCTGAAAGAACTGAAGAAAAATTCAAGGCTTGAGTTGCAACAATGAAGGATTCTACGGGGAAAATATTAAACGATGCAGGAAGGATCAAAAGAAGATGGAAGGAATATACAGAGTCACTATACCAAAAAGAATTGGTCGACATTCAACCATTTCAGGAGGCAGCATATGATCAGGAACCGATGGTAATGAAGGAAGAAGCCACAAGCTGAACAGAAGGCACTGGCGAAAAACAAGGCTCCAAGAATTGACAGAATGTCAACTGAGATGTTTCAACAAATGGATGCATCTCTGGAAGTGCTCAGTCATCTACATCAAGAAATTTGGAAGATGACAGCCTGGCCAACCCACTGGAAGAGATTCATATTTATGTCTATTCCCAAGAAAGGTGATCTAACTGAATGAGAAAATTCTCGAACAATATCATTAATATCACATGCAAGTAAAATTTTGCTGAAGGTAATTCAAAGGCAGGTGCAGCAGTATATCAACAGGAAACTAACAGAAATTCAAGCTGGATTCTGAAGAGGACATAGAACCAGGGATATCATAGCTGATGTCTGATGGATCCTGGCTGAAAGCTGAGAATACCAAAAAGATGTTTACCTATGTTTCATTGACTGTACAAAGGCATTCCACTATCTGGATCGTAACGAATTATGGATAACATTGTGAAGAATGGAAATTCCAGAACATTTAATTGTGCTCATGAGGACCCTGTGCATAGATAAAGAGGAAGTCAGTTGAACAGAACAAGGGGATACTGTGTGGTTTAAACTCAGGAAAGGTGTGTGTCAGGGTTGTATCCTTTCACCATACCTATTCGATCTGTAGGCTGAGCAAATAATTGGAGATGCTGGACTATATGAAGAAGAATGAGGCATCAAGATTGGAGGAAGAATCATTAACAGCTTGCATTATGCAGATAATGCAACCTTGCTTGCTGAAAGTGAAGAGGACTTGAAGCACTTACTGACGAAGATCAAAGACCACAGTCTTCAGTATGGATTACACCTCAACATAAAGAAAACAAAAATCCTCACAATTGGACCAATAAGCAACATCCTGATAAACGGAGAAAAGACTGAAGTTATCAACGATTTCATTTCTCTTGGATCCACAATCAACACCCATGGAAGTAGCAGTCAAGAAATCGAAAGATGCATTGCGTTGGGCAAATATGCTGTAAAAGACCTGAAAAAAAGTGCTGAAAAGCAAAGATGTCACCTTGACGACTAAGGCACGCCTGACCCAAGCCATGTTGTTTTTAGTCTCCTTATACGCATGTGAAAGCTGGACAGTGAATAAGGAAGATGGAAGAAGAATTGATGCCTATGAATTGTGGTGTTGGTGAAGAATATTGAATATACCATGGACTGCCAAAAGGACAAACAAATCTGTCTTGGAAGAAGTATGACCAGATGCCCCTTGGAAGCAAGGATGGTGAGTCTTCATCTCCCATACTTCGGACACATTATCAGGAGGGATCAGTCCCTGGAGAAGGACATCTGCTCAGTAAAGTAGATGGTCAGCGAAAAAGAGGAAGACCCTCAACAAGATGGACTGACACAATGGCTGCAACAATGGGCTCAAGCATAACAACGATTGTGGGTATGGTGCAAGCACTGGGCAGTGTTTTGTTCTGTTGTACATAGGGTTGCTATGAGTCAGAAATGACTGTATGGCACCTAACAACAACAACTATATATATATATACACATATATACACATATATGCCAGACAAACTGGAAGAGTAGAGAACCTCTAGAGGACTCCCTGACTATCACCCTGAGACCCTCTTTAAACCTAGAACCAAGCCTATCCCCATGAGATTACCTTTTAGTGAAAATAGCAAAGTGGCACATAAAATAAAAGATATTACCCATTAAGTCAGTGCTCTACTTAAAAACCATCTGTATGGGGAGTTCTGGCAAAATGGCTCTCTAGGCAGAAGCAGCATGCTGTCCCTCCACAGCAAAGATCTGAAAAACTAAGCCAAACAGAGAATGCAACAATCCTGAAACCCTAGAACATCAAATGAAGAGATAAAGAACTCAGCCGAGCACCAAATGGAGTGAGAATACTGACAGAGAACGGAGAGAGAGGAGATATTCATTCAGAGGTCCCCTACCAGCTAACACAGTGCGGATCCACCATCTTGGACTCCTGTCGGAGACCAGCAAACAGGGGTATGAGAAAGCAGCCTCAAGGAGCGTCCAGTGGAAGACAAAACAGCCGGGACGAACAACAAATCTAAAATCAATAAATGAGAGAAATAACTACTGAATGCACCAAAAACAGCAAATAATATCAAAACATTTACAAAAACAGGACAGGATGGTACCAGGAGGCGTCCAAATTAAAACACCAGATGACTCTCCTGTGGAAGAAAATACACTAGAAGTACCTGATAGGGAACTCAAATCTCTAATACTCGGAATATTCCAAGAACTGAACCAAAAAGCTGACAAACATGAGAAAAAAATAGACAAATTCATGGAAAATACAGACAAAAAATTGGAAGAATTCAGGAAGATGATGCAGGAACAAAATGCCAAAATAAATTCACAACTAGAAATTATACAAAAACAACAATTAGAAATCTAAAAGATAAACAACAAGATTTCAGAAATGGATGATGTCATAGAAGGGCTGAGAAGCAGTTTTGGAACTGTGGGAGACAGGATTAGTGGAACTGAAGACAAACACTTGGATACAACTCGGTTTCAGGAAAACTCAGAAAAAAGAACAAAGAAAAATGAAGAGACCCTGAGAGTTATGTGGGACACAATCAAAAGCAAAAATTTACGAGTGATTGGCATTCCAGAATAGGGGGAGAAAACTGAAAACACAGAGAGGATCATTGAGGAACTGCTGACAGAAAACTTCCCCAATATCATGGAAGATGAAAAGATGGCCATTCAAGAAGCTCAACAAACCCCATATACAAGAGACCCCAAAAGAAAATCACCAAGGCATATCATATTCACACTCACCAAAACCAAAGACAAACAAAGAATCCTGAGAGCAGCTCGTGAAAAACAAGAAGTCATATACAGAGGAGAAACAATAAGACTAAGCTCAGATTATTCGGCAGAAACCATGCAGGCAAGAAGGCAGTGCGTGACATATATAAAATCTTCAAAGAAAAAAATTGTCAGCCAAGAATAATATATCCTGCAAAACTCTCATTCAAATTTGATGGTGAAATTAGGTCATTTCCAGATAAACAGAAACTAAGGGAATATGTAAAAGTCAAACCAAACTTACAAGAATTATTAAAGGGAGTTCTTCCATCTGAGGACAAACAGCTTCAGCTCACTGGCAGAACCTAGGACACAGGATCGTATGAGCCAGATACCAATCTAGGAAATGAACTCTCGGGGACTATCCAAAACCAAACGAAATACAACAGGGAATCAGAGCAGTCAATCGATGGATGACAACAACATCAAAACAATGAAAGAGGGAATAAACGGCATAGGTATAGAACCTTCTAATGGAGAGGAAGGCAAGGCGATACCAAGTAATGGTAGACTGCTTCACATTTAGAAAGATAAGCGTAAAATTCATGGTAACCACAAAGAAAGTTAACAAACCAACTCATAAAAATAAAGACGAAAAACAAAGTCTCAGCAAAAACAAAACCTACAAAAACAAAAGAAATGAAAAAAAATCCACAAACAAAAGTAACTCAGCACAAGAGAGTAAAAAGAACAAAGAAAACTTCAGCACCACAAAAAAAAAAAAGCACTACAAAATGACAGCAACAAACTCACATCTATCAATAATTACACTGAATGTAAACGGACTCAATGCACCCATAAAGAGACGGAGAGTCACAGAATGGATAAGAAAACAGGATCCATCAATATGCTGTCTACAAGAGACACACCTTACAAACAAAGATGTGAACTTATTAAAAGTCAAAGGTTGGAAAAAAATATATCAAACTAACAACTACCAAAAAAGAGCAGGAGTGGCAATTCTAATCTCAGATAAAATAGACTTTAAAAAAAAATCTACCATAAAAGACAAAGAAGGGCACTATATAATGATTAAGGGGATGATCTGTCATGAAGACAATCCATAATAAACATCTATGCTCCCAATGACAGGGCTCCAAAATACATAAAACAAACTCTAACAATACTGAAAAGAGAAATTGACAGTTCCACAATAATAGTAGGAGACTTCAACACACCACTCTCGGTAAAGGACAGAACAACTAAGAAGAAACTCAGCAAAGATACAGAAGACCTAAAGGGCACAATCAGCCAACTTGACCTCATAGACATATATAGAACACTCCATCCAACTGCTGCAAAGTACACATTCTTTTCCAATGCACATGGAACGTTCTCCAGAATAGACCACATCTTAGGCCACAGAGCAATCCTCAACAAGATCCAAAACGTTGAGATAATTCAAAGTAACTTCTCTGACCACAATGCAGTCAAGCTAGAAATTAACCCTAGAAAGAGTAAGGAAAAACAATCAGCTACATGGAAACTTAATAATAACCTGCTTACACATCACTGGGTAATAGAAGAAATCACAGATGGCATCAAAAAATTCCTAGAATAAAATGAGAATGAAAACACATCATATCAAAACTTTTGGGACACTGCAAAGGCAGTCCTCAGAGGACAATTTACAGCAATAGGTGCACATATCAAAAAAGAAGAAAGGGACAAAATCAAAACATTAACCACAAAACTCAAACAAATAGAAAGAGAAGAGCAAAAAAAAGCCCACAACCACTGGAAGAAAGGAAGTAGGAAAGATCAGAGCAGAAATAAATGAAATAGAGAACAGAAAAACAATAGAAAGAATCAACAAAACCAAAAGTTGGTTCTTTGAAAGAATCAACAAAATCGACAAACCACTGGCCAGACTGACAAAAGAAAAACAGGAGAGGACACAAATAACCCAAATAAGACATGAAATGGAGGACATTACAACAGACCCAACTAAAATAAAAAGGATTAGAACAGAATATTATGAAAAACTATACTCCAACAAATTTGAAAACCTAGAGGAAATGGATAAATTTCTAGAAACACACGGCCTACCCAAACTACAACTAAGTGATGTTGAAAATCTGAACAGACCCATAACAAGAGAAGAGATTGAAAAGGTAATAAAAAAAACTCCCAACCAAAAAAAGCCCTGGCCCAGATAGCTTCACTGGAGAATTCTACAAAACATTTACAGAAGAGCTTGTACCAGTTCTACTCAAACTATTTCAGAGCATAGAAGAGGAAGCAACACTTCCAAATTCATCCTATGAAGCCAGCATAACACTGATACCAAAACCAGGTAAAGACGTCACAAAAAAAGAAAATTACACACCAATATCTCTCATGAATATAGATGCAAAAATTCTCAACAAAATTCTAGCCAATATAATTCAGCATCATATCAAAAAAATAATACACCATGACCAAGTAGAATTCATACCAGGTATGCAAGGATGGTTCAACATTAGAAAATCAATCAATGTAATCCACCACATAAATAAAAGGAAAGAAAAGAATCACATGATCATCTCAATTGATGCAGAAAAGGCATTTGACAAAGTCCAACACCCATTCCTGACAAAAACTCTCAATCAAATAGGTATAGTAGGGAAATTGCTCAACATAATAAAGGGCATCTATGCAAAACCAACAGCCAACATCATTCTTAATGGAGAGAGGCTGAAAACATTCCCCTTGAAAACAGGAACAAGACAAGGATGCCCTTTATCACCACTCCTCTTTAACATTGTGCTGGAAGTTCTAGCTAGAGCAATAAGGCAAGAAAAAGAAATAAAGGACATCCAAATTGGTAATGAAGAAGTTAAACTGTCCCTGTTTGCAGATGATATGATACTATACATAGAAAACCCTAAAGACTCCATAAGAAATCTACTGGAACTAATAGAAAGATTCAACAGAGTAACAGGATACAAGATAAACATTCAAAAATCAGTTGGATTCCTATACACCAGCAAGGAGAATGATGAAAAGGAAATCAATACCATTTTAAATAGCCCCTAAAAAGATAAAATCCTTAGGAATAAATCTGACCAGGGATGTAAAAGACCTAGACAAAGAAAACTACAAAACACTACTGCATGAAACCCAAAGGGATCCATAAATGGAAAAACATACCATGCTCATGGATAGGCAGACTCAACATTGTGAAAATGTCAATTCTACCCAAAGTAATTTACAAATACAATGCAATCCCAATCCAAACACCAACAACATTCTTCAAAGAGATGGAAAAAGTAATCATTAACTTCATATGGAAAGGGAAGATGCCCCGAATAAGTAAAGCACTACTGAAGGAGAAGAATAAAGTTGGAGGACTCTCACTACCTGACTTCAGAACCTACTATACAGCTACAGTAGTCAAAACAGCCTGGTACTGGTACAGTGACAGATACATTGACCAACGGAACAGAATTGAGAACCCAGATGTAAATCCATCCACCTACGGTCACCTGATCTTCGACAAGCGCCCAAAGTCTATCAAATGGGGAAAAGACAGTCTTTTTAACAAATGGTGCTGGCAAAACTGGATATCCATTTGTAAAAAAATGAAACAGGACCCATACCTCACACTGTATACAAAAACTACTTCAAAACGGATCAAAGACCTGAATATAAAGCCTAAAACTATAAAGTTCATAGAAGAAAAAATAGGACCAACACTTCAGGCTTTAATACATGGCATTAACAGGATACAAACCATAACCATCAATGCACAAACCCCAACAGATAAGCTAGATAACTGGGATCTTCTAAAAATCAAATACCTATGCTCTTCAAAAGACTTCACCAAAAGAGGAAAAAGAGAACCTACAGACTGGGAAAAAATTTTTGGCCGGTACAAGTCAGACAAAGGTCTAATCTCCATAATCTACAAGAAAATTCAACACCTCTACAACAAAAAGACAAATAATCCTATTAAAAAATGGGCAAAGGAAATGAACAGACACTTCACCAAAGAAGACATTCAAATGGCCAACAGACACATGAGGAAATGCTCGCGATCACTAGCCATTAGAGAAATGCAAATTAAAACCACAGTGAGATACCATCTCACCCCGGCATTACTGGCACGAATCAAAAACACTGGAAATAGCAAATGTTGGAGGGGCTGCAGGGAGATGGGAACGCTTATGCACTGCTGGTGGGAATGCAAAATGATACAACCATTTTGGAAAATGATATGGCGCTTCCTCAGAAAGCTAGAAATAGACATACCATTCAATCCAGCAATCCCCCTCCTAGGAATATATCCTAGAGAAATAAGAGTCATCACTCGAATAGACATATGCACACCTACGTTCATGGCAGCATTGTTCACAATAGCAAAACAATGGAAACAACCTAGATGCCCATCAACAGATGAATGGATAAACAAACTATGGTACATACACACAATGGAGTACAATGCAACAAGAAAGAACAACAATGAATCTGTGAATCATCTCATAACATGGATGAAACTGGAGGACATTATGCTGAGTGAAATAAGTCAATCACAAAAGGACAAATATTGTATGAGACCTCTATTGTAAAAACCCATGAAAAAGTTCACACACAAAATGTAACAATCTTTGTTGGTTACCAGGGATGGGAGGGGTGGGGGAGAAATACTCAATAGGCAATAGATAAGTGGTATCTTGAGTGAAAGGTGAGACAGTACACAATATAGGGGAAACTAGCACAACTTGTACAAGAAAAGGTCATGGAAGCCCCATAGACATATCCAAACTCCCTGAGGGACTGAATTGCTTGGTGGAGGGCTGTGGGGACCATGGTCTCAGGGAGCATCTGGCTCAGTTGGCATGACACAGCTTATAAAGACAATGCTCTACATTCTACCTTGGTGAGTAGTGTCTGGGGTCTTAAAAGCCTGTGAGCAGCCATCTAAGATACTCCATTGGTCTCATCCCTTTGGGAGCAAGGGAGAATGAAGAGAACAGGATTCAAGGAAAAGCATAGTCCGAAGGACTAATTGTCCACAGCTACCAAGGCCTCCACCAGACTGAGTCCAGTGCAGCTAGATGGTGCCTGGCTACCACCAGTGACTGCTCTGACCAGGATCACAACAGAGGGTTCTGGACAGAGCTGGAGAAGGATGTAGAGCATAATTCTAACTCACAAAAAAAAGACCAGATTTACTGGCCTAAAGGAGACTGGAGAAACCTCGAGAGTATGGCCCCCAGACACCCTTTTAGCTCCGTGGTGAAGCTACCTCCAAGGTTCACTGTTCAGCCTGGGAGTGGACAGCCCCATATAACAAGGTACAGGAGTTCAGTGACAAGGGCCAGGAGGCAGAAGGGGACAAGGAAGCTGGTGATAGGGAACCCAAGGTTGAGTAAGGATATTTTTGATGTGTTGTGAGATTGTTAACCATTGTTATAGGGCAACATTTGTAGTAACTGTTAAATGAGAAACTATTTTGTTCTGTAAGTCTTCATCTTAAGTGAGAATAACAGCACAGTTGGAAGAGCGTAGTCAATGTCTCTGAACTGTGCATGTAGAAATTTTTGAAACAGTGTATCTTTGGCCATGTGTATCTTCACCAAAAAAAAAAAAGGTTGAGAAGTTAGAGGGTTACTATGTCGTGGGGTTGTTAAACAATGTTATAAAACTACATGTGTACTACTGTTTCATGAGAAACTATTTGTTCCATAAGCCTTCACCTGAAGTACAATAAAAAAAAAAAAAAAAACTATGGAGAACTGTTCTACTCTGACACACAAGGGGTCGCTGTGAGTCGGAATTGACTCCACAGCAACTGGTACTGGTAAGAAAACATACAGAGCACAAAATAAAAAATAAACCTCTTCTTAAACCTGCTGTTGTCCAGTCATTCTGACTCGTAGTGACCCTATAGGACAGAGCAGAATCTTTACAGAAGCCGACTGCCACATCTTTTTCCTGCAGATTGGCTGGTGGGTTCAAACCACTGACCTTTCAGTTAGCAGCCAAGTGCTTAACCACTACACCACCAGAGCTCCTAAATGTCTTCTCAGGAGGAGGAAAATAGAGCCTGTGTAAACAGGAAAGTAGAGACAGCATAAGGCAGGACAGCCGTGTCATGAGGAGGAAGGGGCCAGCTCTCCATCAGCCTCAATCCCTGATGCTCTTCGGATCCCTGTTTCTGTTCCTGTTTCAGTCCATACTTTCAGTATACTAATTTCATTGGCAGTTTTTTTTCTTATTACAAAAGTACTTTAAATTTACCCTAGAATGGTTAGAAAATGTGAATAAACAGAACACAAGAAAATAAAGCACCATCCCTGATTCTATCATTCAAAGATAACCACGGAATATTCTTCATCTTTTTTCTACTAATTTTTAATTGGATCTTAAGGCCTGTATTATTTTGTAATCTGATTGTTCAGAATATTTAGCAACCTAGAAATATTAACAATATTAACAGTATATTATGAACATTTTCCATGCTATCATTTCTTTATTAATGTGCTTTTAATGACTACTTAGTAATCTGTTCTATAGCTGAACTATAATTTACTTAACCAGTCTTCCCATTTGGACATTTAGAGTGCTTTAATTGTCACTACATAGGGTGATAAACATCCTTGTGCTGTTATCTTTCCCTATAATCTTTGTAAAGCGATAGAAAGTGGTATCTTGTTTTCGTTTGCATTTATTAAATTACTAGAGAGACTAAACATTTAATGTGTTAATTAGACATTTTTAATTTTCTTTTACTAATGCCTATTTATATCATTTTTTACTGGATTTGTTTTCAATGACTTCCGTTGTTGCTGTAAGTGCTGTAGAGTCAGTTCCAACTCGTAGTGCAACCCTATGTCCAGGAGAAGGAAACACTGCCCTGTCCTGTGCCATCTTCATAATCATTGTCATGCCTGAGCCCATCATTGCAGCCACTGTATCAATGCATCTTGTTGAGGGTCTTCCTCTCTTTCAGTGACCCTCTGCTTTACCCAGCATGATGTCCTTCTCCAGGGACTGGTCCCTCCTGATAACATGTTCAAAGTATGTGAGACTAAGTCTCATCATCCTTGCTTCTAAAGAGCATTCTGGCTGTACTTCTTCCAAGATAGATTTGTTCGTTCTTCTGACAGTCCACGGTATTTTCAATACTCTTCACCAACACTATAATTCAAAGACATCAGTTTTTCTTCAGTCTTCCTTATTCACTGTCCAGCTTTCACATGCATATGAGGAGACTGAAAATACCATGGTTTAGGTGAGGTTCTCCTTAGTCCTCAGAGAAGCTCTTTATTTATCAAGGATATTAACCTTTGCCTTATATAGTACAAATTTTTTCCATAATGTATTTGTCTTTCAGTTTTGTTTATTGTGGTTAGAAATCCAAAAGCCATCTAATCCCAGCCCCTCTCTACAATAGAGGCTGGAAAGCTCACTTTTCCAGACTCCTTTGCAGCTAGAAGTGGTCACATGACCAATTGTGGCCAATAAGATATTAATGAAAGTTTCTGGGTGAAGTTTCTGGGAAATTTTTTGTTTTTTGCTTTTTTAAATAAGAGGTGGACAAAATTTTGTCATTTTGCCTTCCTTCTGCCTGGCAAATGAATTTGAGCCTAGAGCACAGTGGTCATCGTGGAACAATGAGACAACTTGTATGAGGGCAAGCAATAGACCAAAGGGCAGGAAATGGAAGGATGGAGACAGTCTGGATTTTCTTGCCAAATGTCAGTCTGGACTAACAATCTCCAAATTTCTTATTTCGTGAGGGAAATAAATCTTTATCCATTTGAAATGCTGTTAATTAGGTTTCCTGTTACTAGCAGCCATGGATATTTCTAATAAATAAATTTACGGTAGTTTTATAAACGTAAGTTTTAATGTAATAAAACCTACCATTTTTTCTTTTATAAGCCTACTAAGTGCCGAATATATAACAGAAAAATAAATGAATAAATAGTTTATGCCTTTTGAATGTAAAGAAATACTTTCCTCACACCAAATATCATGTCAATATTCGTCTATATGTACCTCCAATATTTACATATGTTTTACTATTAAATCATTTATCTGGAAATTTGTTTTATGCAGTGAGTTAGGAGAATCTAATTTTTTTCTCTAAATGACAATACAATTTTTAAAACACCATTTATTGTTGTTATGGATTAAATTGTGTCCTCCCAAAATATGTGAAGAAACCCTAACTCCTGTACCTGTGGAAGTAATCCTGTTTGGAAATAGCGGGGGATTTTTGTTATATTAATAAGATCATACCCAAGTAGGGTGGGTTCTAAATCTAATCACATCTGAGTTCAAAAAGGAGCAGATCAGCCACAGAGGCACAGGGCTACCAGCAAGGTGGGATCTGATGTGGCTAGGACCCTGCTTGGACTTTTAGCCTCCAGAACTGTGAGAAAATAAATTTCTGTTCTTTAAAGTCACCCACTTGTGATATTTCTTTTACAGTAGTGCTAGGAAATTAAGACAATTAGGTAATCTTTTGTTTTTTCAAAAAAAAAAAAAACTTAAAATGTCGCCTTAGACTGTAATTATTCAACCCTTAGAATCCATTTTCATATCTTGTAGAGCATATCTAGTCCTACTCTTTTCCCCCCAGATATATTATTTAAGCCTATTATTTCACACTTAATCACTGAGATCTCTTTAGAATCATTTTGCCAAACTCCAAATATAATCCCTTGGAAATTTTGATTGAAATTGAATTAAAACTATAGATTATTGATATCTCTAAATATTGATTCTTTTCATCCATTCACTCTGATTTACTCTTATGTCTTTCAGTAATATTTTATAGCTTTCTCTCAATAAGTTTATTCCCAGGTATTTTATAGATTTTGTTGCTATTGTTGGTAGGATTTTGTTTTTCTATTTTCTGATAGATTCTGTGTTAGATATGAAAGCAATGATTTTTGTTTGTTTTACATATAAGTACCCTTTGATTTCCTATAATGCATTATAAAATGATTTTGATTCTTCATGTTTTTAGATATGTAATCATATAATCTTTAAATAATTATAATTTTGTCAGATTTGTGCCTCTAACTCTTAATCTTGTTTTATGCTTCTGCAGGAACCATAACACAGCTGGAATGCTTGAGTGGTGCTGACCGTTAAGAGCTTGATGCTAACCGAGAAGTTGATGGTTCAAACTCACCCAGGGGCCCTTCGAAAAAAAGTCCTGACAATTTGCTTCTAAAAGGTCACAGCCTGGAAACCCTGACAGAGTGCAGTTCCACTCTACACAGAGAGGGTCACCACGAGTCCGAATCAACGTGACGGCACCAGGAACTGGCGACCACAATTATGAACTAAAGGTGGGAGCAAGCACTGTGTGTTCACCAAAGCTTCCTCCAGTGTTCACTGCACCATCCGTGACGCTGGTGGTTCATGTGTAAGAAGTAATCTTTAGCATGTAAACAAAACATATTTCTATTTTTCGGAAGAACTGTTTAATTTTATCAAAATCCTTTTTTGGTATCCATTAAAATCATTTTTTTCTATTGTTATAATTAATTATATTAAGAGAGTTCCTATATACAGAAAAACCCTGTAAACTGAAATGAAAATTCTTGGCCATGATGTATTTTTGTGTGTCCTGGCAGAATTTTTTTTCTAATCTGTCACTTATACTTCTTTTAGTATATAGCCAGCATCAGAAACACCTACAAGGCTTTTTAAAACAGATTGCTGACCCTCGCCACCTGACTTCTGAATCTACATTTATAACAAGTTTCCAGATGATGCTGTTGGTTCAGGGCCACACTTTGAGAACCATTGCTCTGTACATCCACTGTCTGCTTCTCTGATCCTCTGAAATGCCGTAGCACCTGAAAGGCCATGATTTCCAGAACACGCTTCCTCAGGTTCTCCTCTCTCTGCATTTTCTCGCTCCACATCTCTCTGTGTTTCTCTTGTGAGGTCTTTAGAAGACAATGTGCCTCCACAGTTCCTCATTCTGTCCAGTGATTTCTAGGCAGCTCTGACTTGAAGGAACCGTGAAAAGATGATGGAGTGAGGAGTAGGAAGAGAAATGGCATCAACAACTCTAATGCCTGAGTTTCGGGTTAGCACTTAAGCCTATTTGAGCCCCAGAGACAAGGGAAAGGGAATTACGTGAAGTGTCTTTCTATAGTTATTCAGGTTATTTCTATTTCACGTAGCCAAGAATGTGCCCATTTTTATCTATCCTTTTTTTTTTTTTTTTTTTTTTTTGTGGTTAGCATAGTTTTATCTTAAATTTTGGCACTTGGTTGTTTTCTAGTCTGTAATTTTAATGTTCATAGATGTTTCAGTAGGTCTTTGGTGAGAGCTATATCAGAGCCGAGGAGCCCTAGTGGCACAGTGGTTAAAGTGCTCAGTTACTAACTGAAACATCGGGGGTTCAAACCCACCAGCCACTCTGCAGGAGAAGGATGTGGCATTCTGCTTCCGTAAAGATTTACAGCCTTGGAAACCCTGTGGGGCAGTTCTACTCTGTCCTGTAGGGTCACTATGAATCGGAATCGACTCAATGGCAATGGGTGTATTAGAGCCTATTATTGGCCAGGCACCATTTTGAATGAAGACATCATTTTGAACCAAAACTCTTTCGCACAACTTGGCCAAAATAGAAAGTTTAGAGATCTTGACTTTTTACTTTCACATCCGTCCCATTCTTGACCCCATATAACAGAGAATCCAAGGATATAAACGTCAGGTAACTGAAGATTTATGTGACTAAGAGCAATCTGCCACTAATTCTATGTTTGAAGCTACTTAAATACAATCCTTCATGGAACACAGAGTGAAATATTCCCAGGAAACCAGGCTCTTATACATACAGTGCATGTGACTGTGGCTACAACTCCTGTCTCCCCACACGTTCTGAGACCCCAGCTTCTCCACGGACACCGTCACCACCATGACTACTACCACCCCACTACCCCACTCCTCTAAATGGGCTCTTGAGTCACGTCGACCACCTCAGGGCAGCGCCTTACCCAACCATCACAAGCCGAGCCAAGCCTACCTGTGGGTCTGCTGAAAGGATGAGCCACAAAATGGTTTCCCAGGAGAACAGCAGCCCCATACAGCATTCCAAGGACAGACAGACTTTTTAAAAAATGGAGGGCAAACATTTCCTGGAATTGTTCACAGTCAGATTATAAAGAGGGAGAGAGTGCTCACAGGCACAAGCCACAGTAAGCACATGAGCACTCAGAAACACGGAAAGGACATTTCTCTGTCGGTGACGATGCCTGTTATATGACATTCAAACACCACAGGTGCTGTTCAGCTGCTTATAAGTCAGAAAAGGTGAGTGAAAACACTTATCTCCTTTGCAGAAAGGGGAGAGGAGGTGGCGAATTCTCCACACAAAGCCCCACTTGGACTTAAAATCCAGGGTAAGCAGCACCAGAAATCCGTCCACACAAAGCCCACCTGTTATGATTCTGAGCAAACAGGGAGCCTCGATCCCACAGGACTCTGTTGTTAATATACAGTTGTTATGTCAAGGACACGAAACAAAGCTGCTTTTCTTGGGTCCGTTTGAGCTTTCCTCGTTGATAACCACGGCGACTTCTGGGTCACAACCCCAAACAGGCGGCCACTGTGCCAGAGAAAACAGCCGACGGGCTCCAATGAGACAGGCCGCTAGGAATCCAGGCTTTCAGGCACCACGGCTGGGTCTCAGCAAAACTCAGACAGAGATGGAGTTTTACTCTGGGGTCTGTTTGTTCTCCTTATGTACCTCCTCGACGCACACAGTGCTCACCTGTTCTGTCTGCTCCGAGCCTCACCGGGAGCCACCCTCCTCCCAGGCAAGATCCTGCCTCTGACTCTAAAACCTCTTGCTGTCGAGTCAATTCCGACTCACAGTGACCCTGTAAGACAGAGTAGAACTGCCCCACAGGGTTTCCAAGGCTGTAATCTTTACAGAAGCAGACTGCTACATTTTTCTCCCAAGGAGTGACTGGTGGGTTCGAACCATTGACCTTTCAGTTAGCAGCCAAGTGCTTAACCACTTCATCAGGGCTCCTTCCCTGACTCTGGTGCCCCATTAAAGCCTTCCCTCAGAATCCAGATTTCTGCCAGTCCATTGTTGTTGTGTGCCATCAAGTCGATTCAGATGCAAAGTGACCCTGTGTGACCGAGTAGAACTGCCCCATAGAGTTTCCTAGGCTGTAATTCTTTACGGGAGCAGATTGCCAGGTCTTTTCTCCTTCGGAGTGGCTGATGGCTTTGAATGGCCATCCTTTCGGTTAGCAGCCAAGCGCTTAACCACTGCACCGCCAGGGCTCCTTCTGCCAGTCTAAGGTGGCGCAAATTGTTAAGGGCTCAGCTACTGGCTACTAACTGAAAGGCTGGTGGTTGGCAGTTCGAATCCACCCAGAAGCACTTGGAAAAAAGGCCTGGTGATCTTCCAAAAGCTCTCAACCATTGAAAACCCCATGGAGCACGGTTCTACTCTGAAATACATGCGGTCACCATGAGTTGGAGTCAACTGGAGGGAAGGTGATCTGCTGAAAGCTGCGGCTCTGATGGCTGATAGGTTGATCGGTCTTCCTGCCGGATAATTGATGCACTTTGTTCCAGATAAAAGTGGCATTTTAACAGAGGCCTTGAGTGTCTAATCACAGCTGGGCAGGGAGATGGCCGTGGGGTGGGTGAGGAGGGAGGCCTCAGGTCCCTCTGCTGGCTCTGCCCCAGAACAGGACCAAACCGGCTTCTTCGCCATCACATCACACTGAGTTTTGGGACAGTGTTTTCTGGATCCCTGGCTTCACTTCTGATTAGCAAGTCCATCTAAAAATGTCTGTGAGGTTGAGGAACAGAAGTGAGGTACTGTCCAAGCTCGCCCTAAAGCTGTAATCTGAGCTTTCTGAGGCCCCGGCCTCTCAGAGGGCTCCTCTCCCTCACCCTGAAAGGCAAAGGCCACCTGTAGCCACCTTCTAACATCCTTGAAACAAGCTGCTTTTCAGATGCCCTTCAGAGCAGTTAACTCTCTCTCATGCACTTCTCTAGCACTCGTTGTCCTGCCATCTTGAACCACCCATCTGCGCCCGAGAGGCAAAACGGTGGCCTTGTGCAGGACAGCAAAGGCCAGTGCATCTCCCTCCTCTGATGAGCAGAGCCCCCAGGAACGGTCTGCGGAGAGAGCAGACCTTCTGGGAGGGGCTGGAGGTGGATCCCCCTGGGAGCCGAGCACCGTGAGCCTGGGAGTGAATGGTGTCCACCCAGGAATAAGAAACAAAGGCCCGCTTCACCTCGAAACGGTCAAGAGGGAAGCAAGAAAGGATCGGCCTCCAAGAGCCGCTCCTAGTGAGTCAAATGTGCACTAGACACAAGGGTGGCTGCTTGAGCTAGCCCGCATCAGCGGCTTTGCCTCCAAGTGGAATTCATTGTATTTGCTGCCATATAAGCCACTTTCAACTTCTGCAGGGCAAGGAAGGGTGAAGGCTGATGGAAAGGGACCTGAATTTGCATTCAGCAAGACATTAATGGAAACTGGAGTGGATGAGCTTCTTCGGGAAAAAGTGGAAACCATGCCTAGCAAGTCTTCAGAAATAACCTCTTCTCTATCCCCACTGCCCTGGCCCATTCCAAGCCCACTGTCACTCAGTGACTCAGTTGCTGGGATTGTCACAAAACCCTTCTTACTCATTGCGGTTCCTGCCCTGGTTGTGTCTGATTCTACTCCCACCTCCATAGTATTTCCAGAGCGCTTATCTTGGAAGTAAATCCAAGCATACTGCTTCCTAGTGGAGGTCCCCCTGCCAAGCCCCCTGCCTGCAGAATGGAGACTGGATGTCTCAATCTGGCTCTAAAGTACTTCTCCTTCCTCATGTGCACACAATTCCTACCCTGAGCTCCTTGCTTTTCCCATTAAATATCCTGGGCTCGTCCACAATTCTGAGTCATTGGGACACTGGTCTTTTGGCCTGAAATGTCTTTTTATGGCCCTGATGACTTTATATCCCCCAGGAGCCAGCCACCCACCTCTCCTGAAGCTGTTTCTGAGTTCCTCCTCACCAGGGCTGCCTCTGCATACCTCTGTCCTCATCTGCAGTACAAGGGCTGTAAGTCGTCCCTGTGTCTCCGCCACTCAACTCTGAGAGCCTTAGAAGTGAGGGGAAGCCTTCGGGTCTTTACATCAGTCTCTTGCTTTGTGTCTGGAACCAAGCAGATGCTCAGCACCTATTCAGCAATGGGACCTGGGGGAAATAAGCCTTCTCCGTTCCTAGAGCTGATGTCATCTACAGACCCAGCTTGCTGGGGAAGATGATTGCTAAACGCTCTGAACTCAACTACATAACCACCCACCCCACTTGATGCTCCCTCCTGCCAGTTTCCCACCTTTCACCTCCCACATGGCCCACAAGTCCCTGGGACTCTCTCCACTCCTAGAAGACCCTCTATTCTCCCAGGTAAAAGCCAGAATCTTTCATTAGAATGATGCTCAAAACTCACCTTCTTCCAGGCAGCCTTCCTTGACTAATTGCACTCAGTCTGCTCATTCCTTCTGCCATGTCCCACCAGAAGAAGAGGCATATTTCATGCTTTATAATTCTACCCTTGGACTCCTTGAGGTTTTTCCATCTTGTATGTGTGTGTCCAGCTCCCTGTGAGAGCCCAAGCTCCTATGAGCATTAACTTGAGGATCCCCCAACGCTTCTGCATCACACCAGGTATGACCATGTGGAGGAGGAAAAGGAGAGAATGCAATACCATCTTCTTTCTGCTTCAGATTTAATTTAGGGGCAATCGCATGAGTCATCACAGGGTACCCTGCAGTGTCACACTTTTCTAGACTTCACGGGAGAGAGCCAAGGTGATGCCAAGTGAAGTCTGAAGTGTCAGAGCCCCAGCCCAGCTCAGAACATTCCAAATGAGCATGGGAATCTGTGAAGAAATTATATCTCAATTTGGGACAAATAGGATTTTCTATTCCAGATTTTTTTTTTTTTTTTAATTTACAACCTTGCAGGAAATGAAATATTCTTAGAGCTTGGACTCCAACCATCATGTCCAGGTGCTTAAAGCAATCTGTACATCTCCAGCTCCAGTTCCCCAGAGCAAAGTCAGTCTACTGAGGAGGATATGTGGGCTCTGCGTCTTCTTGGGAAAGTTCACTCTTTAACCCAAAAGCTTGCCAGAATCTGCTGAACCTGAAGAAGCAGACACTGCAACAGACACCCCACTCCCTGCCCCCACCAAATAAAACCCCCACTGCCACCCCCTTACCTTGGAGAAACCCATTGGAGCCTATCTGCCAGTCACGGTCAGCAGGACACTCTGCTTCTCTGGACCTCTAGAAGGCAGATCTCTATGCTCCTATAATACTGTGTAAACAGCCCTATTGTTGCAAATTGCACTCTGTTACAGGTTATAGATAGTTCAGTTTATGGGTAGGCTCAGTTTGGTCACAATCACAGTCACTAAGAGCCAGCTACCTGAGAGGCACTATGCATGAGCTGAGGATACAACGGTGAACAAGGTGGGGGCATCTCTGTTCCAAGAAGCTTGGATCTTGCTGAGAAGAGGAGCGTTGTTTAGGTGATTCTAGACGTGATGAAAGCTAGGGGGGAGACTACAAGGAGCTATGGGCACACAGGGGCCCTGGTGGCGCAGTAGTTAAGCATTCAGCTGCTAACCAAAAGGTTGGCATTTCGAATCCACCAGCGGCTCCTTGGAAACCCTATGGTGCAGTTCTACTATGTCCTATAGGGTCACCATGAGTTAGAATCAACTCCACGACAATGGGTTTGGTTTTATTTTATTTATTTATTTATTTATTTTTGTATGGGCACATAGGAGCCCTGGTGGCTCTGTGGTTAAGAGGTCTGCTGCTCACCAAAAGGTCAGCAGTTCAAATCTACCAGCCACTCCTTGGAAACTCTATGGAATAGTTCTACTCAGTCCTATAGGGTCGCTGTGAGTCAGAATTGACTTGATGACAACGGGTTATGAGCACGTATAACAGAGGGAAACTGGTCTAGGGTGGGAATCAGGAAGGGCCTGCTGGGGTGCGTGGCTCCTAAGATGAGACTCTCAGATTAATAGAACGTAGTCAGTCAAAGGAGAGGGAACTGGATCTTCAAAGGCCAAAACAAGACAGAGAGAAAGATAACTGAAGAAACGGACCGAAAATGTACCTGGAGCAGTGTGTGAAAAAATGTGGTGAGGTAAGAAAGGTAATAGTAACTTTGCATTTTTACCGTGTCCCTAACAGTATTCTAGGTGCTTCATTTGTCTCATCTCAATGATACTTGTGATAACCTCAGATAGTGTTGTCATCCCTATTTTTAAAATGAGGAAATGAGCCCAGAGGAAATCGCTGAGTGGTGCAAATGTTAAAGAGTTGGGCTGCTAGCCAAAAGATTGGAGGTTTGTGTCCACCCAGAGATGCCTCAGGAGAAAGGCCTGGCAATCTACTTCCAAAACACCAGCCATTGAAAACCCTATGGAGCACAGATCTACTGATGCACATGGGGTGGCCATGAGTCAGAGTAGACTCCACGGCAACAGGTTTTTTGGGAGAAGCCCAGAAAGTTTACATCTCTCACCCACAATGCCATAGCTCAAAGTGGCAGAGCCAGGATTTAAACCCAGGCAGCCTGAAGGCCAATCCCATGTTCTTAACCACTGTGCCCCATGATTGGGGGGCCATATCAGGCAGGGTCTTATTGGATGTTTTCCTGAGAGAAATGGCAGAAGTTGAAGATTTGTAAGCTAGGAAATGGCATGTTCATTCTTGGACTTTAAAAACCTCATTGAGGCTGCCGTCTTGAGGACAGATTGGAAGATGACAAAAATGTATTCAGGGAGACCACTGAGAAGACTGTCATAGTTATTCCAAGAAGACAAGATGGTGGCCTGGGCCAGGCTGGAAGCACTGGTGGTGGAGTAAAGTAAATAGGATCAAAAGACACATCGTTGGTAGAAACGTCAGGACTGACTTACTGACTGCATATAACTGGAAGGCAGGAATTACCAGATGTTCACATATACCTTACCTTATTGTTTCCAACAATTTAGTTAAACAGACTTATTCTAATTTTCCACTTTGGGAAATGACGATCTAAAGAGATGGGTGATCTCAAGGTTAATGAGTTACAAATGGTGAAGACAGGATTTGAACTTAGAACTCCAAGGTTTTGTACATAGGTCTGTCTTTCCACTCTTTGAGGGCTGGGCCCATGTTTTGGTCAGATTTGTCTTCCCAGCCCATGGGGCCCACACCTGGCCCATGGCAGGGGCTCAATACATTACTGAATTATTGAGCAGGAGGAATGGAGGTCATGGGCTCCAGCTCCACCCTGGTCATGCCTCCTAGGACATCATCACATGTTGCACAGGTCATTCATCCCTCTAGATCTCACTGCCCAAATGGCACCGTGAGAATCTTCCCAGCCTACTGGGCAGGGTTCACCCAAAAGTAGCCAGACGTCACCTTTCTCTGCTTACCTGTCAGGCCACACCAGTGGCACCTGCCCACTGGCCTCCTCTCACCTGACTGTTTAGAGCCCTGTGTCTGCACTCTACAGCCTCATCAGTCCCTTAGGTTAAAAAAAAAAAAAAAAAAATTAAGCTGGGCAGCTCAGATATTATTTAAGTTCCTCCAAAGTTTTCATAAATTTCACAAATATTTAACAAGGGAATTAATTTATGTAAAGAGCTGTACATATTTGATAAACATGAACCAATTTATTAAATCCTGTCCTATTTTAATCAATGCTGGATTAGGGTTAGACTTCCTACAAATAGTAAATACATAAAGAAAATATTTGTCATGTGTGTATATGCACTGTACCCGCTTTTTCAAAGATCAGGAAAAGATTGTCTTTGCTGTAAGGACTCACACCATTACTCTGTGTTGTGTGTGTTTCTGTTGGGAGGCGGGGGAGGGGAGTGGGCTAGTGCGTGTTCAGACTATCAAGCCGGTGGTGATGTCATGGGCAAGACGGCATCCCAGAGAGAGTGCCAGAAGTTCAATGCGTAAAACTTCTAGGTAGAGTAAGGACGAGGGTGAAACTGAGAGGGTCCAGAGAACCTACACTTTGTTTTCATAAAAGGCAAATGCCTCTCTCACTCATTCTTTCTCCCTGTGCGGTTTCCAACTTTATCTGGCCGACAGACTTTCCCATCGTTGTTCAAGACTTAGCTCAGACATCCCCCCTGTATGAGGCCTTCTTTAGCCCATCTCCACCTCCAGGCAGAGCTGGTATTTGCTGCCCTAGACTAGGAGAGCACCCTGTTAGTATCCACCAAAAGAAAACCCAACCAAACCTGTTGCTGTGGAGTAAAACTGCCCCATAGGGTTCCCAAGGTGGGGCTGGTGGATCTGAACTGCCGACCTTTCGGTTAACAGCTGAGCTCTTAACCAGTATACCACCAGGGCTCCTCATACCCTTAGAATGGCTATTATCAGGAAAATGGAAAATAACAAGTGTTCGTGAAGATGTGGAGAAATTGAAACACTCATGCATTGCTGGTGGAAATGTAAAACAGTGCAGCCGCTGTGGAAAACACTTCTGCGGTTCTCAAACATAAAATTACCATATTACCCAGCAATTCTACTCTTAGGTATATACCCAAAATAATTCAAAGCAGGAACTCAAACAGATACTTGTGCACTAATATTCATTCACAATAGACAAAAGGTTGAAACGACTCAAGTGTCCATCAACAGATGAACGGGTAAACAAAACGTGGTACATGTATACAATGGAATATTATTCAGCCATAAAGAGAAATGAAGTTCTGATGTATGCTACAACATGGATGGACCTTGAAAACATTGTGCTGAGTGAAAGAAGCCGGACACACAAGAGGACAAATATTGAATGACCCCACTTACATAAAATACCTAGAATAGACAAATTCATGGAAACAAAAGTAGATTAGTGGTTATGGGGATGGACAGAGGGGGGAATGGGGAGATATTATTTAATGGGTACCGAGTTTCGGTTTGAGGTGATGAAAAAGTTTTGGAAATTGTGGCAGCGGCTGTACAACATGGTGAGTGGAATTAATGTCACTGAATTGTACACTTGAAAATGGTTAAAATGGCATTTTTTTGTATATATTTCACGTCAGTAAAATTTTTAAAAAAAAAAAGACGGTGGCTTCTGTCTTGAGTGTTCTCTCTCACTTCCCCTAGGAAGAGCCAGCTGCCATGCTGTAAAGGAGTTCTGTGGAGAGGTTCACATGGCAAGACACTGATCTTGCCAGCAGCCACACGAATGAGCTCGTAAGTAAATCTTCAGAAGACTTCCAAAGCCACATGCGTGAGCTTGGAAGCAGATCATTCCCCAGTTGAGCCTTGAGATGACCACAGCTCCAGCCAACACCTTGACTGTGACTTGTGAGAGACCGGGAGCCAGAACCACCTGGCTAAGCAGCACCTAGATTCCCAAACCATGGGAAATAATAAATATTCATTGTTCTCAGCTGCTGTGGTTTTGGAATTAATTTTTTATGCAGTAATAGATAACTAATACAAATATATGACAGAATTCTAGGAATATGGAAGTATATGGAGGTATAACATGTGTTATTGTTCTCCTTTCTTAAATCTCTCCCTAAGGCAATTCAGTTAGTGTAAAAGGAAATCTTGTCCCATTACTGAAAAATAAGATGGTGGTCTCACCCACATACATGAAAATTTGATTCCTGTGAAGAAAGCATTCTAAGAATGGGGAGGAAAGCTTGCCACTGGCCTCTCCTAGCATACACACGTGGAAGAGACCCTTCTTCCATGTCAGCTTCCTGGGACCTCTGCCCACTCCCTCACCACACCTGAGGAAAGCAGTTGGCTCTGCCAGGCAAGCAGCTACAGAAAGAGGGACTACTCAATGCAAAGGAAATCTCTCAAGCTATTCACTTTCCATATGGGATTTTGTTGGAAGCCAATAACCCCACAGCTCACTCATCAGGAGGTACTCTTTTTGCTAGGATGTGTATACACTGTGGACACAGTTGCTGCAGAAATACTGAGAGGTGCCTGGAGCTTCCACAGCTGCCCTTAATTAGAGGTTCTCTCTGGGCCAGATAGTTTTTTATTAGTCCCCAGCTTAGATGAATTGTCCAAATTCTCTGAAAGACACAAACTTCCAAAGCTCACTCAAGAAGAAATGGAACTCTCATACATTGCTGATGGGAATTCAAAACGTGTAACACTTTTGAAAAAGAGTTTGGCAATTTCTCACAAAGTTAAGCATATACTTACTATACAACCTCTTAATTCCAAACATTTGTATACATAATGACTTCTACAAGAATTTTCATAGCATTTTTATTCATAATATCCAAAGCCTGGAAAATTGACCATCAACTGATGACTAAATACACAAGTTGTGTTGTGTCCATAAAAAGGAATGCTACTCAAGTATCAAAAGGAATGAACTATTGATACATAAAGTAGCATGAATGAATCTCAAAAACATTATGCTAAATGAAAAAAGTCAGACAATAGAGAGTACAGAATAAATAATTCCATTTATATGAAATTCTTGAAAAGGCAAAACTACAGTGACAGAAGACAGACTAGTGATTGCCAGGGATTAAGATAGGGGGAAGGGATTGGCTACAAATTGGCACAAGGGAAATTTTGGGGGTGATGGAAATATTCTATGGGATGGTTGTGGTGATGGTTACACAAGTGTATACATTTGTCAAATGTTATTGAATTGTACACTTAAGAGTGGTGGATGTTATTGTATATAAATTATGCCTCAGTAAAACTTATTTTTAAAAATAACAGCAGATTTCTATTTTTAAAAAAGAGTTGGGATAACCTGAGAGCAGGAGAGTTATTGGGATTTTTTTTAATCATTAAAATAATAACTCACTGGAGGACATGAATAACAGAATGTATGTTAATGAAAACTGATTTGTGATTTAGAAGACTGGCTTCAGAAATTCTCCCAAAATACATGGCAAACAGACAAAACATTAGAATTTAAGAAGAAATGGTGGGAGTCATGAAAGATAGATCCAAAAGAACCAATCTCAATAAAAAAGATGTGTCCAAAAGAAAGGAAAGTAGTGGATGAGGGAGAATTAATAATCAAAGAACTAATAGAAGAAAAGTTCTCTATGCTGAACAAAGACCTAATTCTTCACATTGAAAAGGTTTGCCAAGTGTTAGAAGTAATAAAGAAAAAAGATACAAAGTTAAACGTGTCTTGCCAAAAGTATGACATCCGAAGGATTAAGAAATACATACTGTGTAGGTTTCCAGACAGACAAAATCAGCTACAATTAAAAAAAAAAAATAACTCAGATTGTCATTGAATTCTCCTAAGTAAGCCTATAAAAGAAAAGATAGTTGAAAGATGTTTTGTATATAATTCTGATATCAAAGGTTTGCCAAAAAATTCCCTACCTATTGCAGGAATTATTTCTGTGTGGGCACAGAAGAAGGGAATTGTTGACATGCAATTATTCAGAAATTCCATCATTATGTCTCTTTATGAAACATTAATGGTGAAAATAATTCAGACACAAGAAACATCAATTTAAATGGAGACCTCAAGAGAGAAGAAGACATAACGCACAAGAATTAATTGTGATCAGTGAAGCTAGATGTATAGTTATTGAAAATAAGTGTTGATGATATGGCTATGCAAAAAGATGGTTTCAAAAGAAGACAAGATGTCAAAGAATAAGCATAAATCTTAAAATAAAAAATGAGATTTTATGAGATTCAAAGAAGAGCAGGAAAGAAAGAAGTAAATGCATGGTTAAATTTAAATTTTTATCTAAGAGAAAAGTTTTAATTCATGAAATTGATAAAGAAAAAGACATCTTAAACTGTCTATTAAAAAGGTAAAGATGTCACTAGCTGAATACAATTAAAGACACTAAATTGCAAATCATTTGTGGAGGAGTGGAGAGCAACAACAATAAAGAGTATCACTGACACAAAGGTTAATGAAAAGAAGAAAACCAAAGTACATAGTAAACAGAACAGAAATAATAAAAGACCGGAGTTCTACCAAACATAACACTTGTCCCAAATGGGTTAAATTCTTTTTTTGAAAAACAAAGATTCTCAAGTTAGTTTGAAAACATTGAAAACTGAAGCTAAATTATAAGCTCTTTGTAAGAGATTTACTTAAAATAAAATGACACAAAAACAAAATGCTGAAAATAGAACGATAGGATTGTGCTTTTACATTAAAAATGTTTTCCTCTACTCCAGGCATAGAAATAATAAAAATTTTAATTAAGTTTAATTAAATTAGTGCAGAAGGCTTCCTGGTGGAGTGGGTGCCTCTGGGCACTTATTGGCAGAGCTAAAAGAGCTTTGTAACACTTGCCTGAGCTGGGCAGAGGACAGGCCGAAGGTCAAGGGCTGAAAGGAAAGGCCTATCCTGAGGGGAGCTGAGAGGAGCCTGCCCTGACAGGGCCTGAGAGAAGCTTGTCCTCTGGAGACTGAGGGCCTAGTAACAGGGGCTGGAGAAGAAGCTGTCCTGATCAAAGTGTATCCTGAGTCATTCCTGATCCTGAACTGTAACCTGTTACTTCTCTAATAAACTCCATAACTGTGAAAGAAAAAAAAAAATTGCATTTGAGAATGACACCTCACTTTGGTATTTAGAGTGTATTTTACATTACTACATCAACTGAAATTTCAATATCAATATCTCATTATACCACCAAGAACTTTGTTTCCACCCAGATTTTCTTTTCATTCTTATTTGAAACATTTACAAGAATGACTGCATTTCAGATAATGGTTTTAAAGAAATAACATCTAGTAAACATGTTCTCTGATGATAGTGCAATTAATAAAAAATGCACAATAAAGAAACTTTTTTTTTAAAAAACTAAACATTTGGAAACTAAAAATCAATCACCCAAATAACTCCTGAGTTAAAGAGCTTCTCTATAACTAGAGAAGCTCCACTTATCAAAGCTTGAAAGATGCAGCTAATGTATTACTTAGAGGAAAATACATAGCCTTAAATTCATTTATCACAAATAAACAAGATTGAAAACAAATGAGTTACACATTTATTCCGCAAAGTAGCAAGAAAAAAAGGGAAAGCAGAAATACAACATACTAAGAATGAAAAGGGGAACGTAACTATAATTTTAAGAGAATTTTTTGAACAACATTGTATAATAGATAAAATGAAATGTTTTCTAGTATAATATAAATATCAAATATAGAAGAATATAAATTATCAAAAATATTTCAAAACAAAATGGAAAACAAACCAATAACCATTTTAAAAAATTGAATTGTTAGTGAGGTTTTCCCACTCCTGCTTTTCACCTCTCCAAAAAAAGAAAGAAAGAAACCAAGATCAACTGGTTTTACCAAATTTTCAGGGACAGAAATTTTTTTCTTTTTAAAATAGAATAAGAGAGAGATCCTCTCATTCATTGTATAATATGAGACTAGTATAACTTTGATATGCAAACAAAAAAATGACAGAATAAAAAGAAAACATAGCTCTATCTCACAAATAAACATAGAAAAAAATCATAAATATTATTTAGCAAGTTTAATCCAGCAGTGTACAAAAAATGTGTAATGTCCAAGAAGGATGCATTCCAGAAATGCAATGATAGTTTAACATCCAAAACCGAACACACTGCCGTCAAGTCAATTCCGACGCCTAGCAAACCTATAGAACAGAGTGGAACTGCCCCATAGGGTTTACAAGGCTGTAAATCTTTGCAGAAGTAGACTGCCACATCTTTCTCCTGTGGAGCAGCAGTGGGTTCAAACTGCCAACCTTTCAGTTGGCAGCCGAGCGCTTTAAACACTGAGCCACCAGGGCTCCTAGTTTAACATCAGAACTTTCTAAAGTCATATCCCACATTAACAGTTTATGAATGTAATGACATTAAACATCATTCATGAAGGACTCTTAACTAGCTAGGAACAGAAAAGAATTTCCTTAACATGATAAAACATATCTACCAAAAAGCTACTTGTTACATAATGTTAAATAGTAGGAGAGAGAGTGGGGATCCCTTTTTTCCTGACTTTAACAGAAAAACATCTATAATTTTACCATAAAGTTTTGCCATTAAATGTGCTATGTGCTGGAATTTTTGGTACAGGCCCTTGATCAGATCAAGGAAATTCCCCTCTGTTCCTCATTTATAAGATTTTTTATCCTAACACTAAGTCTTAGCCAAAGCAGTAAGAGAAGAATAAAATAAAATGATCACTATTTGCAGATAAACTTTTTTTTTTCCAATTTTAAATACAATTTTATTTAAGACATTACAGTTTATACTTACAATGCAGTGCTAGTAAAGTGCAGTGTTGACTTCCTTTCCCTATGCATATTCCCTATTCAAGTATTGAGAAAACCCAGAAATTTAATATAGCAGTGTAACTTTTAAAACTGCCATTGAATGTAGTACAAATTTGGGTCCTTCAAATTTTTACTGTGGAGCAATGCTAAGGTATCTGCTCAGAGTTTGGCTTAATCAACTTCTTCAGTGGTGGGTCCAGAAGAGGCACCACCAGATGGAGGAACTCCACCACCAGGGAAGCGCCCAGGCATCCCTCCAGGCATGCCTCCGGCACTCTGGTATAGCTTGGTAATGATGGGATTGCAGACTTTCTCCAGCTCTTTCTGCTGAGGTTCAAATTCTTCCTTCTCGGCTGTCTGACTCTTACCAAGCCAGTTGATAATTTCATTACACTCTTCAAGAATCTCTTCTGTTTGACCTTGTCATTGAGCTTGCCTTGAAGTTCTTCATCGTCAACTGCTGCCTTCATGTTGAATGCATAGGATTCAAGTGAATTCTTAGAAGACACTTTGTCCCTCTGTTTCTCATCTTCAGCTTTGTACTCCTCAGCTTCCTGGACCATTCAATCAATGTCTTCTTTACTCAAGCAGCCCTTGTCATTAGTGGTGGTAATCTTGTTCTCTTTTCCAGTACTCTTGTCCACAGCAGAGACGTTAAGGATACCACTGGCATCAATATCAAAGGTGACCTCAATCTGAGGAACACCACGGGGTGCAGGAGGTATGCCCATAAGTTCAAACTTGCCAAGCAGGTTGCTATCCTTGGTCATGACACGCTCACCTTCATAAACCTGAATGAGCACACCAGGCTGGTTGTCAGAGTAGGTTGTGAAGTTCTGCGTCTGCTTGGTAGGAATGGTAGTATTGTGCTTGGTCAGGACAGTCATGACTCCACCAGCAGTTTCAATACCAAGGGAAAGAGGAGTGACGTCCAAGAGCAGCAAATCTTGAACATTTTCAGATTTTTCTCCAGATAAGATGGCTGCTTGGAAAGCTGCACCATAAGCAACAGCCTCATCAGGGTTGATGCTCTTGTTCATTTCTTTTCCATTAAAGAAATCCTGAAGAAGTTTCTGAGTCTTGGGAATACGGGTAGAACCACCCACCGGGACAGTGTCATGGATCTGTGACTTGTCTAGCTTGGTATCCCTAAGGGCTTTCTCCACAGGGTCCAGGGTGCCATGGAAGAGGTCAGCATTCAATTCTTCAAATTGGGCATGGGTAATGGAGGCATAGAGAGAATCAATCTCAATACTGGCCTGGGTGCTGGAAGACAGAGTGCGCATTGCACGTTCTAAGCTGACGTCCTTCTTATGCTTGCACTTGAATTCGGCAATGAAATGGTTCACCATTCTGTTCTCAAAGTCTTCTCCACCTAAGTGGGTGTCTCCTGCTGTAGATTTGACCTCAAAGATTCCACCTTCAGTAGTGAGGACTGACACATCGAAAGGGCCACCTCCTAAGTCAAAGATCAGAACATGTCTTTCAGCGCCAACCTTTCTGTCTAAGCCATACACAATAGCAGCAGCAGTTGGCTCGTTGATGATTCTCAGTACACCGAGGCCAGCAACGGTTCCAGCATCTTTGGTAGCCTGACTCTGAGAGTCGTTAAAGTAGGCTGGTACAGTGACAACAGCATTGGTAACAGTCTTTCCAAGGTAGGCTTCTGCAATTTCCTTCATTTTTGTCAGAACCATAGATGACCCCTCTTCTGGATAGAAACTTTTGGTCTCTCCCTTATGTTCTACCTGGACGTTGGGCCTGCCTGCATCATTCACCACCACAAATAGCCAAGGCTTCATATCAGACTGGACAACTGCATCAATAAATCTTCGTCCAATCAGACGTTTGGCATCGAAAACCGTGTTAGTGGGATTCATTGCAACTTGATTCTTGGCTGCATCACCAAACAATCGTTTGCTATCAGTAAAAGCGACATAGCTTGGGGTGGTTTGGTTGCCCTGATCATTTGCAATTATCTCCACTTTTCCGTGCTGGAAGACACCCACACAGGAGTAGGTGGTGCCAAGGTCAGTGTCAACTGCAGGTCCCTTAGACATGATTGCTCACAATAGATCCCGGAGAGGTAGCAAAAGAAACACAACCAGAAGAGCTGCCGCATGTTCAATGAGCTGCAGATAAACTTTTATGGCTAATAAGAAATATATCAAGACTGCGAGGCATATGATACCAAAAAAAAAAAAACCTCATTGCCATCTAGTCAATTCTGACTCGTGGTGATCCCACTTTACAGAGTAGAGTAGTGTTCCATAGGATATTCTTGGCTGCAAACTTTATGGAAGAAGATTGCCAGGCCTTTCTTCCACAGTGCTGCTAGATGGCTTAGAACTGCCAGTCTTTCAATTAGTAGTCAAGTGCACGTTGTTGTTGTTGTTAGGTTCCATCTAGTCCATTCAGATTCACAGCAACCCTATGTACAATAGAATGAACCACTGCTTGGTCCTGCGCCATCCTCACAATCTTTGCTAAGTTTGAACACATTATTAGAGCCACTGTGTCAATCTATCTTGTTAAGAGTCTTCTTGTTTTTCATTGACTCTCTGCTTTACCAAGCATGATGCCCTTCTCCAGGGACTGGTCCTTCCTGATAACATACTCATATTATGTAAGGCAAAGTTTCACAGTCCTCGCTTCAAAGGAGCATTCTGGCTGTACTTCTTCCAAGACAGATTTGCTTGTTCCTTTGGCAGCCTGTGGTATTCTCAATATTCTTCGCCAACATCATAATTCAAACGCATCAATTCTTCTCCAGTCTTCCTTATTCACTGTCCAGCTTTCGTATGTATATGAGGTGATTGAAAACACCATGGCTTGGGTCAGGGGCACCTTAGTCCTCAAAGTGACATCTTCACTTTTTAACACTTTAAAGAGGTCTTTTGCAGCAGATTTGCCCAACGCCAATACATCATTTGATTTCTTGACTGCTGCTTCCATGAGTGTTGATTGTGAATCCAAGTACAATGAAATCCTTGACAACTTCAAACTGTTCTCTGTTTATCATGATGTTGCTTATTGGTCCACTCGTGAGGATTTTTGTTTTCTTTATGTTGAGGTGTAATACTGAAGGCTGTGGTCTTTGATCTTCATCAATAAGTGCTCCAAGTCCTCTTCACTTTCAGCAAGCAAGGTTGTGTTATCTGCATATCACAGGTTGTTGTCAATGAGTCTTCCTCCAATCCTGATGCCACATTCTTCTTCATGTAGTCCAGTTTCTCAGATAATTTGCTCAGCATACAGATTGAGTAAGTATGGTGAAAGGATACAACCCTGACGCACACCGTTCCTGATTTTAAACCAGGCAGTATCCCCTTGTTCTGTTTGAACAACTGTCTCTTGGTCTATATGCAGGTTCCGCATGAGCACAATTAAGTGTACTGGAATTCCCAATCTTCTTAATGTTATCCATAATTTGTTATGATCCACACAGTCAAATGCCCTAGAATAGTCAATAAAACACAAGTAAACATCTTTCTGGTATTCTCTGCTTTCAGCCAGGATCTATCTGACATCAGCAATGACATCCCTCATTCCATGTCCTCTTTTGAATCCCGCTTGAATTTCTGGCAGTTTCCTGTCGATGTACTACTGCAACAGTTTTTGAATTATCTTTAGCAAAATTTTACTTTCATGTGATATTAATGATATTGTTCAATAATTTCTGCATTCTGTTGGATCAGCTTTCTTTGGAGTGGGCACAAATATGTAACTCTTCCATTCGGTTGGCCAGGTAGCTGTCTTCCAAATTTCTTGGCATAGACAAGTGAGCACTTCTGGCGCTGCATCCATTTGTTGAAATATCTCAATTGGCATTCTGTCAATTTCTGGAGCTTCTGGAGCTTTGTTTTTCACCAATGTCTTCAATGCTGCTTTTCTTCCTCAAACACCATTAGTTCTTGATCATATGTTACTTCCTGAAATGGTTGAACATCAACCAATTCTTTTTGGTACAGTGACTCTGTGTACTCTTCCCATCTTTTTTTGATGCTTCTTGGGTTGTTCAATATTTTGCCCATAAACCAAACTAAAAAGTCAACCCATTGAGATCGAGTCAATTCCGACTCATAGTGACCCCCACCATAGACAGAGTAGAACTGCCCCATAGGGTTTCCGAGAAGCCAATGGTGGATTTGAACTGCCAACCTTTTGGTTAGCAGTCAAGTTCTTAACCACTATGCCACCAGGGCTCCCTTTTTCTTTGCCCATAGAATCCTTGAATATTGCAACATGAGGCTTGAAATTTTTTTCAGTTTTTTTTCAGTTTGAGAAATGCTGAGCATGTTCTTCCCTTTAGGTTTTCTAACTCTAGGTCTTTGCACATGTCATTATAATACTATGTCTTCTCCACCTGGCCTTTGAAATCTTTTGTTCAGCTCTTTTACTTCATCATTTCTTCCATTTGCTTTAGCTACTGTACATTTAAGAGCAAGTTTCAGAGTCTCTTCTGACATCCATTTTGATTTCTCCTTTCTTTCCTGTCTTTTTAATGACCTTTTCCTTTCTTCATGTACAATGTCCTTAATGTCATCCCACAACTTATCTGGTCTTTGGTCATTAGCGTTCAATGCATCAAATCTATTCTTGAGATGGTCTTTAAATTCAGGTGGGATATACTCAAGGTAGTACTATGGCTCTTGTGGACTTGTTCTAATTTTCTTCAGTTTCAACTTGAGCTTGCACATGAGTAATTGATAGTCTGTTCCACAGTCAGTTCCCAGTCTTTTTCTGACTGATGATACTGAGTTTTTCCATCATCTTTTTCCACAGATGTAGTCGATTTGATTCCTGTGTATTCCATCTGGGGAGGTCCACAGGTATAGTTGCATTTACGCTGTTGAAAATAGGTATTTGCAATGAAGACTTCGTTGTTCTTGCAAAATTCTATCGTACGATCTCCTGCATCCTTTCTATCACCAACGCCATATTTTGCAACCACTGTTCCTTCATCATTGTTTCCAACTTTTGCATTCCAATCACCAGTAATTATCGGTGCATCTTGATTGCATGTTTGATCAATCTGAGGCTGCAGAATTTGGTAACAATCTTCAGTTTCTTCATCTTTGGCCTTAGTAGTTGGTGCATAAATTTAAATAATAGTCATATTAACTGGTCTTCTTGTAAGGTGTACGGATATTATCCTATCACTGAAAGGGTTGGACTTCAGGATAGATCTTGCAATGTTCTTTTTAATGATGACTACAACGCCATTCCTCCTCAATTTGTCATTTGCAGCATAGTAGACTACATGATTTTCTGGTTCAAAATGGTCAATGCCAGTCCATTTCAGCTCACTAATGCCTAGGACATCAACGTTTATGTGTTCCATTTCATTTTTGACAATTTCCAATTTTCCTAGATTCATACTTCCTACATCCCATGTTCCGATTACTAGTGGATGTTTGCAGCTATTTCTTCTTATTTTGAGTCCCGCCACATTAACAAATGAAGTTGCCCAAAAGCTTGACTCCATGCACATCATTAAGGTCAACTCTACTTTGAGGCGGCAGCTCTTCCTCAGTCATATTTTGAATGCCTTGCAACCTGAGAGGCCCATCTTCCAGCACTATATCAGACAATATTCAGCTGCTATTCATAAGGTTTTCTTTGGCCAATTTTTTTCAGCAGTAGACCACCAGGTCCTTCTTCCTAGTCTTTCTCAGTCTGGAAGCTCTGCTGAAACCTGTCCACCATGGGTGACCCTACTGGTATTTGAAATGCTGGTAGTATAGCTTCCAGCATCACAGCAACACGCAAGCCACCAGAGTATAGAAAACTGACAGACACATGGGGATTAACATAGCTAGATCTTTAAAAAAATACGTTAGGTTAAAAAAAAAGTTTTGGAAAGTCATGTACAGTACGAGGTCTTTTAAGTCATTTCTTTTTAAATGCAGAAAACGTTACTATGTATTATTAACGAATACATGCAATAAGCGTATAAAAATTCTGGACTGAGTACACACCAAATTCATGATAATTATTCCCTTGAAGAATGGATAGAATGAAAGTGGACTAGAGAGGGAAATATAGGTTTTAACTTTATCTATAAGGTTTTATTTCAATAAAAACAAATCTGAAGCAAATAAGAAAAATATTAACAATTATTCATTTTGGGTGGTATGTATCTGGGTTTTATTATATTTTTATACTTTTCTTTTTGTTCATTTATTTTCAAATAAAATATTTTAAATAAAAAATGATGCAAAATATTTATCTGCAACTGTAAGTTAAAGAAAGATAAAAACAAATATTTTGTAGTGACGAAAGGTACAATCCACAAAGGAGATATAACCATCATAAACTTGTACACATCCAAGAAAGCAGAGAAATTAATAAAGGCTATTAGAAATGTAAGGAAACACTGAGAAAACCACAATAATAGTGGAAGATTGTAACTTGCCTTTCAAAAAATCAATCAATGAAGTAGATTTAAAAAAATGATATAACAGATTTGAAGACCATAACTGCAACCCTGATTTAATAAATATGTTTAGAACTTTGTCATATAAAACCAAGAACTTTTTTCAAAAAGTCTTGGAACATTTTGAAAATTGATCATACTATAAGCCGCAAATAAAATGTAAAATATCTAAAAAACAGAGCTATGAACAGCCTGGTGTCCTGGTTCCATCTTAGATCACATTGGGAACCCATCAGGCTTCCGGAGAAGGCCCCCTGGGCCAGTCTCAGCACCACTGCACATTTCAACACACTCCACCACCTTACCTCAGGGGCCAGTTCTCACCACACCTCTATGGACTTGGTAAAGATGCCCAGGCTAATTGTGTCCCTCTTTGGAAGTTTCCTGTTCTGAGGAGGAATAGGAGACTGAATTGGATGGAGAAAAGGCACAACCTGGATTCTTCTTGACCTAATTTACATAAGTCATGACTCATAGCCTCCAAATCCTCTCTTCTAGAGCAATGATCCTCTGTACATCCATTATGGTTAAATTTCCCTTCCAGTCAGTAGGACTTGGTGAAGTGAAAGCGGCAGAACACAAGGGAAGACAGAGGAGAGAGGAAGGCGGGGAACTGGTGACTCTCAAATGCCAGAGGGAAGTGCTATCCGCAAAGCATGTTCCTCAGGCTCCCAGACAAAATGCTTCTCTGGATGATTTAACAGATGTGCGATGGATGTGCTCCCCGTGGTAAGAGTATATGTGAGGTAAGGGTATTTGGCCATGTGTAAAACGGCAGAGCAGACCAGGAACTCACCTTACCCATAAACCCGAGTCAGAAACCAATTGGAAGATTTATAAAGGGAGGTACAATTCTTCAGCTCCATTGGTTCAAAGACGGTGAAGTAAATGAGTTAAACCGTTCACTCAGAGTGTTTCACGAAGCAGATCTAACGTGCAATTTTGTGACCTGATGTGACATTAGGGCCTCCGTAAATCAAAAAGCTTAACAAATATTAAGATGGCAAAGACTACCTGTAGGGGACAGAGTTGGTCTTTTACCCATTATCATTTAGGAAGTTAAGGGCTCCAGAAGGAAGCAGCCAGGGCATCGTGAGATGGGGTGGAGGCACTGGGAGGGGCTGGGGGGTAGACAAACAGCCCCTGCCAAGAGCCTCACAAAATCAAAAAAATCAAACCCATTGCCATCGAGTCGATTCCGACTCATAGCGACCCTATAGGACACAGCAGAACCACCCCATAGGGTTTCCAAGGAGCAGCTGGTGGATTCCAACTGCTGACCTTTTCGTTAACAGCCAAGCTTTTAAGCGCTGTATCACCAGAGCTCATAGTAAATACTAATCTTTCCAATTCTTCAACACAGATGCCTGAGATTTACAATCACGGAAGTTTCCAGAAGGCGAGGCCTGCCCCTTTGCTAAGTATTTCCTGAGGGCCTATCTTTCAGCTCTGGACACCCCCTTGAAGCAGACCAGCTACACCCCTAGCACCCGTCACTGTGGTCCCCAGATTTAAGGCACTGCTGGTGACTCTCTTCAGGAAAAAACATGAGTGTTTCCCGGGGCTACCTCCAATCTACTGGGAACATGCCATGGGGAGCAGATTTCTCCCAAAGATGCAGTTGCAAGAGACTGGTTTAAAAAAACCAGCTGCTGATGAGTTGATTCAGACTCTCGACGACCCCGTGTGTGCCAGCGTACAACTGCCCTTGTAGGATTTTCAATGGCTGACTTTTCGGAGGTTTACTCAAGGTCTTTCTTTCAAGGTGCCACTGGGTGGATTTGAAGCTCCAACCTTTCAGTTACCAGCCGAGTGCGTTATCGTTTGCACTACCCAGTACTGCTAAGATTGACTTAGGAGATGCCAGTGTATCAAACCTCTCCTTCTGAAGAGGGCCAACTAGCAGGCAAGCAAAAGCCAAAAGCACCACCCTCTTTTTTTTTTCCTACGTCACAGCCAATACCAGCGGCCAGGGATGGGCACCTGCCCATGACACGCCCAGAACGTCCAGTCCCTAGAGCTGGAGAGACTTAGCGATCATCTAGGCCTGGGGGCTTCACAGGACTGGCGGGATCTGGACCTCCAGGGCCTTGCTGGGCCTTCTTCCTTGTTCTAGCAAAACGGCTATATATCTTACCTATTGAAATTTTACATCATATTTCTCGGAAAAAGAACGGCTACCTCTGCTAATTTTACAGATGACAAAACTGAGGTTCAGAAATGAGACCAGCTGAGCACAGTACATAATCAGGCTATGAAAGTTTAAATGCTACAGGATTTTAAAGAAAGAAAGAAAAATTCCATGGCAGGGGAACAGCCTCCCTGTTATGGATTAAATTTTGTCCCCAAAAGGTATGTGTTAGAATCCTAACCTGTGGCTATAATCATGTTGGAAACAGGGCTTTCTTTACATTAGTTAGACCACACCCAGGTTATAAAAAGAGCAGATTAAGGACTCCCTGGGTGGTGCAAATGGTTAAGCACTCGGCTACTAACTGAAAGGCTGGTGGTTCAAATCTTACCCAGTAGTGCCTCCCAGAAGAAAGGCCTGGCAATCTGCTTCCAAAAGGACACAGCCATGGAGCACAGTTCTACTCTGCAACACACGGGGTCACCATGAGTCAGAAATGACAGGAAAGGAAAAAAAAAAAAGAAGAGCAGATTAGACACAGAGACAGACACACACACACACACACACACACACACACACACGAGGGAAGACAGACACCACGTGAGGCTCTCCAAGGAACCAAAGAATGCCTGGGGTCAACAACAAGGAAGGAATTGACACGGCCAAGACTCTGATTTGGTCTTTTTCTTCCAGAACTGTCGGAAAATAAATTTCTGTCCTTTAAACCCACACTCTTGCAGTATTTCTGTCACAACATCACTAGGAAACTAAGACACCCCCTGTCAGGGATCGAATTGTGTCCCCCCAAAATATGGGTCAACTTGGCTAGGCCATGATTCCCAGTATTGTGTGATTATCCTCCATTTTGTGATATGTTGTAAATCCTAGCCCCTTCGCCTGTGGTTGGAGCCCTGGTGGCCCAGTGGTTAAGAGCTCAGCTGCTAACCAAAAAGTTGGCAGTTCAAATCTACTAGCCACTCCTTGGAAACCCTATGGGGCAGTTCTACTCTGTCCTATAGGGTCAGGATGAGTCAGAATTGACTCAAAGGCAACCGGTTATGTCTGTGGTTATGGTTCCTTTTGGGAATGAGCTGTCCGTTCTGTTAATGAGGCAGGATTAGGGTAGGATGCAACATTCTTACTCAGGTGACAGCCCTGATTCGATGTAAGGGGAGTTTCCCTGGGATGTGGCCTGCATCACCTTTTTATCTTACAGAGATAAGAGGACAGGGAAGCAAGCAGAGAGAAAGGGACCTGACTATCACCAAGAAAGAAGAGTCAGGAACAGAGTATGTCTTATGGACCCGGGGTCCCTGTGCTGAGAACTTCCTAGACCCAGGGGAAGATTGATGACAAGACAGATGGAGATCTCCAAGGAATGCTGGGCCCAAAGATTTTGAAAGGAGACAAGGACCTTCCCCCAGAGCCGACAGAGAGGGAAAGCCATTCCCTAGAGCGGGCACACTGAATTCGGACTTCTAGCCTCCTAAACTGTGAGAGAATAAACTTCGGTTTGTTAAAGCCATCCACTTGTGGTATTTCTGTTATAGCAGTACTAGATAACTAAGACATCCCCCTTGGTAAATATCCCTTGAAAAAGGAGATAAGCAGAGGAAAGTCAAGATTCTGGATCTCCAAGGTGGATGGGTGACTATATTTGACATGCTGGCCCCTACAATGCAGAGGTAAGAAGTCTGTCCAAAATCACATGGACTTGTGCTTCCTTCAGGTTGTCTCCTAATAAAATGGCAGGAAGATGCCTCTTCCCCGAATTCCGCCCTCCACCAGCACAAAGACTTCCGGAATCAATGCTACAGTAAATCCAGTCTCTCCTCACAGCTTCCAGGGGGCCCCAGTAGCCAGAGACTCGCCTTGGTGATGAGGCTTTGAGACCTCAGCTATTTCTCAGAGCTCAGGAAGAAACTTTCTCTTGTGTCCAGGGATTTGCCTTGACTGTGTTAAGAGGGAGAGGAGAGTGAAAGAAAGAAATGAGTTGTGCAGGTTTATATTGAACTCTGTCCTGATTAACCAAAATGACTGTGTTTTTTAATTTAAAATTTTTAAAGGTATTAGCCTTTGTTATTATTTGTCTGGGAGTCCATAATAGTCCCATTTTATTAGATCCAAATTTCCTATTTAGACAACAGAGCCTAAGAGCCTCTTCAGAACAAGTAAATAATATGCATTTTCCAAAGTAATTTGCAGACACGAATACATATGTGCTCTTCTCAGGTTACCAAAAGGATAGAATCACTAGGAAGATGATGATGCTGTTTAATGATTTCAAAAACTAAATATATTTACACCCAAACAGAAATACTGACCATGTCCTGGAAATGTCCACTTCACCCTGCCTGATAAATTATGCCTCATTTTACCACCTTCCATATGCCGTTTTTGATGGCTTTGAAAAGGCAGCTGGGAGAACATCATCTTGAAACTTGTATGGACTATTTTCAAGAATGGATTTTTCCCTGTCCCTCTCCCACTCCCCAAATCAACCACATGAAGTATTCTTGTGTCCATTTATAGAAACCACCTTCAGAAAGGGATTAGAGCACCTGTTTAGTACAAGCTTCAGGTTCCTTCTGCTGGCTGTCTCCAAGCTCAGCTCTGTTTGGGGACTGGGCTGGAGGCAGAGCCCAGCTAATGGCTAACATCCGTCACGCACTCACAGACAGATCCATAGCATCAATTGCTCCATCTATCCTGAGCCCAGTAACAGTTGGTCTAAAATCAGTCAGAGGCCTGGGGACAGACTGCTGGGAAGGAGAATAGGGGGTAAGAGAGGGAGTGGAGAGAACAGCCTAGAAGACCAACTTGGAGAAGCATCTGTGGTATCTCCTAACTCCTTCTAAAGAGGTCGTCTTAGTTTGCTAGGGCTGCTGTATCAAAATATCGCAAAGTGGGTGGTTTTAAAGAACAGAAACTTGTCTCATAGCTCTGAAAGCTAAGTCCAAATCAGGATATCAGCCGTGTTGATTCCTTCTGAGGGCTCTGAGAAACTCTTCCATGTGTCTCTCCTAGCTCCTGGTGACTCCCGGCAATCCTTGGCGTTGCTTGGCTTGAATATGCCCCCGTTGTCACATTGTTGTGCTTATTCTAACTCTCTCTGTCTGTTCTCTTTTATAAGATGTCACTCAGATGGGATTAGGACCCACCCTACTCTGTATGATCTCATGTTAACTGATAGTATATTCAAAGACCCAGTTTCCAAATAAGATCATGTTCACAGATACCAGGGGTTAGGACTTCAACATATCTTTTGCAGGGGGACACAATTCAATCCGTAACAGAGTGTGCTGAGTTCTTCACTAGGGGCTGGATGGCAGCTGCCCCCGAACTTCAGCACAGACCTGCAGTCAGTTACTCCCTCACCCTCAGCCCAGGCAAATCCAGTTCTATGCCTCCCTTCTAAAGTGTCCTTCCCCCTCGTTTCTGCTAAATTCTAATTCTTCAAAACTCTCTACCTTCTCTGTGAAAACTTCCCTGAGTTAATCCCTATCAGTTTTGGAAGATTTGCTTTTGCAGACCATAGTTTAAAAAGGTCAAAAGGATCAGAAGATTAGAAGTCGTAAGTGGTATATATATTTTAAAGAAAATATTCCACAACCTGCATCTACCAGCTGCTCCTTTGAAACCCTATGGGGAAATTCTACTCTGTCCTATAGGGTCACTATGAGTCAGAATCAACTCGATGGCAATGGGTGTGGTGTTTTTGGTTTTCTGGGTTGTTTTTTTTTTTTTTAAATATTTGCTCTATTCTTTCCCATATAGATCACATGGGTTCAGTTTTCTTCTTAGGTATTTGCTAAAACAAAAGTAACAATCCTAACCACATGTTCCTTATGAGAGATTTATGACGTTTAACAAAACAAAAAACAAACAGAAGGAACTCAATACGTGTTGGCTGAGATGGGCACCATCTTGCAATAACTTCAGCAGTCAATACTGCACAGTCAGTGTTCTGGAATATGTACTCCTACCCCCTACCCTCCTCACCACCCTCTCACCTCCTACCCTCCCCAACCCCTCCCACCTCCTACACAGGCAAGAAAGAGAAACCAGGAACTAGGCTGAGGTTCAGTGGCTTCACACCTCCTACAGTTTATTTGGGTCAGTTTTATGGTTAATGCAAAACGGAAAGGCCCCTGGCCACTATTCATCAGCAGAAGATTTTGCTCAAAGTGCTGGTCTGTGTGTGTGTGTGTAATCAAGGAAGGAAAGGTGACTTCAGTTCTTGGCTTGACTCTGAACACCAGGGAAAGCCTGGTTGGCGGTGGCTGTTGCCATGGCCAGACTGATGGGTGTCACAAGTGGGCATGAGAGACCAGTCTTCACCTTCAGCTGTAACATTCCCTAATATTTCTTTATTCTGTAAACACGGGTCATTCACCTAGCTACAAAGACAGGGCCAATGTTCCACCCTAAGCATTTAAAATGGAGATGCCAAACCTGAAATATTTCCCAAAGCAGAGTTCATTACAGGTCCAGATTGCCATGCTAATATTTTGAAAGGTATTTCTTTCAAGTTGATTTATAAATTCTGACATATTTGCTAAGAAATCAATCAAAGTACTTTAGAGTGCTTTGATAGAGGTCCTTGGTATAGTTCCACAAAACTACTTCTCGTTAAATATACTTACATGTCTTAGGAACAAGTATCCTTTATACTTTTAATAAAGCTCTTTTGTTTTATCCATTAGACTCTATGTTCCCCAAGGAAAGGAGCTGTGTTCATTTCTTCTAGAGACACCCCACTTCATACCCATCCTCGGGCCCAAAACCCAGAGTACCCTCCAGATGGATGCCCCAAACAAGTAGTTGGCTTTGATGAGCTTTCCAGCTCTTGAGATTGACAGAGTTTCCACATGCTGAACCAAATGCCCTAAACGCTGATTGTAGATAAGGACACTCATTGACAAACATCAAACATTGCTAATTTCCCAAAGCCTCACCGGCTCCATCCAAAGGCCAGCAGAGTCACAATGGCTACTTGATGATGAAACTCTTCAGGTGCTTTCATGTTAACGTGGTCCAGTGCAATGGCAAGCTGGGAAGAATAAAGGTTAATATATTCTATTAGTCCCACTTGTCATAAGAATTCTACCTAACAATATGGTTCATTAAATGCTGAATCTAACAATTATGTTCACCATAATAGAAATTATTCAGACACATATGATCTGAATAGTTGTGATTTATTAATTTAGACACAAATTTAATTAGCAGTTGATTTCAATTGTGTCTCCTCCTGAACAATAAGTTTTGTGAAAAAGTATACTGGAAAAAAATATCAACTAAGAAACGCCAGGTAACAATAAAGACAGCAACCACCCTACTTTCAGAAATGCTGTTATGGCTTTTCCCTGGAACAATAACAACAAAAATACTCCTGGGCAGCTTGAAGAGGTGGCTATTTCCCCTCCATCTGCAACGCTGCTCCTGACCCCAGGAGTAATGACACCATAGCGAGTCCAAAGCTGTGCTGGTACAGACACGCTCACAGCAGCAGAGGGATGTGACAGCCCCGTGTACTGCTGGCTCCATCGGAAACCCTATCTCCAGCTCCAGGTGTAAATGGGGAGCTATTGCTGTGACTCCCAAATGCTGCTCCCTGGAAAATCCCCAAGAAGACCCAATGCTACCCCTCACCATCTCCACAAACTTCTAGTATCTCGTACTTGGAACCAATGTTTTTAATTCCTTATTTGGTATCAAACAAACAAACAAAATATTATTCATTATCAAGAAATCTAGGCAGAGAGAAATAAAGAGGGATGCTCTGTCCTTAAAAGGGAAAAATGGAATTTTCCTTTCAGTGGCCCTTTAGTCAATCCCTTACACTCAACTCCATTCCTACCTCAACTACACCTAATAGACCGGTAACAATTTTCTGTTTAGGAAAGGGAAGAATTTGGCTTCTCATGATGCTTCGAGATTTGGGGTAAAAGAGAATAACAAATTGCAGAAGTCAGAGGAGGTAGAGGGGAAGAATTGGAATAGATGTCTTCTTTCTCCTAATTCTCTCTTCCACCAGCCTCTACAATAGCTGGCTTCCTGCCTACCGGCTCCATGCCTTGGACTATCAAAGACTGCTGACTATATCCCTGTAACAAATATGTATATTAATAATAGAAGTGGATGCTTGAGATTTTGGATTTAAATCTCCCTATACCCAGATTGTGGTCCCTAAATATTGTTTTCTAGTAAAAAGAACAGGGCTCCTTGGTGAAATGGTTTATTCTAGATCTGGGGCTGGAAATACACAAGATGACCTGGAACACCTTGTCATACCAGGCAGAAAGGAGGCTACCAAAGACTACTAGGGTCTTATCTAAAGGACTCTGGAGCCAGCTTAAAGGGGCTCCTGCTGCAAAATTTGGGAACAACTTTATTGAAACACATCAAATATCTTATAAATCTACAAGTTCCTAATCTATCTCTCTCTGTCTCTCTGTCTCTGTCTCTCTCTCTCACACACACACACAAACATCTCATTGATCTCCTTTGGAGGATAAAATAAAATCAACTTATTATTCTGAAAATTAGTACAAAGGGAAAGAATCAAGCATGTATCTGCATTTTCTGTATGAACTGTATCTCAAGGTAAACAAATAGTTGATGAGGAAAAGTTTCTCCTCTAAAAGTATTCTACTCAATAAATAAAGGAAGAATAACAAAATTTGAATACCACTATTTTGCAACACTAATAAATAATGAATCAAGACAATGATCTTCAATAGTTACAAACATCACAAAAAGAAAGACAGCCAGACATTATGCCCCTCTGCGTGGATGTGCAGGACAGCATCTGTGAAGTCTCCTTGTGGAAACACTGAGTTTGGTCAATCCACTAGATCTAATTACCAGCTTTCAAGACCTACTGGCGGTAGAAGAACATGTTCAGTTATATCACACAGCTGCATCCAGAAAAACCAACCACTTCTTTACAGAACAAATTGCTTTTTTTCCAAACCATAAGCTGCAAGGAAAACCCAAAACAAAACATAGCAAGCAACAACAACGAAAAAGGTTGGGGGAACTGATGGGTTGACACGGACTTCAAGCCATATCAAGTGCAACGCTCTAAGACCTTGTCTGGATCCTCCTTTGGAAACACCAGCCTAAAAGAATAGTAGGACAAAATCAGGGAAATTGGAACACAGACTGGATAGTTAATGATGTTAAGGGATTACTGCTATTTTTAAGCATGACAGTGACAGTATAGTTATGTGGGGTTCTTAATTAAAGAGTTTTTGGCTTGTGGAGATATATGCTGAAATATATACCAATGAAATGAGATGATGCACTGCAGGGAATAGAGTGGGGCAAGCCAGGCCCCTGGGGGAGAACACTGAAGAAGGCCACTCAGGGGGCAGCTGAGCATGAAGGCCTCCTTCAATGTTGCTCCCTAGGCGCCTTGTTGCCTCACCCTAGTGTTGGTCCTAATGTGATTTCTGGAACTGCTTCCAAATAATCTAATAGTAGGGAGAGAATGGTGGGTGGGAATATTCATGAAACAAGACTTAAAACTTTCTATAATTTTTAAAAAAAAAATAAGTCATGCTATTTTAAAATTTTTTAAGTAGACATTAACTTTTGAAGTCACTGACAGTAATTACGGTTTTCAGTTTGCTACCAATCAGCACTAATCTGTGAGCTCTTTCACATCAAGTCTTATTCAGCTTTGATTGATTCACTCAGAAACATGCATTGCAGATCCCTGCCAGGCAGGCTGTGTGCCGGGAGACAGAGACATTAATGCAGAACAAGACAGTCCCTGCCCACGTGGCACTTACATTTCAGTAAAGGACAAAAGCAAAAAGGAGCAAACCAGCCCAAAAAGAGGAGAGGGGTGCCAACACAGAAAATCACTAAAGGGTGTGTCCTTTGGGAAGGAGCCTAGGAAAGGCCTCTCTGGGGAGGTGACGTTTAAGCTGGGCTTCAAGGAAGAGAAGGGGCCACCATGTGAGGAGTGATGGGAAACTCCAGGCAGAGGCAACAGGAACCAAGTGTACAAAGGCCATAAATCCAGAAAGACTGGCATGTTCAAGAAAACAAAATAAGGCCAGTGTGGCTGGCACATGGTGTGCAAGGGGCAGAAAGGAGCAGATGACTTGGAAGAGACCAGCTCCCACTAGATCATTTCAGGCCTCAAATAAGATCTTTGCTTGTTTGTTTTTTAGTCTTATAGCCACTAAAACAACCAGAATAGTGCATAATAAACTCACTGTGTTGAATTGGATTAACTCCTTCTATATTTGGAAAGTTGCTCCGTTAGGAGTTCGGACGTATGCTCTTTATGGAATAATTCTAACATTTGTATTACCAGTAATGACGGTTCTGTTGATAGCTCAACTCTTCCTGTTTACTTTGGGAAACCTATTGAAAACCTGGTGTATTTAACTCCTTCCCTCCTTCAGCAAAGGTTTGGCAGAGGATAGACTATGAATGAGGCTGGGAGTCCTTCGTGTTTTTCCACAGCTTGAAGTGAGTTGCAAGGTGCAATTAATTGGGGTTGGCAGGGCTGAAAATTGAGCCTAGCCTCGTGGTTCCAGTGGCATGGAGTCTTCCCAGTTTGGCTTCCTAATTTGGTTTGAAATAAATTTTTGGAATGTCAAACATTCCCATTTTCAAAGGTAAGTATATATGTATATTCCAAAGCCAAATAAAAATGTCTTTTGGATTATCTGCCATCTCCTATCACTCTCGATACAGTTCCCCTCGTTTAGTCCTATGATCAAGAGTTAACATTCGACCTCAAACACAAACAAGTGGGAAAGGTAACTGAGGGGAAAGGCTTTCAAAGTACTCAAATTGAACCAGTTTGTCCATGTCTAATTTGTTGAGCAAAGGGGCTTTCACCTGTTCGGAGAGCAAGGTAATCTAGTTTGCGATCTTGAAAGAACAAATGTTCTCTTTTTTCATAATTGTTCACATATAATGGCATTACAAGAGCATAGTAACTATTCAAAACTGAAAGCAATTTAATGAAAATGTGTGCATATTGGTGGCATTGATATGTTAATGCTAGGGTTGAAATACAACCTTGGGAGAAACAAATGCTATAGAAGCCACCAAGAGGCTTTGTTCATCCCGTCACCATTAACAGCATTAAGTCGGGCTCCAGAGAATAACCTGGAGTAAATTCTCCCTTCCTGTGCCCTGCAGGCTGTGGATGCAGAGAACTCAGGTGGATGGAGATGGGAAGATGGTCAACTAGGTCTCTGTGGTCTAAAGCCACCACTGAAGGAGAAAATTCCACCTCCTGGAACCATCTCCCTGTCCTCAACCTCAATCTGGGCCTTCAATTTGCCTGAAAAAGGCACATGTCAAACTCATCTCCTTTAGCAAATCTTCCCTGATTAACCCCATCCAGATCAGTCACTCCACTCGGGTTCCACTTATGGACTGAACTTTTGCACATGTTGATGTATTGCTTCGAAGAACACAATTTGCTGCTACATTGTTCCAGATCATTTAATCTGAGTATTTTTTGTGTTCATTTGAGGATTCAGGTGCCTGGAACTTTTCCCTTTCATTTGAGAATTCAGGTATAAAGTCAATTTTCTGTAAATGCTTCTGGCATTATTCCCAGAAGGGAAACTATTGGATGACATTTCCATCAGAGATGAAAACTGGCCTGTCATTTTATTTAAACATCGCCTGGTCGCTGAAATTCCCATTCAGCTGAGATAATTTGTGTTGATTCCTCCCACATGTTCCTTCATTAACTCCCACCATCTTCACTTCCTCCTGCCCCTTGACAAGTTGACCCTAGGAGCGAAGACATCTCGTTAGAGGCAATCAGTTCTGCTTCCAATGTGGAGTTTCATCCCCTCCACCCTCAAAAAAAAGAAGAAGAAGAAAGAAAACTCTAAAAGAGATAGTCTTTGACTCCTTTTCTTAAGGCTCTTGAGGCTGCTTTAAATCTGCTGACTGGTTTCCTCCACTCTGTAGACTGGACATGTGGTCATTTCTTTTCACAGCTGACTGGTCATCTTCTCGGATGATCAGTGACCCTGCCTGTCAGAGAAAACCAGAGCCTCTTCAGCAGCCCTATCCTTTCCTTCTTATCTCCACCCCAAAATCTCAGGATGAAGGAGCCTAAGACTATGAACCAGAAAAACAGTGTTGCTGGTGGTGGAGATGCGTAAGAGTGACGCTCAGTGTCACCTAGAGCAGATTCCTAGGGCATCTCAAAAAGCTAACTTGATTTCAGCTTCCCGTTATTTCTCCACACAAAGAAGCACGGAATGTGTGCAACTGGGAGCAGAAGAGATATTATCGGCTCCTCCTTTTCTCCGCCATTTCTCTGGTACCACCTCAAACGCCATCTCCTGGGTGAGTACTCTTTGACAGTACCAGGACGGATAAGCCTCATTCCTGGCCACATCTAGAGCACTCTGCCCGCACTGTGCGCCTGGTGTTCGCTCTTATCCCTTTGGGCACGCGTGCCATGTCTAGCCATCAGACCGTGTATTTTGAGGGAAGAGACCAAGTTCACTCATCTTATATTCCCCAGATACCAGAATAGTGTCAATAAATAATTTTACAATAAATCTTTGATCCATCTAAAGCCTTAACTTTTAAATGAGCAGATCTTTGTTACGTATTTTAAGTGGCATCCCAAACAAAGTAAAAGAAGAAATCCATCCCCATTATTTCCTCCAAGTTCCAGGCATTCTCCTATCCCACACTTTTCACTGTGAAAAGCCAAAAGATTTCTTTTTCTAATAAGAAGAGGGAGGGGAATCATTGCTTAGGGGACCACATGTAAAAATTACTGAATTATTGAAAACATTCTGTTATATATATATTTTACCACAATAATTTAAAAAAAAAAGAAAGAGAGGGCAGTCTACAGTATAACTTTAGTAGAGTGACGGGGTAGGGATGGCAGTAGAAATGAAGGTGGGGATTGAGTCCTGGAATTAATGCCGTCAGAGTGGGAGGGGCCTAAAAGGGTCTCTTAGTCCAACTTCCATATTTTATAGATAAGAAAACTGTGGTCCAGAGAGGGTAGTGACTGGCCCCAGGCACCAGAGCTGATCCTGGATAACAGAGATTGGACTCCAGGTTTCCTGACCCCTGGTTCTGTACTTTGTACTGTATATTTCTTAATTAAAATGATATTAATAATGGAAGTGAACATCCAGGATTAACTATTAAAAGATGGAGACCCACTGATGTAGGTTTTTAAAAACTACCTATAAACAGCCTCTGAGGGACACACCTAGAGTCACCTAGGAAAGTCATAGTAACAGGATGGTAATATGAATGTTGGGACACTGGTGGCTCAGTGGTAGAATTTCCACCTTCCATGCAGACCCAGGTTCGATTCTTGGCCAATGCACCTCACGTGCAGCTATCACTCGTCCGTCATGGCAATTTGCATGTTGCTGTGATGCTGAACATGTTTCAGCAGAGCTTCCAGACTAAGACAGAATAGGAAGAAAGGCCTAGAAATCTACTTTCAAAAATCAACCAGTGAAAATCCTATGGATCACAGCAGTCTGATCTGCAGATGATCACAGGGACAGCAGAGGACCAGGCAGCATTTTATTCCATTGTGCATGGGGTCACCATGAGTTGGGAGCCAACTTGATGGCAGCTAACAACAACAATAATATTTAACACAATAAAAAGATGGTAAAGAATCTATTGTATTAAAATACATATGAACCCAGCAAAGAAGCTCTTGATTCAACTGTTACTTGCAGTAGACACACAGATACCAAATTAAAATCATTCTGTTCCCGATCATTTTTTCCTACTATATCTAGAGTACACCACTTTTTTGTTCACTTTGCACTCAAAGAGGAATTAAACGGGTTCCTGTGTAGCGTAACCAAATGTAGGGAATCAGGAAGGAGGCTGAACTCAGACAAGGTGGATGAGTGCAGAGCTGAGTGGTCCAGCCAGCCATGCATAACCAAAAAGGACAGGTGAAAGGCAGGCAGTGTCTCCACTCAGTGAGAAGGGATGCCTGGGAAGCCCCTAATGAGTTAACTAATGGCGGCAGAAGGTCTCTGGAGGGTTCATCAGCGTCACGTGCTGCTGGGTCTTTCCTGGAAGCCAAACAGTCAAAGCAAATCACAGGAACCATTCGTGCTTTGGAATCCCCAGAGAGCACAGGTCAGCCAGCTGGCCAATGTCCTGGGCCGCCGAGGGTGGCGTGGAGCTGGGAGTTTCTCACTTGAGGCTCGGGGCTCCCACAGGCACAGCCTTGGATCAGAAACAGACAGCTGGGACGGACAGAGCAATCGCATCAAAGAACCTTTGGGCTGGATCAGACCTTGAGAAGTCACCAACTCTTCCCGCCAGCCCTCAGTGATGTAGGAGGGCCTCCTCCCTCCTTTTTTTTTTTTAATATTATTACTATTATTTCTTCTTGGATTTACTTTTTACTATTTTTTTCCATTTTTTTCTTATTCTGCTTTAGGTGAAAGTTTACAGCTCAAGTTAGTTTCTCTTTCAAAGATTTATACACATATTGTTTTGCGACATTGGTTGTAGTCCCCACAATGTGACAGCACACTCCCCCTTTCCACCCCGGGCTCCCTGTGTCCATTCGTCCAGTTCCCGTCCTTTCCTGCGTTCTCGTCCTGCTTTTAGGCAGGAGCTGCCCACTTGGTCTCCTAGATTTGACTGAACTAGGAAGCATGTTCCTCACTTGTGTTATTGTTCGTTTTATAGGCCTGTCTAGTCTTTGAGAAGTGGGCTTCGGGAGTGGCTTCAGTTCTGAGTTAGCAGGGTGTCTGGGGGCCGTAGTCTCAGGGGTTCCTCCAGTCTCTGTCAGACCAGTGAGTCTAGCCTTTTTCCATGAATTTGAATTTTGTTCTACATTTTTCTGTGAGCAGCCATCTAAGATACACCTATTGGTCCCATTCCTGGGCCGGAGCAAAGGAGAATGAAGAAAACCGAAGACACAAGGAAAATATTACTATTATTTTAAAGAAAATATTCCACAACTTGCATCTGTCAGGAAGTTCTGCCTGAATTCTAGCCCAAATTCCCCTTAGGATATTTTGAAACATTTTCTCTCCTTAGAAGAGCTAGAGATGAAGCCCAAAAAATATACTGACAAACTTCCTTGGATTAAAAAGAGATTCAAACCCATTTTAAGAAACTACATAACAATTCCATTCTTATAAAATAGATGAACTGTGGGATGACAGGGGAGATGGATACGGGAAGGCGAGCTGCTGTGTTATAAAGGGAGGTTACTTTAAAATCAGAATCACGCACGGCCCTTAGCTGCACTGTTACTGTTCTATGCTTAAATGGGTGTTTTTGGAACAGTGACTGCTTCACAGAGATGTTTAGTAGGCAAAGAAAGTTAAATTAGACATTGCCCACTGCCTGTCTGTAAATCAAAAAAGCATAAATTCATAGGTTTATCCCGTCCCAGCCCCCACAGCCAGACCATGAGGCCTACTGGGAACTTCATGTGGCAGGTGGGAAAGGGAGTCGGCCAGAACAGTGGGCCTAGCTGGGGAGCCCAGCAATCAGAACCAAAATGCCCAAAGAAAGGTGGTGAATTAAGACATGAAAAGCACACACACTGGAATCAAATGCATCCAGTTGCCAAACAGGTGGCTTCATTATGCTTCCTGGGAGGTTTATCTAGAGTGAAGTGGGACCACAGCCAAGAGCCGGTACACAGGAGACAGGGACCAACCTCCACAAGCCAACAGGGACTCAGGCCTCTAGACCCAATGGAGACCAAGACAGAAGCCCAAAGAGAAGGCACGCTGTGGGGGAGGCACTCTACATTCCAAGCTATAAGCATGAAACTAATTCCAAGCCCATCTACTAGCAGGAATGGGATGACTACTATGTACTCAGACTTGGTTCTTATTGGCTGTAGATTTGATGATGGCAGATGCTCGGTGGGACTGAAGCAGGTGGGAGCAGCGTGAGGGACCAGTTGTGAGAAGATGGTCATCAAGTAGCAAATCATCTCATAGACACATAGACTGTATGTTAGAGATTGTTTTGTTTAGTGACTTTTGGACTTTGGCCCATTGCTGCTGTTAATTGCCATTGAGTTGACTCCAACTCATGGCAACCCCATGTATTACAGAACAAAGCGTTGCCCAATCTTGTGTCATTTTCGTGATCATTGGTATGTTTGAGACCACTGATGTGACCATTGTGTCAATTCGTCTCACTGAGGGTTTCCCTCACTGGCTCTCCAATTTACCAAACATGATGTCTTTCTCAAGCAATCAGTCCCTCCTGATGACGCATCCAAAGTAAGTCACACGAAGTCTCAGACAATACTCTGTGATCCACGGGGTTTTTGTTGGCTAATTCTCAGAAGTAGATCACCAGGCCCTTTTTCCATTAGTAAGTGGTAAAATTTAGCAGCTAAATTTCAAACTCAGTGGTTCTTCTTATTGCTGTTGTGAATAGAATAGTATGGAATGGAATCAAGTGCATTGCATATAGTAAGGCTAAGAATTGTTTCATGGAAATTTATTTCAGTTGTGCTTGTGGGTGTGTGTTTGTGAGAGAGAGAGAGAAATGATGTGGTGTGATGGAAAAGTAATTTCCACTATGGGTCACAGTCAAAAAAGTTAGAAAGTTATTGAACAAGTCAGCTCCTCTTGTTTTACTGACAAGTAAATTAAGAACCAAGGAGGGGAAGAGACCACAGATGGCTGTCCAACTAAATGGTGGTGAAGCTGGGACTAAAGCCAGATCTCCACGTCAGAATCCTTCTGCCATACCCATTTACAAAGACCATACTTTATGAACAAAAAAGTCAGAAGACATCAAAATTTTATTTATGTGACTATCCTTAACAAGAGCCCTGGTGGCACAGTGGTTAAGAGCTTGGCTGCTAACCAAAGGATTGACAGTTCAAATCCACCAGCCACTCCTTGGAAACCCTATGGAGCAGTTCTAATCTATCCTATAGGGTCGCTATGAGTCGAAATTGGGTTTATACTTAACAGGTATGAAATACAATTACACTTTGTTGTGAATTTAACAAATTGTGCCAATTGAACAGAATAAAACTTCAAAAGAAAAAAAAGGACTTTGTCATAGAAATCTCAGCTCTGTGGTTACCGTAACTATAGCCTGTAGCCTCTCTCAAGGTACATTTTATCTTTCTCCCCAAAAAACTAAGCCTGCAATTTAGGTATTCAGCCACTAGATGTCATGCCACAAAGACACATTCTGAGCAACAAGGCGTAGGTGTTTCCTTTGTTAATAAAACAATACAATTTGATATTATAACATAATTATAAAACTACCCAAAAAATAATTATTTTAAAGTCAAAAAAAAATTAAATACTCCTAACGTACAGTTCATTGTCTTTCTCTCGGATCCTTAATGCAATTTTTATCAGTTCACCCTGAATTTTAATTTAGTCAAAAATCCCTGTAGTTGGTTTATCCTCAGCTCTTAGATTTCCTTGGCACCAAGCCCCCTAAGTCACTCAGCTATGAAGAGCCCAGTATAAAGCCATATTTTGTCTAGACTTATGAGATCATTAAAGGAAGGACTTTGTTTTTTCAACCTCCTTGTTCTCAGATTTTTGCATCTTTTCATTCCACTGAGCAGAAGGAACAGAGAGGAGGTTGGGGTGACATGAGGTCACAAATGCCTCTCAGATCGTTGTTCGCCCACACTTTTCTACTTAATCTTTCCTGTTCTCCCCTGCACTTCCAGTGTGACCCTACTTGGACTGGGACTTAATTTGTGTCCTCTATCCATTTGTATTGGCATAGAAAAGCCTATCCTTTCCTAAGCCACGTCCATTATTGAATTTGACTCTTGGAGTAATCCTGCAGAGAAGTATTCCTATAAATAAGGAATTTAAGGTTCAAAAAGGTGAAAAGACTTTTCTGATGTCTCACCACTAAGTAAAATTACGAAGTCAGATTCTGTGGCTATGAATGGAGTGTTCTTTCTATTGTTTACTGTATTAGTCCAGGTCAAGCTAGGAGACAAGGAGCCTTGGTGGTGCAACGGTTAAGTGCTCAGCTACTAACCAAAAGGCTGATAGTTCAAACCCACCAGCCACTCTGCAGGAGAAAGACCTGGAGATCTGCTCCCGTAAAGATTACAGCCAAGAAAACTCTGTGAGGAGACTGAAGAAACCCCAAGGGTATGGCCCGTGGACACCCTTTTAGCTCAGTAATGAAGTCACTCCCAAGGTTCACCCTTCAGCCAAAGATTAGACAGGCCTGTAAAACAAAACATGACTAATGGGGCACAACAGCCCAGGGACAAGGACAAGAAGGCAGGAGGGGACAGGAAAAGCTGGTAATGGGAAGCCCAAGGTCGAGAAGGGAGAGTGTTGACATGCTGTGGTGTTGTTAACCGATGTCATAAAACAATATGTGTACTGTTTAATGAGAAACTAGTTTGTTCTGTAAACCTTCATCTAAAGCACAATAAAAAAAGAAGATTCTGTGGGGCAGCTCTACTCTGTCACATGGGGTCACTATGAGTCAGAATTGACTCAATGCCACTCAACAACAGTAATCAGAAAACGGAAACTCTACAGCAGTTTGAACAAGGAAAGTTTAATAGAAAGAATTATTAACTAATGATAGGGGATTAACTTCCAAGGGGTAAAGAACACTCTGAGGAATAAAGGAACTGCAGATATAGGAAGCAGGTGTGGGGAGCAGCCCTTACCTCCAAGGCAGAGGCAGAGCACCTACGGCAGGAAACCCACCCCGGGGCTGTGGGCCAGACCTCGCTGCGGAGGGTGTGGCCGCACCCACTGGATGGTGGAGAAGTCCACTGGGTTGCTGCATGCTGGAGCTGGAAGGCTGGAAACTCTCTTCTGAGGATAGGGGATGGGGATGTCACTGGGAAGACTCCCTGGAAGCCACCCACTGGAGTGCCAGGGAAACATGCTGGAGGGCGAGCACCACTGGGCAGTCCACAAGCCGCTGGCCACAGGGCTGGAACAAGAAAGAAGGCGCACACACAAGCCAGGAGAGGCTCCTCCTCCTGCACTGCCCTACAGCGCCCTCTGCTGGCAAGGCTAATACTGCACCGGCTGCAAAGGAGAAGTGTTTGGGCGTCCAGCTTCAGGGCCACAAAGCAGGGTGGAAAAGGGTGGATTCGGAGCTGAGAGGCATCAACTCAAATGTGAGTGGTGTTCAATAAATACAAGCACACCTGTAATTTCTCTGAAAGGCAATCTGTAGATGCTGGTTTCTCTGGAATATGAGGATTGTTTCCCAGTAGTAATGGAAGAGGGTGTTTCCTTTCAGATGATGACCCCTGAAGTGTTATAAAAGCCGACAGACAAACATGAGAACCGTGGGATCTAATTCAGGTTACCACTGAGGGGAGAGTTGGGGAGGGTGATCAGGAAGGGGTACACGGAGGGCCTTCAGCTGTGCTGAAGCAGCAGGGGACTCAGGGGTGTTTGCTGTGTTCGTCTAGTCTATATGTTTTTGCATGTCTGCCATATGTTATGGTAAAGATAAATGAATAAATTAAGAAGTAAATAAAATTTTAAAAGGCACACGAGACAAAGATTCAAAAATTGCTTCTTAGGATTGGATAGTCTTCCTTACTGTCTTCTTGAGCCCTGTTACAGTTTTTATTCCCTGGCCTGCTGCTTAAAAACTGGTTTTTCTCAAGGCTCTGTCCTGAGTCCACCCATCCCTCCACTTCCTCTGTAAGCTCTCTGAGTGATCTTTCTAATTCCAAGACTTGCCTCTCCTGCTACATGTGAATGACACCCAAATTTTATTTTTCTAACTTGGATAAAGCTCCTAAGCTAGAGTCCCATTCAGTCAATTGTTAATTTGACATTAAAATTCAGATAGGCCACAGGTACCTCATATCCCGTATGTCCAGGCTGAGCACAGCATCTTTCCCTCTAAATCTGCCCCTTATTTTGTCTGCCATCCTGGTAGCTAACATGACCATCCACTCCGTTGCCCAAACAGGTAATCCACGCACTGTCCTTGATTTGTAGAAACATTTATAGAGTGTTTCCCTCATTCTACAAGTTCAGTCACCAAGTTCTGTCCAGTCCACTTTTGAATGTCCTCTTAAATGGATCTGTTTCTCTCTATCCCCACTATGAATTTCCTAGTTGTGAGCACCACAATCCCTCCTCCTGATCACCAATGCTTTCTACCTCTGCCTCCTTCCTGATCCCCTCAAACTCTGTCCCCGCTGGAGTCAGAGTCAGATCACGAGGTTGGATGGCCCGGAAGCTCCAGGGCATCAGCTACGAGACACATTGAATCATCACTCCCAGGGATCTGATACACTGTATCAATTAACTCAGTTACATAATTGACAAAATGTACATGGCCCCAATTCTGCCAGAGTAGATGGTGGCCATATCAGCTGACCTAGCTCTCGTGAGTATTTTAAGTGGCACAATGTGATTGCTTAGCGCAAGTCTAAGCCACACCGCCCACCTGAGAGCAGCCAGGTGACATGCATCTGAAGCCATCATAGTTGTCAGCTGCAACTTTGAAGCTGAGTTATTTATGGAGCAGTTCTGATTAGCAAACTGGCCTGTTTTGTCTAAATCTGAAGTCTTTTAATATGCTTCCCAAGAAATTGTTTCATTCAGAAAGTCACACAAACACACACAAAAAATTACTAAAGAAAGGAAAAGAATTCAGAAATGTGAGAAGACTTTTATCCACATGAAATCTAGAAAAACAAGAAATTTAAAAAATATTTTTAACAAGATTGTGTAACCATATCTGTGTAAGTTACTCCTGTGTGTAATTAACATTTTTGAGGTATAAATGGCAGAAGAACATAATCTAAATATGTTAAATTACTCAGGGGAAAAAATTAACTCCTTATTTTGAACAGAAAGAAAGAGGTATACCATTTTTGTGAATAGGAAATCAGTTTCTTCTTATCTTCTAAAAATAAATGTTAAACTAATAGTTTTTTGTTTTGTTTTGTTTTTTAAATAGCCCCTTGAAGAGGCATCAGATTCCTAGCCAGCCCAGGACATTCGAAAACAGCCTCCCTCAGGGTTAGCAGCCAGAGAGGTTGGAATAAAGCCCAAGGTCCTCTCCATTTCTGCAAGAGTCTTCATGAGCTTCCCCACACCCACCTCCCAGCCCCCACCCCTCACATCTCCAGCCTCATCCCTCTGCCCTCCAGCCCCTGCGCTCTGTGCTCCAGCCACACTGAACGCCTTACAGATCCTCAGTCCCTCATATGCACGTATACGGGCAATGAAAAAGGAAGACAGCAAGAATTGATGCATTTGAATTGTGTTGGCAAAGGATATTGAATGTACTACGGTCTGCCAGAAGAGTAAACAAATTAGTTTTAGAAGACGTACAGCCAGAATGCTCCTTAGAAGCAAGGATGGTGAGACTTCAGCTCAGTTACTTTGAACAAGTTATCGGGAAAGACCAACAGCCAGAAAAGGACATCATGGTCGGTGAAGTAGAGGGTCAGTGAAAACGAGGGGAACCCTCCATGAAATGAGTTGACACAACAGCCACAATAGACTCAAACATACCAATGATTGTGAAGATGGCACAGGACCAGCCCAAAGACAGAAAGTAATGACAGCAAAAGAAAGCCCGCTATCCAGGCGCGAGCCTCTGCTGGTTCTTAGCACAAGGTGCTCCGCTGCCTGCAACTTTCCTTGCCCTCTAACTCCTGGAACAATCCCTGCGCTTTCTCAGGTTTTGGATGAGATGTCTTCTCTTCTTAAAAGTCCCTCCTGTCCCCCCAAGAAATCCCTGTTAGGTGTCACTACCAGGTGCTCTGATTCACCTGTTCCTCTCCCATCACACCCCTTATCACACTTATGTCTGTGGACTTGACTGCCTTTCTCACACGTGTGTAAGCTCCATCAGCTCCATGATGGCTTCAGAGTTGCTTCCTCAGCCCCTAATACAGTGCCTACCAAAGAAGCCAACCCAGTTGCCATTGAGTTGATTCTAACTCATGGCGACTCCATGCGTTTCAGAGTAGAACCATGCTCCACAGGGTCTTTAATGGCTGTGAGTTTTCAGAGTAGTTGGCCGGGCCTTTCTTCTGAGGTGCCTCTGGGTGGGTTTGAACCACCAACCTTTCAGTTAGTAGCTGAGCGCTTAACTGTTTGCACCACCCAGTTGTACCCTGACATGATGCCAACACATAGTAGATATTTACTGACTATTTGTTGAATAAATGAGCCCATTCATAAATCACTTCCCTTACCATCAAAGAATAGACATGAGTCAAGATACTGTATGAGACCCAGATACTTTGAGTGGATGAAAATAAACCAGGAGAAATGACCACGAGCACAGCCAGCTCAGTGATGTTATATGTGGATTACCTTTGTCAGATTCCAGAATGTTACTAAGGTGCTATCCTCACCAGCAATCTCTGGGCATATTGAAAATGCTAATGACATTCACCCAAGCAAAGTGGAAACCGCCAGGTCAATCTGTCCTGTACAAATGACACAAGGCCTTGCAAAGCCAAGTAGAAATGAATATTGGATTAGCCCTCCACTCATGCAGATAATTGACAGTGAGTCCAGTTTGGGGTTTGTTTGCACTTGTACTTCTAAATCCTGGGCATGGGATCTGGCCAGCCTGAAGGAGAGGGGGCTGGCAAGACAGGGCAGGGCAAAGCCTGCTACTGGGGAGGGAGGCCCCTGCCCTGAGGGGAAGGAGGGTGGAGGGTAGTGCTGGTCACCACCTGTGAGGAGCACTGCTGAGACCTACTGGGTGGGGATCTGAGAGGTACGAAGTCTGCACCAAGATTCTTCATTATTTCCACCAGCCCTGAGAAAACGTGGGAGAGAGGGCTAACAGCCTTTTATCTAGGTGTTAGAAGCGTCTACCAAGAAGCAATAAGAATTTGTATAGCAAGCACATTGTCCTCAGAGAGAAAAGAAGAAAGGGAAAAAAGGAATCCACCCGACCATGGATGCCAAGTCACAAAATTTAATTAGGAAGATAAGAATTGGGGATGAGATTGGGTTGATGTTCCTTTTTTTTTTTCCTAGTTATGAGCTCGGGGAGAGGAGTCAGAGAAATAATTTAAGCACAGAATTAACATCTTCTAATAATCTTAGACAAAGCCCAACTTTGTTTTGCTTTGGTCTGTAAATTTGCTCATGATTAAAGTGTCTCTTCAGCCAGGCGCCATTGTCTTGCACGGCCTGTTTGCTGAATGCCGCCCTGACCTGAGCACCCTCCTAGCTCAAGTGCAAGATTCCAGAGTGTGAGGGAACAATTATTACAAAGTGAAGTACTTGTAGTTTTGCTGCAAAATCAATGAAATTTTCAAGTGATTTTTATCATATTTTGCAGCTGCTATGTTGGATTTTGAGTGATTATCACACCATCAGCCCCAGTGTTTTTAAACAGCCTTGTTCATCTCAAAGCCTCCCCTTTTCCTGGAAGAGCAGCTGGTGCTGGGCTGGCCGGGGAGCCAGGCTGAGAGGAACTTTCCAGGCGATAGTGTGAGTTAGGGTGTTCTTGGGTGGTGCGAACGGTTAATGCGCTCAGCTGCTAACCGAAAGGTTGCCGATTTGAGTCCACCCAGAAGCGCCTTGGAAGAAAATTCTGGGGATCTACTTCTGAGAAACTCAGCCATTGAAAACCCTGTGGAGCACAGTTCTCCTCTGACATACATGGGGTCACCATGAGTCAGAGACAACTGGACAGTAACTGGTGGAGGGACTGGTATAGTGTGAGTTAGGGCAAGCGATCGGTCCACCCTTTGACCTTTAAGTATCTTTGGCGGTTCTGGGCTGGCTTCTTGCCCTGGCTTAGGTTCACCGGGCTCACCTCAGAGAGAAACTCCAGGAAAGTCCATCTTGCATATTCTGTCCAAGCTGATAGGAATGCAAAGGGCAAAGATTAAGTAGCCTTTGTGAGGCTGAGGCTCAGGGAGAACTCGGGGGCTGCCTAAGAGTAACCCCTCCAACAAAACTCATGGAGTCGATTCCGACTCACAGCAACCCTATAGGAGAGAGGAGAATTCTCCCATAGGGTTTCCAAGGAGCAGCTGGTGGATTCGAACTGTCAAGCTTTGGTTAGCAGTGGAGTTCTTAATCACTGCACCACAAAAGAAATCATACTAAAAAGACAGACCTTGATGATTAAAAGTCATTGTACACTCTGGGACCACATGCCACTCTCCCACACTTTCTGGGGGGTCAAGGGGGCGCCCAGGAGGGAGTGAGAGAGCGGAAGTCAACACAGCTAAGAAGGGAAGGAGAAGGTAAAGGAAGGTCCCTGTTCTAGACAATCTTCTCCTAGCAAATGAATTTATACCATGTCCTTCAGACCCTGAATGAGTTAAGCTTGAAGACACTGCAAGTAAAATCCAACAAGAGCCTTTGCTTAAAACATATTTGGTTCATTTTCTCATAGTCACTGATAATCCAGGTGACCCACATAAAATACTGAAGCTTCAATGTACAGGTTACTTAAATTGACTCTAAACTGGGCCTGTTTCATAATATTCAATAATAAAACCACCTTTAGTTGTGATACTGAAATAGTGAGAAATCTGAAATGCCCCCACTGTCCTCGTCCTTCCCTACCAGTCCAGAACTCAGCGGACTAACACCACGATAGAAAAACCAGAATAATCCCCTGGAGGGTAGATTTGACCCAGGATGAGTGCTCTTTTTATTATTATTATTGTTGCACTTTAGGTGAAGGTTTACAGAACAAATAGTTTCTCATTAAACAGTACACATATTGTTTTATGACAATTGTTAACAACCCTATGACATGTCAACACACTCCCTTCTCGACCTCAGGTTCCCTATTACCAGCTTTCTTGTCCTCTCCTGCCTTCTAGTCCTTGTCCCTGGTCTGGTGTGCCCCATTATCTAGGTTTGTTCTATGGGGCTGTCTAATCTTTGGCTGAAGGGTAAACTTCAGGAGTGACTTCATTACTGAGCTAAAAGGGTGTCCGGGGGCCATACTCTCCAGGTTTCTCCAGTCTCTGTCAGGCCAGTAAGTCTGGTCTTTTTTTGTGAGTTAGAATTTTGTTCTACATCTTTCTCCAGCTCTGTCTGGGAACCTCTGTTGTGACCCCTGTCAGAACAGTCAGTGTTGGTAGCTGGGCACCATCAAGTTGTACTGGATTCAGTCTGGTGGAGGCCATGGTAGTTGTGGTCCATTAGTCCTTTGAACTAATCTTTCTCTCGTATCTTGATTTCTTCATTCTCCCTTGCTCCCGAAGGGGTGAGACCAGTGGAGTATCTTACATGGCTGTTCACAGGTTTTAAGACCCAGATGCTCACCAAGGTAGAATGTAGAACATTTTCTTTATAAACCTTTATGCCAATTGAGCTAGATATTCCCCAAGACCATGGTCCGCACAGCCCTCTGCCCAGCAATTCAGTCCCTCAGGGAGTTTGGATGTGTCTATGGAGCTTCCATGACCTTTCCTTGTACAAGTTGTGCTGGCTTCCCCAGTATTGCTTACTGTCTTATCCTTCACCAAAGCTACCACTTAACTATTGTCTATTTAGTATTCCCCCCACCTCTCATCCCTCATAACCAACAAAGATTTTTTCTTTTTGTGTGTAAACCTTTTCATGAGTTTTTACAGTAGTGGTCTCATACAATATTTGTCCTTTTGTGATTCACTTATTTCACTCAGCATAATGTTCTCCAGTTTCATCCATTGTTATGAGATGCTTCACAGATTCATCATTGTTCTTTATTGTTGTGTAGTACTCCACTGTGTGTATGTACCATAGTTTGTTTATCCATTCATCTGTTAATGGGCATGGGTTGTTTCCATCTTATTGCAGTTGTGAACAATGCTGCAGTGAACATGGGTGTGCGTATGTCTATTCGTGTGACTGCTCTTGTTTCTCTAGGATATAATCCTCAGAGTGGGATTGCTAGATAATATGGTATTTCTATTTCTAGCTTTCTAAGGAAGCACCGTATCATTTTCCAAAATGGTTATATCATTTTGCATGCCCACCAGCAGTGCATAAGAGTTCCGATCTCCCAGCAGTCCCTCCAACATTTGTTATTTCCAATGTTTTTGATTCGTGCCAGTAATGCTGGGGTGAGATGGTATCTCATTGTGGTTTTAATCTGCATTTCTCTAATGTCTAGAGATCCCGAGCATTTCCTCACGTGTCGGTTGGCTGCTTGAATGTCTTGTTTGGTGAAGTGTCTGTTCATTTCCTTTGCCCATTTTTTAGTTGGTTTATTTGTCTTTTGTTGTAGAGGTGTTGGATTTTCTTGTAGATTTTAGAGATTAGACCCTTGTCTGACTTGTAATGTCCAAAAATTTTTCCCAGTCTGTAGGTTCTCTTTTTCCTTTTTTGGTGAAGTCTCTTGATGAGCATAAGTGTTTAATTTTTAGAAGATCCCAATTAACTAGCTTATCTTCTGGAGTTCGTGTGTTGTTGGTTATGGTTTGTATCCTGTTAATGCTGTGTCTTACGACCTCTAGTGTTGATCCTATTTTTTCTTCTATGATCTTCATAGTTTTTGGTTTTGTATTTAGGTCTTTGATCCATTTTGAATTAGTTTTTGTACACGGTGTAAGGTATGGGTCCTGTTTCATTTTTTTGCAGATGGACATCCAGTTTTGCCAGCACCATTTGTTAAAAAGACTGTCTATTCCCCATCTGATGGACTTTGGGCCTTGTCAAAGATCAGGTGACCGTAGGTGGATGGATTTACATCTGGGTTCTCAATTCTGTCCCACTGGTCAATGTATCTGTCATCGTACCGGTGCCAAGCTGTTTTGACTACCACAGCTGTATAGTAGGTTCTGAGGTCAGGTAGTGTGAGTCATCCTACTTTATTCTTCTTCTTTAATAGTGCTTTGCTTATCTGGGGCTTCTTCTCTTTCCGGATAAAGTTAATGATCAGTTTTTCCATCTCTTAAAGAATGTTGTTGGTATTTGGAATGGGATTGCATTTTATTTGTAAATTGTTTTGGGTAAATTGTCATTTTCACAATGTTGAGTCTACCTATCCATGAGCATGGTACGTTTTTCCATTTATGTAGATCTCTTTTGGTTTCTTGCAGTAATGTTTTGTAGTTTTCTTTGCATAGGTCGTTTACATCCCTGGTTAGATTTATTCCTAAGTATTTTATTATTTTAAGGGCTATTATAAGTGGTACTGTTTTCCTGATTTCCTTTTTGTCACTCTTTTTATTGATGTATAGGAATCCAACTGATTTTTGTATGTTTATCTTGTATCCTGCTAATCTGCTGAATCTTTCTATTAGTTCCAGTAGTTTTCTCAAGGAGTCTTTTAGGGTTTTCTACATATAGTATCATATGATCCACAAACAGGGACAGTTTAACTTCTTCATTACAAATTTTTATGCCCTTTATTTCTTTTTCTTGCCTTATTGCTCTAACTAGAACTTCCAGCACAATGTTAAATAGGAGTGGTGATAAATGGCATCCTTGTCTTGTTCCTGTTCTCAAAGGAAATGTTTTCAGCCTTTCTCCATTAAGAATGATGTTGGCTGTTGGTTTTGCATACATGCCCTTTATTATGTTGAGAAATTTCCCTTCTACACCTATTTTGTTGAGAGTTTTTATCAGGAATTGGTGTTGGACTTTGTCAAATGCCTTTTCTGCATCAATTGAGATGATCATGTGATTCTTTTCTTTCCTTTCATTTATGTGGTGGATTATGTTGATTGATTTTCTAATGTTGAACCATCCTTACATACCTAGTATGAATCTTACTTGGTCGTGCTGTATTATTTCTTTGATATGATGGTGAATTCTATTGGCTAGAATTTTGTTGAGAATTTTTGCATCTATATTCATGAGGGGTATTGGTCTGTAATTTTCTGTTTTTTTGTGGTATCTTTGCCTGGTTTTGGTATCAGGGTTTTGCTGGCTTTATAGAGTGAATTTAGAAGTGTCACTTCCTTTCTATGTTCTGAAATACTTTGAGTCGTACTGGTATAAGCTCTTCTCTGAATGTTTGGTAGAATTCTCCAGTGAAGCCATCTGGGCCAGGGTATTTTTTGAGGGGGGGGGGAGAATTTTTTTATTACCTTTTCAATCTCTTTTCTTATTATGGGTCTCTTCAGATTTTCAACATCACTTTATGTTAGTTAGGGTAGGTAGTATGTTTCTAGAAATTTATCCATTTCCTCTAGGTTTTCAAATTTGTTGGAGTATAGTTTTTCATAATATTCTGTTATAATCCTTTTTATTTCAGTTGGGTCTGTTGTAATGTCCCCCATTTCGTTTCTTATTTGGGTTATTTGCGTCCTCTCCTGTTTTTCTTTTGTCAGTCTGGCCAGTGGTTTGTCGATTTTGTTGATCTTTTCAAAGAACCAACTTTTGGTTTTGTTGATTCTTTCTATTGTTTTTCTATTCTCTATTTCATTTATTTGTTCTGATCTTTATTATTTCCTTTCTTCTGGTGGCTGTGGGATTTTTTTGCTATTCTCTTTAGGTTTGTTCAAGTTGTGTAATTATTGTTTTGACTTTATCTCTTTCTTCTTTTTGATGTGTGCATCTATTGCTATAAATAGTCCTTGGAGGACTGCCTTTGCTGTGTCCCAAAGGTAATGTTATAATGCGTTTTCATTCTCGTTTGATTCTAGGAATTTTTTTATTCCATCTTTGATTTCTTCTATTACCCAGTGGTTTGAAAGCATGGTGTTCTTCAGTTTCCATGTAATTGATTTTTTTTCCTTGCTCTTCCTGTTGTTAATTTCTACCTTGATGGCATTGTGGTCAGCGAAGATACTTTGTATTATCTCAGCTTTGTATTATCTTGCTGAGGGTTGCTTTGTGGCCTAAGATGTGGTGTGTTCTGGAGAATATTCCATGTGTGTTGGAGAAGAATGTGTACTTTGCAGCTGTTGGATTGAGTAGTCTATCTATGTCTATGAAGTCATGTTGGCTGATAGTGCCCTTTATGTCTTCTGTATCTTTGTTGAGTTTCTTTATAGATGTTCTGTCCTTTACTGAGAGTGGTATGTTGAAGTCTCCTACTATTATTGTGGAGCTGTCAATTTCTCTTTTCAGTGCTGTTAGAGTTTGTTTTATGTATTTTGGAGCCCTGTCATTGGGTGTGTAGATGTTTATTATGGTTATGTCTTCATGACGGATTGTCCCCTTACTCATTATATAGTGTCCTTCTTTGTCTTTTATGGTGGATTTTGTTTTAAAGTCTATTTTACCTAAGATTAGTATTGCCACTCTTGCTCTTTTTTGGTAGTTGTTTGCTTGATATATTTTTTTCCATCCTTTGATTTTTAAAGAATTTATGTCTTTGTTTATAAGGTGTGTCTCTTGTAGACAGAATATTGATGGATTCTGTTTTTTAATCCATTCTGTCACTCTCCATCTCTTTATGGGAGCATTTAGGCCATTTGCACTCACTGTAATTATTGATAGGTGTGAGTTTATTGCTGTCATTTTGTAGTGTTTTTTTCTGTGGTGCTGATGTTTTCTTTGTTCCTCTTACTCTCCTGTACTGAATTCCTTTTGTTTGTGGATTTTGTTTTCATTTATTTTGTTTTTGTAGGTTTTCTTTTTACTAAGACTTTATGTTTTTCTTCTTTATTTTGATGAGTAGGTTTGTTAACTTTTTTGTAGTTACCTTGAAATTTACCCTTATCTTCCTAGGTTTGAACCAGTCTATTATTACTTGGTATTGCCTTGCCTTCCTCTCCATTAGAAGGTTCTCTGCCTACACCATTTATTCCCTCTTTTATTATTCTAATGTTGTTATCTTTTGCAGGTTAACCTCTTTGGTTCCCTGTTGTAATTCTTTTGGTTTTTGATAGTCCTTGAGAGTTCATTTCCTAGGTTGGTATCCGGATGGTTCAATCTTGTGTCTTAGATTCAGACTGTGGTCTGATGTTGTTTGTTCTCAGATCAAAGGACTCCCTTTAATAATTCTTGTAAGTTTTGTTTGGTTTTTACATAGTCTCTTAATTTCTATTTATCTAGAAATGTCCTAATTTCACCATCATATTTGAATGAGTGTTTTGCAGGATAAATTATTTTCAGCTGCCATTTTTTTTTTTCTTTCAAGGTTTTATATATGTCGTCCCATTGCCTTCTTGCCTGCATGGTTTCTGCTGAATAATCTGGGCTTAGTCTTATTGTTTCTCCTCTGTATGTGACTTTTTGTTTTTTTCAAGCTGCTCTCAGGATTCTTTATTTGTCTTTGGTTCTAGTGAGGGTGATTATGATATCCCTTGGTGATTTTCTTTTGGGGTCTATCCTATATGGAGTTTGTTGAGCTTCTTGGATGGTCAGCTTTTAATCTTTCATGATACTGGGGAAGTTTTCTGTCAGCAGTTCTTCAATGATCCTCTCTGTTTTCTGTTTTCTCCTCCTGTTCTGGAACTCTGATCACTCACAAATTTTTTTGCTTTTGATTCTATCCCATATAATTCTCAGGGTTTCTTCATTTTTCTTCATTCTTTTTTCTGATTTTTCCTCAGAGTCTTATTCAAGTGTCTGTCTTCAATTTTGCTGATCCTGTCTCCCATCATTTCAAACCTGCTTCTTTTCCCTTCTATGACAGTGTCCATACCTGAAATCTTTTTGTTTACCTTTTGGATTTATAGGGTTTTTTTTTTTTTTTTTTTGGTTTTTTTTGTATTGTTTCTAGTTGTGAATTTATTTTGGCATATTGTTCCTGTATTATTTTCCTGAATTCTTCCATTTTTTGGTCTGTATTTTCCATGAATGTGTCTGCCTTTTCCATGAATTTGTCTATTTTTTTCCTCATTTTTGTCTGCTTTTTTGCTTCAACTCTTGGATAGCTCTGAATATTAGAGATTCGAATTCCCTATCAGGTAGTTCTAGTGCCTTCTCTTCTATGGAAAGTCATCTGGTGTTTTATTTTGGATGCCTACTGGAATTATCATGTCCTGTTTTCCTGTTTTGATATTGTTTGCTGTCTTCAAGACATTCAGTAGTTATTTTCTTTGTTTATTAATTGTAGATTTGTTTGTGTCTTCCTATTTTGATATTGTTTGCTGTCTTCAAGACATTCAGTAGTTATTTTCTTTGTTTATTAATTGTAGATTTGTTTGTGTCGTCCTGATTTTTTGTTTTATTTGGTTATGTCTGAGCAGACAGGCTGTGTGTTCTTTGTCATTTGCTCATCTGTGGGCATGATACTTTTCTCCTCCTTCTCCTATGGGCAGGGCCAGTCGCTCAGGAATGTTACAGCAGGGCAGGTCCAGCTGAAGGGGAGTTGCTGGGATGTGTTGTTTGTGGCACATACTAGGGCTGACAGAACGGGCTGGGAATCAGTGCAGGGCAAGTTACACTAGGCCATACCTGTGTTGCTCAGGGGAGTGACGTTCAGTGCATGGTGCAGGTAGGCAGTAAGGAAGGGGGAGATTGTGATGTGTGGAGCTAAGATTGGTATGGGAAGAGGAGAGAGGAGTAGTAGCCAAAAACATACAAGCAAAAAAGAGTGCTAAGGAAGCTTGCCATTTAAGTGGAGAGACGAGAGACTGAGAAATGGAGGGGGAAAAAAAGAAAAGAAAAAGGGTAAAAGAAAAAAATGAATAAATAAAATTATGAAAAAAGGAAAGAAAAAGCAAAGCAAATCCCCCAAAGATCCCACTGGTGTGGCTATGAGGACTGAGGAATTTGCTCCCAGGCCATGAAGTACAGCATTGTTAGAAGGATAGAGGTGTCACACAGTGCCAGGTATTCAGGAGACAGGAAGAGAAGGTAAGTATAGAGAAATGAGAAACTGAGAAATGAAGAAAGACAAAAAGGGAAAAAGAGAGAAAAGAAAACAAACAAAAACAAAAACAAAAAAAAACAAGAAAAAAGAAATGCCTCCAGGGATCCCATGCATGGCTGCACAGACTGAGGTAGTAGCTCCCAAGCCGCACAGTACTTCCCGGCTAGAAGGGGCTCCCAAGCTGAGAAAAGAAAAAGAAAACAAACAAACAAAAAACTCTGGGGATCCCGCTAGTGTGGCAGCAGAAGCCAGGAAGAAGTTCCACAGTCGAGCGGCATATCATAGACTTTCAGGAAGAAGCAAAGATGGCAAACAGAGCCAGGTATGCGAAAGAGAGGAGGGGGAGCTTGTAAGAGGTACGGAAGAAACCAAAAGAAGCAGAAAAACACAACACCAATAACCAACAAATGGCACTCAGAGAGCCAGCCAGTTCAGGAGAGTGAAATCCAAGCAGCACAGCAATGAAGCCAGTGCTTCCTAGCCAAGAGACTGTGGCCACAGGAAGCAGAGGAGGCCGAGTGGGGGTGAAGACAGGTGGGCAGTGGGAAAGTGCATATCACTGGTTACCGGCGGTTCTGTCTCCTGCTGGGAGCTCCGTGAAGCTACTTTCCCATACTCCCTGTTCCTCGATCTCCAACAGGAGTCCAAGATGGCTGTGTTAGCTGATAGGAGATCTCTGCATGTATCTGTCCTTGCTCTCAGTTCTCTGTCAGTTTCTTATTCCATCCAGTGCTTAGCTGAGTTCTTTATCTCTTCACTTGATGCTTAGGGTTTCAGGATTGGCGTTTGTCTCTGACTTAGTTTTTTGCATCTTTGCTGTGGAGGGATGGTGTGGTGCTTCTCTCTATAGTGCCATGTTGCCCAGAAGTCTCCTGAGTGCTCTTTTGAATGTGAACTGAACAATTGTTTTCTCTAATAAATTTGTCATAGATAACCTGATAGTTATGATCAACGACAGTTAATAACTATTTCTCAAGCACTTGCTATGTACTTAGCACAAAAATAAGTTCTGTGAGTTCCATAAAATAAAGATAAAATGTAATTCTTTACTGCAGGAGACAATTGTTAAGGGGCACACTCTATGGCACTTACTTGGAGATGGGCCTCGACTGTTCTCACAGGATGGGTAGGATTTGGATAAGTGAGGAGAGGGGAAGGGAAATCCACAGTAGACCAAAAAAAAAAAAAAAAAAAAAAAACCCAAATCCATTTCCACTGAATTGATTCCAACTCATAGCTACCCTACAGGATGGAGTAGAACTGCCCTGTAGGGTTTCCAAGAAGCAGCTGGTAGATTTGAACTGCCGACCTCTTGGTTAACAGCCGAACTCTTAACCACTGCACCACCAGGGCTCCATTCCACAGCAGAGGATCACCAAAAGAAAAGGTAGACTTAGTGCTGGTGAGAGTAAAAGCATTCACTTGGGTTATTTTAAAGACCATCTGAATTAGGTGAAGCAGGTAATGTGCAGGCATGGAGTTTTAATTCCATTTGATGGTGCTAATTTTGGAGTGAATCATGAAGGGAATTTATTATCATTACACAGAAATAAGTGCCTACAAGCTCAGCTCTTGCTACTGTCTTAAAACCTGTCACATCTGCTTAGAATGCCCTCCTCCCCTGCCCCCTTCCTACCTCCCCTTTGTGCAACAAGCTAATTCTTACTCTTCTTTCAAGATTTAGGTCAGCCTTCACCTCTTCCAAGAAGACCCTTCTGAATCTCCAGTGTGGCAAGGTGTCCCCACTCTGTGCCCAAGTAGCATGCTGGGTTTGCCTCAACCACTGCACCTGCCACACTGGATTGCAATTGCCTGCTTACTTGACGGTCTCCATCTCCAAACCAAAGTTCTTGGAGTGGAGGGACAATGTGTCTTTTCTCTCCCCATTTCATCCCCAGTGCCTGGTGTAGGGATGGCACTCAACGACTCTTTGTTAATGGATTGATGGATCAAGAGAGCAACACACGGTCCCTGAAAAAAACCTCGGTTTTTCCTCACTTTTCAAGACAGAGGCCTAGTCACTAAAGACTTAAATCAGTCTGGCCCACGTCAATTCTTTGATGACCGTAAAAAAAAATGTAGAAATGGTCTTGGGTTCCTGACATAAAGTAGATTGGGAAAGGAAATATAAGCAGATGCCTGGCCTTCTAATGCAAAGAATTGGAGTGTTAATGTAAGCTGCAGGGATTAAGGCAGCTATTTTCTGTTCTCCTCCTGAATTACGGGTGAAGGAGGGGGGGATAAGTCTCCACAGGAGAGGACAGCAGGGGAATGGGTGTGGTCAGGTGCATAAAAATCAGGTTTTACCTAAGTCCTGAGTGGTCTCTGAAGAGTAGGGTGTGGAAAGCAATCTCTGACAGAATTCACAGCTGCCCACCGAACACTCTTCTGAGAGGCAGCAATGGCCCCACAGGCAGAACCTAACCTGGCTTTGAGGGTTGATGACCTTGGTCATCACTCAAAGAAGTCAGAGCAGTCCTCTGCCAGTGTAGGAACAGCCTCTAAGGAGTGATGTGGCCTGAAGCAAACATTGATCACAAAGACAAGGAAGAGAGAGCCATCAGGTGCAAGAACCCCAGAATCCAAGAGGAAGCAGGACAAAGAGCAGAAGCCAACCAACTAGTGTGCCAGGATTTTGCAAGAAGAGACAAAATCTCTCTCTGAGTGGGTACTGAGTTGGTGGGTAGGGGTAATGTCTACAGCTCCACTGGAAGCTAGGGCAGAGCCAAAGGGAAAGGCCCCCATTCCTTGGCAGAAATTCTGGCCTGAAGACTGATTTAAAAGTTTCAAGCCACATAGGAAAGAAAGCCTCACACAGAGAGAAGATGACAAATTACAAAGGACATCTGTGATGGTTTATATAAGGAAACTGCTTCCAATATCATCCAATCACCAAGACTTCCCAAGAGGAGGCCACTGGGATTTCTATAGGCGCCTTAGCCCAAAACACAGCAGCAATGAACCCTTGGGGTCAGGGACAAAAATCAATGCACGCACTGCCTTTGAAAGCTCAAGATGTTCTATAAAAGCTTTGAGCAAGAACAAGAAAAAATAGAGTTCCTTTGGGTCTAGAGATTTTTTTCCTTCTTTTTTTATTTTTATTTTTTTTTTTTAAGATTGCCTGTCTGCTCCAAGAGATGGAGATTGAAAAGTCTTACTCGCTGTGTGAAGGATCAGAGAAAACCTTGAAAATCCTAGTCTCCTGGAGGATTCACAAAGGTTTCAGGAAGAAGCAGAACTGTGTGGGACTCCCGTTCTGGCTTGTGTGGATGTTGGGGCAGCACAGGCACCCCACCAGCCCTCGAAAGGTGTCTTTGAAGTGAGCACAGCTGTCCTTGTTACTAAGACCCACCACGTCTCACGCTCTGGCTCCGGACATAGCAATTTAAAAAAAAAAAGAAAATGAGGTCCACGCTTCTAGCGGGTTTTAGCCTAATTTCAGAAGTCTTAAACTTTTCTGTATCTAAGAATCATTGAGGGGGGAGGAGGTCGTTAAAAATACAGATTCCCCGTACCCACCCTGCAGATTCCACTTCACTGTCTAGAACAGTGCTTCTCAAGCCATCTTTGATGAGGCACAAGTTTTCATTTACTTTCACTCCATCACAAACAGATTGCTTTGTAAAATACAATACAAGTGAATTTATAGAAAAATTAAATTAAGAATGGATACATGATACAATCTCCCCTTTTTTTTTATTGTTAGAGACAGTGGATGTAAAATTACTCTGTCAAATATCTATAAAACTTTCTAAATGATTTCTCTCAATTTCTGCTCTTATTTCACCAAGGACTGGTCATAAAAAGTCTGTCAAAGGTGGAAAACTTGCAAGACCTGGAAAAACAAGGCAGTCCTGTCAAGTTTCAGCTCTCATAGGTTACACTGTATGTGAAAAGATGGATCAAGGAGTGAATGAACAAATGAAGGAGGAGACTATACAGATAGTAAATATTATATACCATACATTAGTGTAAAAGAAAATTCCCCATGGAGGAGAAAATGGAGTTTGTGACTAACTGCCTCCATGAACAACTGCCCCCTTTACCATGAGATCAAAAGAGCTGGATGGTGCCCAGCTACCATTACTGAACATTTTGATCAAAGATTTCTATAGAAGAATCCTGATCAAAAGAGGGAAAATGTTAAGCAGAATTTCAAATTCACATGGAATCCAGACCGATCCCCCACCCCTGAAATCTTTATCTTGAGGAAATCTGTTAAAGGTTAACTTGAACTGAAACTATCCCCTGAAGTCATCTTTGAACCAAATAATAATTCACCCTAATTGGAAAAGAATGTCTGCATTAAGCATTATACCCTTCTAAAGAAGTATCTATATATGATCAAATTGACAACAGCAACTCAAAAGGGTAGATGAGAAGCTTAGGGGGTGGTGAGTTTGTGTCAATGATGCAGAAGTGCTTGGGAAAAGGCCATCAAGAAAGGTGGCATGACTTGAAGAATGTAACCAATGTCAGTGAATTGTACAAGTAGAAATTATTGAAGTGGTATATGTTCTGTTCTGTGTATTTTCACCAAAATCAAAAGAAATAAGTTTAACTGATTAGCCAGGATATGCATATTAAGAGATAATTAAAATGAATTAAAATAAATAAACAAGCAAGTAACTCCAGGAGGAAAATAAAGCAAGGAGACAAAGCGCTTTCGGGGTGGGGGCGAGGCCTGCCTGGATGCACAGAAGCAAGAGAGAGGCTGCGGACTCCCTGGCAGCCGGGGAGGCCATGTCAGGAAGAACGGGGAAGGGTGGCAGCTACAAGGAGGGTCGGAAGTCGTGCAGGCCCCAAAGCCCAGCCTCCAAGTTTAGACTGACGCTCATTTCAACAGCAAGCTCTCTCCAAAAGGCTCCAAGAGGCAGCACAGTTTGGTAGATAAAGCCAGGCTTGGAAAGCAGGAGACCTGGCCTGCACTGGTACCACCACCATGGATACCCTCTGCATGCCAGGGTTGGGAGGAGCCATCCGGGGGAAGGCTGGGCTCCCCTCTGCACAGGGCTGCTCAGCCTGTGGAGTGGAGATAACACCTCCGTCAGCTAAGGCACCTGGGGTGGGGAGGGCTTTGTATGCCCTGAATGCCCAGGGCTCCAGGCACCGGGAGCCAGAAGCAGGCCTCTTAGCAGTCAGCTTGTGGCAAAAGTCTGCCTTTTGGAGCTTATCAGTACCTCTTCTTTCTCAGGAGAAAGCGTGGGCCAATAAGCAGGGTGTGGCTTCCTTGAGTCCTTCCAGACTCCTGTTTTGTTTTCCCAGAAAAGCCCAGGCTAGTCTGTTCCTCCTCTCTCCCAGCTCTGTCCTTTGTGGGGGACCAGCAGCCATCTTGGCCCTCTATGTGCCTTCCTGCACCCCAGTGTACTGTCCTGTCCTCCTGCAGAGGCTCCCTGGACCTCATTGGAGTTCCTCCTGGTCTACTCTCCCCAGGCACTGAGAAGGTAAATGGCAAGAACATCACTCCCATGGAGAAAAATACAGATAGTCCCAGACTTTTGACAGTGTTCCCTTAGGACCACTCCGTGGTAAGTTGCTTCTGATGTAAGTTGAATACTGCACCTCATTTTTTTTTTTTAATTTTCATTATTATTGCCTTTTATTATCAGTGTGTCTATAAATCCAGTCTTTATCTGTCTTGGAAGAAGTACAACCCGAATGCTCCTTAGAAGCAAGGATGGCAAGACTACGTCTCACATAGTTAAGACATGTTATCAGGAGGGACCAGTCCCTGGAGAAGGACATCATGCTTGGTAAAGTGAAGGATCAGTGAAAAAGAGGAAGACCCTCAACGAGATGGATTGACACAGTGGCTGCAACAATGGTCAAGCATAACAACAATTGTAAGGATGGTGCAGGACCAAATAGGCAGTGTTTTATTCTGCTGTATGTAGGGTCACTACGAGTCAGAATCGACAGCACCTAACAACAACAGCAATGTGTTTTGGGGGGTTGGAAACATTATATATAAACTTACAGATATATTTTAATGTATACATACATATATAAAAAAACACAAATCTTAAAAATTTACTCTGATGATAAAGAAGAGTTGGACAACGTTGGCATTTTATCCGTTGTGGTAATAACTCCACTTGCGGGTGGTTCTGGATCATCAGGATTATCCCTGGGAATGGGGATAGTGCTTCTAGTCAGAAAATTAGTGAGATTGTCTGCATGATCCTTTTTTTTTTTTTCCTTCATATATTTCCCAGTAACATCTCACTGCTTCCCAAATCTGCCTATTGACTTTAGCAAAGTGATCAGAGTTTGGGTCCATGTTTTCAAGGAACTGAAGTCCCTGATTCAGTTTAGAAAACTAAATCTATACGGCAGTGTTTCGAACAGTAAATCATAAAATTGAACATCTGTGAGTGAACATCTGGGAATGATAGCATCAGCAAACTACATGCTGCAACATTGTGTGTAGTGCATATCACTAATGAGAAGACGGACAAAAAAAAAGGACGGCATAAGTGCAGTCATCGTAACTCGAGAGTCAGGTAGAGTTTGGAATGAGCGGATTTGGGAGTATTGATGTGGATTCTGCTCTTACAGCTTTGATGAGTTTGTCCAGGGTGGGTATTTCCTACGCCCTTGCTCATTCCATTAACGTTTGTAGACATAACCATACAATCCCCAAGGGCGGGCGCAATGTCTACTCTTGTCCCTGGATCAGCTTCCCACACAGTGACATTCCCAATTCACTACCTGATTCCACCCGATCACACAACAATGTAATGGAATTGGGCATGAGGGGCAGTGATAGTCTGTAAGACACAGAAAAAAATATATATCTGCCATCACAGAGTTTTTAACTAAACTCAGTGCCTTCTTTGCTAGGCCTCAGTCTCAGCATTTGCTAAATGTGCAGACCCTATACATCTAGCTCTAGGCCCAACACACACTGCTGAGCACTCTGAGCATGGCACTTCATTCATTCATTCATTCAACAAATAATTGTAGGGTGCTTACTATGTGCCAAACAAGTCCTGGTGGCGTAATGGTTAAGCGCTTGGCTACTAACCAAAAGGTTGGCAGTTGGAACCTACTCGGCTTCTCCATGGGAGAAAAGACCTAGTGAACTGGTCCCGTAAAGATTACAGCCTAGGAAACCCTATGGGGCCATTCTACTCTGTCACATAGGGTCACTGTGAGTTGGAAACAGAATCTGGTTTTGATTTTGGTACCTAGCACTGGGCCTGACACATAGAAGATTCAATAAATGTTATTGCTGTTACTGTTTTTGGAGCATATTCTGCCAGCTGTAATGGGAATTCTTCAGCCAGCAAGAGTGTGGGGAAGGAGGATGGGAAGTGGTGACTCCACGGAGGAACTAAAGATTTCCTCATCTCCCCCTGCAGTGCAATGTACCTGACTATGCACCCAATCAAACACATTCCTGATCAAAGGCAACTCTCACATGAACAAGGGGAGGTGTTTCATTACAATCAAAGCAACAAAGAACTGTGGCTGTGGGCCATGGACCAAGAAATGGGCATTGCTTTCTTTATATAGGTTTGGTGTTGAAGCCCCTTTCAATAATATGTCATAAACCAATAGTGTCACTTACTTGGTTTATTCAGTCTTTCTCTTTCTCTCTCTCTCTTTCTCTTCCTCTCTCCCTCTCTCTCTCATCTTTTAGAGATTCTCCAGTCCCTTCTTACAAATAATTCCGGCCCTTTTGCACCCCACAGTTACACAATAAAAGTGATACAGGATAATAAGAACCATTTTTAAGAAGGAGTTATAATAATGAAACTACTTTTTGTCCACTCTCTATATATAAGAAAGAAGACAACCCCTTGCCCTAGACCTTCATACCCTTATTGTTGTACTCAACCTGCATGGATTTTCCTCAAAAGTTTCACCTAACCCTCTCTTTCAGATAAGCCCTGTGCTCTGCTGTTACCACATGTGCTAGAGCTAAGAGACTGGCCACCAGATCCCCCTTCCAGGAAGGACTTCTGCTGGTGGTGGAGAGTGCAGACAGCAGACAACCACCAGCTCTCAGCTCTCTCAGGGTCTGCCTGAGCTGCAGAGAAGCACCTTGAAGGAGGTCACATCCTTCCTGGGGCTTCCCACATCTGGTGACTGAGCAAGGCAATGGTATAAATGTCTGTCATTACAACCCAACACAAGACAATTCTGATAATCAATATTTACTCCAGAGTTCCCTTCCAGGTTTCCTGAGTTATTGGCAAGCTTGTATCTAAGTTCAAATTTTCCCTCTTTATAATCCTACTTCCTCCCCCTTCCTTTCATAGGTACCGATTGCTAATAAATATCTTGCACCTCAAACTCTGTCTTAGTGTCTGTACCCACAGAACCCAACCAGCAACACCACATTAGCCTTGGCCAGCCATGTTAAACCACCTACAGCTAATGCTCTCGTCAATGACTATTTCTGGTTCTACCAATAAGAGCAAACAACTGTTATTAGGAAAATGAATCACCCCCCAAAGATATATGAAGCAAACATTGACAGAGTGGAAGGAAACATAGTTCTATAATAATAGTGGAAGACTTCAATACACCATTTTCAATAGTGGATAGAACATCTAGGCAGAAGACCAATAAGGAAATAGAGGACCTGAGCAATTCTATAAACCAATTAGACCTAACAGACATATATAGAACACTCCACCCAACAATAGCAGAATACACATTCTTCTCTCATGAACATGGATCATTCTCCAGGATAGATCACATGTTAGGTCACAAAACAAGTCTCAATAAATTTAAGATTGAAATCATACAAAGTATCCTCTTCAATACAATGGAATGAAACTAGAAATCATTAACAAAAGGAAAAATGGAAAATTCACAAAAATATGGAAATTAAACAGCACACTATCAAACAACCAATGGGTCAAAGAAAAAATCACAAGGGAAATTATAAATCTTTAAAGATAAATGAAAACTAAAGCATAACCTATCAAAATTCATGGGACTTAGCAAAGGCAGTGCTCAGAGGGAAACTTATGGCTGTAAATGCCTACATTAAAAAAGAAGAAACCAAAGAAGAACATTAACACAGTTATGTTAACTATACTCCATATATACAAAAGTTAAGTAAAGGCATGGAAGACATAAAGACTCAAGTCAAATTTCTACAGATGAAAATTACAACATCTGAGATGAAAAGTAAACTAGATATAACTAACAGCAGAATAGACACTGCAGAAGAACAGTGAACCTAAGATATAAGAATAAAAACTCACCAAAATGAATCATAGAGAAAACTCTTGCTTTTTGTTTTGTTTTGCTTTGTTTTTTAATGAGGAGAGCATTAGTGAACTGCAGAAAACTTCAAGAGGTCTAATTATATGAGTAATTGGAATTGCCAAAGGAGGGGGGGGGGGAAATACTTGAAGAAATAATGGCTGAAATTTTTCCAAATTTGATGAAAACTATAAACACACAAATCCAAAATGCTTAATGAACCCCACACAAGAGAAATATGCAGAAAAATACACTAAAGCACATTGTAATCTAATTGCTTAAGTCAGTGTAAAAGAAAATCTCAAAAGCAATCAGAGAGAAAAAAGCAGTTACACAGAGAAACAAAGATAAGGATGACAATAGATTTCTCACCAGAAACAATGAAAATTAGAAAACACTGAAGCAACATCTTTAAAGTACTTAATGAAAAAATTAAGTCAACCGAGACTTCTATACTCAGTGAAAATATCTTTCAAAACTGAAAGTGAAATAAAGGCTTTTTCAGATATATAAAAGCTGTACCTTAATGAGAGGCTGAGGAACCAATCAGAGAATAGCTGTCAAGTGGCTACAAATCTAAGAAAAATGTTGTCAGTCTTATGGGATGCAAAGACTAAAATTCAAACATAAGCCCTATCAAAGAGGAAGGCTTTGAATTATGGTGTTGGCAAAGAATATTGAATATACTGTGGACTGCCAGAAGAATGAACAAGTCTGTGTTGGAAGAAGTACAGACAGAATGCTCCTTAGAAGCAAAGATGGCAAGACTGTCTCACATACTCTGGACATGTTATCAGGAGGGACCAGTCCCTGGAGAAGAACATCATGCTTAGTAAAGTAAAGGATCAGTGAAAAAGAGGAAAACCCTCAACAAGATGGATTGACACAGTGGCTGCAACAATGTGCTCAAGCATAACAACGGTTGTGAGGATGGTGCAGGACTGGGCAGTGTTTTGTTCTGCTGTACGCAGGGTCGCTGTGAGTTGGAACCAACTCAATGGCACCTAAGGGCAACAACAATGACAAGAAGCCATGGCCCTGATTACACATCAGACTTTCAGTTGAGACCACTGAAGGGGAAACCAGAAATTAACTAGCCCACAGAGAGCCTACATAAACCCTGAAACTGCCCTGTACCATCTCAATTCCCAATTGAATCAAAGCAATCTGCCATTAGTATAATTGCTGGGCAGAAAAAAAATTAAATTTTCCCTGGAGGAAGATAGCATCTTCAAGAACTTACAATTCTCTTATATATATATAATGTCCAGCATTTAATAAAATATTAAGAACCATGCCAGGAGATAGGATCAAGTGATTGAAAATACAGGAAAAAACTCAGTGAAAACAGACTCACAGGTGATCCAGATATTTCAGTTATCACACGCAGAACTGAAAATGACTATGATTAATGTTTAAGAAAATGTATGACCAGAAGGAAATTTCACCAAAAAATTATTATTAAAAGAATCAAATATAACATTTAACACAGAAAAAATACAATTACAGACATCAGGAGATGAGTTTAACAGCAAAAAAGAAGGTTACTGAACTGAAAGATCAGTTACAGAAAATATAGAGACAGGCACACAGAGGCGGAGAAAAGCAATGCAAGTAAATTAGTAAATAACCTATGGGTCAACAAAGAAATAATAATGGAAATCAGAATATATTTTGATTTTCAAGATAGTAAATACATCATTATCTAAACTTGTTGATTACAACTAAAGCAGTATTGAGAGGAAAACATAGTTTTACCCGTACATATTACAAAATAATAAAGATTGAAAATCAATTATCTAACTATCCAGTTGAAGAATCTAAAAAACTAAAAGCAAATTAAAGACAAAGAAAGTAGAAGGAAGAAAATTTAAACAAAATGGACAGATTAATTAAAAACCACAAATTAGCAATACTGACACAAAGACAAAAAATCTAAATAGTCCTATGCCTATTTAATACATTGAATTCAGAATTTAAAACTTACCTTGCAAAGATAATTGCAGGCCCAGATAACTTCATCAGTTAATTTTTCCAAACATTTAAGAAATAACAACAATCTTACACCAACTCCTCTATGATCATTATGTAAAATAAGCATAGGTGTAACCTTGATAGCAAAACCTGACAAGCATATCACAAGAAAAAAATATAGGCCAACATCTCTGATAAACATAAACTCAAAAGTTCTAAGCAAAATATAGGCAAATAGAGCCCAGTGATATATAAAAAGGAAAATACATCACAACCAACTTATTTTATTCCAAGAATAGAATGTTGATTCAGAATTTGAAAATCAATCAATGCAATTTATTACATTGACAAAAAATGAATAATAAAACATACAATCATCTCAACAGATGCAGAAAAGCATTTGATAATATCCAACACTAGCTCATGATTTAAAAAAAAATTTTTTTTTGACAAGCTAGAAATAAAAAAGGAACTTCCTTAATCTGATATAGGGTATCTACCAAAAAGAAAAAAAAAAAGCATACAACGTAGTTAATGGTGAAATAAAGTTTTTAGCCTGAGATCAAAAACAAGGATGTCCATTATCGCCACTAACTACTGTTTAACACTAGGCTCCTGGAAGTCCTAGTCAGTGTTTAAGGCAAGAAATAAATAAAAGTATAAAGATTTGAAAGCAAGATATAAAATTGCCATTATTCACAGACACATAATTGGTTGTATACAAATTCTAATAATAATCTATAGACAAAATATCCAGATTAATAAGTGACTTCATCAAGGTCACTGATAAAAACTCAATATACAAAATGGATTTTATTTCTATATATTAGAAATAAAAAATTAGAAAATGGAAATTTAAAATTATGCCATTTATAAAAACAACTAAAATGTCAAATACCTAGGAATAAATCTAATGAGAGGTGTATAAGACCTTTACCAAGAAAGCTCTAAAACATTATTACTGAGAGAAACTTGAGAACACCTAGATCAACAAAGGGCTAAACCACATTCATGGACTGGAAGAGTGCAAGTTTTAAAGATGTCAACTCTCCCTCAGTTCATATATAGATTCAATGCAATCTCAATCAATATCCCAGCACAGATATTGATAAGCTGTTTCTAAAAATTTAGTGGAAATTCAAAGGTCAAGAATAAACAACACAACTATACATCCATATTGGGAAAACAATTTTATCTTGACCCTTAATTTTAAAATACAGTTGTTCAATTAAACTTTCTACAGTGATGAAATGTTATACGTCTGTGTCATACAATGATGTAGCCATTAACTACAAATGGCAGTTGAGCACTTGAAATGCAGCTAGTGTGACTGAGGAGCTAACATTTTAGTTTTATTTTATTATTTAATTTCATATCAAATAACCTAAATTTTAATTGTTTCAAACTTTTGCTTCCAGCCCAGATGGACTAGAAAATAAGATTTACCCTCCTACTGGAAAAACCCAAAAAAAGGACAAAAAATCTGAAACAATGAATTTGAGGGCACTAAATATCAAGCAACAAAGAATAGGGACCCCGAAATATGGGGAATGAGGTGAGTCCTACAATCGCCTCAGCATTGAGAGAGTTTTCAAGATGCAGAGTAGAGAAAGAGGACCCAGGCAGAACAAAAGCTGCTGGAGTTCATGGGAAAGAGTACCAGGAAAAAGATAACTCTACACAGAGAGAACTCTGTAGATCTGCAGAAAGTCCCATCAAGTATTGAACAGAGTACTGATCTGTATATGTGTGTGAGGAAACTACCTTAGACAAGGGGAAGAACCACAAGAAAGGATTAGAAAGAACGTATCTAAAACTAACACAAAGTTGGGAATGGTGCCTGTTGCCACCAGCCAAACAGGAAAATCTCATAATTCACAGGGCATCAGGCAAAATACTCACAGATTCTTGCCTAAGTGGTGAGCACACGTTAACCTAGGCTAAACACTGCTCTTGTCCTGCCCAACAAAACTTAAGAACAAGACTTAAAAGTATAGAACTGTTTTCAAATAACTTAATTGCTTCCCAGAACAAAGCTCAAGAATATTTAGAAGAAAACAAAAATATCTAATGCACAATGAGGCAAAATTTACAATGTCTCACATAAAATAAAAAATTATCAGGCATACAAAGAACAAAATAAAACAAGCAATAATAAGCATAAAAATCATCCAAAGCAGACCCAGAACTGACACAGATGTTAGTATTTGCAGACAAGGACATTAAAAGTTATTATAACTATATTCTATATATACAAAAAGTTAAGTAAAGGCATAAAAGATATAAGAAAGGCCCAAGTCAAATTTCTACAGATGAAAATTACAATGTCTGAGATGGAAAAATAGATTAAATGAAACAGCAGAATAGACATTCCAGAAGACCAAGATCAGTGAACCTGAAGACATAACAATAAAATTTATCCAAAGCAAAGCACAGAGAAATAGAATCTTTTAAAATGAAGAGAGCATCAGTGAGCTGTGAAACAACTTCAAGTGCTCTAATTGTGTGAGTAACAGGAACTGCCAAAGGAGAGGGAGAGGAAAAAGAAAAAAAAGAATACTTGCAGAAATATTGGCTCAATTTTTTTCAAATTTTATAAAAACTATACACCCATAAATTCAAAATGCTTAATGAACCCCACACAAAAGAAATATGGAGCAAAATACACCAAAGCACATCATCTAATTGTTCTAAACCAGTGTTAAAGATAAAATGTTAAAAGCAGTAGGAGGGGCAGACAAAGCACTTATGTAGAGAAACAAAGCTAAGGATGACCGCAGATTTCTCATCAGAAACGATACAAATGAGAAGACAGTGGAGCAACATCTTTAAGGTGCACTACTTTTAAAAATTGTTAACCTATCATTTTATACCCAGTGAAAATATTTTTTAAAAGTGGAGGTGAAATTAAGACTTTTTCAGGTATACAACAGCTGACAGAATTCATCACCAGGAGATCCTTAATACAAGAAATGTCAAAGAAAGCCCTTCAAGCAGAAAGAAATGATACCAAATGGAAATAAGGCTCTATATAAATGATGGAAGAGCTGTAGAAGTGGCAACCAAATAAGTAAATAGGTAAGATTTTTTATTATTATTTACATTTTGTTAAATCTAAAACTATAAAACTTCTAGGGAGAGAAAACAGGAGAAAAATCCATACGGCCCTGGATTAGCCAGATATTTCTTAGACACAACAAAATCAGATGCGTAAAAATGCAAACTGATAAACTAGACTTCAAATCTTCTGCTCTTTGAAAGACACAAAAAAGTGGAAAAGCAAGCCATAGACTGGGAGAAAATAGTTGCAGATCACATATTTGATAAAGGACTTGAAGCTGGAATTTATAAAGAACTCTCAAAACTCAATAATAAGAAAAAAGGCAGCACAGTTTGTTTGTTTGTTTTTTTTTCTTTTTCTAATTGGGCAAAATATTTTAATAGACACTTTACCACAGAAGAAATATGGATGGCAAATAAATTTGTAAAAAGATGTTCAACATTATTAGTCATTTGGAAAATGCAAATTAAAACTACAATGAGATACACTGCACACCAACTAGAACGGCCCAAATCAAAAACTGTCAGTGAGTATGTGGACCAACCGGAACTCTCGTAAATTGATGGTGGGAATGTAACGTTACAAATACTTTGGAGAACAGTTTTCTAGTTTTCTAAACTGTTACCTAGAGTCTCTAGAAAGGATCTCAGCCTTACTAACACGTTGATTTCAGTCTAGGGAGTCCCAGGCCAGGCTTCTGACCTACAGAACTGTAAGAAAATAAATCTGTGTTGTTTTAACCACTAAGTTTGGGAAAATTTGTTATGGCTGCAATAGAAAACTACCACATTTTTACACAAATAACGCACGTGTTCTATGTTTTTTTGCAAACTGTGCCCTCCCCCACAAGGTATTTCCGTAAGCACGCTATGCTAATTTTTACTTGCTTATTATTTGTGTAAAAGTATGGTAATACATGTTTATAGAATATTTATTTGTAATTTCCAAAAATAGGACACAATCCAAATGTTCATCAACAGGTTAAACAAACTGTAGTACATCCATACAATGGAACATTACTAACCAATAAAAAGAATAAGTTATTGATACACACAACATGATAATTCTCAAAATAAGCATTCTGAGAAAAGAAATCACAGACAGAACATTCTGCATGATTCTATTTATATAAAATTCTAGATAATTCAAATTAGTCTATACTGACAGAAAGCACACCAGTGGTTGCCTTAAGACAGGGAGCAGTGGCAGGGAGATAGTGTAAGGAAACTTTTGGGGGTGATAGATATGTTCATTATCTTGATTGTGGTGATGGTTTCACAGAGGTGCTATGTCAAAACTTTCCCAAATGTACAGCTGAAAATGTGTAACTTATTTTATGTCAATGACACCTCAATAAAGCTGTTAAAAACAATTTCAAATAGCCATATTTGAATTAGTGAAGTTCTAGAAGATAAAATAAAACATAAAGAAGACAAAAATCCTCACAAGTGGACCAATAAGCAACATCATGATAAATGGAGAAAAGATTGAAGTTGTCAAGGGTTTCATTTTACCTGGATCCACAATCAATGCCCATGGAAGGAGCAGTCAAGAAACCAAGCAACACATTACATTGGCAAATCTGCTGCAAAAGACCTCTTTAAAGTGGTAAAAAGCAAAGATATCACTTTGAGGACTAAGGTGCACCTGACCCAAGCCATGGTATTTTCAGTCTCCTCATACGCATGCTAAAAGCTGGACAACAAATAAGGAAGACTGATGAAGAATTGATGTCTTTGAATTATGGTCTTGACAAAGAATATTGACTATACCATGGACTGCCAGAAGAACGAACAAATCTGTCTTGGAAGAAGTATAGCCAAAATGCTCCTTAGAAGCAAGGATGGCGAGACTTCATCTTATGTACTTTGGACATGTTATCAGTAGTGACCAGTCCCTGGAGAAGGACATCATGCTTGATAAAGTAGAGGGTCAGCGAAAAATAGAAAGACCCTCAATGAGATGGATTAACACAATGGCTGCAGCAATGGGCTCAAACATAGCAATGATTGTGAGGATGGCACAGGACCGGGCAGTGTTTCTTTCTGTTGTTCATAGAGTTGCTATGAGTTGGAAGTGACTCGACATAACCTAACAACAACAATAACAGAAGATAAAATAATAATATATTCATGATGTTGCATATAAGTAAATGTTTCTTAAACTAAATGCAATAACCATAAAGAAAATGAAAGATAACTTGCAAAAAAAAGTTTTGTTAAACCAGTTGCCATCAAGTGGATTCTGACTCATGGAGATCTCATGTGTGTCAGAGTAAAACTGCTCCCTAGGGTTTTCAAGCTGATTTTTTGGAAGTAGATTGCCAGGCCTTTCAATCAAGGTGCATCTGTGTGAACTCAAACCTTCAACCTTTCAGTTAGCAGCTGAGCTCATTAACCATTTGCATCATCCAGGTACTCTGGATAAATTGTACTTCATTAAAATTGAGGATTAAAGCTCATCAAAAGACAGCGTTAAGAGAGTAACAATACAACTATCGGGGTCCACTCATCTGGAGTGAAAGAAAAAGAAGGAAACAAAGACTCAGAGAAGAAACTACTCTTCAGGACTAAATGTCCACATGGACCACATCCTCATCTATCCTGAGACCGGAAGAACTAGATGGTGCCCAGCTACCACTGCATCTGACCAGGGACACAATAGATGGTCCCAGGTAAAATGAGAGAAAAATGTAGAATAAAACTCAAATTCTCAAAAAAGGCCAGATTTACCAGGCTGGTAAAGACTAGAGAAACCCCCAAGACTGTTACCCTGAGATACTCTTTAAACTTGGAACTGAAAACACTCCCAGATGTCACCTTTTAGCTACATAACAGATTAGATCATAAAATAAATGGTACCATCAATGAGGACTGAGCTCTTTTAAAAATCATCTATATGAGACCAAATGGTCAATTTAGCATAAAGCAAAGACAAGAAGGTAAGGGAGGGTGTGGGGCAGGGAAGTTAGATTAATGGAAATGGAACAACCAGAATGGAAATAATGAGAATGCTGACACACTGAAAAATGTCACCAATGTCACTAAACAATATGTATTGAAATTGTTAAATGGGAACTTAATTTGCTGTATAAACTTTCACCAAAAACACAATAAAATATTATAAACAATGAAAATAGAGTAACAAGGCAAGTCACAGAGTGGGAACAGATATTTGCAATAGAAACATAAGTATAAGTGTAAATACAAATAGTGTATAATAAAGGATTTGTATACAGAATATATAAAAAACAACAAATCAAAAAAGAAAAATAGAGAACTCAATTCTTAAATAATAGGCAAAAGATTTGTACTGAATATTCTCAAAAGACAATATTCAAATGACCAATAAACACATTAAAAGATGCTTAATATCATTTAATCATCAAGGAAAATGAAAATTAAAGCTGCAAGGAGATATAGTACCAAAAACCCAAGACCAAACCAGTTGCCGTTGAGGCGATTCTGACTCATAGCGAACCTACAGGACTGAGTAGAACTGTCCCACAGGGTTTCCAAGGAGCTGCTGGTGGATTCGAACTGCTGACCTTTTGGTTAGCAGCTGAGCACCTGAGATATAGTACACACCCACCATAATGGTTAAAATTTTAAAGAAAACTGACAATACTAGATGTTAGTGAGGATGTGGAACAACTGGAGATCTCTTACGCTGCTGGTGAGTATTTATTGATACAACCACTTTGGAAACCTATTTGGCTGTGTTTACTAAAGCCAAACATGTACAGTTCATATAAACCAGAAATTCCTTTCCTTGGTATATGCCCATCATAATGCATATAATGTGCATCAGAAGACATGTACAAGAATGCTCATAGCACCAATATGCATAAGAGTCAAACACTGGAAGCAACTCAAGTGTCTACCAACAGCATAACAAATCAGTGAATTGTCTTTATAAGCACACACACTGAAATCCTACACACACACTGAAATACTGCACACACAGAAATACTACACACACTGAAATACTACACACACACTGAAATACTGCACACTCACTGAAATACTACACACACACACTGAAATACTACACACACAGAAACACTACACACACGCTGAAATACTACACACAGAGAAATACTGCACACACACACTGAAATACTACACACACTGAAATACTGCACACACACACTGAAATACTGCACACACACACTGAAATACTACACACACAGAAACACTACACACACACTGAAATACTACACACAGAGAAATACTGCACACACTTAAATACTGCACACACACTGAAATACTACACACACTGAAATACTACACACAGTGAAATACTACACACACACACTGAAATACTACACACAGAGAAGCACTACACACACTGAAATACTACACACACACTGAAATACTGCACACACACACACACTGAAGTACTACACACAGTGAAATACTACACACAGTGAAATACTACACACACACTGAAATACTGCACACAGAGAAACACTACACACACACTGAAATACTACACACACTGAAATATTACACACACACTGAAATACTACACACAGAGAAATACTGCACACACACTGAAATACTACACACACAGAAACACTACACACACACTGAAATACTACACACACAGAAATACTGCACATACTGAAATATTACACACACACTGAAATACTATACACGCACTGAAATACTACACACAGAGAAACACTACACACACACTGAAATACTGCAGACTCACTGAAATACTACACACAGAGAAACACTACACACACACTGAAATACTGCACACTCACTGAAATACTATACACAGAGAAACACTACACACGCACTGAAATACTGCACACACACAGAAATACTACACACACACTGAAATACTGCAAACACACACTGAACTACTACACATGCACTGAACTACTACACACGCACTGAAATACTACACATGCACTGAAATACTACACACACGGAAATACTACAACACACTGAAATACTGCACACACACTGAAATACTGCACACACACTGAAATACTACACACACAGAAACACTACACACACACTGAAATACTACACGCAGAGAAATACTGCACACACACAGAAATACTACACACAGAGAAATACTGCATACACTGAAATACTACACACACTGAAATATTACACACACACTGAAATACTACACACACTGAAATACTACACACACACTGAACTACACACACTGAAATACTACACACGCACTGAAATACTACACACACTGAAATACTGCACACACACTGAAATACTACACACACAGAAACACTACACACACACTGAAATACTACACGCAGAGAAATACTGCACACACACAGAAATACTACACACAGAGAAATACTGCATACACTGAAATACTACACACACTGAAATATTACACACACACTGAAATACTACACACACTGAAATACTACACACACACTGAACTACACACACTGAAATACTACACACGCACTGAAATACTACACACACTGAAATACTACACACACACTGAAATACTACACACACAGAAACACTACACACACACTGAAATACTACACACACAGAAACACTACACACACACTGAAATACTGCACACACAGAAATACTACACGGCAATGAAAATGGACAAAACACCGCCACACGTAAAAGCACAAATGAATCTCACAAACATAATGTTGAGATAAAAAACCAAGACCTGGAAGAGTACATACTGAATATGGAATGGTGATGGACATCAGAACCGTAGTGACCTTCGAAGAAGAGTGAGAGATGACCAGAAAGGGGCAAGAAGGAATGCTCTGAGATGCGGATAAGGTTCTGTCTCTCAATGTGGGTAGTGGTTACTCAGGTATGTTCGCTTATAAAATACCATCATGCTCTGTAACTGTGAATTATGCACTTTTCTGTATATAGGTTATATTTGAACTTTAAAGAAGTTTACTAAAAATATTCATTTAAAAATGTAAAAGGATAAATCAATGACCTAGATAGAGTCCTGCCATTAGGTTTTGACTGTAACCGCTTGTCCTGACTAGCCTGTACTAGCTCGCTCGACCCACCTGCTCTGTGTCTCTCCATATCAGATAATACAAATCCTTACTTACCAGAAAAAAAGAAACCGTTGCAGGCACACAGTTTTTGATTTGAGATTTTTCCTGGTTTTACAACTAATTTAACTAAAACGTTCTCCTCCCCCTTGCCCCTCTCTCCTCCCCCTCGGCCCTGTCTCCCACCCCCTCCCCATTTCCATGCCCATTTCTCTCATCTGCAGACACAGCGAGCAGCGTTTCAGATAGAGTGCAGAGGCAATTATAAAACAGATACTTGTGAAGGCCTCGCTGCCATTTGTACCACTTGAAATATTATCCCTTATGAGTTTTCTCACTGAATTAGTGCCATTTAATGTGTGCATATGGCCAAGGGGAAAATATAAAATTGATCAACGAGAACAGGAAAATTACTCTGGAGAATCTTTGTGGCTTTGTGAATTGTTGCTTGACATTGTGGTTTTACCAGATATAATGGCATGATTTACAATTTACAACAGGGCTTGGGGGATGCACATACAAACATTTTTACTTAAAATACCAGGAGCAGATGGGGGAGAAAACATTCCGACTGGACTCGGTCCAGATGCTGAGGATGTTGCTGTACTGCGCTCCTACATGGAGGCATAAATAACCCCAGCTCCTCATCCACAGAAATGCCAGAGTCACCACAGAGGTGATCCAGACCGTTGCTAAACACAAAATAATTTCCATATGTCACATTATGTTGAAGTATATGTGCTGCGGCCTGTGGCCCTGCTAGTCTCTTCTTCTGGGAAGAGCTGGTGTCCTAGTTATTCATGATATCGCACCAAAAAAGTATGCAATTGCAGCATGAAGGCAAAATTCCAGAGTAGCTGGGATGCTAATAATTATCCCACTTTCTAGCTTTGTTTCATTGTGCAGTTCTGCCCACGCTGGAAATGGAGCAATGTCACCTTTTGGACTGATAAATAAGAATTGTGATAGACTATAAAGATCCCTAGACCTGTTTAAACCAAACAACAGTTTAGCTTAATTAGTAAAGAATGTCTGCCTTGAGCATTGTGCTCTTTTAAAGAACTGTCCATAAGGGATCAGACTGACAACAACGACCAGAAAGATTAGCTGAGAATCTTAGGGGGCAGTGAGTTTATGTTAATGGTGGTGGAATAACTTGGAAAAGGATAGCAAGCATGGTTGCACAACTGGAAGAATGTAATCAGTGTCACTGAATTGTATGTGTAGAAATTGTTGAATTGGTGTATGTTTTGCTGTGTGTATTTTCATCCAAAAAAAACAAAAATCCTTAGACCTGGATCCTAGTCTCAGAGCTTCCTGAAATAGCTGTGTGACATGTGACAAGTCCCTTACCTGATCAAGACCTTGGCTTCCCCATCAAAAAACCTAGTGGAAGATGATTGTTGTTGTTATGTGCTGTGGATTTTATATTTTTCCCTTGGCCATATGCACACATTAAATGGCACTAATTCAGTGAGACAACCCATAAGGGATAATATTTCCAGGGGCACAAATGGCAGCGAGGCCTTCACAAGTATCTGTTTTACAATTGCCTCTGCACTCTGCCTAAAGCGCTGCTCACTGTGGTTACGAGTGACATGGACATCTGACAGCCATTTTGATCTTTTCTTTCTTTGCTGTCTTTTTCATGACCTCTTGCTTTCTTCATGTATGATGATTAGGTGAGGCTAAGGCCAACCTGACTCTAAGTAGCCTGTAGTGGTTTCAACAGAGCTGCCTCGTCCTCTGAGATTGCTACCTTCCCAGGCATGTTGGCCTCACAATAATTACTCTTCATTTCAAAAATTTCAATTTTCTACTTCCTGTTGAACTCCAATTTCAGTAGCAGATGGCAATGGTTCTAAAAGCAATAAAGAAATTAAATAAGCAACAAAGATGTTAACTAAGAAAGGAAAGCAAGATTTGCCAGAGATAAACTGCAGCATAATCTACTTATAATCAATTGAAAGTTGGCTGTATTTCCAATTATCTGGGTATTAGTAGGATGCTCTTCTCCTCTGAGGAAAGGCCTGAAGGAAATAAGATAAAATTAAAATGCAATGGGAGGGATAGTGGTTAGAGATAGGGAAGAACTTCAGGACGTTGTTCAAACTAGAACTCACTAGAGACTCGCTACATGGACCCTGTTTTGTAGTACCTGCTCTGCATGTCCAGTTTTTCCCAAGTCTGTGTTGATGGGTTACCATCTATCTGTCAGTTTCTTGTACTGTGGTGACTTGCATGTTGCTGTGATGCTGGAAGCTATGCCACCAGTGTTTCAAATACCCATGGTGGACAAATTTCGGCGGAGCTTCCAGACTAAGACAGACTAGGAAGAAAAACCTGGTGATCTACTTCTGAAAACTAGCCAATGAAAACTCCATCGATCACTACAGAATATTATCTCATATAGTGCTGGAAGACGAGCCCCCTAGGTGAGAAGGCATCCAAAATCCCCAGTTGGCTGCAACTATGGGCTAGAGCATGCCAACAATTGTGGAGACAGCACAGGACCCAGCAGTGCTTCATTCTATTGTACTCGGGGTCGCCGTCTCGGGGTCGCCGTGAGTCAGAGCTGGCTTGACAACAAGTAACAACATGTTGGTGGGGAAGGGGTGATGAAAATAAAATTCTCAAAAGAACTGTACTTGTTTAAAAAAAATGCATTTAGTCATATGACATTTGTTAATAAAAATGTAGGGGGAAAGAAGCAAAGTCAAAGACAACCTGTTATGGATTGAATTGTGTCTTCCCCAAAAGATATGTATCAACTTGGCTAGGCCATAATTCCCAGTACTGTATGATGGTCCACCATTCTGTGATCTGATGGGATTTTCTAACGTGTTGTAAATCCTACTTCTATGATGTTAATGAGGTAGGACTTGACCTACAAGATTAGGTTGTGTCTTAAAGCAATCTTTTGAGATATAAAAGAGAGATGTGAGCAGGGAGACAAGGGGACCTCATACCACCAAGAAAATAGTGCCAGGAGTAAAGCGTGTCCTTTGGACCCAGGGTTCCTGCGGGGTGAAGCCCCTAGACTGGGGAAGATTGATGGCATGGAGCTTCCTCCAGAGCCGACAGAGAGAGGAAGCCTTCCCCTGAAGCTGGCACCCTGAATTCGGATGTCTAACCTCCAAGACCATGAGAGAATAAATTTCTGTTTGTCAAAGCCACTCATTTGTGGTATTTCTGTTAGAGCAGCACGAGATAACTAAGACACTGCCACTCCAAGAAAGTTAGGAATTGCTGCGTTATGAAACCTCCTTCCCTGGGGAAATTTTGAAAAGAGACCCCCTAGAGGCCCCTGGAGAATGGTGGTTCTGCTTGGAGCCAGGTGAAAGATAAGATGACCTTGCCCCTAACATATGACTCTCACTTGGGGCTAAGCGAGAGCTTGCCCCAGGCAGCTTATCATCCTCTCTGCAAGGGTGACTGTTAGTGAAGAGGAAGCCTGTGAAGGGCCTCTGAGAGACTGAGGCAGAAAAACAGTTCCCTGCTCTTCTGCACTGACTGCCCAGCAACTCACAGGTCATCCTTACCTCACCTCAGCCGTGCAGGGATGGTGGTGAACACTGACTGCCCGAGGGACTCGCAGGTCATCCTCACCTCACCTCAGCCATCCAGGGATGGTGGTGGGCACTGACTGCCTGAGGGACTCACAGGTCATCCTCACCTCAGCCATGCAGGGATGGTGGTGAACACTGACTGCCCGAGGGACTCACAGGTCATCCTCACCTCAGCCGTGCAGGGATGGTGGTGAACACTGACTGCCTGAGGGACTCACAGGTCATCCTCACCTCACCTCAGCCATGCAGGGACGGTGGTGGACACTGACTGCCTGAGGGACTCACAGGTCATCCTCACCTCACCTCAGCCGTGCAGGGATGGTGGTGAACACTGACTGCCCGAGGGACTCACAGGTCATCCTCACCTCAGCCGTGCAAGGATGGTGGTGAACACTGACTGCCCGAGGGACTCACAGGTCATCCTCACCTCAGCCGTGCAGGGATGGTGGTGAACACTGACTGCCCGAGGGACTCACAGGTCATCCTTGCCCCACCTCAGCCGTGCAGGGATGGTGGTGAACACTGACTGCCTGAGGGACTCACAGGTCATCCTCACCTCAGCCATGCAGGGATGGTGGTGAACACTGACTGCCCGAGGGACTCACAGGTCATCCTTACCTCACCTCAGCCATCCAGGGATGGTGGTGGACACTGACTGCCTGAGGGACTCACAGGTCATCCTCACCTCAGCCATGCAGGGACGGTGGTGGACACTGACTGCCTGAGGGACTCACAGGTCATCCTCACCTCACCTCAGCCATGCAGGGACGGTGGTGGACACTGACTGCCTGAGGGACTCACAGGTCATCCTCACCTCAGCCATGCAGGGACGGTGGTGGACACTGACTGCCTGAGGGACTCACAGGTCATCCTCACCTCACCTCAGCCATGCAGGGACGGTGGTGGACACTGACTGCCTGAGGGACTCACAGGTCATCCTCACCTCACCTCACCTCAGCCATGCCGGGACGGTGGTGGGCACTGACTGCCCGAGGGACTCACAGGTCATCCTTACCTCACCTCAGCTGTGCAGAGATGGTGGTGAACACTGACTGCCTGAGGGACTCACAGGTCATCCTCACCTTAGCTGTGCAGGGACGGTGGTGGACACGGACTGCCTGAGGGACTCACAGGTCATCCTCACCTCACCTCAGCCGTGCAGGGATGGTGGTGGACACTGTCGGCCCAAGGGACTCACAGGTTATCCTCACCTCAGCCGTGCAGGGACGGTGGTGGACACGGACTGCCCATCCTCAGTGCCTACAGGGCAGCTCCGCCCCTGACAGAGGAGACGGTGGGTGCCACAGCTGTGAAGACCAGGGACTAAAACTCCCAAGGCACACAGACCCTGAGAGCACCGTTTTTCCCCTTACCTCTGTTCCTGGATGTTGTTGGTTGATTTCATCTGCTCAGCATCCCAGACTTCCAGGGAAGAGGAAGAAATCTGTAATGGCAGCTAACGAGTTACGTGAACCTTGCCAAACAGAAATTTAAAATTTGTAGCAGATCACAAGATAAATGAGTTGTAGCAGATTTTGTGGTTAACATCAAAACATCTGGGAACATCTCATTTTGACACAAAAAGATTTCTTGAATGCACTTGTTCCCTTGTGACTTAGGCAAATCGCTTCCCTTCTCCAGTCTCTAGCTATTTGCACCAGAATCTTTCATCGAGTATTTAGGTACTGTACAAAAAATGATATAATGCAAAAGGATTTAATAGAAATAAATACTTTCAGGAGTCATAGTAAAGGAAAAACTACGATTATAAACACAGACAGAAAATAATAAAATTTTGCTGGCATTAGCTCATAAAATAGAAGCCATTTCATCCTATTCAGCCAACGGTGATGAGCTGTAATTTGGTCTTTGAGCTTCCTACCATCCAAGACAAAGAAGAAAACAGGGTCAGCTATAAAATTCAGGGTGTATATAAGATGCAGGGGAAGCCAAATTTTTCCTTAAACAGAGACCTGGCAGGAATTCTTAGAGGTTCTGTATAAACAAGGCATCTATGGAGCCCTGGTGGTGCAGCAGTTAAGAGCTCGGCTGCTAACCAAAAAGTCAGCTGTCTGAATCTACCACCTGCTCCTTGGAAACCTTATGGGACAGTTCTACTCAGTCCTATAGGGTCACTATGACTCGGAACCGACTCAGCAGCAACGAGTTTGGTTGGTTTTTTGGTATATATGGTGCAGTGACAGCATCTTCCACAAAAATTCCCAAAACCTAAGAGCTACTTGTGGCTGTTAAGGTCCTTGATTTCCCTACAGATAAAATAGGGCAGATATCCTAGGTCGGCCAAACTCTTTCAGGGGGATATTATGAAGATAAAAAGAACTGGCTGTTGGAAGCCTGGGCACTATAAGGTGGCAGGCATTTGGTTGAGGTGGGGTCACAAATGAAGTCATGTCATGCCCCCACCATGGAAAAGCCTGGCCAGCTTGGTAAGGTATTCAGCACTACTGCGTGAGTCCTGAGACCTCATCTCTTACCTGCGTAGGAAACACACTTGCCCTTTATTTACCACTCCGAGTTCAATGAAGCAGGGGCCACGCCCAGCCTCAGTGTTAGCTATAAGGCCTCTCCCCATCACACGCACACAGTAGGTAGTTTGTAATGCTTTGCTGGATGATAGAATGAACATGCAAACCTCTCATCCTAATACTTTAGTATTAGCTATTTATATCATAGTTATAGAATATTATATTTAAAATATAAAATTATATTATGTTTTTTATAATTCTGAACAGACCCCCCCAAACTTCAATTAATTAAAGATAAATAATTAAACACGCTTAGGTGGGGGAAGGTTGGCAAAGCCCCCTCGCGTTGTGTGACCACCTTGGCACCAAAATGGTTAGTCTTTAAAATGAGTGTTTAAAAACTACATATTAATAATTAAACTTTGGCTCAAAAAAAAAAAAATGCACATAGTCAAAATCTATCACTGCATCAACCCTAGAAGACTCCATTTTGACATGCTAACCTCATATTTGGAATCCCTGGGTGGCGCAAACAGTTAATGCGCTCAGCTACTAACCAAAAGGCTGTAGATTCAAGTCTACCCAGAGGTGACTAGGAAGAAGGCCCTGGCAATCTGCCTCCAAAAAATCAGCATTGCAAATTATACTGTGCAGTTATACTGTGACATACATGGGGTTGTCATGAGTCAGAATCAACTTGATGGCAACTTTAAAAACAAAAAATCTTTCATTTAAATGGCAGAAGCCATCAGCTGAACTAACCAACCGTGAGGTGGTGGATATTGGTGTCTGCACAGGCGCAGTTTACTAACTGGAAAAAGACATTAAGTCATTAGACGTTAGTGCCAGACGATGTGTGGCCATTCTGTTTCAAAATTTTTAACAGGAACACTTTGCTCAAATAAAATTGACGTAGAAGGAGATACAAATAAAAGCTGAGCTACTCGAGTTGAGGGGGTAGGGGACCCCAACAACTCACTCAGTCCACACCAAAATCCGCTCTACCTGCTCTCCCAAACACGCACACGGCAGCTGCCCAGCCCCGTGAGGACATGACCCGGTGCAGCCTCCTGTCCCAGGTCAGGGAGGAGGAGAAAAGGAGGGGGACTGAGACTCACCGACGGTCACCCAGTCTTAACACACAGAGAAGCCCCCCAGCTGCCGGGCTGAACCAGAAAAACCCATTGCCATCCAGTAGATTCCGACTCATAGAGACCCTACAGGACAGAGTAGGACTGTTCCATAGGGTTTCCAAGGAGCGCCTGGTGGATTGGAACTGCTGACCTTTTGGTTAGCAGCCGAGCACCTAACCACTGTGCCACCAGGGCCCCTAAGCTGAACAAAGGGGGGCTATTTAGGTCCTGGTACCAGAAGAAACTGAGGCAGAAGGAGTGGTGACAAGTTAAGGGGTCACTGTGCCCATCAGGGAGCCTTGGTAGCACTGTGGTTAAGAGTTCAGCTGCTAACCAAGAATCCAGCAGTTCGAATCCACCAGCTGCTCCTTGGAAACCCCATGGGGCAGTTCTACTCTGTCCTGTGGGGTCACTATGAGTTGGAATCGGCAACGGGTTTGGTGGATTTTGGTGGCCATTGGAGCAGTCACACACCTGGTGACACAGAAGGTCGTGTCCCTGATGTCTTAGTCCCGGGAAAGACCACGCATTGGTCAAAGGCAGCATCTCCACCCACACGGGAAAGCTGGGAAAACCAACCACAGAGAGGAAAAGATTAGTGGAGAACTCCACTCCAAACCGTCTTGGGGGAATCTTTACTCCCCTTGGTGACACCCTCCAGGCCAGGCCTCAACCCCCAGCCCAAGCGTCCAGGGTGGAGTCCGCATGAAGCCCCGGCCTTTCCCCGGTCACCAACCTTCAGCACTCACTGTTGTTGCTGCCATCACACAGCAGTGAGGGCAGTCCTGAACAGACCCCAGAACTCCGACTAATTAAAGACGAAGAATTAAACACGCTGAGACGGGGGAAGGTTGGCAGAGCCCCTCTGTGCTGTGTGACCACCTTGGCACCAAAATGGTTAGCGACCATATCCCTCCATCACTCTCCTCTCATTGTGGTGGAGAGCTCTTGAGAACGTTATTAGCTGGGTGTGCGCCTTGCCGTTTTTCCACACGAGGCAGATGGGTAATTACGAAGCTAATAGTCTGATTGAGAGAAATCAGATGCAGTGGTTTGCCCAATTAGATGATACATTAGCTTCCTTCTTTGTAAGCAGCTAATGTGTGAAGCAAAGTGGTATTTTCGAGGGTCAGAATCCTTAAACAAGTGCCGAGTTGCGGATTATTGTATCTCTCTTTTTTTTTTCTAATGGAGGAAAAGTGCTAAGTCTTCATTACTAAAAGCATAGAAAATGCAAATCAGCTTCTGAAACAAAAGGGAGAAGGGACAGGCGAGAATATTTGGTGTCCGATGTGTCAACCTACAACATCAATTACATTGAAATGCAATGCGTGGCAGCCTCATCAAGGATAGTATAATTGTAATAATTGCGTGCTTTTGTTGGTGAGCTGCTGCTGTTGTTATTTGTCAACCATTTGTTCCTCTCTATTGTCAAGAGGGGGAAAGACTTTTTTTTAATGTAACTGCGAGATTGTGTAGGTAATGGGTGAGTGGGCGGCTGTCCTCAGAATGTGGACGCGAGGTCTTGCTCCCCTGCTCTGCAGTGGCTCCTCGGTGGCCCCGGCTGGTTCCTGAGAAGGCTATTCGAGCTTGGGGCAGTAAGGGACATAGTGGTGGCCATGCCGGGGTAGACTTTAATCTCTGCCCGCGTCCCTCGTGTCCTGGGCAGCGGCGAGTTGAGTGACAGGCCTGAGGAGCCTGGGAGGAAAGCTGAGCTGCTGGTAAGCCTTCTCCTCCTTCCCAAAACCCACTGCCATCTAGCCAGTTCCGACCAGTAGTCACCCCGTAGGACAGACGAGAGCCACCCCATGGGGTTTCCAAGGCTGTAATCTTTATGGGAGCCGACTGCCACGTCTTTCTTCTGTGGAGCTACTGGTGGGTTCAAACCACTGAACTTCCGGCTAGCAGCCGAGTGCTTTAACTGCTGCGCCACCAGACCTCCTCTTTCTCCTCCTGAGCAAATACAAAGGTGGAAAGGAGAGAGGAGGTGGGCTGCTCCCCCAAGCTCTCCGCCTCATTCATTCGGCTTCATCAAGCCTGGGCCTAACGCAGGACTTGTTCTGTTTTTGTAAATGACCATTGACTGCAAAACCCTCTGGAAAGAAGGGGAGCAGAATGAAAGACGGGGTACCCAATGAACGCACCAAGGTGCCGAGGGGAGCCACCGGCCCTGAGGGCCCTCACTAGGGTGGGGGGGGGCGACGTCAGCCTCTCCACAGCTTCACTGTCCCCAGCGTCTAACACGGGGCTCTGAGAAGCCCTGGAGAGACACCACACCCAGAATGCTCCCGTCTTGGCAGATGGAAGGAGCTCTCAAAATGCTCTAAGTTATGTAAACACGTTTCCTTCGCTCTCCCTCCTTGCTGCCCACATTTTTTTTCCCGTGTGTATAGATGTCTCCTAAGATCTAGTTACAGGGAAGGAAGAAGAGAAAACGTCAGCTTAATAGCCAACTCTGGAAAGAAAACAAAACACACACACACACTCACACTCACACACACTCACATCCCACACACACACCACATACACGCACACCACACACACTCACACCACACACACGCACACACACACTCACAGACACACACACACACCACACACACGTGCACGCACACACACTCACAGACACTCACACACACACACACACACCAAAAACTAAACGGATGCTCACAGAGAGCCGAAGCTGAGCTGAAAAATTCTTGGGAGCAGCTCTCAGCGTTCAGATGAGATAAGAGGTTTATTTTCTCACTTCACTCGGTTTTGCCAATAGGTTGAAACAGAAGGACAATGGAAATGGGCTACAGCATTTAACAGAGCTGTTAAATCTCATTCTCCACGGCTAAAAAAGAACAATCCCAGGCTACCTTGACCAAGGAGAGGCTTCATGGGCTGTGGGAGACTTTGCGTGTATCCCTGACAATCCTGTACATACTCCAAAACTCACACTAATTAAAAGCAAATAATCAAATACATTCAATTTGAAAAGTTGGCAAACTCGCGGGTATTATTGCGTTAGCACCTTGGCATGGAAACGCTTGCAGCACGCTAATCTCCTTGTGCAGGAGAGCTTTTGAGCTTGCTGTTCACCCAGCCCATGTGCCCTCTTCCCCTCCACCCCCCCTCGGACCTCCTTCCCCACCACGCCCCGCCTCGCCCCCTCCAACCACCCGCACTGCAGCCAGCGAAATAAGCAGAGGGATCCTGTGTGCCTGAGATGGGCACGTGCTTGCATTTGGATCTGACAGGTTTGGTAGGCGAGGACGCTGGCCTCTTACTTCTCCACTTAGAGAGAGAAGGTTAGGGAGGTACTGCAGTTTTTAAATAAAGTTTGCAGCCGTGAACCTTGGCTAAGCCACACCCTGTCACCGTCCTTACCCCACCCCCCGATGCCACCCCCGGGGTACTCTCCTTGTCAAACTAGTGGCCAAATGTGAGCAATGAACTGACAGGACACAAGGAAGCCTCCAGACCGAGCGCCACCCGCCGCCCCTGGAATTGGAGTTTCTTAGGGGCTGGCGGAGGGACGAGAGAAGAGTCGTCCAGAGAAATGCAAACCCCCTGCCTTCAAGGACGGGCTGAGATGAGCCCAGACCGGCCAGAATTTTTCTGGCAGAACTGCTACCTGCAGCAGGTTTCTCTTTCATCCTGGGCCTCTGCCAATCACAGCCTCCCCGCACCCAGGGCTCGGAGGAAGATGGGCTGCTTGTCCTCAGCTCCAAACAAAAGAAAAACAAAGTCACATTCAGCTGCCTGACACTCATGTCAGACGGAAGCGGCGCAGTCACGCAGGCAGGGCATCAGCTGGTTCTGGGAGGCCAAGAGCACACACGTGAAGCAGGACCAGGGGCTGAGGGGCTTTAGGGAGCGAGTGCTTGAAGAGGCCCTGGGCACACCTTGCTGGGAGGCTCTCCTTTGGCTGTGGGCGTGGAGGCCCAGAGGGCTATCCAGCAAGTCCAACAGGTCCTTGGTCACAGTAATTAACCACGAGCATCAACCTATTGGTACTTTTATTACTTCAGGCAGAATATTTTGAGGACAACAACAGGCAAGGGTCTTGGTTGAATCCTCACTGGTGACTGCGGAGCCAGTACACATCACGTGTTGGACCGTTATTGCCAACTCTGCCCTCTCCCATTCCTTGTCCTCCATCCTAGTCTAGTCCGTGGGCCTCATCCGGATCCTGGCAGTGCTAAAATGACCCCTTCTTTCCTTGTCAGGGTCCTGCTGATTGTTTCATTCAGTATTCAATTACTCATTCGACAAACATTATTAAGTAATAAGGTTATTTCGGTATTGTAACAGGCCCTAAGAATACAAAAATGAATGAGGTTAGCCTCAGTCCTCAAAGACTTAGCATCTAGCAGAGGAAGAAGACGTGTTTGAAAATAGTAAGTGCAACCCCGTGAGGTTAGCACTATAACCACAGTAGGCACCGAGAAATGGGCTATGCAGGGAGGGGGCTCCAGACTCTGCCAGAAAGGACTGTAAAGCTTCTCCTTAAACAACAACAACAGCAAACAGTTGTCACTAAGTGCACTATGACTCACAGGGACCCCACGTGTGTCAGAGTAGAACTGGGCACCATAGCGTTTTAAATGGCTGATTTTATGGGAGTAGATCGCCAGGGCTTTCTTCCTAGGTGCCTCTGGGTGGGCTCGAACCTCCAACCTTTCAGTCAGCAGCAGAGCATGTTAACCATTTGCACCAAGCTGCTCCCATTTGGGGTTCTCACTCTGAGCCTCAGTACCTCATCTGCGAACAGGAATGATGTCAACGTTCCTCTGTGCTCACGGAACTGCTGTGAAGCCTCGTTTGTTGAGTACGTGCAGGTACCTGGCACCACACTGGGCCCTTTAGCTCATCAAATGTCCCAGGAAAACAGTAAAATAGACATTTACCACCAACGTCCAACGAGGAGAGAGGGTTAACGGAACTGATGGACTTCCCACAGTCACGTAGCTAGTAAATTGGAAAGCCAGGGTTTGAACACAGACCTGTAAGAATTTTTAGCCCATGTTTTTTCCTTTACGGTAATAGTTCGTGGACTCTAAAAGTTGGCAGTTTAAGCCCACCCAGAGGTGCCTCAGAAGACAGGCCTGGCGATCTGCTTCTGAAAGGTCACAGCCTTGAAAACCCCATGGAGCAGTTCTGCTCTGCTCACGTGGGTGGCCCTGAGTCGGAATCGACTCCACTGCAGCTAACAACAGCCGCCTGTGGGCTGTAAAGTCCCATTCAAATTAAGTGGCTGCCAACTGAAACACAGGCCTAGGGAAGAGAGGGGTCAGCAAGGCACAGTGAGAAAGATGCTTCTCTGGGGCTTCGAGAATGGGCGTTTGTGGGGCCTGGAAAGAGGGCAGGGAGCAGAGAGCCGGGAGCCCTGTTTCTTCTCTCCGGCCATCCGTCCCCTGCTCCCACTCACCCATCCAGCTGACTCCCCTAAGAACTTGACCCAGGCTGTATGGCTTTCGTTTGTTTTGTTTTAAGCGTTACTGGACCTTTATCGGCTTCCCCGGCAGCTGCTTTAGGGTTGATTTCACAGTAAATTTCAGATGAGAGGCGTCAGTGAGCCCAGGGCTTGGGCCCCTGGTCACCCCTGCACCCCACAGAGCATGCCTGCACACTCTCCTCCACTGTGTTCTTTTGGGGGCCTAGAGTGCTACCCTGAAGGCTCTGAGGAAAACAGGCCAGCTCTTGGGCTGGAGACAGATGGATTTAAACGACGCAAGGGCAGAGCTGCCCAGCCCGACTGGCGTGGAAGCCCAGGGACCCAGGAAACCACATCTCCTCTTCCAGGTCCCAGCTGGTGGTGAGATTAAGCAAGGGCTTTGCAAAGGAACTCCAGGAAAATCCTGATAAATTGAAGAGCAATCGACGAGGCACTCCGGCTCCCTCCCTGAGCTCCACCTAGCCCCCCAAATTTTCATCAAATCTTTCCTTTTCTCCCCCTCAGTTAAGCCTATGCGTGGATGAAATGTTTCTGTGCATTAAAGAAAATCAATGAAAACATCTCAAAAACAATTTCAAGCTCCTCTTCCTCCCGTGGGGTGGCAGAGTCGGAGCCTGCTGGGCTGGCGGGGGGTACCAGGGAGAGCCAGCCCCGGGGGGGTGGCAGAGTTCCACCAGAACAAAGCCAGCCACAGCCCCTGGCCACTGCATCTCGCTTCTCCCCCCGACAGAAGACACTGTTCACAAAGCTGGCCAGCCCGGGAAATGCTCTCTCCCTATGTCCCTTTACTTTCGGTCTTCAGCTGTAACAGGTTGGAAAAAAACCCGTTGCCATCAAGTCCATTCCGGCTCATAGCGACCCTACAGGTCAGAGCAGAACTGCCCCACAGGGTTTCCAAGGCTGTCATCTTTATGGAAGCAGACGGCCACGTCTCTCTCCTGCAATCTGTGCCCCTGACCCCAGGGTCAGGCATCGTGGGCTGCCACGGGGTGTTAGCATTACAACCAGTTGGGGAGCCAGCTAGTGGAAACACACAGGCTTTGGTGCCGGTGGATCCAGGTCTGAATGTCAGCTCTGCCACTAACGAGCTGTGCAACTTTGCTCCAGTCACTTAGTCTCTCTGAGCCTCAGGTTCCTCATCTTCAAAGTCAGGATAGTCACACAGATCTCGTGTGATTATTGTATTCAACGAGATACTAATACACAGGACCCAGCACATATTGTTATTGTTATTGTCATATCTTACTCATGGTATCCCAGGTACAACAGAGTAAAACGCAGCCTGTCCCGCACCATCCTCGCGGTGGCTGGCATCATGGAGTCTAGTAGGACAACACTCCGTTGTGATCCATAGGGTTTTCATTGGCTAATTTCCAGAAGCAGATTGCCAGGCCTTTCTTTCTAGTCTGTCTTAGTCTGGAAGCTCCACTGAAACCTGTCCACCATGGGTGACTCTGCTGGTGTCTGAAATACCAGTGGCCTAGCCTCCAGCATCACAGCAACATGCCAGCCACCACGGTATGTACGACAAACTGATGGATGGGTGGTGGAGGACCCAGCACATAGTAAGTACTTAATAAATAGTTGACCGTTGCTATTGTTTTTATCACCAAGGAAAGAGCAAGGCCAGGCATTGTGCCCATGGGCCCCCAGCTAACAGGAGCCCCACAGGGCAGACAGAGCCGGACAATGTGATCAACCTGGTCGGAGCCCCGACTCCCTGCTGGCTGAGGGGGGCCCTCAGCAGCACCCGCCTGAAGATCGTCATCTTTGGAGGTGAAGAGTCGGGCACTACAGCCTTCTGTACATGAGCGAAGAGATTGATTTCTAACAACAAAAGCGGACACGCTGGTGCAGTCAGGGTGGGGGGTGGTAGCGGGGGAGGAGGGGGCAGTCACCCTGCCGCAGATGTCTTGGCTGGGAGAGAAAGTTCTAGAGAACACGCCATGGGTTGGGGAATAGGGGGCTTGGGCTCAATTCAGAACAGACCAGCTCCCTTCCAGACATGAAACGAGAACAGCATCCAGAGGGATCCCCAGGAGACCCCGAGAGCCAGGCCTGGCAGCCCAGCTGCATGGGGCTCGGGGAGCCGGGGGGCTTGGCCTGGCCCGGAGAGCAGAGTTGCTTCACCTGGGAGGCCTAGGAAACCCTCACCCCAGAGGAGGAAAAAGAAGATGGGACTTCTCCTGGGGTCGGAACAGGACCCCGGCGGCCAGAGACAATGTTTCCAAGAGCTTCAACAACCGCAGCCCTGTTGATGAGGGAACTCAACACCCTGGAGATCGGCGTGTGAAATCTGTGCTGGGGAACACAGCCCTCATTTAGCACAGAAAGTGCCTCACTATCTACGTGTGAAAGCTTTTTTAACACTGTTCCCTGCTCCCCACATGGCGAACTTCACCCGAATTAGGAGGGACGAATGAACAAGGCCCCAGCAATGAGGAAATGAGAGCAAACTCCAGGGGCTGATCCCAGACGCAGGCAACCAGGCACCAGGGCAAGCAGGACAGAGAGCTGTCAGCCTCCCCTCGCATGCAGGGACCCTCAGTCCGCAAACGCTGCCCCCAGGGTGAAACTGTGCGCCCTCTCAGGGGAGGCAATCACAGCGCCGATAATTAAAATAACAATAATACTGTTGTTGCTACATGGAGTTGTCCTCCGACTCACGACAACCCCCCAGTTCCAGAGCAGAACTGCTCCATGGGATTTTCTCGGCTGTAATCTTTACAGAACCAGTTCGCCAGGCCTTTTCTTCCTCAGCACACTGGGTGGGCTCGAACCGCTGACGTTCAGGTTAACAGTGGATCACAAACCACCTGTCCCACCTAGGCTCCTTAGCAATAATAATGAGCAGTACCATTTATTGTGCACTTACTGTATGCCAGGCGATATTAAGTACCTTGCATGTATTATTTCAGTTAATCCTCCCCAACGTTCTATAAGTAGGTGTCTACGTCTATTTACAGTTGACAAAAGGAGAGTCAGAGACGTTGTCTTTTGCCCAAGGTCACACAGGAAGATCCAAATGTCAACTGCTCCTCAAACAAGGCCACGTTCCTCAGCATCACCCTCGCTTCTCCAGAGCAAGCTGAGGAGCTGAGGTGAATGAAGGGTGGGAGTCGAGAGCTCCCTCAAATGGGAAGCTGCAGGGAGGCTCCCCTGCAGGCTGTGGGGCTTGGCCCTTTCCCCGGGTTAGAGAGCTGGTAGCCCCGATGGCTTCACGCCACGAAGATTTATGGGGCCAGAGAATCACCAACTCATAGACGCCAGGTCTGGAAGGGAATCTAATGGCTGACACCACCACCCTCATGGACAAACGGAGGCTCAGACAGTCCAAACCAAGTCACAAAGCAAGTTACGTTAATAAAACAGGCAGGACCCAACCAGCCTGTGTCCGCTCTGTGTCATCACAAAGACTTCCAGAAAAGGAGCTAACCTCTCCAGGCCTACTTCTATCCCCACCTCTAGCTAGTCCTGTCCAAAGTGAAGGAACCCCTTCCAAAAGGAGGCCTCATTTGTTTGGGTGTCCTGCTCCAGCTCCAGGACCAACTCCCATCTACCTCTACCCTTCTTGCCCCATTTGTCAGCCTCCTTTAAATGCAACTCTCCTTGACTACAGCCCCCTAGCCCCCTTCCTGCACCGCCTCCCCTCCAGCCGAGCCCCAGCTGGTCCCCGCCACCCCGGGTCTGGGGGCTGCGCCTTCCCCCATCTCTTTCCTTTCAGACCCCCCCATCAGCCTCGCATCAGGAGGTGAGGAAGCTCAATGCAAAGACGTTCAGAATGTTTATCTCGGTTATTGTATTATTTACAGCAACTCTGCGCTGTGCCCTGGGCGTTGCGTGGTCTGAAAGATGCTATACAAACTAGAATTGTGTGCATTGTTTGTTCCTCCACATCCAGCGAGAAAGAACCAATCTAGTAATCACTGTTTTTGCTCCTCAAATCAGGGACGTTCCATTTTGCGTGCGCAGTGACTAATGTGAGAATGAAGATTCGGAGCCAACGTATAAGGAGCTGAGAGGCAGCGGGGAGATGGGGGACAGACGTGGAGGTGAGGTCCATGAGCCCAGACAATGGCCCACCCAGGGGTCGGGGAGTGCCACATGGCACGTCTGTTCCCGGCAGACAGAACAGGCTGCGCGGGCGCTTTGCCCCAGACCTGCACGTCCTCAGCTGTAGTCTGCCTGCTGCACCCCGCCACCGGGGCTTCACCCCAAGTTCAAGTTCTCTAGAGCTGGAGCTGACCCTCTGCAGAACATGAGCTAGAGAAGGGGAGCAGGGAGGGGAGGGAGGGTCACCTAGGGCTGTGGGTCACCAGGGTCAGTGTCACCCCCCATGGACCGCCTCCTGTACCAGACCATACAGAATCCTTAGGAATCTCTATCAACAATGCTAATTATAGAACAGCATGTGATAACTGTAGCTGTAAATTGCTTACTGGAATATTGCTTGGATTACATGAGTACTAACAACTAAATTATTTTGTAAAATCTTTCCACATTGAATTACAGCATTATTAGTAACTGAGCTGAAGTCTTTTTTGATTTTTATCCTTTTCCTTTAATCACTACTTCATTCTCAAAACAAGTTATTGACATAACTTCACAAATACTAATTACCACAGTACTGTAGCCAAAACACCAGAAAATTTGACAAATCAGCGACTATAAAAACACTCACACGCAGCAATGTAAACAACAGCGCGTGCTTGTATCACGCAGACAAAACCACGCGATTCAGAGCGTCATTGTAATTGACAACTCTGGCCAGAATGTGTTTGAAGGTTCAAAGAGTCAATTAGCATAGAGTGTTAGTCTTGTAGGTGTATTGACACATGTATGCTGGGCTTATAAAGAATGTTTTTGTTATTATAACTAACTACAGGGCTGTTGTATTAGGTGCCGTTGAGTCAGTTCCCACTCATAGAGACCCCATGTACAACAGAACGAAACACTGCCTGGTCCTGTACCATCCTCACAATCATTGCTGTGTTTGAGCCCATTGTTGGAGCCACTGTGTCAGTCCATCTCGTTGAGGGTCTTCCTCTTTCTCCCTGACCCTCTACTTTACCAAGCATGATGTCCTTCTCCACGGACTGGTCCCTCCTGATAACATGTCCAAACTACAGGGATATTTTTATTAAAAATGATAAATTTCCGCTGAAACATGGCACCAAAAGTTTACAGACAGTCATTCTGACGTCATCCCTCTGACAGTGTCACCTGATGTGGTCCACACTCCCCACGCCCCCGCGTAATGCCACTGACACAGGGTAAGATGACCACGCACAGATCCACGACCTTCGTCCAGGACAAGGGCAGAGGGCATCCCGGCGCTCAGAAGCCATCGGCTGGTTCCAGCACTATCATCCCGTTGATCAATGGATTTGGACTGCTAACCAAAAGGTTGGAGGGTCAAGTCCACCCAGAGGTGCCCAAAGCCGGCCTGACCAGTCTACGTTCAGTCATAGCTGAGGCACGACACATCCTGGGTGGACGGCCGATCTGTGACAGAGACGAGGCCTGCGTAAGCAAGTTCACCAGAACGGCTTCCTTGGGAAAGGCTGATTCTCCTCATGGTCTGGCCTCAGTTTATTTTTCCAGTGGCCCTCATTTCCATCACCCTCTTGTTCCCCTTTCCCCTGCCCACCCACCCAAGGATCCACCCTATAATCCCCCTGCATTTCCCTGGCTAAGCCAGGCACCCTCGTCACCCACATCTTCTCCCTCGACCTGTCCAAATCCTATGCACTCTTCAATGTCCAGTTCAGAAGTCACGTCCTCTGTTAAACCTTCCGTAGCCCCCTACCCCATAGCAAGACTAGCCAATCACCACTGAGCCCCACAGCCTCGATGGTGTCCCTGCGGCAATTATTTCAGAGTCCCTGGATGGTGCAAATGGTTAACATGCTCAACTGCTGAACGAAAGGCTGGAGGTTCCACTCGACACAGAGGCACCTCGGAAGAAAGGCCTGGTGATCTACTTCCAAAAAATCAGCCACTGAAAACCCTGCAGGGCACAGTTGTTCTGTGACACACATGGGCTCGCCATGAGTTGGAGTTGACTCGTCAGCCACTAGTTTTTCGGCTCTTATCCCCACCTGACTCATGAAACAGATGTGCGGGTCTATCCCCACTGGAGGTAAACTCCTAGAGGGCCAAGACCAAGCATGGCATTGTTCCTAGGCACTCTTTCTCTCCAGCACCCAGCAAAGGGCCTGCCACGGTGTTTGTGATGCAGTCGAAGCACCCCAGTCATTTTCCCACCCATCTAGACACCCACACACGGTGCCAGCTGCTTCCAGCTTATCCCTTCACCGTGGGGCCAGGTGGACAGGAAAGGACAACCAGTTCAAGGCCCCAGGCTTAACTGACTGATTTCCCCCTTCCAGAGGCTTCTCTGACAGCTCCCAAGTTGTTCTGAAACGTAATTCCCACATAGCTCACGTTCTCTACATTTGCCAAGTTTTTGTGTATTTTCTGCCTCCTGGTTAAACAGCAGCCGGGTCACATGGCAGTTTAACTGGCCTGATGCATGAGGCCTCATCATCGATTACCACCGGGATTTAGAAGCGAGGTAATTACAGGCTGCACTCCTGAGCCCGGGGCGCTGAGACTCCAAGCCTGGAGTTTATTTTAATAATGGTAACAGTCCCAGGGATTCCATTTTCCAGACTGTTCAGATTGGCATTAAAGAGCCCCAGGAGAAGAGGCCTGGGAGATTGCTGCCCCTCCCACGGTCAACTCCACTCCCAGGAGGACGCCCTGAGCTAAGCCAGCCTCTCCCCAGCCTTCTCCTGCAGGACTGGGGTGAAAATGCCGAAGGACAAAGATTCTTCCCTGGGTTTCTCTTGTCCCAATCTCAACCCTTTCCCCACTGTTATGTATTGAGTTTCGTCCCCCCAAAATAGATGTTGTAAATCCTAACCCCTATAGCTGTTGGGGGAACCCAGGTCACACAGTGGTTAAGAGCTATGGCTGCTAACCGAAAGGTCAGCAGTTCAGATCCACCAGGCGCTCCTTGGAAACCCTATGGGGCAGTTCTACCTTGTCCTATAGGGTCACTATGAGTTGGAATCGACTCGATGGCACCTAACAACAACGACAAAGTCGGAATTGACTCAATGGCAACGAGTTTATCCCCTTGGATGTAATCCCGTTTGAGAATAGGGCTTTCTTCGTTAAGTTAAGGAGAATTTATCAGTGTAGGGTATGTCTTACACCAGTCATTTCTGAGATGAAGAAAGAGCAGCTTAGGCGCAGAAGCGAGGAAGAACGAATGGGGGAAAGCTAAAAGCCACACAGACACTGCCAAGGAACTCCAAGATGAGCAGTAGAGAAGCTGAGACAGAACGGGCAGAGAGTGCCTTCTTCCCCTACAGCTGGTGCCCTGAATCCAGGCTTCTAGCCTCCCAAATGTGAGAAAATAAATTTCTGTTCATTAAAGCCACCCACTTGTAGCCTCTCCGTTATAGTAGCACTAAGAAATTAAGACACTTACCTCAGATTGTACTCAGAGAAGCTGGCTTCCTGGGTTAACCTGTCGCCGACTGATTCACAGGGCACATTACCCAATAAGCAGGAGAAGCACGTGCTTAGGGTATCAACACAGGGACACCAGTTGTACACAGCAAAGACCCACAGATGCCAAGCAGACAGGACACAAGGAAAAGCAAGCACCACAGTGGAAGGGAACCAGCAGCGTGCTAAATGAAATTGATACCATTTTATAAATTTTGTATATGATAACAATTATATTTTCCTTTTCATTTCAGACCAATTGGATACAACCTCACATTCCGTTCTCTCGCCTCGACCACATAAGAACACCCAGTGGCACTATAATCACATACGTGGTTCTGTGTAGAGAACCAAATCAAGTCTTCAGATTGAGCACACCCGTGTATTTGTATCATGGTCTCTGTGATCGCCCTTGCCCCCATCACGTATCAGCAGTAGCCCAATGAACTGTGAAGACACAGCATTAAAGGATGGAAAACTGAGTGCACAAGTTTTGAAGTATTATTTCAAGATGAAAAACACCCGTGGAGATCTGCAAAGGGCCCACCAACAAACATCGGACAGCAAACAAATACAATTATTTACGACTGCCTTGTAAGTATTATTTCTTTTGATTAACTCAGACCTGAAGAATAAAATTACTTGTTCCAAATCAGTTTTTTTACTTGCTAACTTCCAAATATAAATTTTTGTGTTAACATCCAAGTTCGAATATAAATTTTATTTTATAAATTTTACTTGTTTTATAAATTTTATTTATTTTAAATTATTCAAATTTATTTGCTACAGTAGAACCAAATTTAAAAAGTGGCATAATTTTATATCCAAGTAAAATGAAACAGCAACAACTAAGTGGAGCCCAAAAACTAAAGCTCGCAGAAGATAAAAAGAAAAGGATTAGTGAATCCCAAAGACGATTCCAAAATTAACTTTCTTTTTAAAACATAATGAATCGGAAGAGACTTCTTCTGTTGAACGCTAGAGTTTAATGGGTACAAGTCGTTGTAGTAGTACCACGGGTGCTGAAATTACTAATGGCAACATGAATAGAACAGAATTTGGAACAAGTTCAGCATCCATTCCTTGCTGTAGTAAGAACATTAATAATGGTGTAGAAATTATTTTAGAATCTGAAATTGTCCCATCTGCAGACCCCACAAATAACAGAAATACAGATCCTGCTTTGTGGGATAATTTTTCTTATTGGATCGAAAGAAGGCCAAGTGATTGTCAACATCACAGTGGACCACTGGGAAATTCATGTTGAAAATTTCTAGATGGTAAACACACAAGGTTCTGTAGCCAGAATATATTTCTAGGGTGCAAAGCTAACGGTGAAAATTATAAGAGGGAGTGGCTACTGTGTTCTCCATCAGTAACTCTGAATATTGTCTCCTTTGCAGAGTATTCAATCCTGTATCTTTTAATTCTTGATTTGCTACTGATGGATTTATCGACTGGTGCAACTCGAATATGATTGATAAGCATGAAAACAGTTCAATTCACAGAGATTGTGTGTTGTCACATTTAAACTGAAGACATGGCTTCGGCTTAATTCATGAACTGAAAATACAGATTAATGAAGAACTGCAGTATTGGAAAGCTGTTTTGCAACACATTGTTGCTGTCATTATAACAATTGCTGAACATGGACTATCTTTCCGAGGAAGAAAGGAGGCGTGTGAGTCTCCATAAAATGGAAATTTGGGGGGTTTACTTGAACTTGTTGCTCAGTTTGATCCATTTTTAGTAGGTTACATCTCAAAATATGGTAGCACAGGAAAGGGCCGTCCATCATATATGTCTAAAACAACATGTGAAGAATTAATAAGCTTAAGTGATAAAAGTCGATCAACTATTTTCTGTGAAATAAGTAGAGCTCGAGATTTCCGTTTGTCTGTAGATTCCACTCCCGATCTTTCTCATACAGATCAGCTCAGAGTTGTTTTAAGACACCTGTCTCCAAAAGATGGAAAACTTGTCTAGCAATTTATCACGTTTACTAGCTTCAAAGTTCATACCAGTGAAGAAATTGCAGATCAAGTACTTCACTATTTATGCGAAGTTTGCGAAATTGATTTTTCTAAGTGCAGAGGCCAGTCCTATGACAATTCTGCCAGTACATCAGGGCTTTATAAAGGCGCCTAATAGAAAATCTTAGAATGTAATGAATATGCCATTTTCATACCTGTGCAGCACATTCACTTCATCTTCTAGGACATAACGCAGTAGATTGTTGTCCCGAAGTAGTTGATATTTTTCTCCCGTTTAATTACTGTACCCATTTTTTGTCACCTCTACTCACTGGTGGGCAGTTCTTAAAACATACTAAGGCAATGATCGAGCATTAAAATGTCTTTCTAATACATGTTGGGAAGCGCGTGCTGTAGCAGTGAGTGCAATCCTGAAATCATACTGTCAGATTCCAGGTGCCTTAGACATTATTGGTGAAGACCAGACACGAAAAGGAGATACCAGAAGAGAAGCTGCAAACATCGCCAACAGAATGCAGACCCTGGAGTATGTATTTATGTTGGTTAGGTGGGTTGATATACTGCAACATTGTCACTGGACAGCTCAAGCTCTCCAAGATTCAGAAGTAAATTTAAAGACATGCCCAGATCTCTACCCGTCATTAACAGAGTATTTACATAATTTAAGAGAAGATTTTGAAAATTTTGAAAACACAACAAAACAAATACTGCCAAATATTGATTATCAAGCAGTTTGCCATCCCAGAAGCTTTAACAGAAACAAGTAAATGACGGAAGTGCTCCAGAAGTATCATTGAGTGCCAGAGATCAATTTCACATCCCCACATACTACACCATCATTGACACACTTGAATCTTGCATGAAAAGAAGGGCAAAAGTGTATAAAGTTCTTTCAAACAGATTTTCCTTCTTCAACAATGTGGATATACCTGACGAAGAATGCATGAAGGCATCCAAGAAATTAGTGCATACTTATCCCGATGACTTAAATACAAACCGTTACAGAGACTCACGACAATATCATTCTTACATGAGAACTAAGTTTACAGATTCAGAAAGACAAACTTTATTTATGTAGGCGTGTATGATTCTATAATAGAAGATAAAAGACAATGCATACTTCCTGATGTTGAAATTGCTTTACACATATTCCTAACTTTACTGATCACAAACTGCACTACAGAACGCTCATTTTCGTCCCTAAAGAGAGTCTAAAACCCTCAGTGTACAACAATGATTCAAGAAGACTCAATTCATTATCCTTATTATGTACGGAAGTAGATACTGTTTGGCAGTTTAACTGCGATGAAATCAGTGAAGAATTGGGAAGGGCAAAGAACAGAAAGAAATTTTTTTAACCATAACATGTTAGAGATGAAAAATCTATCCAAATATAAAATTTAGTATTTGTTGTAATATTTATTTTCAGATCATTAAATTTTCTTTAATGACATTCTTTCATTTGTTCATTTATAATTATAGCTTTTATTATAAAACAGGCATCAAAATTGAAGTATGAGCTGTTTAAAGGAAAACTGATAAAAATCAATTTTTCATTGTGGGAAATCAAAAGAATTTTGCATTGATCGTTGAAACAACTAAGTTCACTGACTCATTTTCTTTGTTGTAGAATATGTGGAATATTCTTTTTGTAGAAAATGTGGTATATAGTAAAAATCTTAGTACACTGCATCCACTAAAAATTTTTATAATCCAGTTCATCTCATTCCACTTAAGTGGTATATGCCACTTTTGCATTCAATTGCTAATGTTATAGCCACACTTAAAAAGAAGTTACATCTTGAATAGCTAAGACACACACACACACACACACACACACACACACACGCGCGTATATATACAACTCGCATGTCCCCTTCGAATGTGTGAGTAAGCAGAGGAGGGGGCTTCACAGATTATCAGTGTTTAGGACCCTCACATGCTTTCATCCTGCCCTACTTATTCAAGTAAAACAGACTCCTTGCTTCTCTGAGATGAGCCGTAGAATAGAGGAGCCTTACGTACCCTCACTATAGCAAAAGGGGAACGCCCAGCACTAGAGAGCTGCTACTGGGCAGTCCAGATTCCACTTCTACGATGCAAATACCCTTTTGAGAAGAAATCCATTAGATCACTCCCAACAGAATGAAAACCTTGGTATGGATAAGCAGATTCTTTCCACCTGAATGAAGAGGTTTCAGCTTTAGAAAACACATTAGATTCCTAGGTAGAGTGTAGGTGTAGATTCAATAGAGAAGAGGAAGAATAATCTACACAGTTTTGTCCAGAGCCAACTTGAGTTAATAATTTAGTTAACTGATTTATCAATGAATGAATCAATGATTAGCCAATGAATGGGTCATTGGGTGGGACTGGTCCAATTTTGTCACTTATCCCTGGTGGAAAATGGTTAAGCACTTGGTTGCCAACAAAAAGTTTGGCGAATTCTAACTCATTAGCAGCTCCATGGGAAAAAAGACCTGGTGATCTGCTCTCCCATAAAGATTATAACCTAGGAAACCCTATGAGGCAGTCCTACTCTGTCCTATAGGATCACTATAAGTTGGAATCAACTTGATGGCACACAACAACAACCTTTCAGATGGAACAAGCCAGTGCTAGACCCTCTGTCTCCCATCCCTACCTCAAAGTGTCAACAATCTCAGGGAGCTCACCATTGGGTGCTGGGGGTCTGATTCTAAAGCTTGAGGTAAACAAGCTGTCCTTAGGTTATGGAGAAAAGTCCACCTGCTCCAGAGCACCTGCTCAAATCCCACTCCTGTTCCAGTTCCCTGTTCTGAACCATGGTCCATCTCAGAAGGTCTTTCATAGGTTTTATTTCTCTCCCCTTCTGTATTAGTTTCCTCGAGCTGCCATAACAAATTATCTCAATCCAGATGGCTTAAAACAACAGAAATTTATTCTCTCACAGCTCAGGAGGCCGGAAGTTCAGAATCAAGGTGTCAGCAGGGTCAGTTTCTTCTGGAGGCTCTGAGGGAGAAACCATTCCACATCTCTCCCCCACCTTCAGGTGGTTGCCATCACCCCTTGGTGTTAACCGGCTTGTAGATGCATCACTCCAGTTGCTGCCTCCATCCTCACGTCACCTTCATCCCTGCGTAATGGTGTGTCCTTTTCTGTCCCCTGTAAGGACACTCTCATTGGATTTAGTGCCCACCCTAGTCCAGTATGCTTTCTTCTCAATCTTTACCTCAATTGCTTTTGCAAAGACCCTATGCCCAAATAAGGTCACATTCTGAGATTACCGGTGGGCATGAATTTTTGGGGGGACAAACTCGCTATATCCTCCTAAAGCCAAACAGCAAGAGAAGAACTTGTGGTATTCATAATAAGAAGAGTAAACGATGAGGAAAGGGTGTTGGCAGTGAGAGATCTTGGGTGAGTTTCCTATGACAGAAGCTTCCTAAATCTGCCCAGCTCCCCTTGCCCCACTCCCCCAGCCCCAGGCAGGCCTATCAGAATCACAGCATGCCCCTGAAACTATTACCCTGAGATAATCTTTAAACCTTAAACCAAAAACATCCCCTTAAGTCTTCTTAAAACCAAACAATAGTTTAGCTTAACTAGTAAAAGATGTCTGCCTTGAGCATTATGCTCTTTTAAGAACTATCTATATGGAATCAAATTAACAACAGCAACTCAAAAGATTAGACAGGAACCTTGGGGGACAGTAAATGTAGGTTAACAGGGGAGGAACAACTCACAAAAGGAGGGTGAGAATGGTTGCTCAACTCGGAAAATGTAGTCATTTTCACTAAACAATAGATGTAGAAGCTGTTGAATTGGTGAATGTTTTGCTGTGTATATTCTCAACAACAACAACAAAATAAATTTAAACAAAAAGAATCAGGGCATGGATGCCAATGGCGTCATTAGGTCTCCCTTACTCACCACATCAGAAGACCAAAGTGAAAATCCCTGGGTAAGGCCCACCACAAACGACAGATCCCTGGCATTAATCCTCGGAGCCAGCTTGGTGAACATCATGTGTAGCTTCCCCTGTGATCTCTAAAGTGTCTGACTGAGGTTGACCCTGACCATGAAAATCTATTCCTGGCTGTCTTTTCGAGGCATGCTTCAGCAGATAACCTCCAAGGAGTCCCCACTGAATCTCACCTCCTGGTATTCACGACCTTTTGTTGTCTCCTCCCACACTGAGCAGAGTTGACGTAGGATACTGAATGTTGCTGTTAGGTGCTGTCGAGTTGGTTCTGACTCATAGCGACCCTATGTACAACAGAACGAAACACTTCCCCATCCTGCACCATCCTCACAATCATTATGCTTGAGCCCATTGTTGCAGGCACTGTGTCAATCTTTCTCGTTGAGGGTCTTCCTCTTTTTCTCTGACCCTCTGCTTTACCGAGCATGATGTCCTTCTCCAGGGACTGACCCCTCCTTGTAACATGTCCAAAGTATGTGAGACATAGTCTTGCCATTCTTGCTTCTAAGGAGCATTCTGGCTATATTTCTTCCAGGACAGATTTGTTCATTCTTTTGGCAGTCTGTGGTATATTCAATATTCTTTGCCAACACCATAATTCAAAGGCATCAATTCTTCTTTGGTCTTCCCTATTCATTGTCCAGCTTTCCCATGAATATGAGGCGATTCAAAAAAACCATAGCTTGGGTCAGGTGCACCTTAGTCTTCAAGGTGACATCTTTGCTTTTTAACACTTTAACGAGATCTTTTGCAGCAGATTTGCCCAATGCAGTGTGTCATTTGATTTCTTGAATGCTGCTTCCGTGGGTGTTGATTATGGATCCAAGTAAACCTTGACAACTTCAATCTTTTCTCTCTTTATCATTATCGGTCCAGTTGTGAGGATTTTTGTTTTATGTTAAACTGTAATCCATACTGAAGGCTGTGGTCTTTGATCTTCATCAGTAAGTGCTTCAAGTCCTCTTCATTTTCAGCAAGCAAGGTTGAATCATCAACATAATACGGTTGTTAATGAGTCTTCCTCCTGTCTTGATGTCCTGTTCTTCTTCATAGAGTCCAGCTTCTCAGATTATTTGCTCAGCATACAGATTGAATAGGTATGGTGAAAGGATGCAACCCTGATGCACACCTTTCCTGACTTTAAACCATGCGGTACCCCCTTGTTCTGTTTGAACGACTGCCTCTTGATCCTTGTACAGGTTCCTCATGAGCACTATTAAATGTTCTGGAATTCCTATTCTTCAAAATGTTATCCATATTTTGTTATAATCCACACAGCTGAATGCCTTTGCATAGTAATAAAACACAGGTAAACATTTCTGGTATTCTCTGCTTTCAGCCAGGATCCATCTGACATCAGCTATGACATCCCTGGTTCCATGTCCTCTTCTGAATCCAGCTTGAATTTCTGGAAGTTCCCTGTTGATGTACTGCTGCAACTGCTTTTGAATGATCTTCAGCAAAATTTTGCTTGTGTGTGATATTAATGATATTGTTCAATAATTTCCACATTCAGTTGGATCACCTTTCTTGGGAATAGGCATAAATATGGATCTCTTCCAGTCGGTTGGCCAGGTAGCTATCTTCCAAATTTCTTAGCATAGATGAGGGCGCACTTCCAGCTCTGCATCCATTTGTTGAAACATCTCAGTTGATATTCCATCAATTCCTGGAGCCTTATTTTTTGCCAATGCCTTCAGTGCAGCTTGGTCCTCTTCCTTTGGTACCGTCAGTTCCTGATCATATGCTGCCTCCTGAAATGGTTGAACATCGACCAATTCTTTTTGGTATAGTGACTCTGTGGATTCCTTCCATCTTCTTTTCATGCTTCCTGTGTCATTTAATATTTTCCCCATAGAATCCTTCACTATTTTCAACTCAAGGCTTGAATCTTTTTCTTCAGTTCTTTCAGCTTAAGAAATGCTGAGCGTGTTCTTCCCTTTTGGTTGTCTAACTCCAAGTCTTTGTACATGTCGTTGTAGTACTTTACTTTGTCTTCTCAAGCTGCCCTTTGAAATCTTCTGTTCAGCTCTTTTACTTCATCATTTCTTCTGTTTGTTTTAGCTACACAATGTTCAAGAGCAAGTTTCAGAGTCTCTTCTGACATCCATTCTGGTCTTTTCTTTCTTTCCTGTCTTTTTAATGACCTCTTGCTTTCTTAATGTATGATGTCTTTGATGTCATTCCACAACTTGTCTGGTCTTTGGTCAGTAGTGTTCAATGTGTCAAATCTATTCTTGATATAGTCTCTAAATTCAGGTGGGATATACTCAAGGTTGTACTTTGGCTCTCGTGGACCTGTTCTAATTTTCTTCAGCTTCAACTTGAACTTGCATATGAGCAATTGATGGTCTATGCTACACTCGGCCCCTGGCCTTGTTCTGACTGATGACGTAGAGCTTTTCCATTGTCTCTTTCCACAGATGTAGTTGATTTGATTCCTGTGTATTCCATCTGGTGAGGTCCACGTGTATACTTGCCATTTATGTTGGTGAAAAAAGGTATTTGCAACAAAGAAATCATTGGTCTTGCAAAATTCTATCATGCGATCTCTGGCACCATTTCTATCACCAACACCATATTTTCCAACTATTGACCCTTCTTTGTTTCCAACTTTCTCATTCCAATCACCGGTAATTATCAGTGCATCTTATTTGCATGTTTGATCAACTTCAGAGTGCAGAATTTGGTAAAAATCTTTGGTTTCTTCATCTTTGGCCTTAGTGATTAGTGTGTAAATTTGAATAATAGTCATATTAACTGGTCTTTCTTCTAGGTGTATGGATATTATCCTATCACTGACAGTGTTGTACTTCAGGATAGATCTTGAATTTTTTTTTTTTTTTTTTTTTTAATGGTGAATGCAATGCCTTTCCTCTTCAAGTTGTCATTCCGGGCATAGTAGACCATATGATTGTCCAATTCAAAATGGCCAATAGCAGTCCATTTCAGCTCACTAATGCCTAAGATATTGATGTTTATATGTTCCATTTCATTTTTGATGACTTCTAATTTTCCTAGATTCATACTTTGTACATTCCACCTTCCGATTATTAATGGATATTTGCAGCTGTTTCTTCTTATTTTGAGTTGTGCCACATCAGCATATAAAGGTCCCAGAAGCTTGACTCCATCCATATCATTAAGGTCGACTCTACTTTGAGGAGGCAGCTCTTCCCTAGTGTCTTTTGAGTGCTTTCCAACCTATGGGACTCTTCTTCCAGCGCTGTATCAGACAATGTTCCACTGCTATTCGTAATGTTTTCACAGCTAATTCTTTTCAGAAGTAGACTGCGAGGTCCTTCTTCCTAGTCTGTCTTATTCTGGAAGCTCAGCTGAAACCTGTCTGCCATGGGTGACCCTGCTGGCATATGAATACCAGTAGCATAGCTTCCAGCATCACAGCAACACGCAAGTCCCCACAGTATAACAAACTGATAGACAGGTTGGAGAGGATATTGGATAGGATAGCCAATAAGATATTGCAGAAATGAAGGTATGTGATTTCAGAAGCTAAATCATAAAAGATATTACAGCTTCTGTCTAGCCCTCTCTTGGTTCATTATCTCTGAAGGAAACCAGATGCCATGCTGTAAGGATTCTCAAGCAGCCCAATGAAGAAGTCCACATGGAGAGAAATGACCAGCACTGACTTTGAGACATGTGAGTGAGCTATCTTGGAAGTAGATCTCCAGATCCAGTCAAGGTTGCAGAAGACTGCAGTCCCAGCCAACACCTGACTGAAATCATATGACAGACCCAGTGCTAGAACCACCCATTCCAAATTCTTGACTCCTAGTACTGTCTGAGATAATAAATGTTTATTTTTTTAAACTAGTAAGTTGTGGGGTATTTGTCATGCCACAATAGACAACTAATATACATGCAACCCAATATTTATTCGTTCATTGTTAAATATTTATGGAGGAAGCAAAAAGATGTAGGCACTTAGGAAAGAAAAATTTAACATGATCCCTGCCCTCAAGGTGCTTACAACTGTTAGGAAGACAAGAGCCACAAGAGGTCAGCTCAATCAAAGAACCAGGGCATCTGAATATAAGAAGAGAGAGAAAGAGCACTGTGAGCTGGAGGCAAGTATTTCTCAGTCACAAAGTAATTCTAACTTCAGTAGGAAACAGGTTTATTGGGAGGATAACTGGAAGCTCCCAGAGGTGATGGAAAGGCTAGAGAAGCAATCAACTGGCAGCAATCAACTGGCAGGGAAAGGAGGCCAGAGAACTGAGGATACAGCCAACCCACTCCCAGGCAAAGTCAGGTGACTGGATACTCACTGTCCCTGCTGGAGCCTCAGGGCTTCCTCCAGATTTAAAGTCTCAGGTAGCTGGACACATTCAATGGGCCAAGCCTAGGTCTCTGCCCGTGCCCAGATACCAGGGGACAGGAGGGCATGTCCGCCTCACTCTGAAGAGGGAGACAGGGCCCTCTATGCAATGCGGGAATTGCTCCAAAATAGAAAACATATCAGGGTGTTGAGAAACCACTGCAGAGAGGGAAAGGATCATTTGGGGCAGAAGGAAATCATGAGCTAAAGTGGCCAGAAGCTGCAGCCCATTCCTCCGCTTCCTCTGGTTTGGCCCTGAGCATACTGTTTCCTCATCAAAGAAATGGCATGAAGGTGTCTTCTCCTTCCTCTTTCTCATCTTGCTCACCATAACTGTAAGGCCTTCTCTCTCCCTTGCTCCCACAAAAAAATCCTGTCTGCCCTTTGCCCTACAGATCTAAGGATAGATGGACTAGACTAGAATTAGTTTCTGCAGACAGGACTTAAAGCGGACTTCCCAGAGCCTGGGAAGGAAGAATGTCTGTCCTGATGTGCCGAGCACCTACACAGAGGACTTAACTAGCCTCATCACAAGCCAATGATACAAGTAAAATCACGGGGACCAGCCTAAGCCTATCCCTCTTCCCACCAGGCTTCCAGAAGTAGCTGATTGTTGCAGCCATCCTATACCTACTATGAAAAGCAGTGGCAGCACTGGGAGCCAGCAGTAAGACTTCGGGATACCCACAGAACACAGAAGGAGGCCAGTGTGATAGACAGTAGTCAACTCTGCAAAGCACACGCCTCACCAAGGCCTTTGCTGTGCCCTGAGGAAGCCTGACACACCCTCTCCATGCACATTGGTGTAGCTGCCTGAAACCAAGCAGGAGACTGAGTGGCCCTTTAGTCTGGCCCAATCTCTGCCTTCTTGGATGCACTGCCTCCTGTTGTGCCAAGTCCACCTCATCCTCCTCTTGCGGGGCTGTGGAAACGCACCTAATTTTAATGGCCCAGCTCCCCCAGGAACTCCCCTTTGATCTCTCCATCTGGATCACCCCCAGCTCTTTACATCTATGCCACCGGCTTCAGCACTTGATTAGACGCCGTCTTAAAGGTTCACTGTATCATCAGCGAAGCCCTGGTGGCACAGTGGTTAAGAGCTCAGCTGCTAACCAAAAGGTCAGCAGTTTGAATCCACCAGCCGCTCCTTGGAAACCCTACGGGGCAGGTCTACTTCGTCCTATAGGGTCTCTATGAGTTGGAATCAACTCGATGGAAACGAGTTTGGTTTTTTGTTTTTGTTTTTTTTGGTCTCATCAACGAAACCACCCAGCCACTCGAGGCCAACCTCCATCAGCCTGGACACCGTGACTACACTCCATCTGTCCCATCAGGGCACAAGCCAATCCTATTCTCCCATTGGCTAGGGGTGACCTTGGCCCAGGTCAAAGGGCCTTGAGAACCCCAGTGTCTTCCTTGCTTATTCAGTCCACAGCACACATTCCATCCAGGCAAGTCTGAACTCCATGAAGGCACAAAACAACATCTGCTAATGCTCTCTCTGGAACTTTAAGCAAATGCCCAACGGCCTACTGTGCCACAATAGATGAGCGGTACCATCCCCTTAGAAGCCTGCTGCAGCTCAGAAACACCTTCACCCCACAGGTCTTACCGCTTGTCCAGGTAAGCTTTCATTTCGACTCTGTCCTTCCTCCTCTTTTGACTTCCCTCCACCCCTCTCCTGGGCCCTCTGGAATCCAGAGATCCTTGCCATCCTATAAGAATGCCCTCTGTAGGGACTGGGCCGGACAGTTAAATGACTAGATAAATGGGGGGAGGGGCAGGGAAAGAGGTCAGTGGGCTACAGCAATCAGGAGGAGGAGAGGGAGGCCATGCACTCTGAGCTGGTTGTCACTCCCCCTCATTTACCCGTCTGTCTTACTCGCCAGCTGGTCCTGCCATCATTCATAGAGACGTCAGAGACACATGTTCCCAGCTCCATTCCATGGACTCTGACCCCGTTAAGTCTGCACTCCCATGGCCACGCCATGAGCCTTTTCAGCAATTTAAATCTTAAACACCAATTCTCTGTTCTGACCAATTTTCTTATCTTTCTTTTCCTCCATTTACCTTTTTTTTAACCTTATAGACACTTTCCATCCAAGCTAATTTTTCCTCCATCTATCAGCTCCCTTTCTCACTGAGTCCTGGCAATCCACCCTGCAGTGACTTCTTCACCATTACCTTTGAGGCCTGCAGCCCTGATCTGGGAACCTGAACTCTGGGACCTTCAGGCCCCCCTGTTCCTGCGGCCAGGCTGCGGAGGGCTACTGGGAAACAATACACCATTTGGAAGGAACAACCACTAGCCTATGGATTCCAATCTCAAACCTACTGCCAAGCCCTTCCCTCTCCAGTCTCTCTATCAACCTTTCTGGATGTTTTCTCTCTCCTAAACACCCCCACCACCCCCTTCCCTCAGTCTCAGCCTTGCCTCTTTCTTCGCTAAACATACTGAAGCAAGCAACCTCAGCTTCCTCCCGACCACTAACCTCTCTACACCTTCACCTGTCCTTTCCTCCTGCCTCTTGTCCAAGGCAGATCCTTCCATCTGGGCTCTCAATGCCACCCTCCTCACCTCCCTAGGGACCACCTTCCCCCACCATGTCCCCCTCTCCTATCTTCAGTCTCTTCCTCTCTGGGCCTCTTAGCCATCATTCTGTGCCCTAAATGTGCTCAAGTCTGTCCCATCTTAAAAACAAACACACTCCTCCAGAGACCCTTTCTTCCTATGACAGTTAATATGCATCAGCTTGGCTAGACTGTGGCGCCCAGTTGTTGGGTTAATCACTAGCCTGCACGCCATTATGAAGTAATTAACCTGTAGCTGTTGAGTCGATTCCAACTCGTAGCGACCCTGTAAGACAGAGTAGAACTGCCCCAGAGGGTTTCCAAGGAGTGGCTGGTGGATTTGAACTGCCGGCCTTTTGGCTGGTAGCCGAGCTCTTGACGAGATACTTGGGGGATGGAGGTTGGAGGTGCTGCTGTTACTGTTTGTTACTGTTTGTTTTTAAATAGCCCACAGACAACTTGCAGTACCTGTAGAAGAGCTTGACTAACCAGATAATTCAAGGAAGTGATCTAATGCAACAGTGTCCTCTATCCTGGGGGTGACAAGGAGCTCTTTGCCCGTGAGCGGTTCCAGTCCACCTCCCATCCACCTCTCCTCTGACCTCCTGGGGCCAGCTGGTGACCATTAGTGACCTCACTGAGCTGGTCACATGCTGGCTGAGCCTCTAGAGTTCTGCCCAGATCACAAAATCTTAGAAAAAATACAACTAAAAAATAACTGAGCAAATAGCCCTCTATCCACTCTCACCACCAACCACAGATCCAGCTTTTAGGGCCAGACCCATGAGCAGGGCATCTCAGCATCCTGCCCCTCCTCCAGCCTGCTTACAGACTCCCGAAAAATTCCAGGTGGGTTACACACAGGCCAACCCTGCCGCGGAGCCAGAGGAAGTTCCCCAGCCCCAGTCCTGCTCAGTTGGGGTCACTGGCCCCTCCTTCTTCGTCATTCTTTGTAACTGGGCAGTTCTTGTTTTCCAGGGAGCGTGCTGCGACCCCAGACAGCAGACACCTCGGGACTCACCCTTCTCTCTCACATGGTTTCAGGTTCCTTGGATGCTGCCCAGCCCCAGCAGGTGAAGGGTGACCTGGGGCACCTCCTGGGGCTGGGTCAGGGGAGGCAGTGCCACCATGACCCCACTCGGTCCATTTCTTCCACATCCTTGCTCCCTCTCAGAGCCTTCCTGCCCCCCATCTACTCAGGGCGTGATGCTGATGCCTTTGCCCGTCGTCCACGGCCACACGCTCTTACAAAAGAGAAAAGATGGGTTTTGTTGTCCAAGCAACGTCATCTAAGATCAGGAGGGAAGCGAGCACCAAACTTTCACTGAAAAAGACTAGACAAGACGCCCAAACCTGACTCCTCGCCGCTCTTGTCAAACGTCCGTCCGAGAGAAGCGGATAGCTGCTGCTGTGCTGCTGCTGAAACAGATGGAATCTGGCAGGAAAACCTTGGGTTCCTCCAGGCCCGGATTTTGCCAAGCAAACACGGGGATCTTGTGGACTATGGCTGCGGTTGAGGAGTCGATTTCGCGTGGTGTGGGCGCTCCCACCATGCCCGCCCTGGACCCAGACACACGACATGCTCATGCCACACACGGAAGCCTTTCTAGGCCAGAGATACTGGCTTTTTTTTTTTTTTAATTTGAAGAAAATGTTGACCAGGAAATCTTTCAGGATCACTGCCAAGAATAAGAACCAAGGGCCAGATCTGCTTCTCTCAATGGCAGCAGCGCCAGTCCGACATTCTGTGCCTTGGAGATGTCGATTTCAGGTTCAGAGAACCCGAGTGAGAGACCCCGGAGAAAAGTGCTGTTACCTTGAAGAGAGAGTTTTGTCCTCCTCCGTCCCCCAACTCTTGTCAGCCTCGCTGAGGTCCCAGTGCCCAGTCTTTCTACTGGTACTGAAAGAATAAATGGACAGACAAACAAGGGAAGCATCAAATGTGCACATTTATTTTACAGGTGAAGAAAGAATCCTCTTTCTGCACACCATGAGTAGCTCAGAACTGCCACAATCCCCCTCTCCTCCAGCCTTTCCACCTGGTTTCATCCCACAAATAGAGCTGAAAGAGGGATTGAGTTACAGCCACAGACTTGAAAGGCAGCGTTTGTGCCTCTCAGGTCTGACAGGCACACTCTTCGCCTCCCTCCGCCACTATCTGTCCCCACCATTTGTTTTAGGGCAGAGCAACTGGGAATAGGCAAAGTCGTCCCTACCGAGGTTTTTGTTGAAACAGAAACTTTGCATAGCCTAAAAGGCATTGAATTAAGTAGGTATGTGAACTGAACACAGCATTTGCTTGCAAACAGTATCGCTAGAGGAGGGAAGAAGGCAGGGAATGGGGAATGGGAGACCCTGGGCACCATTCTCGGCACCCATTGGGTCACAAGTGGCCTTGGCCTTGTGGATCCACTTTTCCATCCTCTGAAGTAATCCCAGTGCTTACAGATCTCTGCTTTCTCCAAACTCCCAGGGTACGTCTACCTCACCACACAGGAAAACATCCAATTAAATACTGCTTCACAGGATGTCTAGTACGGCAGGTCCTGTCATCTCAAAAACCTAGTAAGAGCCTCTGACAGGGAGACTGCGTCTTCCATTTCTCTTCAGTTTCCTATTGGTCCTTACATAGTAAGGGCTCAGTAGACGTTTTGGAATGAAGGAAGGGAAGAAGGGGAATAAGGTGGGAGGGAGAAAGGAAGGGAGAAAAATATTTGCTCACTAATAAATGAAAACAATGGTTATAATCTACTCAGTGAACAAGGAAAAGGACAGTTCAGTAGCCCCTCCCAGATCCCCTTTGCTAGCCAGATGCCTCCATCCCTCAGCTGAACAGCAGCCACCCCACGCTCAGATAACACTGCTAACCCTGCCAGGCAACCCACAGCCAATAACTGACTGATTAAAAAAAAAAAAAAAAAAAAACACCTGCCCTTGAGTTGATTCCGACTCATGGCAACCCTATGTGTTACAGAGCAGAACAGCTCCATAAGGGTTTTTGGGTTATGATCTTTGCGGAAGGAACCCTGGTGGCGCAAAGAGTTAAGTGGTCAGCTGCTAATTGAAAAAGTTGGCAGTTTGAACCTACCCAGCGTGTTATAGATTGAATTGTGTCCCCCAAAATCCGTGTTGTAAATCCTAACCTCCGTGCCTGTGGTTATTACCCCATTTGGGAATGGATTGTCTTCGTCATGTTAATGAGACAGGATTAGCATAGGGTGTGTCTTACAAGATATAAAAAGAGCAGATTAGGACAAGCAAGCAAACCAAGCTACATGGAAATCTCCAATGAACCGGGAAACAGAAGCTAAAGAGACAAGGCCCTTCCCCTAGAGCTGACAGAGAAAGCTGATGCCCTGATATTGAATTTCTAGCCTCCTAAACTGTGAGAAAATAAAATTCTATTTGTTAAAGCCATCTACTTGTGGTATTTCTCTTATAGCGGCTCTAGATAACCAAGACAGGATTTGGTACCAGAAGAGTGGGGTGCTGCTCTAACAGACACCTGGAATGTGGAAGCGGTTTTGGAATTGGGTAATAGGTAAAGGCTGGAAGAGCTTTAAGGTGCTTAACAGTAAAACTGTGTGATATTAATGCTATTGTTAGATAATTTCCGCATTCTGTTGGATCACCTTTCTTTGGAATAGGCATAAATATGGATCTCTTCCAGTCGGTTGGCCAGGTAGCTGTCTTCCAAATTTCTTGGCATAGATGAGCTAGCATCTCCAGCGTTACAACCATTTGTTGAAACATCTCAGTTGGTATTCCACTGATTCCTGGAGCCTTGTTTCTCACCAATGGCTTCAGTGCAGCTTGGACTTCTTCCTTCAGTGCCATCAGTTTTTGGTCATATGCTACTTCCTGAAATGGCTAAACATCATTCAATTCTTTTTGGTACAGTGACTCTGTATATCCGTTCTATCTTCTTTTGATGCTTCCTGCATCGTTCAATATTTTACCCACAGAATCCTTCAGAATTGTAATTTGAGGCTTGAATTTATTTTTTTGGTTTTTTCAACTTCAGAAATGCCAAGCTAGTTCTTCCTTTTTTGTTTTCTATCTCCAGGTCTTTGCACATTTCATTATAATATGGTTGCAGCAGTATATTGACAGGGAACTGCCAGCAATTCAAGCAGGATTCAGAAGAAGACATGGAACAAGGGATATCATTGCTGATGTCAGATGGATCTTGAATGAAAGCAGAGAATACCAGAGTTTGCCTGTATTTTATTGACTATGCAAAGGCATTCAACTGTGTAGATCGTAACAAATTATGGATAACATTGTGAAGAATGGGAGTTCCAGAACTCTTAATTGTGCTCATGTGGAGCCTGTACATAGACCAAGAGGAAGTCATTCAAATAGAACAAGAGGATACTGCATGGTTTAAAGTCAGAAAAATTGTATGTTGGGGTTGTATCTTTTCATCATTCTTATTCTGTCTATATGCAGAGCAAATAATCAGAGAAACTGGACTTTGTGAATAAGAACTAGGTGTCTGGAGCGGAGGAAGACTCATTAACAACCTGGAATATGCAGATGACACAACCTTGTTTGCTGAAAGTGAAGAGGACTTGGAGCACTTACTGATGAAGATCAAAGACTGCAGCCTTCAGTATGGATTGCACCTCAACATAAAAAAAAAACAAAAATTGGAGACTTCCGGACAACATGGCTCTGTAGTCAGAAGCACCACACTGTCCGTCTGCAGCAAAGATCAGAAAAACTAAGTCAAACAGAGTCACACGTCAATCCTGAAACCCTAAGCATCAAATGAAGAGATAAAGAACTCAGCCAAGAACCGAATGGAACAAGAAACTGACTGAGAACAGAGAGCGAGGAGAGATAAATGCAGAGGTCCCCATCAGCCACCAAAGCACGGATTCGCCATCTTGGACTCCTGTCAGAGATCAGCAAACAGGGAGTATGAGAAAGCAGCTTCACAGAGCTTCCAGCAGGAGACAGAACAACCAGTAACCAGTTATATATGCTTTCCCACCCCCCAACCTTCTTCACTGCCACTTAGCCTCCTCTGCTTCCTGCAGCCACAGTCTCTTGGCCAGGAAGCAACAGCTTCACCCAGGTGACACTTGGAATCCACCCACCTGCACTGGCCAGCTCCCTGAGTGCCTTCTGTTGGCTGCTGGTGTTGCTTTTTTCTGCTTCTCTAGATTTCTTCCTTACCTCTCACCACCTCCTCCTCCATTCTCTCAAATACCTGGCTCCGGGTGCCATCTTTGCTTCTTCCTGAAAGGCTGCGAAACACCGCTCAACTGTGAAACTGCTTCCCGGCCAGTGCCACCGCACTGGTGGGAACCCCAGGGCTTTTTTGTTTGTTTGCTCTGATTTGTTCTGTTTTGATTTGTTTGCTTGTTTTCTTTTTCTTTTCTTGGCTTGGGAGCCCCTTCTACCCAGGCAGTACCACGTGGTTTGGAAGCTATTCCTTTACTCTGCGCAGACGCACAGGGACATTCCTGGGGGCATTTCTTTTTCTTGTATTTTTTTTTCTTTTTTTGTCTGTTTTTGGTGTTTTTTTGTTTGTTTGTTTGTTTTGTTTTCTTCTCTCTCTTATTCCCTTTTTGTCTTTCTTCATTTCCAGCTTCTCCATTTATTCCTTTTTTTTTCTTTTACCCTTTTTTTTAGTTTTTGTTTTCCCCCATTTCTCAGTCTCTCATCTCTCCACTCCAATAGCAAGCTCCCTTAGCACTCTTTTTTTGTTTGTGTGTATGTTTTTGGCTCCTGCTCCTCTCTCCTCTCTCTCATCTTTCCCATACCCATCTTAGTGCCACACATCACAACCTACCCCCTCCTTACTGCCTACCTGCACTGTGCACTGAACATCACACTCCCAAGCAGCACAGGCACGCAATACTGGAATCTGCCCTGCACTGATTCCTGGTCTGCACTGTCAGCCCTGGTATGTGCCACAAACAACCCATCCCAGCAACTCCCCTTCAGCTGGACCTGCCCTGCTGTACCATAGCTGAGTGACTGACCCTGCCCATTGGAGAAGGAGGTGAAAAGTATCTTGCCCACAGACAAGTAAACAACAAAGAATGCACAGCCCACCTGCTCAGACATAACCAAATAAAACAAAAAAGCAAACAGATCTACAATAAATAAATGAGGAAAATAAGAACTGACTACCCCAAAGGCAGCAGACAATATCTAAACATTTACAAAAACAGGACAGGATGGTTCAGTAGGTGTCCAAAATAAAACACTAGAGGAACTTCCAGTAGAAGAAAAGGCACTAGATCTAACTGATAGGGAATTCAAATCTCTAATATTTGGAATTATCCAAGAGTTAAGCAAAAAGCAGACAAAAATGAGGGAAAAAAAGACAAATTCAGGGAAAAGGCAGACAAATTCATCGAAAGGACAGACGAAAAAATGGAAGAATTCAAGAAAATAATACAGGAACAAAATGCTAAAATAAATTCACAACTGGAAATCATATAAAAACAATTAGAAATCCAAAAGATAAACAACAAGATTTCAGACATGGACTGTGTCATAGAAGGCTGAGGAGCAGGTCTGAAATGATGGAAGATAGGATCACTGAAATTAAAGACAAATACTTGGATACAAGTCTGTTTGAGGAAAAATCAGAAAAAAGAATGAAGAAACCCTGAGAATTATGTGGGATACAATCAAAAGCAAAACTCTGCGAGTGATCGGAGTTCCAGAACCGGGGGAGAAAACAGAAAACACAGAGAGGATCATTGAAGAACCACTGACAGAAAACTTCCCCAATATCAGGAAAGATGAAAAGCTGACCATCCAAGAAGCTCAACGAACCCCATATAGGATAGACCCCAAAAGTAAATCACCAAGGCATATCATAATCACACTCGCTAAAACCAAAGACAAACAAAGAATCCAGAGAGCAGCTTGAGAAAAACAAAAAGTCACATACAGAGGAGAAACAATACGACTAAGCTTGAATTATTTGGCAGAAACCATGCAGGCAAGAAGGCAATGGGATGACATATATAAAACCTTGAAAGAAAAACATTGTCAGCTAAGAATAATATATCCTGCAAACTCTTGTTCAAATATGATGGTGAAATTAGGTCATTTCCAGATAAACAGAAATCAAGAGACTATTTAAAAACCAAACAAAACTTACAAGACTTATTAAAGGGAGTCCTTCGATCTGAGGACAAACAACATCAGACCACAGGCTGAATGTAGGACACAGGATTGTACTAGCCAGATACCAACCTAGGAAATGAACTCTTAAGGACTATGCAAAACCAAAAGAATTTCAATAGGGAACCAGAGAGGTTAATCTGTAAATGACAACAGCATCAGAACAATAAAAGAGGGAATAAATGGTGTAGGTATAGAACCTTCTAATGGAGAGAAAGGCAAGGCAATACCAAGTAATAATAAACTGGTTCAAATCTAAGAAGATAAGGGTAAATTTCAAGGTAACCACAAAGAAAGTTAACAAACCTAGTCATCAAAATAAAGAAGAAAAACATAAAGTCTCAGTAAAAACAAAGCCTACAAAAACAAAAGAAATGAAAACAAAATCCACAAACAAAAGGAACTCAGCACAAGAGAGTAAGAGGAACAAAGACAACATCAGCACCTCAAAAAAAGAAGCACTACAAAATGCAATCCCACTCCTGGGAATACATCCTAGAGAAATAAGAGCCGCCACACAAATAGACATATGCACACTCATAGTCATTGCAGCACTGTTCACAATAGCAAAAGGATGGAAACAACCTAGATGCCCATCAACAGATGAATGGATAAACAAACTAGGGTACAAACACACAATGGAGTATTATGCAACGATAAAGAACAATGATGACTCTGTGAAGCATCTCATAATGGATGAAACTGGAGGACATTATACTGAGTGAAATAAGTCAATCACAAAAGGACAAATACTGTAGGAGACCTCTACTGTAAAAACTCAAGTAAAAGTTTACACACAAAAAGAAACAATCTTTGTTGGTCACGAAGGATGGGGTGGGGGGAGAACTAAATAGACAATAGATAAGTGGTAACTTTGGTGAAGGGTAAGACAGCACACAATACTGGGGAAGCCAGCACAACTTGCACAAGGAAAGGCCATGGAACCTTCATAGACACTTCCAAACTCCCTGAGGGACTGAACTGCTGGGCGGAGAGCTGTGGGGACCATGGTCTTAGGGAACACCCAGCTCAATTGGCATAACACAGTTTATAAAGACAAGGTTCTACCTTCTACCTTGGTGAGTGGAGTCTGGCTCGTGAGCAGCCATCTAAGATACTCCCCTGGTCTCATCCCTTTGGGAGCAAGGGAGAATGAAGAGAACAAGATACAAGGAAAATATTAGTCCAAAGGACTAATGGACCACAGCTACTAAGGCCTCCACCAGACTGAGTCCAGTACAGCTGGATGATGCCTGGCTACCACCACTGACTGCTCTGACCAAGATCACAGTAGAGGATCATGGACAGAGCTGGAAGATGATGTAGAACAAAATTCTAACTCACAAAAAAAAGATCGGATTTACTGGCCTGACAGACTGGAGAAACCCCAAGAGTATGGCCCCCGGACACCCTTTTAACTCAGTGGTAAGTCACTCCCAAAGTTCACTGTTCAGCCAGGGATTGGACAGCCTCCTAAAACAAAACAGGACTAATGAGGCACAGCAGTCCATGGACAAGGAGTAGAAGGCAGGAGAGGACAGAAAAACTGGTGATAGGGAACCCAAGGTTGAGAAGGGACAGTGTTGACATGTCATGGGGTTGTTAACCATTGTCATAGGGCAATATGTGTATTAACTGTTTAATGAGAAACTATTTGTTTTGCAAACCTTCATCTAAGGTATAAAAAAAAAAAATTATCTATGTGAGATCAAATTGACAATAGCAACTCAAAAGATTTGATGGGAAGCCTAGGGGGCAGTGAGTTGAAGATAACGGTGATGGAATAATTTGGAAAAGGATAATGAGAATACCAGCACAACTGGAAGAATGTAATTGATGCCACTGAATTGTACATGTACAAACTATTGAAATGGTGTAACTTTGGCTGTGTGTATATTTTCACCAAAAAAAAGGTCCTCTGAGGTCGAGAAGGAAGAGTGTTGACATGTGGTAGCGTTGTTAACCAATGTCGTAAAACAGTATATGTACTGACTGTTTAATGAGAAACTATTTGTTCTGTAAACCTGCATCTAAAGTGCAATAAAAAAAATTTAAAAGAATTATCTATGTGAGATCAAACTGACAACAGCAACTCAAAAGGTTTGATGGGAAGCCTAGGGGGCAGTGAGTTGAAGATAATGGCAGTGGAATAATTTGAAAAAGGATAATGAGAATAGCAGCACAACTGGAAGAATGTAATCAATGTCACTGAATTGTACATGGACAAATTTCTGAAATGGTGTATCTTTGGCTGTGTATATTTTCACCAAAAAAAGGTCCTCCAAGGTCGAGAAAGGAAAGTGTTGCTATGTTGTGGGGTTGTTAACCAATGTCATAAAACAATACGTGTACTGACTGTTTAATGAGAAACTATTTGTTCTGTAAACCTTCATCCAAAGTACAATTAAAAAAAAATTCTCACAACTGGACCAATAAGCAGTATCATGATAGCAGAAAAAATACTGAAGTTGTCAAGGATTTCATTTTACTTGGATCCACAATCAATGCCCATGAAAGCAGCAGTCAAGAAATGAAGTGGCATACTGCATTGGGCAAATCTGCTGCAAAACATCTCTTTCGAGTGTTGAAAAGTAAAGATGTTGTTTTGAGGACTATTTGCACCTGACCCAAGCAATGATGTTTTCAATCACCTCATACGCGTGTGAAAGATGGACAATGAATAAAGAAGACAGAAAAAGAACTGATGCGCTTGAATTATGGTGTTGGTGAAGAATATTGAATATACCATTGACTGCTAGAAAAACAAAAAAGTCTGACTTGAGAGAAGTACAGCCAGAGTGCTCCTTGGAAGTGAGGATGGCGAGACTTGGTCTCCTGCACTTTGGACATGTTATCAGGAGGGCCCAGCCTCTGGAGAAGGACGTCATGCTTGGCAAGGTAGAGGGTCAGAGAAAAAGAGGAAGACCCTCAACAAGATGGATTGACACAGTGGCCTCAACAATGGGCTCAGAAATAGCAAGGATTGTGAGGATGGCGCAGGACCAAGCAGTGTTTCATTCTGTTGTACATAGGTTATGAGTCAGAACTGACTCCGTGGCACCTAATAACAATAGTAAAAGCCTAGCATGCCTTGAAGAGGCTGTTGGTAAAATCATGGGCATCGAAGGCAATTCTGGTGAGGGCTCAGGAGGAAATGAGGAGAGCTATAGAGAAAGTCTCTATTGTCTTAGAGAATACACACGGCACGAGCAACAGAATGTTGCTAGAAATGTGGATGTTAAGTGTGCTTCTAGTGAGGCTTTAGAAGAAAATGAACATGTGATCAGACAATGGAGGAGGGGTAACGCTTTTTATGCAGCAGCAAAAAACTTACCTGAATTGTGTTCGAATGTTTGGTGGAAGGTAGGACTTGCAAATGATGGACTTGGATATTTGGCTGATGAGATTTCTAAGCAAGATCTTAAAGGTGTCACATGGTTTCTCCTTGCCACTTATAGTAGAATGCAAGAGGAAAGAGATGGACTTGAAATTAAACTTACAAAATAAAAACAAAAGTTAAAGATTTGGAAGATGCTGTTGTACAAACTAAAGACACATGTCCTAGAAGTTTCACAAAAGACGTGCCTGTATAATCTTTTATTAAAGAGATTAAACCTGTGATTGATGGATCTAACTAACTACCACAGCAGAAAACCCATCAGCTTAGACTGACGGGGACAGAAAGAACAAAAGGAAAGAAGGCTGTCTGCCTGTTGGAAGTCTACAGGGAGGAAACAGGCCAAAGAAGCTACATCTGTTGTCCTCCAAGAAGACAAAAGAACCATCCCTGGGGCAGCTCAGAGGTCAGCAGAACTGTAGGAAGGAACAAGGGAAGCAGAGGTTTCTTAGTTTCAAAAGCTGTGGACATGGTCTTCTGAATCTCAAAGGATGGGACCATAGCCTCCTAGTTTCGAAGACTGTTCTGGAGTGTGTGGCTGCCATTAAAGTGTGCCAGCAGGGTGGGGCCATGCCCAAGGGACAGAATAATGAGGTCGAAGTGGTGGGGTCATCACTCAGATAGACTAGGAGAATGGGGCCATCCAAAGCCCAGGGAGCACGGTTGTCGTCCCAGTGGGCCTGGAAGGCGAAACTGAAGCTCAGGGCTGAGGGGCCTCCACCCAGAATCCAGAGGGTGTAGCCAATACCTAGACTCTGGAGGGTGGGGCCAGCGCCTGAAGGTTTCAGAGAAGAGAGGATTATTTTCAATACTTGAGAGCTAATGTAAATTGTTCTGTTGGGTTTGAACTTTCTTGGTGCCAATTATTCCTTCTTTCCCTCCAATTTTTCCCATTTGTAATAGAAACGTCTACCTTGTGCCTGTTCAGCCATTGTACTTTGGAAAGAGATAACTTGTATTCTAGATTTCACAGGTCCCCAGATGAAGAATTTTGCCCCGGGATGGAAGACGTCTAGAGTGTCACCCAGATGTGATCTAGATGATCCAGAAGATAGGATTTTGGACTTGGAGCGGATTTAAGACTTCTGGGTTGTGATGCGGTGAATGTGTTCTGCATGTGGCAATGACATGAATTTGGGGGGGGCTGTCAAAGGGTGGAATGTTATGGACTGAATTTTGTCCCCCCAAAATGTGTGTTATAAATCTTAATCTGTTTGCCTGTGGTTATAACCCCATTTGGGAATAGGTTGTCATGTCAATGAGACAGGATTAGTGTAGGTGCATCTTGAGTCATTCTCTTACAAGATATAAAAAGAGCAGATTAGGACAGGCAAGCAAGCAGAGATGGGGAAGACAGATGCCAAGCCACATGGAGATCTCCAAGGAACCAGGAAGCAGAAGCTGAAGAGGCAAGGACCTTCCCCGAGAGTGGACAGAGAGAAAAAGCCTTCCCTTAGAGCCGGCGTCCTGAATTTGGACTTCTAGCTTCCCAAACTGTGAGAACATAAATTTCTGTTTGTTAAAGCCATCCATTTGTGCTATTTCTATTACAGCAGCACTGGATAACTGAGGCCCGGTGGCTCTGTGGCAGAAAGACCTGGTGATCTGCTTCCCTAAAGATTACAGCCTTGGAAACCCTATGGGGCAATTCTACTCTGTCACGTGGGGTCACTATGAGTCAGAATCAACTCAACAGCACCCAACAACAATAGGTGTCTAGATGATATAACAGTCCTTCTTCTCCCAGATTAGTGAAAGTCTATAGAATTTCTATATATTTAAATTAACATCTATAAAAATAAATTAACATCTCTATCTTGACTGGCCCAACTAGTTTAAGATCATCTAGTTAAATTATGAGCAGGTGAAGAGCACAGCACAGCAACAAGGGTGAACTAGGAGCGACCTTACATGCTGTGTCAAGATACAAGGAGCTGCACCTCTTTCGTCAGGGTCCCGAGCAGGAAACACATGGCACACTCAGATTAGAAGAATTATTATTATTATTATTTATTGCACTTTATGTGAAGGTTTGCAGAGCAGATTAGTTCCTCGTTAAACAATTAATACACATATCGTTTTGCCAACACCACGACATGTCAACACTCTCCCCTTTTCGACCTTGGATTTCCCATTACCTGCTTTCCTTTCCTCTTCTCATCCTTGCCTCTGGGCTGGTGTGCCCATGTAGGCTCATATACATGGTGGAGCTACATGTATTAGTGGGGACCTGTCTAATCTTTGGCTGAAGGGTGAACCTCAGGAGTGACTTCAGTACTGAGTTAAAAGGGTGTCTGGGAGCCATGCTCTCAGGGTTTCTCCAGTCTCCGTCAGGCCAGTAAGTCTGGGGTTTTTTTTGTGAGTTAGAACTTTGTTCTTCATATTTCTCCAGCTCTGTCTGGGACCCTCTATTGTGATCCTTATCAGAGCAGTCAGTATTGGAAGCTGGGCACCATCTATTTGTGCTGGACTCAGTCTGGTGGTGGAGGCTGTGGTAGTTGTGATCCATTAGTCCTTTGGACTAATCTTTCCCTTGTGTCTTCGGTTTTCTTCATTCTCCCTTGCTCCAGATGGGGTGGGACCAGTCGAGTATCTTAGATGGCTGCTTACAAGCTTTTAAGACCCCAGATGCTACTCACCAAAGTAGGATGTAGAACACTCAAATTAGGATAATTTGATGAAGGTCTAATATAAGAACTACTTAAAAGGTGTGGGCAAGGTATAGGGAAACCACAAGGCTCAGTGCAATACTCAGGGCTACTATCAGAGGGGATCCCTGGATGGTGTAAACAGTTAACACACTCAGCCACTAACCAGAAAGTCCACACAGAGGTGCCTCAAAAGAAAGGCCTGGCAATCTACTTCTGAAAGTCAGTCACTGAAAACCAGACGGAGCACAGTACTATTCTGACATACATTGGGTTGCCATGAGTCAGCATCAACTCGATGGTAACCGGTAACTGGTAAAGTAACAGAGGGCTGTTACCACCCTAGACCTGAAGGAACAAGGGAAGAGAGTGATGGCAAGAAATAAAAATGGAGAAAGAGAGAGTCACAGACACAGACAGCCTGAGGCGGCACTGCAGGGAGGAATCAGAGGAGAAAGTACCAGATCTCACCTCCTTCTCTCCATCCATCTCCAACCAGACTCCCCAATGAGAACCAGAGAGCAAGGGGGTCCCCTGAGGAGGCCCATAGGGTCAAGCCTGGGGCAGAGGGCAGAGTAGAAAGGGTGGCAAGAGGAGCTAGAGGGACTAGCAGAAGACAGCCAGTGCCCCTGTTGTAAAAAACGTTTATTTAATTGCTCCGTGATCTACTCTCAATGCTGAGTGAGCCCAAGTCCAACTCTTTAGATAACTGTAGGTCTCCCTTTGAGTTTCTTGGAAAGAAATCCTTTCATAAATCCATCCTCATGCATTCACTTATTCATTCAACATCATACGTATTTACCATGTATGGTACTAGGGTATACAGATGGACAGGCCCGTCGCTAACCCCATGGAGCGTACGGTTTTCCTCCTCCTGTCCAACCTGGGAGCCTCATCATTGTCGTCAGCTGCCATCAAGCTGACCGGGCCCAACTCATGGTGACCCCATGTACAATGGGATAAAACACTGCCGAGTCCTGTGCCATCCCCATGATGGGTTGCAGATCTGACCATTGTGATCCATAGGCAGGGCAGGATCGCCCAATAAGCAAGTTCCGCGCGGGCTCAGTGGTGCCTCCCCACCAATCTGCAGTGACGATTTCCACAGATTAGCAAGTCAATACAGTGAAGCCCATGCATACCTTGCTCAGTGCAAGTGGGTGCAAACCATGCTTACTGGTTAATCCATCACTGTGCACAGGGTTTTCATTGGCTGATTTTCTGAAGTAGCTCACCAGGCCTTTCTTCCTAGTCTGCCTTAGTCTGGAAGCTCTGCTGAAACCTGTCCAGCATCCTAGTAGCACACAAGCCTCCAGTGACAGACGGGTGGTGGCTGCGTGTGAGGTGTCTTGGCTGGAAATTAAACCTGGGTCTCCTGTATGGCAGGCAAGAGTCCCACCACCCCTGCCCTTGGGAACCTTCCTACTTTAGATCTTTGCTTCTCCGCACTATTCCTACTGTCATTTAGGATCTTCAGTCTTCCTAACGGGATGTTGAAATGCTTGTGCAAGGAGTCAGTTAAGGCACTAGAAACAGCCCTCTGTGGAGGCCGGCTTCATCTGAAGATGTAAGGAGGAAGACATGTCACTTCCCTCCTGGGGATCTGCAGACACCACGAGGTGGCAGATCATCAGACGGGGTGGGGCTGGGTGCTGCTGTGTGCCCCTCGACCCTCAAGTTGGTGATGTCTGGGATGTTTGGATTACCCTTGTATACTTGTCTTCCCCCCCACTAGACTGATAGCACCTCAAGGCTGCCTAGCACAGCATTTATTAAAAGGAAGAATGAGTGGCTCAGAGCCCAGTCCTGACATAGGATCGGAAGTACAGAGCCGTGTCTGTGACCCAGAAGAGCTCAGCCCCTCACTCTTGGAAGCTATTCAGTGCACACTCATTCAATTACATTAAACTGAGGTTTGGGGTTTGTTTGTTTGTTTTTAATTATTATTATTCATTAGGAAAAAAAAAAAAAACATACAAAAAAGAGCTCTGGAACAAAGATAAGGGCCCCGGGGACCGTAGCAACCACAAAGCAAGGCTGAGAGTCCAAAGAAGGAGGGGGGCTGTCGAATGAGGGCCACTCTGAAACGACGTCCTGGGGAGGAAGAAGGACTCTTCACTTATCAGTGATTTAGGACTGTGAAGGAGCAGACCATGTCTCTTCTACCTTTCCAAATTCAGGCTTCTGAAAATGTATGTTTCAAGGAGCCAGGCCACTGCATCCACCGTCACGCCCAAGACGGAGAATAACATGGCTCCCGGCTCGGGGAGAGTAGCTGGTGTTCTGTGATCTTAGGGGCAGGCAGACCTGGCCTTTAATTCTGGCTCTGCCACTTGCTGGAATTTGATCTCGAGCAACCACTTAAGCCCTCTGTATCTCAGTCTTCAGATCTGAAAAATGGGTCTAATTCCTTTCTCGTGGGCCCTTAGGAGCAGTTCATCAGATAGTCTATGTGAACGGACCCAGCACAGCACCATCCATGTAGTAAGCGCTCAGTAAACGGGGAGCTACACCAGGAGAAGGAGCCCTGGTAGTGCAGTGGTTAAGCGCTCAACTGCTAACCAGAAAGTTGGTGGTTCAAACCCACCAGGGGCTCCATGGGAGAAAAGACCTGGCGATGTGTTCCTGTGAAGATTACTGCTTAGGAAACCCTATGGGGCAGTTCCACTCTGTCCTAGAGGGTCACTATGAGTCAGAATCTACCCAATGGTACACGCCACCAAGAGAAGGAAGCCACAAAACCTCAAAAAGGAAGCCAGAAGAACCCTCGCGGTTCCCAAGCACGGCCCCTGACCTAACGTTCGGCCCGTCTTTCGAATTCTTATTTTAATTTTTTCACTAAAGATTGATACCACAGATGTTTCCAACAGTATAAATAATATAAACATAAATGTATGAAAACCAGGGGACTTGGTTTCAGGACAGCCATGTTCCAGCCCCAAAGCTGCCGCTTATCAGTATGACCTTGGGCAAGTCACTCGGGCTTCAGTTTCCTCGTTCCTGAAAAAGCGGGTGAGGGGGCGCTAGGCAGGGAAAAAAAGAGGGACTCGATTAAGCTCAATGATCCATAAACCTTCCAGACCAAAAACTGTATGTTGCTATGGCATGACTGAATAAATGGACAGGCAGACACATGTTCATTCATTCATTCTTTTGAATTAATCAACAATAAAATAAGAACAAAGCTGTTTCAAGCTCAAGAGAAAGGTTGGACGGAGTTTTCATCTCACGAACACGTGTTCTCTTGTCCCAGGCCCGACTGATGTGGTTTCCATGGCTCAGTGGGTCCTGTCTGGTAGGTCGACCTCAGGCAGGTTCTCCTCCGCCCTCCCTCCCGTCCTGGAGTCTATCTCTGTTTCTCCAGGGCAGCCAGCTTCTCAAAAGAAACGAAGAGACAAGGATTTTTAAAAAAATCAAAATTCCATGGGACCAGAGGGTCTCAGCTCTCCGTCCCTTCCTTCCTGGGCCTTCCTCGGCTGAGCCTGTTGCTATCGCAGGTAACCCTGGTGCCCAGCCCTCCTCGGCCATGCCTGTAATTGGAAGAACTGCCGAATCTCTCCGCTAAAAATATCCTGCATTCCTGAGCAAGTAGGAAAGCTATCTCCTCAAGCCCGTGGACAGTCAAGCTAAAAACAGTAACCGGCAGCTTCAAATGGCACGAGTAACAAAGGTAGAGGGGCCTGAAACAGCATGTCGCTCTGAACCATCTGCCATCTTGGCCCTCCCTGGCTTCCGTCTTCCCGGCAGCGATGGGGTCTCAGTGCTGTTCAGAGCAGGGCATCAGTGGCAGTGGGGACAAGGCGGCTCAGCTCTTCGGACTGGCGGAGGGGGAAGTGACGGTTGGCTGCCGCGTGCACCCGCTGGCTCTCATGCTGTCTGGGCCGAGGTCTGGACACTGTTTAAGAGGAGGTGACATAGGCAGGGGACGCTGAGTACCACGCAGGCTGTTGGCAAACCACTCTGCCTACAAGCAGAGAAGTCGGGAGTTTGAGCAGTCTTTGAAATGAAAATTCACCTTCTCAACTGAGGTAAGAAACCATCTATGGCAGGTGAGGAGGAACGTGCTGGATTCACCCAAAGCCCAGTGGCCAAAACTTGCTCCTCCAGGAAGGTGCCAGGACCTACCCCACCCCCATCTTCTGCTGCAAACACTCCCATTACCTCCTACAGAAGCCTCGCAGCCCGCTCCCGCACCCTGACTGACTCTCCTGTCATTGCCCCCTTGTCTGCCTTCCCAGATAAGCCCCTTCTGAGGGCAGGGACTACATCTTGCTCAACGCTGTAGGCAGGAAATAGCCCAGTGCCTCACGCCTCCTAGGTGCTCAGCGATGTTTCTTGAATGGATGAAAGACTGCTCAAAATCTCTCTATTAAAAACGCCTCTACGGTTTTGTAGCTAAACTGCTCTGTTAGCTTGAATCTGTTTTGTCTATGCCTCAGGACTAGAATCTCCTTGAAGACAGAAGCCCACCTTTTTTTTTTAAATCCATGGCCCTTAGAGTCCAACACTGGGTTTTGAGATTTTTGTGCATTGATTTGCAAACCATCCTTCAGAGTCTGAATATACACTTCTTGACTCAGTGCAAGTCCCAAGCCACTGGACTCACTATCTGGCCTTTCTCTGTGCTGTTCCATCTCTCCCCTGAACCTCATTCTCTAGATTCCACCTTCAAGCCTTTGCTGTTGTTATTAGGTGCCATCAAGTCGATTCCAACTCATAGCGACCCCATGTGACAGAGAAGAACTGTCCCATAGGGTTTTCTAGGCTGTGATCTTTACAAAAGGAGCCCTGGTGGCGCAATGGTTAAGCGCTCGGCTGTTAACCAGAAGGTCGGCAGTTCACCCCCACCAGCCTCGCTCCTCGAGAGAAAAGGCCTGGGAATCTGCTCCTTGGAAACCCTATAGGGCAGTTCTACTCTGTCCTATAGAGTCGCTGTGAGTTGGAATCAACTCGACAGCACACAGCAGAAACAATCTTTTATAGAAGCAGATTGCTAGATCTTTCTCCCACAGAGCGGCTGGGTGGGTTCCAACCACCAAGCTTTTAGTTAGCAGCTGAGCACTTAACTATTGCACCACCAGGGTCCCTTTCACACCTTTACCAATGCTATTTGCTTACTCTGGAAGATCTTCCTTCATTCCATCAAATCCCTCCTCAAACGGAACCACACCAGTTGCCGTGGAGTCAACTCCAAATCAAGGTGACCCCACGTGTGTCAGAGTAGAACTGTGCTCCATAGGGTTTTCAAAGGCTGATTTTTCAGAAGGAGATCACCAGGCCTTTCTCCTGAGGTGGCACATTAACCGTCTTCAGTCCCCAGGGACATTCCTCATCCAGAAAGTGAGCTCTCATCATCTCCGCCCGGCTCTGATAAGTGGTTTCTTTGTACCGCCTTGTGCTGCTTTGTGAGAACTCGCATTTCACTTTGTTGTTGCTGGTGATTGTTGACGTTTACCGTATTTGCCGAGCCTGCCTACAAACGGTCTGTAAGCTCCCTGAGGACAAGCTTCTCTTCCAGTGGTGTGCTAGATCTGGTCACACTGGTGCTGACTGTTAAATTCTTAGGAAGTTTGCAAGCTGGTTGTGAAACCATTGACAGCTTGGAATTGGCCTTGGTGGAAGTATTTACACTACAGAAATTGGCCACAGCTACAAATCAGGGCTTTTTCCCCTTGGAATGCTGGTTGTTAAACATTCAGCAGCTCACCACTGCTTTTAACTCTTGCTCCGCACCCCGTATCTCACACCACAGGATGTGTTCACCCTCCTGTTGAGCATCAGCACACAGTGGAAGCACGTGGACACGGAGCATAAACAGATGCATCAAAGATTAGCGAGCAGAGAGGGGAGTAGCAGTGCAGGCCAGTGCCTGTCTGAGTTATCTGGTGCTACTGTAACAGAAATATCTACCACAGGTGGGTGTGTTTAGGGACTAGACATTTATTTTCTCACAGTTTAGGGGGCTAGAAGTCCGAATTCAGGGCGCCAGCTGCAGGGGAAGGCTTTCTCTCTGTCAGCTCTGGAGGAAGGTCCTTGTCTCTTTTCAGCTTCTATTCTTTGGTTCCTTGGCGATCTTCATGTGGCATGTTCTAGCTTCCCCAATCGGTGCTTGCTTGCTTCTGTACCTAATCTGCTTTTACGTCGTAAAAGTGATTGGTTTAAGACACACGCTACACTGATACCGCCTCGTTAACATAACAAAGACAATTGTATTCACAAATGGGATTCCATCTCCAGGTATAGGGGTTAGAATTCCAACACATATTTCCGGGGGACACAAGTCACTCCATCATGCTGTCCTTGAGGAGGAAATACTGAATCGGTAGCTAGTCTCCCCCAGCCCTACATTCCTCCTTCAACCAACACCATTGAGATCCTACCATGTGTGAGACACTTTACAAACGTGACCTCATTTAACCCTTCACAGAAGAGCACCTGAGGCTGGATAGTTCAGTACCTTACCCAAAGTCACAGGTAGTTTACCTATTGGAGCCCAATCAACCCAGATGCGCAGGGCTCCCAGCTGGGCTCTCCCTGCTCCCTTGTACTTCCTGCACTAGAAACCGTGACACTCCAGGTCCTGAGTTCCAGATTCCGCCATATTTGTTACTGGTCAACGGCGGCAAGGGCGGGAGCAGCTGTGAGAAGCTGTGGCCAGGGAAGGAGATGGAAGACAGGCACAGCTGCTCTGCCAGGGAACTGGGAAGAAGCCTCTCTTGGAAGGCCCGCCGGCGCCCTACTGGTGAGTTACGAGCTGCACTACGATGCCCTGATCCTCAGCAGGAGGAGCAGCTGCACCGCTTGCTCCTGCCTGTGTGTTTTATGGAGCTGTGAGGACGGGAAAATCCCTCTTCCGCCAGCATGCAGGCACAGAAATAAATAATTAAAGCCAAAGTTTACCAGACTTGCCAGTGGGTGGCGAGAGCTGCAGCGAGTCCACAGAGGAAAATCACTCACTGCAGAGCACAAGTGAGCACCGGGCAGCCGTCCCCCCAGCGGTGTTCACCTGCCTTTCACCAACCACGCTCCGCTCCTCACGCACCATTCCCACTTCACCTCCTGGGCTGCAAAGACGTGGGGACAGAGGAGGAGGCTGAGGCTCAGGAGAGCAGAGCCACTACAGGCACCCGAGGGGTGCAGTACAGTGCCCCCAGGCAGCACAGCTACTCTACCCACCACTTGCGCCAAGCCTCAGGCTCTGCCTTTGATGGCCTGCCATTACCCCCAGCCTCCTCCATATACCCCTCCACCTTTCTCAGCCCCTCTTCCAACCTGACCACAGCCCCCACCCCATGCCTGCTGTCCTGTCACGTCTGTCTTCTGCTGTGGCTGATCCCTCCTCCGGCGCTCTGGACCTAGTGCCTCCTATCTTCTCGGAGATGTGTGTCCATCACTACACACTTCCTCCTGGTCCTCAACTTTTCCTCTCTCCTTACTCCTTCCCAGCAGGATTTAACATGCCCTGCTCTCTTCCTTTTAGGTTGGATCAACTTCACTTACCCTTGCCCCTGCCCCATCTACAAGCAAACCTCCTGAGAGCGCTGTGGGATGTTAACTGTGTGTCAGTGTGGCTAGGCTGTGGCTACCAGTTGTCTGGGCAAGCACTAGTCAAGCTGCTGTTGTGGAGCAGTTACACGTGACCAAATCAGTTGGCCTTAAGTGAAGCAGGGTAACTTCCACAATGTCATCTTGTGTAATACAAAGTAATTACTTTACACCCAGTGTAACATAGGAGTCCCTGGCTGGTGCAGTTAATGCTAACTGTACACCCCATGTAACATAAGAGTCCCTGGGCGGTGCAAACAGTTAATGCGCTCAGCTGCTAACTGGAAGGTTGGAGGTTTGAGTCCACCCAGAGGTGCCTCAGAAGAAAGGCCTTAGCAATCTGCTTCTGAAAACTCAACCATTGACGTTGAAAACACTATGGAGCACAGCTCTACTCGGACACACACGGGGTCACCATGAGTCAGGATCAACTTGACAGCAGCTGATTAACGCAACGTAAGGCAATTATCTTGCATAATGTCATGTGATGTAATCAATCGGTTGAAGGCCTTAAGAGCCCTAGGGTGCGCTCTGCCCCCAGACTGGAAATAGATATTTTGGCAGCCCTGTCACATCGCTCTTGACATCATCTGACCCGTGGATCTTGGGATGCAAGCTTACAAGAGCCCCCAGCCTGTTGCCTGACCTATGGATTTTGGACTTGCCAGGCGCCTACAATCATGTGAGCTAATTCCTTGAAGTAAATCTGTACGTGTGTGTGTGTGTTTATCTCTATCACTGGCTCTGTTTCTCTAGGGAACCCTGACAAAGACCCATTGTCTGCCCTAACTGTCTACTCTCCTTGTCTCCCACTCACTACCCATTCCCCTACATGCTGGCTCCTGCCAGCTCCAACACCCTTCCCACCCACCCCCCACCCCCACCCCACCGATTCCCCTGAAACTGCTTGGGGGAAAAGGTCAGCATGGACTTTCTGGAGAACTGGACATCTCATAATCCTTACTTCCATCCCAAAGACCAAATAGCCAAAGTATAAAGAAATGCTCCCGCGCGAGGTGCAGAAAACCGCGATGACCAAAGTCCTTCCTGAAATGGCCCTAGTTTTAATCAGAAGAAATGCTAGATGACCACAAGGGGCGTAGACAAGTCACGGAGAACAGAGCTCAGATGGTCTTCTGCTCGGAGGGTCTTTACATCCGCCGTGAGCAGCAGCATGAGACGTGGGGTGTGTTAAATCAAGAATGAAGAATTCTGGGAAACAGCAAGGGGAAGAATATGAGGCTGCGAGCGGAGGGAGAGAGGCCCAGGGCTGAAGCTACTGGGCTGGGTATGCAAACAGAAAGGAAAAGGATTCTTGGCGGAGTGGCAATTAAAAAAATGCCTTTAGAAAACTGTTCTAGAGCCTTGGGGTATTCTCAAGAGGTTGCAATGTCAGCCTCGATCCGTCTCCCCCATGAGACCCCCAGTAAATGCTACAGGCTCACTGCTGCATTAGTATGAGTGGTTGGAGAGAGCAGGCGCTCAAAGAGAAAAATAAGGGGACAGCTGACATCTGGGTTACACCAGCTACAGCGGGAGGAACGACAAGTGAATTCAGCAAAAATGTTTTATTTCCACATCTATTGTCAGGTCTAATTATTGGCTGAAATTAGAGGTTCTGCCCTGATTGTGGCCATGAATAAGTAAAAATATGTTTGAACTTCAGCAGATGTAGTTGAATTCCACGTATCCTTCCCGTCCCAGAAAAGAAAGAAGAGACCCAGTTAGCCCTTTCACACACTGACATCTAGACTTAACGCACAGAAACTTCCTCTACAACGATTTACTTGATGGAAGACATGTAAGCCAATCAGAATTCCTGAATTCTCTTCCTGGCTGTAGCAGTTGCGTACATCGCTACGGCATCCAAACTCAGCAAGGCAGCGTCAGTGTGTGCTCGCAGCTTTCCTTTGCACACCTGAATGTGCAGCGCTCACACACTCAGTCACCCAACAACACGGAACAGGAGCCCACACTGGGCCAGGAGCCCCTGGGTGGTGCAAACTACACTGCTAACTAAAAGGCTGGAGGTTCAAGTCCACCCAGAGGCACCTCGGAAGAAAGGCCTGGCGATCTACTTCTGAAAAATCAGCCACTGAAAACCCTATGGAGCACAGTTCTCCTCTGACATACACGAGGTCACCGTGAGTCAAAACTGACTCCACAGCTACCGGTTTGGTTTGATTTTACTCCAGGCCAAGGACGGCGAGGGGCACTGAAATAAATACAAACAAGACGTGGCTTCTGCTCTTGAGGAGTTCACTCATTAATGTCCATGAACACTTGAGAGGTTACGATTCCACGTGTAACAAGCCACTGTTGACATTCAGGGAAGTGACAGACCAGGACTACCCGTTCCTCTCCCTGTGCACAGCCCTAAGGTTTTGCTTGAAAAGAGCAGTGTCTGCAGGCCTCTGTCCGCTCCTCCACCTGCCGGCCCGTCTCCCCTGCAGTGTGCCGGCTTGGTCCTTCTGCTGCCACAGATTATAGTCTCCACGGTTTGAGACTGGGCTTCAGGCACTGTAAGTGTTCCCGCTGTCTTCTCTGCTCCCGCCTCACAGCAGCTGTGCACACGCCACGCTGCCTGCCTGCCTGGTGGTGGTGAGTTACAGCAGCTGTGCACACGCCACGCTGCCTGCCTGCCTGGTGGTGGTGAGTTACAGCAGCTGTGCACACGCCACGCTGCCTGCCTGCCTGGTGGTGGTGAGTTACAGCAGCTGTGCACACGCCACGCTGCCTGCCTGCCTGGTGGTGGTGAGTTACAGCAGCCGTGCACACGCCATGCTGCCTGCCTGCCCGCCTGGTGGTAGTGAGTTACAGCAGCGCCATGAGCAGACCCTCAGGGCCACTGATGAGAACACTTAAAGATCTATATGCAATGACTCAACAGAGCCAGCCTCCCAACTGCACCTGGCTGAGATGCTTCTGTACTATAGCTGTGCCAGCGTAACCTCTGCCTGCTATCTATTCACCAAAAGGCACAAGCCCTGCTAAGGCTTTTGAAGCAGAGGAGTTAAAAAGACGCAGGAACCAAATTGCTAGGAGTGAGTGTGAGAGGTCATTCAGCCCAGCTTCCTGCCTTCAGCTGCATGGTTTGGGGTGGCCCTCCTTTTCAATGGGAAGACAAGAATCTTCCTTTTCAAGTGATAATCAGAAGTTGGATAATTTATGCACACTCGGTATGCCCTGCATCCTAGACAAGAATATGAAGGAAAATAAAGCAAAAATACATAAAGTAAGAACAAAAAAAGACCAGATTTACTGGCCGGAAAGAGATTGGAGAAACCCTGAGAGTATGGTCCCCAGACACCCTTTTAGCTCTGTGGTGAAGTCAATTCCAAGGTTTACCATTCAGCCAGGGATTGGACAGCCCCATAAACCAAAATGGGACTAATGAGGCACAGCAGTCCAGGGACAAGGACTAGAAGGCAGAAGGGATAGGAAAGCTAGTGATAGGGAACCCAAGGTTGAGTCAGGACAGTGTTGACGTGCAGTGAGGTTGTTAACCATTGTCATAGAGCAACATGTGTACTAACTGTTTAATGAGAAACTATTTTGTTCTGTAAACCTTCATCTAAAGTGAGAATAGCAGCACAACTGGAAGAACGTAATCAATGTCACTGAACTGTGCATGTAGAAATTTTTGAAATGGTGTATCTTTGGATATGTATATTTTCATCAAAAAGAAAAAAAGGTCGAGAAGGGAGAGGACTGACATGTAATGGGGTTGTTAACCAGTGTCATAAAACAATATGTGTACTACTGTTTAATGAGAAACTATTTATTTTGTAAACCTTCACCTAAAGTACTATATATATATATATATATATATATATATATATATATATGAATCTTAAAAAAAAAAAAGTTGAATAAATACCTTTCAATAAAAAAAAAATACATAAAGTAAGAACAGTGCTTCCTTCACACTAACAAGTACTGGGCACTTACTTGGTGTTAGGAGCCCCCAGGTACCACTAAGGGTTAAATGCTCAACTAGTGGCCTAAAAGGCGGTGGTTTGAAGCCACCCAGGGACACCTCAGAAGACAGGCCTGGAAATCCGCTTTCTAAGGCAGATCTTGAAATCTCTACGGAGCAGTTCTGCTCTGTGCACACACAAGATCGCCATAAGTTGCAACCAGCTAAAGGCAACTGAAGACAGCGAACAACATACTTGGTGCTGGACACGGCGCTACAGTCTGTCATTTACCCTCAGAGTGACGGTGGACACGGCGCTACAGTCTGTCATTCAACCCTCAGAGTGACGGTGGACACGGAGCTAGTGTCTGTCATTTACCCTCAGAGTGACGGTGGACACGGCGCTAGTGTCTGTCATTCAACCCTCAGAGTGACGGTGGACACGGTGCTAGTGTCTGTCATTCAACCCTCAGAGTGACGGTGGACACGGCGCTACAGTCTGTCATTCAACCCTCAGAGTGACGGTGGACACGGCGCTAGTGTCTGTCATTCAACCCTCAGAGTGACGGTGGACACAGCACTAGTGTCTGTCATTCAACCCTCAGAGTGACGGTGGACACGGCGCTACAGTCTGTCATTCAACCCTCAGAGTGACGGTGGACACGGCGCTACAGTCTGTCATTCAACCCTCAGAGTGACGGTGGACACAGCGCTAGTGTCTGTCATTTACCCTCAGAGTGACGGTGGACACGGCGCTACAGTCTATCATTTACCCTCAGAGTGACGGTGGACACGGCGCTACAGTCTGTCATTCAACCCTCAGAGTGACGGTGGACACGGTGCTACAGTCTGTCATTTACCCTCAGAGTGACGGTGGACACGGCACTAGTGTCTGTCATTCAACCCTCAGAGTGACGGTGGACACAGCACTAGTGTCTGTCATTCAACCCTCAGAGTGACGGTGGACACAGCACTAGTGTCTGTCATTCAACCCTCAGAGTGATGGTGGACACGGCGCTAGTGTCTGTCATTTACCCTCAGAGTGACGGTGGACACGGTGCTACAGTCTGTCATTCACCCTCAGAGTGACGGTGGACACGGTGCTACAGTCTGTCATTCACCCTCAGAGTGACGGTGGACACGGTGCTACAGTCTGTCATTTACCCTCAGAGTGACGGTGGACACAGCGCTAGTGTCTGTCATTTACCCTCAGAGTGACGGTGGACACGGCGCTACAGTCTGTCATTCAACCCTCAGAGTGACGGTGGACACGGCACTACAGTCTGTCATTTACCCTCAGAGTGACGGTGGACACGGCGCTACAGTCTGTCATTTACCCTCAGAGTGACGGTGGATACGGTGCTACAGTCTGTCATTTACCCTCAGAGTGACGCCCTAGAGTAGGCTTTGTGATTCTACCCGCTTCACAGATTGGAGGACTGGGGCACTAAAAGGGTCAGGTCCAGGATACTTGGCTAATAAGTGGCAGAGCCAAGACTTGACCCCAGCTCTGTCTGTCTCCAGAGCCTCTTTATCATTACTCTTCCACCGCTAGACCTACTAGACAGGTGTGAACCACACCTCGGCCCTCACCAAAGAATGATGCATCAGGTCAAGCAGCCAGCAGCCCGTAACCTGAGGCTCCAGTATTGGCCAGACACCTTTGGACAAACATTCCACATGAAAGGACCCCCATCTCCTCTGTCTGCTTAGTTTGCTTGTCAGGGTTCGGTCAGTCCATCAGTGAGTAGTATTGACCTCAAGCTCTCGCACTGTGAGGGGACTGAGTCACAGGGAACCTCCTGCCCAGAGCCATGCTCTCATCTCACGTCTCCTCATCAACTTCCGCGTGCAGGGCTCCGGCTGGCTGTTTGTCTTTATGTGTATTTGACTGTGCCGGTCTGCTCTCTGCCAACCGATTTTAAGCTGTTCAAGGGCAAAAGCCGTTTTTCTGCCTTTCTCTGTCTCCATTACTTTCAGTCTGCAAACAGGTGATGCTCAATAAATACACACTAAGGGGCTGGATCAACTTCTGACCCAAATCCCAGCAAAAAACAGCAGTTAAGTACAGGCGTAAGTTGAAAAGGGGAAAAAAAAACCCTAGAATAATGTATTGATTGGGTACCACATATCTAAAAAGCCAAGAAAAGTGCATTTGAATCTTGCTTTTCCTTTTTAGCAGGTTATTCGAGCAATATGGACTTGTGGTCTTTACCCCCACAATAAACTCTTTCACCTCCCCAAAGCACAATGTGTTTGGCTGCAAAAATAAAGACCAAGGTCAGTGCAGCTTTGCTCTGAACTTATGGTTCCCAGGAGGCAGGAGGCAATATTTTTGGGCAAAACATAGACTCCACAGAGCATGAGATCCATAGATTCTTTGCAAAGTGTTTGTTTTTGTCAAGAAAATTCCAGCCCCAATGAGAAACCAGATGGGTGGATGCACCAAACACGAGACAGGCCTCCAGGCCTAGCAGGCGAACACCCTCTCTGGTGTGCACTAAACTCAGGAGTGATCTCCAGCCGTTACGAGCAGAAAAATGTTTCCAAATAGCAAACTCTTAGTCCGATGATTGTTTCTATCATTTGCCATATTTTCTCTCCAAAAGCCTCTCTAGTTCCTCCATGGTTAGCAGCTTTTACAGCCCGAGATAAGTGTCCATCCCTTTTAATTTTCATTGTCACAGCTGTTTCGCCATCTCTCTACAGCAGGTTGTATGACAACGGAACGATTAATGAGGAAACGGATGCGACATTTTTATTTCAAAGAGCAGCTCTCAGGCAAGATCTGGAAAACGGGATCCAGCCATATGATTGTAAAAAAAAAAAAAAAGCTCGCCATCCAACTAGTGGGCGTTTTGCCATCATTTGTGAATAGCGTGTAAATACAAACAACTTCACTGGGGTGGGAAGAGATGTACATTTTTCATTTGTGTCTGGCTAATCTCTTTTTTTATTATTAATTTGGTCCCTTTTATTTCACATAAATGTCATCTCCAGCACCAAACATCAACAAATAAGATCGTTTATCTTTCTGGAGAAAGCAAAACATGGCGTCCCCATTCAGAGAGGACAGCTGACGTCCTGGTCGCATCACTAATGAAGAAGGCCTTCAGAACGAAAAATAACCATTTCTATTACGTTCCACCATGGCTCATCCGTAAACACAGGGCCGCGGGTAATTGCATTTAGCGAAGAAGCATTCTCTGTGTATTACAATTTCCTGAGATGAAAAAACCCTGAAGAACACCCGGGACTGGGGGATGAGACGAGGAAAAGCCTGGGTCGGCCCCCTTCAGGTGCCTCTCAGTGCTATGGAGCGGATGGCTGGGGAAGAGGGGAGGAAGAAAAGCATTTTCCTGAGATTCTCTCTTTCCTGTTCTTGGCCTGGCTGAACAGGAAAGCAAAGGCGTGATGGACTTAGAGGAGATAGCAAAGACCCCAAGCAGGAGAGGGGCCAGGCCCGGGCCTCAGGGAAGACCCTGGTAGACCTGCAGCCACTCACACGCACGGCGGCTGTCCATCTACACGGGAGCTAGCCGCGTCCACACACGTGTGCACCGGGCCTCTCATCGTGGGCAGGGAGGTGGCATGGCTGTGCTGATAAGTCTGCCGCAAGCCCGCAGACGCCGCGCTATCCTGTTGCCGAAACATTTGGCTGGCCTGCCGGCACTGCCTCCTCTGCCAAGCAAGGCACTGACTCGGCGGGAGAATGGTCCTGTCGCTCTCTGCAGGAATATAAGACCTTTTTTTTCCTAGTAAAATGTTCCCCAACTCTACAAGGGAGGTTGGCAGTACGTTTCCAACTCTGGCCTGTCTTTTTAATACCCCTACAATAGCTCGGTTGGACTGAGACCAGCTGTTGGTACATTACCATTTGTAAATGCTTAAAACAGCTACTCCTTGTTTTCTTGGCAACACGGACTGTGGAAAAAAAAAAAAAGCTAGCTGCAGCCACTTTCATTCAAACATTAAGAACCACTGACTGCCAGCTTTGGCACTCACAAGCCATTGTTTGCACAGCCCTCTTCAACAAGTTTCTCATCACCCCACTCTTCCTCACAAACAGGAGAAGGGAGAAAATCAGCCGAGAGAGTTCCAGTCCCCTTCATCCCAACTCTAGCCTCCTCCAGCCACGTAGTCTTCCTCTGAAAGAAGACACAGCCGAGGTGAACTCTTTGTTCGAGTGTTCTCTCTGGTTTTGGCCCCTCCCTGCTCTGGCTTTTTTTTACAGGCGCTCGGCTGCAGTCCCTCCAGATGGGCATCTTCCAGATGACCGTGAGGTTTCCCAGTGGCCCCCTTGCCCCTTTTTCTGCTCTCTGAAAGTGTGTAGTAAGGACTTTGCCTTTCACAGGACTAGCATAGGATCCCAGCTGGGGAGACAATTTGAGGGTGATGAGGACATGGCCAAAATCCAAGACCTCCCCTACAGATGGGGCCACTAGGAAGAAAGGCTCTTTGTCTTGGTCCACCTCACACCTCACCAAAGCTCTCAAGTTTTCATTTGCAACAAGAGTATAATTCCCAAAGTCAACACTTTGCTTCTCAAAGTAGATGAGGAATTTCATGAAGAGTGTGCGAAGTCCTTCCCTGGTCCCCCGCCGCTGTTGGCTGGGTGGCCTTCTGTGCCACACACCTCGAGCCGTAACAGCCCAGAACAGGCGCTAACGTGCCCACGGCTGCAGCTGCAGGGACACTAGGCTTTCCGTGCCATCTCTCAGCCCCTTCTGTCCCTTTGTGGGTGTCAGGGCCCAAGAGGAGAGAATCTGTCAGCGTCACACACGCCCTTGGAGTTGAGCGAATTCAAGGAGCCAAATATCGTGGTGGGGTTGAAATTTCGCACATACCTCCATGCAGAAGAGTGAGTGACCACACCTGGCTCAGGAGGACCAATGTTCACACGGGTGATGTGGCCCGATTGACTGGAATGTCCTATTCTGGTTTTATGGAAATGTTCTACAGCCAGTTCCCTGTGCTGAGGGAGGAGACCTAGAATGGACAAAGCAATCCAGCAGATAACCCAGACAGCTAGAAAACCAGGGTAGGGGCATTAGAAGATCGAAAGACATACAGAAGGGAGCAGAGGACTCTGAGCTCCACTTGGCTCCTGGCCAGCTCAGCGACCAGAACATTGATTCCATGTCTCAGGGTCTAAATCACGTCGTCTGCTGTCTTAGTCATCTAGTACTGCTCTAACAGAAACACCACAAGTGGATGGTTTCAACGAAGAGAAGTTTATTTCCTCACGGTAAAGTAGGCTACAAGTCCAAATTCAGGGCGTCAGCTCCAGGGGAAGGCTTTCTCTCTCTGTCGGCCTTCTTCTCTTCAGTGTTCCCCCGGACTAGGAGCTTCTCCGCGCAGGGACCCCGGGTCCAAAGGACGTGCTCTGCTCGCAGAGGAGGTATGAGGTCCCCGCAATTCTCTGCTTGCTTCCCTTTCCTTTTATCTCTTGAGAGATAAAGGGTGGTGCAGGCCACACCCCAGGGAAACTCCCTTTACACTGGATCAGGGAAGTGACCTGGGTAAAGGTGGTGTTACAATCCCACCCTAATCCTCTCTAACATAAAATTACAATCACAAAACGGAGGCCAACACACAATTCTGGGAATCATGGCCCAGCCAAATTGATACACACATTTTTGGGGGTGCATAATTCAAACCACGACATCTGTCAAAACCCAGTTACCTGGGTCCCTCAGCCCTAGATCCTATGCCATTGCTGTCCTCACTTTCTTCAGCTTCAACTACAATGAGTTCAGGTATGTTCCGTTCTAAAGAAACTAAGTGTACAGAAACCCAAACATTGAATTTGAAGGTCCTTTTAAACAGTAAAAGGTCCCTAAGTGGCACAAACGGTTAAAGGTTGGCAGTTCAAACCCACCCAGTGGTGCTGCCGAAGAAAGACCTGGAGGTCTGCTTCCGTAAAAATCACAGCCAAGAAAACCCTAGGGCAGGTCTACTCTGTCCCACTGGGTCATCGTGAGGTGGATTCGACTTGATGGCAATGGTTCTGGTTTTTGGTAGTATATAGTAAACTCTGTAAATACATTTGATATCAATCAGATGTACAAAAATCAATTTATGCTCAACTTGTAGGGGAAAGATTGTAAGTTCTTTGAACTGAGTCAGTCTCTGTCTTGTTCACTTCTGAATCCCCAGGTCTCGCACAAGGCCAGGCACAGAGCAGTTTCGCTCTGTATAAAGTTTGTTGAATGTGCAAAGTGGGGTCCCTGGAAAAGCAGCACAGGGGACTGGAGAAAAGCAGAGTGGTGGGCATAGGTCAGCCTGAGATTAAAAACTGATCACAGACGTTTACAAAGTGGATCATCCACTGGCATCTCATTGGAAACCAGGCAATTGTAATAAAAATGAAAAATGTATCTATGGGTTTTACTAAACTTTACAGTGTACTTATTAATATTAAGACAGAAAGTGCTCCAAGGTTCTCTCAAACATTAGCCAGCCTGGCATACTGAATGCAACCCCCACAGCAATCTTACTGCAGCTAAACTCTCAGCAGGGCTTCGTCTGGGATACCCCTGTTCACCATCTACCTGTCCCTCTTCCTGCTTGTCTCACTGTCCTCCCTGCTGGGCTGGGAGCGCTCTGTGGAGACTGTGTCCAGCTGCTCCAGGATTTATTCCCAGAGCCTTGCACAAAATAGGTGCTCCAATATCACTGGCTTAACACTGTCTTCATTTCCTGGGGCTGCCTGAACAAACTACTACAAACTGTCGTTGTTATTGTTAGGTGTCATCGAGTCAGTTCCAACTCATAGAGACCCCATGGACAACAGAACGAAGCACTGCCCTGTCCTGTACCATCCTCACAATCATTGTTATGCTTGAGCCCATTGTTGCAGCCACTGTGTCAATCCATCTCGTTGAGGGTCTTCATCTTTTTCGATGACCCTGTACTTTACCAAGCATGATGTCCTTCTGCAGGAACTGATCCCTCCTGACAACATGGCCAAAGTATATGAGATGTAATCTCTCCATCCTTGCTTCTAAGGAGCATTCTGGTTGTACTTCTTCCAAGACAGATTTGTTTGTTCTTTTGGCAGTGCATGGCGTATTCAATATTCTTTGCCAACACCATGATTCAAAGGAAGCAATTCTTCTTCTGTCTTCCTTATTCATTGTCCAGTTTTCACATGCATATGAGGCTATTGAAAATACCATGGCTTGGGTCAGGTGCACCTTAGTCTTCAAGGTGACATCTTTGCTTTTGAACACTTTAAAGAGGTCTTTTGTAGCAGATTTGCCCAGTGCAATGCATCATTTGATTCCTTGACTGCTGCCTCCCTGGGCATTGATTGTGGATCCAAGTAAAATGAAATCCTTAAAAACTTCAGTCTTTTCTCCGTTTATTATGATATTTCTTATTGGTCCAGTTGTGAGGATTTTCGTTCTCTTTATGTTGAGGCGTAATCCATATTGAAGGCTGTGGTCTTTGATCTTCATCAGTAAGTGCTTCACATCCTCTTGACTTTCAACAAGCAAGGTTGTGTCATTTGCATATCGCAGGTTGTTTGTGAGTCTTCCTCCGATTCTGGCGCCATGTTCTTCTTCATCCAGTCCAACTTCTCAGGGTAACACAAACTGAGTGGCTTAAAACAACAGCAGTTTATCCTCTCACAGCTCTGGAGGCAAGAAGTCTGAGATTAAGATGTCAGCAGGGTGGTCCTCCCTCTGAAGGCTCTAGGGAGGAATTCCTTGCGTCTTTGGAGTTTCTGGTGGTTGCTGACAGTCTTTGGCATTCCTAGGCTTGCAGCTGAATCACTCTAACCTCTGCCTCTATTACCACATGGCATTCTCCCTGTGTGTCCCCATCTCCAAATCTCTCTCACCTTACAAGGACACCAGTCATGGAAGTAAGGCCCATCCTGACCCTGAAGGACCTGTTAGGGAGGTCATGTACCTAATGACATCTTTTAACTGGATCACATCTGCAAAGACCCTGCTTCCAAATAAGCTCACATTCACAGGAACGGGGTGGGGGGTAGTGCTTCAGCGTGTCTTTCTGGGGGGCACAATTCAACCCTATCAAATACAAAGATGAGTTGGGGTAAGAGTATGCAAGAGTGCCGACTCTGCTCCTTAGATCCCTTCCCCAAAGGCCCTGATGACGTAACTTGTAGCATGTATGGAGATGGCTTAAAAAAGACAGTGACACCTTCTGAAACCGGAGAAACCAAAGCAATTCCCACAGTCATTAAGAACAGAGATAGGGCTGAAGGGCTGAGCCAGGTGGGTCTCTGGTCTGGTCCTTATGTACAGCATTCAGACACCACTTACTCACCCGCTTAGATCCCAGCTCAACAATCCATCCATGCAGGGGCCCTAAGGGAGACTGCCACTTTGTTCTAGATCCCTACTGAGCCCTCCAACATCTGCCATCAGCGATGAAGAGGCTGGGTTAAAGAGCACAGATGAACTAGTGCCATCCCTCCCCATTGTGCTGAGGGAGATTGCCGGGCCCACCTGGCACCATGGTGAGACAGCCATAAACATTTATACAGCCAGGAATACCAGATATTAAGAGTACCAAGAACAATAACATTGGGTACGATGTGCGAAAAAGGAGCCCTGGTGGCACAATGATTAAGTGCTCAGCTGCTAACTGAAAGGTTGGCAGTTCAAACCCACCCAGCATCTCTGCAAGAGAAAGACCTGGCGATCTCCTTCCCTAAAGATTACAGCCAAGAAAACTCTATGGAGCAGTTCTACTCTGTCACATGGGGTTGCTACCAGTCAGAATCAACTGAATGGCACCAGACAACAACATAATGTAAAGCATGGTTCTAAGCACTTGACCCATTTCATCCTAACTACATTTATCCGCATTGCACAGATAAGGAAACCGAGACACAGAGAGATGGAATAACCTGCCCACATTAGACAGCTAGTAAAAGGCTGAATGGATTCACACCCCAGCCAACTCTGCTCTTAACCACATGGCCTTACCAAAGGCCACCAGCCAAAGTCACCACCTATGTAGTGCTCATGTGCCTCACAGAGGGCGTGAAATGGGGGCCTCCTCGTGGGAGTCCCCCAAACTATCATCTCGGTTCACCTGGCTGGTGAGGTCAGTTGCTACAAATAGAAATCTATTTATTCAAAATGTGGTCTATACAAGCAATGGAACATTACTCAGCCATAAAGAAAAACGGAGTCCTGGTACATGTTACAACATGGACGAACTTTGAAAACATTATGCGGAGTGAAATGAGTCAGTCACAAAAGGGACGAATATCGTCTATCCCACTTCTAGACTAGGCAAGTGTATAGAGATCAAAGTTCATCAGTGGTTACCATGGCGGGCTGGGATAGAGGGGGACAGGGACTCACTGCTTTGGGGTTCTGCACTTCTGTTACAGGTGATGGGAAAATTTGCAAGTGGATAATGGTAATGGTTGAACGACATGACAAACATAATAATGTCACTTGTCTTGGTTATCCAGTGCTGCTAGAACAGAAATTCCACAAGTGAGTGGCTTTAATGAACAGAAGTTTACTTTCTTACAGTTCAGGAGACTAGAAGTCCAAATTCAGGGCCCTGGCTTTAGAGGAAGGCTTTCTGTCTGTGTTAGCTCTGGGGAAGGTCCGTACCTCTTTTCAGCTTCTGTGCCTCAGTTCCTTGGCGATCTTCATGGGGTGGCATCTGTCTTCCCCCACCTGTGCTTCTTTGCCTAGTCTGCTCTTTTATATCTCAAAAGTCACGGATTAAGACATAGCCTACTCTAATGGAATCACGTCCATAGGTACACAAAACCAGACTTGTTGTCTAGTCGATTCCAACTCACACTGACCCTATAGGACAGAGTAGAACTGCCTGATAGAGTTTCCAAGGAGCAGCTGGTGGATTCGAACTGCCAACCTTTTTTTGGGTAACACCTAAGCTCTTAACCTCTGTGCCACCAGGGCTCCAGCCACAGGTATGTTGTTGTTAGGTGCCATCAAGTCGGTTCCGACTCATAGCGACCCCATGTACAACAGAACGAAACACCGCCAGTCCTGTGCCATCCTCACAACTGTTGTTATGCTTCAGCCCATTGTTGCAACCACTGTGTCAGTCCATCTCATTAAGGGTCTTCGTCTTTTTCACTGACCCTGTACTTTACAAGCTTGATGTCCTTCTCCAGGGACTGCTCCTTCCTGATAATATGTCCAAAGTATGTGAGACGTAGTCTCTCCATCCTTGCTTCTATGGAGCATTCTGTTTGTACTTCTTCCAAGACTGATTTGTTCATTCTTCTGACAGTCCATGGTATAGTCAATATTCTTTGCCAATATCACAATTCAAAGCCGTCACAGGTATAGGAGTTAGGATTTACAATGATTATTCTTGAGAGACACAATTCAATCCATAACATCACTGAATTGTATAGGTGAATAATATTGAAAAGGTAAACAATTTGTCATATATTTACCAACATAAAAAAAATTATTCAGCTAAATTTATTATTGAGCTAAGAAGGAAGATACCTCCTGAGGCAGTACCCAGGCCCACGATGCCACCAGCTGCTCTGACACAGGGCTCATACACAGTCTGCAAATACCCACTCTGTAAAGTCCTCATCCAGTGAGGAGATGCGACCCTTTCCCTCTGTCTTATTTTGCCTGTAAAACCCCCACCAGGTCTATGTCATCAAACAGTGTCATCCAATCTCAACTGAAGGCAGCCTGGCATAATTGTCAGGGGGATGGGTACAGGAGCCAGGCCACCTGTGTTCAAATTCTGGCTTTGCTGCTTAGTATAGGCCTGGGTGACTTTCTCAGCCTCTCTGTGCCTCAGTTTCCTCATCTGTAAAATGAGTGTAATAACAGTACCAACTTCCCGGGGCTGTTGTGAGGATCAGCCGTCACTTTCTCCTGCAAGCACCACGCTCATTCTGCTGTGCCCACCTGCTGCCACGCAGCCCCGCCTGCAGGGGCCCGGGCTCTCTCCCTGTGGTGACTTACCTGCCATCATCTTCTATCCTACAAGTGTTATCACTGTTGCTGCCGGCCTCCAGGACAGCGTCATAGAATGGAAAAGTTTGGAATCCAGGCAGAGCCCAGTTCAAATCTCAGTCCTGACAATTCAGATCGGACCCGTCATTTCTCCAGGCAGAGTGCAGGCTCAGAGGGCTGCCTGCCTGGGTTTAAAACCCTGCTCCTGCACCCCTGGCTGTGTGACTTTGAGGGAGTCACTTAGCACCTCTCTGCTTCAGTTTCCTCAGCTATAAAGTGGGAGTGATACAAGAAATCCACCTCACAGGATCATTGTGAGGACCGTGAGAGTATACGTGTAAAATGCTTGGCAGCAGGACACGTGCGGCGTGAAGTCAAAGCTAGCTGGTCTCGCCTTAGTTTCCTCATCTGTAGAACGGGGGTGGTGATACCTACGGGGCAGGGGAGGTGAGATGTGAGTGAGGACAGGTGTCAGGGTCCTCACCAGTCAGCCCATGGTAAATGACAGTTCCCACCCCGCCACACACCTTCCTGTGGCCATACCTCAGATCAGAAAGCTTTCCCTTTACCTCCCCCCTCCAAAGGGCTCTCAGCCATCCCACAAACCTCCTAAAATCCCACCTCCTCCATAATCCTCCCAGGACTCATCTAAAAACGTCTCCAGTCCTTTCCCAGCATGGACGTGACAATTCCCCAGTCTCTCCCTGCTTCTCCCCCAGCTGTGTGCCCTCCCCCATCTAAACCACAAATACCTGAGAACAGCTTCTCACCTTTGCAGTTTTTCTCAGTGTGCCAAGCACTGCACTGAGAGTTTATATCTTTATATTATTTAATCCTCCCAATAATTCTATGAGGCAGGTGTAAGTTTTACAGTGAAGATGATGAGACTCTGGATAGGAAATCCTTGCCCAAGTCCCACAGCCGGGAAGGGGGCAGGCACTTGCCTGCAGAGAGCCAGCGTCTCAATCCATGAGGGAGATGCCCTTTCCAGCGGTCCATGAGAGAGGAGCCCATGCAGGCCGCAGCGCAGGACGTTGAGAAGCTTCCCTCTCCTGTCTTTGGGGAAGTTGCACCTGACACCTGTTTCAATTACAGAAAACATCTTTCCTCACATTCACTCAGCAAACGTTTAGCGACACCTACCACACATCAACGCTGCTTTTGCTGCTGAGCAGCCCGCAGTGAACAAGGCAGAACTGGTCCCACCCTCGGGAACTCTCCCTGTCCCACCCTCGGGAACTCGCCGGGTCCCACTCTCGGGAACTCTCCCTGTCCCACCCTCGGGAACTCTCCCAGCCCCACTCTCGGGAACTCTCCCTGTCCCACCCTCGGAAACTCTCCCAGTCCCACCCTCGGGAACTCTCCCTGTCCCACCCTCGGGAACTCTCCCTGTCCCACCCTCGGGAACTCTCCCGCTCCCACCCTCGGGAACTCGCCGGGTCCCACCCTCGGGAACTCTCCCTGTCCCACCCTCGGGAACTCTCCCAGCCCCACCCTCGGGAACTCTCCCAGCCCCACCCTCGGGAACTCTCCCAGTCCCACCCTCGGAAACTCTCCCTGTCCCACCCTCGGGAACTCTCCCTGTCCCACCCTCGGAAACTCTCCCAGTCTCACCCTCGGGAACTCTCCCTGTCCCACCCTCGGAAACTCTCCCAGTCCCACTCTCGGGAACTCTCCCTGTCCCACCCTCGGAAACTCTCCCAGTCCCACCCTCGGGAACTCTCCCAGTCCCACCCTCGGGAACTCTCCCGCTCCCACCCTCGGGAACTCGCCGGGTCCCACTCTCGGGAACTCTCCCTGTCCCACCCTCGGGAACTCTCCCTGTCCCACCCTCGGGAACTCTCCCGCTCCCACCCTCGGGAACTCTCCCGCTCCCACCCTCGGGAACTCGCCGGGTCCCACTCTCGGGAACTCTCCCTGTCCCACCCTCGGGAACTCTCCCTGTCCCACCCTCGGGAACTCTCCCTGTCCCACCCTCGGGAACTCTCCCGCTCCCACCCTCGGGAACTCGCCGGGTCCCACCCTCGGGAACTCTCTCTGTCCCACCCTCGGAAACTCTCCCAGTCTCACCCTCGGAAACTCTCCCAGTCCCACCCTCGGGAACTCTCCCAGCCCCACCCTCGGGAACTCTCCCAGTCCCACCCTCGGGAACTCGCCAGGTCCCACTCTCAGGAACTCTCCCTGTCCCATCCTCGGGAACTCGCCAGGTCCCACCCTCGGGAACTCGCCGGGTCCCACCCTCGGGAACTCTCCCTGTCCCACCCTCGGGAACTCGCCGGGTCCCACCCTCGGGAACTCTCCCTGTCCCACCCTCGGAAACTCTCCCAGTCCCACTCTCGGAAACTCTCCCTGTCCCACCCTCGGAAACTCTCCCAGTCCCACTCTCGGAAACTCTCCCTGTCCCACCCTCGGGAACTCTCCCTGTCCCACCCTCGGGAACTCGCCGGGTCCCACCCTCGGGAACTCTCCCTGTCCCACCCTCGGGAACTCGCCGGGTCCCACCCTCGGGAACTCTCCCTGTCCCACCCTCGGGAACCCTCCCTGTGGTTAAGAGCCCGGCTGCTAACCAAAAAAAAGGTCGGCAGTTCAAATCCTTCAGCCACTCCTTGGAAACCTTATGGGGAAGTTCTACTCTGTCCTATAGGATCACTATGAGTTGGAATCAACTTTTTTCTTTAAAAGTTACAGATAAGCAATCAGAATACAATGAGGAAAGTGGAGGTCAGGACCCAGTTCCTGGAGTACTAGAATGGAGAAGATTTGCTTTTCCTGGAGTCCCTGGGTGGTGGACATGGTTATCACGTTTACCTTACAGATTGAAGCTCACCCAAAGCTCCTCAGAAGAAAGACCTGGTGATCTATTTCTGAAAAACCAGCCATTGAAAACCCTACGGAGCACAGTTCTACTTTGACGCACATGGAGTCGCCCTGAGTCGGGGTCCACTCGAGGGCAGCTGGTTTCTGGTTTGCTTATTCTAGAGCAAGAGGCTTTGCTTTTTGAGTTGACAAAGCCTAAATACCAGTCAGACACATGAAAATAAATACAAAGGCCAAGCCAATTACTTGACTGACTTGGCGGTTCTAGCAGAGGTTAAAAATTCTGAGTGGCACCAACACTGTCCTCCAGAATGGCCTCAGCTCCATCCTTGCGGGACACTCAATGAATATCTACCAGGGCAGAGCCCGGGGAGTCACTGGGTGAGCATCTGGGGAAAATGAAAAAGAACGTCACCCCCCACCCCACCCAGCCCCCACCCTTACCCCCCTCCACCCCCAACACCCCCCGCCCATAAGCAGGGAAGTGGCTCTGATGAACAGGACCTGTGCCTTCAAATCCATTTGCTGGCTAAACGCTGAGAGGAAAACCAAACGCAACCCTTGGCCTTGACCTTGACTTGGCCTGATGAAGGTCAGCAACCCCTCCTGTCCTTCCAGCCTGAGCTGGAGAGGTGCAAGGAAAAGACAGAAGATAGTATGACACCATGAGGCCACACCTGCCAAGTTCCCCACAACCGCTTCTGTAAAAACAAATCAGAAAAGATGGAGTGAAAGGGAATTGGAAAAATGGAACCCCCTGCATCCCAGAAATATTACTTTCATGATCTGTATGAATTATTTAACAGACAGCTGAAAAGACCAAACTCAACAGAAGAATACGAAAAACCAGCTCGGTACAGACACCTTCCCATGACAATGGAAAGCTTTTTATGCCACAGATCAGCATGCCAGGGAAGGCGCTCCCAAGACAGATGCCCACGGGGATCATTAGCCCCTTATCTCTGGCCCCTTTGCCACCAGCATCCAGATCCCTGAGCCCGGGCAAGCCGGGGGTGGGGAGACAAGCTGAAAAGTGTGTCTATTCTAAGTGTTGGTTAAACAGCCCCACCGCACTGTTGTTTGCAGGAGGTTTTAGGGAGCAGATGTAGGACTGGCAGGGCTTGGAGCTGGCGATATTGTTCTAGCTCACTCAGAGCCAACGTGGAAAGGAAAGAAAAAAGCCACACACGCAAACACAAAAAGCTGCATTTTGTGTGTGTGCCTGGGTGTGCGTGCTGGCCTCGGTGCCATCCCCGCAGCCAAGGCTCCCGAGAGTGGAGCTGACCGATGCAAAACCCGGCTTGGGGCCCGGCCAGAAGAAACACAACTTCTCCCGGGAGCTGCACGCGGGTGGGTGTCTCTGCACGGCCGCTCTCTGCAAGCCCCTTCCGCAGGCCCGAGGGGCCGAGGCGCGGCCACCACGGGCTGGATGCTCGCAGCGGCTAGAGAAGCAGCGACAAAGGCGGGCCAGCAGCGGTGAGGCGGGCGGCGCTGCAGCTGCCAGGCGGTAACGTAGACAGTTCCAGCTGCCGTCACCTAGCTCACGCGTGCTTTTTAATATCTTTTGGCAGCTCTCGGTGTCACAGCACAAAGGGGGAGTTGGCACTTCACAGCACACTTTGTTTGACAGAACCGTAGGCAGGACCCAGCTGACACCTCCAGTAATATGGACTGGTTTGCTCTTAAGGTGCTTGACAGCAGAAGAAGCGTTTTGTTGTTTTTTCCCCACCTCCACCCGTGTGCAGGGCACCCGACACCACTAAATTACACATTGGGAACCAGATCAGATGAATGGAAGGCCTCGGCGGCGCAGCAGAAGGTGGCCCCGTAAGCACCCAGCTAAGGGTGAGAGGAAAACAATGCTTGGGAGAACGGAAGGAAGAAAGAAGGGGGACAGAGAACAGAACATGGACCCTGTGCTACCAAAACCCTTTCCAAGTCTCACCAGGAGACACCGGTCCCTGACTCCCAACCTCTAAGCTTACGGAATTTTAAATACATTGGAATGCCACCATCTTGCTTTTCAAAGAGACTCGTGGCTAGGCCGCCACACCCCTCCCCCCGAGCTGCCCCCCACCCCCGGGCCGCCCCCCACCCCGCGGCCACCTTCCCAGGAAGCCAGCTTGCTCCAGGTAGCTCCCTGCCCCGCCGGGACTATTCCAAGGGCCAACAGCTAAGAAAGCACTTTGCAGAAGCACTGCCCCAGCACAGGGAGTTGTCATGGCAATTTTCTGTGATCCCTCCGCCAAGCCAGGCAGCCTAGTCTGGCGGATCCAAGCGCCTTGCTGGGGCTGGAAACGGTCTTCTCTAAGACCCCACCGCACAGATGGGCTTGGAGATAACACACAGGCGGAGGAGGAGCGAAGAGGAGCACAGGACACCAGGAGGAGGGATCGCACAGCGCTCTGCTCAGGCCGGGTTGTGGGCGCGGAGACAGGGAGCTTTATCTTCAGGCAAGGAGGGAGACAGAGAGCAGGAAGTCATCACTGCCCTGTACCAGCACCAGAGCGCATCCCCTTCGCCCTTCCCTCCCGTAGCCGGTCTGGTCGTCTGCTAACACCGTAGGAGGAAGCGGACACAAAAAATTATGGCAAGGAGGGAGCCACGGGGATTACCAAGGACAATGATGGGCTCCTTTTTGGTAGGTACCTACTGTGCACCAAGAACCACGTTGCACATTTTTTTTTTGGTATTATTCTAACCCTTTAAGAGTCCTGCAAGGTTAATGTAATTGTCACCATTGCACAGGAATGAGATGTTGTTACCAGTCATCATCCAGTCAGCTCTGGCTGACAGCCACCTTACACCAGCTGGCCCTGAGCCATTCTCAGGGGCACTGGTGTGTTTGAGTCCATGGTTGTGGGTGATGTGGTAACACATCTCATGGAGGATCTCTCTCATTTTCACTGACTGTCTACTTTACCAAACATGATGACCTTCTTTCGCCATTGGTCTTTCCTGATGACATGACAGAGTAAGTGAGCCAAAGTCTGGAGCTCAGAAAAGACAAGGGGCTGGTTGGAAGTCAGACTCCAGGGCCACCTCAGCAGGGGGCTGGTCAGGAGTCAGACGCCAGGGCCACCTCAGCAGGGGGCTGGTCAGGAGTCAGACACCAGGGCCACCTCAGCAAGGGGTGGTCGGAAGTCAGACACCAGGGCCACCTCAGCAGGGGGCTGGTCAGGAGTCAGACACCAGGGCCACCTCAGCAGGGGGCTGGTCAGGAGTCAGACGCCAGGGCCACCTCAGCAGGGGGCTGGTCAGGAGTCAGACACCAGGGCCACCTCAGCAGGGGGCTGGTCAGGAGTCAGACACCAGGGCCACCTCAGCAGGGGGCTGGTCAGGAGTCAGACGCCAGGGCCACCTCAGCAGGGGGCTGGTCAGGAGTCAGACGCCAGGGCCACCTCAGCAGGGGGTGTCGGAAGTCAGACACCAGGGCCACCTCAGCAAGGGATGGTCGGAAGTCAGACACCAGGGCCACCTCAGCAAGGGGTGGTCAGAAGTCAGACACCAGGGCCACCTCAGCAGGGGGCTGGTCAGGAGTCAGACACCAGGGCCACCTTAGCAGAACAGCCCAGCCCTGCTGAGATCCTGGGAGGTGGCCGCTGCCAGATTTCTCCCCCTGCCAGCCACTGACAGAGATCCAGCCTTCTTGTTTAGGATCCACCTTCCAAAGTGATCTGAGATGTCTTGGTTCTGTCGATTCCCACATGAATCCCTCACTGAGCTTTGCCTTCTGCAGAGTGAAGGAGGCAGCTGGTCTGCGGGTGCCGAGCCCTGGTTGCACATGGGAGGCAGGGCCTGCCGGGTTGAGCCTGGCTCTGTCACACACATGCTGCCCCTGCTTGATGAGGCCCTTCCCTTCTCCTGGGCTCTGAAGGAGACAAAATTCTCTGTACTTTCTCAGTATGCACTTACTTAGTGGAGCCCTGGTGGTGCAGTGGTTGAGAGCTCCTCTGCTAACCTAAAGATCGGCAGTTCAAACCCACCCGCCACTCCATGCGAGAAAGATGTGCAGTCTGCTTCCATAAAGATTTACAGCCTGGGAAACCCTATAGAGCAGTTCTACTCTGTCCTATACAGTCACTGTGAGTCAGAATAGACTTGATGGCAGTGGAAGAAAGAAAAACTCACTTAGTATTAAATACTTATATATTATTTACAAAATAATAAAATAAGGGTGATGAAGTAGCTGGTGTGTCGTTTAGATTAAATAAATATCGATTTCCTCTTTCCTTTTCCAACACCCTTTCAAACTTCCTCTCCCCACTGTCACCACCATCTGCTCAGGCAACACAGGCTCGTCGTTATATAAAACCAGCTGCCGTCGAGTCAACCCCAACTCATGGAGACCCCATGTATGTCAGAGAAGAACTGCCCTCCACAGGATTTTCAAAGAGTGATTTTTTTGAATGTAGATTGCCAGGCCTTTCTTCCAAGCTGCCTCTGGGTGGACTCGAACCTCCAGCCTTTGTTTAGTAGTCAAGCACATTAGCCATTTGAACCACCTAGGGACTCATTATTATATGGATATAAGTAAAACATCAACACAATTCAGCAAACAACTACTATGTACCTATCCATCACATAGACCGATAGATAAAAAATAGGTAGGTAGGTAGATAGAGAGATAGATAGGTAGACAGATGACAGATAGATTAGACAGATGACAGATAGATTAGACAGATGATAGATAGCATTTACGAATCATGTACTTTGTGCCAGTTCACATTAATTAGTTTAATTAACCTTCTCAGCAGTTCCATGACAAGGACCCATTATTATCCCCTGCTTTACCAATGAGGAAACTGAGGCACAAAAAGATTAAATGACTCATAATCTGGGGTTGCGGAGAGGCGTACCCTGGCGGGAGCTGGGGCCTGCGCTCTTTTAAGTGGGTTAAACGTTGCTCTACTATCCAACTTCCATTGTTCTCTACTTAGCAAACACGTCTTCCCTAGATAGTGTAGAATCAATGTCCCCAAATTCCAAGCTGTACCTAGAAAATTCCACATGAATAGGGTTTTCCTATACATTCAAGGAAGATTTGCCAAATACTCTCAAGCTTAGCACAGCCTCACCGTGGAGGTAAGTGTCCTTCAGGTATCAGACCCCCTTCCTCCCGGACTAAGCGAGTATATTCTCCCCCCACCTCCCTACCCCCGGTCAGAAACGTGGTGCATTCTAGCCCTCTTGCTCCGAGTGATTTCTGCAGTTTCCAAAACAGAACTGAACAGAGCCCTCGCTTGAGAAACAGTCCACCTCCCAGAGGCACGGCGCTTCGTGTTATTATCCACTTATGATTATTCAAAACAAATAAGAACGATACAACATCAGCTGGAGCCACTCCAGGACACAAGGCACTGGAACATAGAATAAAAACCAAAGTATCCCGCAAATAGAAAGGGACAAAAACGCACGAGAACAATAGCAGAGGACGTTCTGAACCTTCCCGCCAAAACACAGGTCACCTGAAATAAGACACCACCTCTGAACGCCCGAAGTGGCACAGAGAGTATGGTTCAGGGTATTCCCATTTAAAACGTCAAAAAGATGAAATATGTGTACAGTGCCTGGCACAGAGTTGCTCTGGTTCTCAGTGCCCCATTCCCCCTTCCAGCAGCATTCAGTGGATCTACCTTAAAACAGTCTAAACTCCCTCCGGCTGGGAATGAAAGGGTATCACATTCAGGAATTCTTTGCTCTCCGCTGAAAACACCCACTGGTGCCCACATTTCAGAAATCTCACTCATCCACAAAGGGCCTTTTAAGCCACATTTCAATCTGAGCAAATATTTAACTCCAACTTGGGAAATCACGAGATGTCTAACACCACCGAGGTTCTAAGACCGACCTTCCCGAAGGACAGTGTGGCGATATCGGGCCAGGCGACTCTTGTTTGTCCCCAAAGCAGATGGTCGTGAACTTCACACCAACTGAGGAGACAGCCTTCGCTCAGGTCCCCCGAGCATAGCCCCTCACTTTCTTCTAATTCTCTCCATTTCTGGAGTCTCCTGCACTCAACTCCCCCAGCCCCATCTGAAGAGTTTGTTTTACTTCTGAGACACCTCACTTTGGGCATGTTGGCCTCTTCAGTTACCAGGTAAAGGTTCACCCACAGATGATTCACTTTACCTAGATCTGTTTCCAGAAGGCAAATGGGAGAACAAGCAGTCCTGAGACCCCAGAGGACCATCAGACCTGTCCTCCTGCCCACTCGCCTCCACACCGCTCAGCCATCTACTCCGGCTGCCATTTTTCACTTTGTGGAAGGGTGGAAGGGAAAAGGAAGATCCAGAACAGTTTGCATCAACACTGCAATGGGGTGGGGGCTATGTTACCACAATAATGCAGATTAGAGCGGCCGCCGCAATAGCCAATTCTGAGACGGGGTGAGGTGAGCAGCAAGAGTTTATTATATATCGATATATAGGAGACAGAGAGGAATAGATTCCTCCAAAACACCCATCTGCCCAGCTGGAGATCATGAAGGCTTTTATAGAGACAGGATTTGGGCCTTAGAAGTTTGTGTTAATTCCCCTTGAGGTGGTCCTGTCTCAGATGAGTTAATCTTCTACTGGTATTCTTAGGGGTTATCTGGTGACATCCTGGTTTTCTGGTCATAAGATGGGTGTTTTGTTTCATTTTTCATCCTTGGATCATTATCACTTGTTTTCCACCCTCCAAGGAGGAACACCGGTTAATCTTAAACCTTTTGTAGACACTGGAACCGGAGAGAAAAACAAGATCATGAGACAATGTGGTGGTTAGCAATGGGGAGTAAATAAGAGTGAGCTGGGCCTATGCAGCCTCTTCCAGCTATGGGACAAAAACCTGTTTATTTTTATTGACAGTAATGCATCTAATCCTTGAATGGAGTCAGGAAAATTCCCTTTCATCACAGCCTTGCTACTAATAATAGCCAAAAAATGGAAACAACCTAAATATCCAACAATCGGGAATTTGCTAAGTAAATCCAAGTAAGTGACTGAAGAGCAGTAATTGAAATGCCGTTTATGAAGAATTTGAGGAGTGGAGAAGTGCAGGTGACAACGTCTGGTTAGAAGCAGGATACATTTACATACAGTTGAATCTCAGCTTTATAAATATGGAAAATATATACAGTACTAGATACTGTTGTGTCTGCTGATGCCTTCTTCCCCTCTCCCCACCTCCCACCTCAGCTTTTCTGGGAATTTCACACACACACACACACACACACACACACACACACCTGCCACTTCTGCACAATATGACTGACTCCTGGCCACAGCTGAGTGGTCCAGGGTGGGCATCCTACCCAAGCCAGGACACTCCTCTCCGTCTCCAGGAATTCTGGAATTGGAACAGAGGGAATCTGTCTCTTTCCAGCAGCGGAAATGATAGGATAGGGTGCCCGGGGGTTGCAGATGCGTCCACAGGTGTCCTTCCTGCGGGCCAGAAGCCCCAGCAACCAATCCACAGAGAGACGAAGCAGAAGGAGGCCAACGTGCAGAGGAAGAAACAGGAGTCCAAGACAGTGCCCTGAGAGCACGCAGATCCCTCCTGTTCCCGAGTCCCGAGGCCTGTTTCCACGCCTGCCCTTGGGGTCCGTGAGCAGGCAACCCCAGATCCTGGTAATAAATCTTCCTTTGTACCTGAGCAGTTTGAATTGAATTTCTGTCACTTGTAACTAAAAAATCCTAGCCAATGTGTGCTCCCTCAAATACCCAAATACACCTCTGTATACCTCTGAATGTTCTTGGGGGATGGGTGTCTCATTGCAAGTGATTTATTTTTTGCTTTTCTGAATCTTCCAAATTCTCTACTATGCACGTTTATCATCTGCTGTTCAGTGTCCACATCCCTAGTTCACTTACACACAAACATACACACACACAAACATGCACACACAAGTACAAACATGCACGCTTATATAAAACACGCACGCTCACACACACACAACACACACACATACACTCAAACATGCATGCTCACACACATACACACACACAAATACACTTTCACAAAAACACATTCACACAAACTTGCATGCTCACAAACACACACAGACAAACATACGCACTTACACAAGGTTAAGAAAAACCTTTGGTAACAGAAAATACATACTTATTAAATATATATATACCACACACATGCATATACATATGTATATATGCAGATGTATACATATACATAGGTATATACGTGTGTATATACATATACGTGTATATATGCATATACATATACATATGCATATATATGTATATACATATATACACACAGAGAGAAAAAGAAAGATCTTCGTGTTAGAAATAGACACCAAAAAACCCCGGAAAATGTCAGTCTTGTAACTGCCCCTCCCCTTGGCTGGGGTTCTGAGGCTCCAGGACCAGCCTCCCTCCCGGAGTGTGGACCCCGTTCCTTTCCGCCCTGACGCCCGCACCCCGCCTTCAGGCCACGCCTTCCATTCCAGCCTCTCTGGGGTCCCCGCAGCCTCCTGATCCAAAGGTCAGCCATTTGCACAGCTTAACAGAAAAGAAAGGCACAAAAGTTCTCCCATCTTTCCCCACACTGTGGCCATGTCTCTTTTTCCCTTTGCTCCTAAAAACCTTGGCATTTTGGCCTCCCCTTCCTCCCTGTGGAGCTTTCAAAAGCTCTGTTCTTTGGAAGCCCAGAGAAGACCCCCTTTTCTGACTCAGAATCCGAAAACTTGGCTGGTACACCCCCTAGTGGTGGCCTAATGAATCCCCCTCAACTGCTAAGGGGACACACCCCTGAGGTTTCTCAAAGTGTGTTCCATGGGACTCTACCTAATTCTGCAGGAAAACAGCAGAGGAGAAAAGCATTTTTTGCTTAAGTCAGATTTGGAGGGACTGGGCTGAATAAAATTAATCAGTTTTCTTTATTGAAGAACTTTTCCAAGTCTTTAATATGCTAATGAACGTTGTGAATCTCCAATATGAGACTTTAAAATAGAGCGGATCTCAGATTTATTTTATCAAACTTTGGGAAAATAATAGGAATGATTACCATTTACTGATCATGTACTATCAAGCACAGTATTGCCAATTATAGATAGGAAATTAACGCTTAAAGAGGGCAAATGACTTGCTCACGTTAGGTTTTGTGACATTAAAGCCCAGGTTGTTGACCACTGCAAGGTCCCAGGACATTACTCTGCACATTCCGCTGACACGTGTTCCTCTGCTTGTTCCTCATGCCGTCCTCTAGAGCTCACTGTGCACCAGGAACAGCGGGGCCCACCGAGGTACAGAGGGCCTCCTGACTGCCCTCGGGAAGATCAAGATCTCAACGCCACAGACAAAATCCTTCTTGAAATTCTCAGCATCAGGGACATGATAGAGCACTGTCAGAGACACAGATACATAGTTTCCAATGATATTATGGAAAATAAAAATAGGTAGAGTGTGCCCAATATGTTTTAGATCAACTTTTTTATTTCTTCTAAGAGAAGCTTAATTTCTTTTGAGTCTTGTACATATGTTGGCCTGGTTTTACAAGCAACAGGCTATTCCTCATAGAGACCTGTTTTCTTATCTATTAGGAAAAAAAAGATGATAATATCCACCTCCCATTTTTTATGCCAAATTTATTTAAGTATCTTTTTATTGTACTGTAGATGAAGGTTTACAGAGCAAATTAGTTTCTCATTAAATAATTAATACACATATTGTGTTGTGACATTGGTTACCAACCCCATGACATGTCAACATTCTCCCCTTCTTGACCTTGAGTTCCCCATTACCAACTTTCCTGTCCCCTCCTGCCATCTCAACCTTGCCCCTGAGCTGGTGTGCCCATTTAGTCTCATTTTGTTTTTATGGGTCTGTCTAGTCTTTGGCTGAAGGGTGACCCTCAGGAGTGTCTTCAGTACTTAGTTAAAAGGGTGTCCGAGGTCCATACTCTCATTTATGTCAAATTTAAACACATTATTAATATGTTAAAAAGCTTAACTCTGATACATAGGTTGTTTTTTGATTTTTAGGGGGTTTTTGTTTGCTTTTTTGGTTTTTTTTTTTTTTTTTCCCCCTTTCTTTTCTTTTTCTTCCTATTCCTTTGTTTTGGTTTCAAGTAACAGAATCCTAAAAATAATTTATTGGCTCAATAACTGAGAAGTTCAAGCTTCAGGCATAGCTGGATCCAGGGACTCAAATAAGACCATCATTAAACCTGTATGCAAGGTACTTATATTTTTAAAGAAAAGAAATAGAATGTTGTTGCTGTGTGCTGTCGAGTCAATTCTGACTCATAGTGACCTTATAGGACAGAGTAGAACTGCCGCATAAGGTTTCCTAGGCTATTATCTTTATGGGAGCAGATCACCAGGTCTTTTCCCCCACAGAGCTACTGGTGGGTTCAAACAGCCAACCTTTCAGTTAGCAGCCAAGCACTTTAACCACTGCACCACCAGGGCTCCTTGGAAATAGCACACAAGTCTATAAATATGTCTTGATCCCTCATGTTGGTCGACACAGAAGAGATACTGCAAATAATTACATAAATGTTAGAGTTTGGGGATGGAGCCCCCCTCCACTATGGGCTCCTTGGCTACCGCTGCTGAGTATCTATGCAGAGACTTGATTTTTCCATCTGTAAAAACAGGCACACTACTCTCTCACTCCAGTGAAAGATGAAGGAAGTTGTGAAGCTTTCCAAATGCGTTTTTCCTTGGAGGGTTAGATCTGGTGACGTATTTTTTCTATTAATGTTCACAGAGATAACACTTGACACTGGCAAAGGGTTTTCCAAGTATTTATTTGTCTTACAATTTTATCATTTAAAACTCCATAATTAGCCTGGCAAAACACATGCCTTCTACATTACAACCACAGTTTAAAGCCAACCAAGCCATGGGGGCGGGGGGAGGGGGTGGAGGTATATATATATATATATTTTTTTTTTTTTATTCACTGTATATATATAATTCATAATATATTTATATGCATATTTATCTGCATATTTAATATAATATATTTATCTGCATATTTAAATCTACATTGTGTGTATGTGTGCGTGTGTGTTTGCAAGACACATATAAATGGCAAAGAAGGAAACATAAAAAAAAAACAGACAGACAGAGAGTCCCAGATTTTAAAACCACCCCCAAGGTAGAACAGGTGGTGAAAACGTAATAAAACATGGTGCAAGGAACTCGTCGTGAACTTTAAAAACAAAAGCGCCTACAGACCAAATAAACTGCTCTGACACTGGGCTAAATCAGAAGTTCCAAACTATTTTAAATGACAAAGTAGAAGTTCCCGAGAGAGGGAGTCCAACAGAAAAGGTCTGAGGGTGATTACCGCTGAACTCACACAGGACTGAGCTCACAGAGACGGGCAGACATGCAGCCCACTCCCCTTGCCAGCACAGGCCACGTGCACTGTCCTGTATCCTCAGGGCCCGACCCTGTGCGTGGGGACCAAGCAGCCTCTTGACAAAGCCCTCCGGGAGCCTCTGCACCTGCCCCTGCCCGGGCGGTGGTTTCTGAGTGGATCTGAAGGCAAAGGCTTGGGTCATTTGACCAGTAGCTGGGCATGACAATGGCATACAGGTGTTCTGTGTGAACGCGGACCGGAGCCCAGGGCCCGGGTGGCTCAGGAAACACCCCCTCTCTCTCCAACACCCACCCTGACAGATGCAAGCACTCCGTCATCACAATAGCTCTGCCTGTCCTTCTTCTCAGCCCACAGTACTGAAGGGTTTTCACCTCCGCTGCCTGTCTCTATTCCACAGAAACACCGTGAGCTGTGCACAGCAGACGTTATGACTCCATTTAGCCATGAGGAAACTGTTGTTTGAAGAGACAGAGCAGCCCAGGATCACAGAGCTGGAACAAGGGTCCAAGATTTCTGACTCTCTGTCCAGTGCTCTCTCTGCTAGAATGTGCTCATTAACACCAGGCAGGGAAGCAGCTTGGGAAAGGGGTCAGCCTTCTTCTCCCTCCAGCCCAGCGACACAAAGTCAAGCGCCTGAAGAGGTCAGACAAGGAGTGGAGAAGGCAAACATGCCGTCTCAGGGCAGGCAGCTGTGCGGGGCTCCAGTTGTTTAAAGGGAAGCCAGATATTTGAATCTTTACACAAAATACCCTGATTTGTAAATAACAGTTTAATTTAAAACAACAACACTGTGTGAAGCTAGCAAACCCTTCTGCAGACTGCTTCCTGCCACAGGGCCCAAGTTCCAGAGGCCCATCCCAACCAGGCGATCAGTGCCCTTGCCCCAACTCTGAAGATCGAGGATGTCATTCATTCAAAGATGGCCAATTTTCAGGTGCAAAGGGGTCAGCAAACCTGAGTTTGAATCCCAGTCCTGACCCTTGCTAGCCGCATAACCTTGAGCAGCAGCATCACGCTCTTGATGTCACCCTCCCCAGCCCCACTCCAGGTGGGTGGGGCCAGCCAGCAAGCCCCACCCCCATGGGCAGGGAAGCCTGGGCTCGTCCTGCCCTCGCCCCTCCCAGCCCTACAAGCCCGCGATTCCCCAAAGCTCCACCCATTGGCCAAGGTAGAGACCCTCCTCTCTACCCAATGGCGGGCCTCACGGCCCAGCCACCTGCTCCCTGACTGGTGGGTGTAGGGGGTGGGGGCTGTGATGCACTACCTCACTGGGTGACAGGTGACACCAGCTCTAGTGACACCACTACCTTGGTTTACCTCACCCACCAGCATGGGTTCGCCTACCACCACCGCAGACCCTGGAGTCATTTTGCTGTCACCCCCTCGTCAGGGGGTACACCCCCCTCATGATGCCACTGACCTTGAGCAAGTCATTTAATCTCTCCAAACCTCAGTTTTCTCATCTGTAGAATGGGACCAACAATAACCCCCTCATTTCCTCACCCCTCTCTGGGCATTTGGCTGGTGACAGTCCATTGGTCCCCAACACCATTCTGTGCCCCCATAAAGCTTCCCTTCAAAACTATCATCTCTCTTCCCATGATGCACTGGATCATTTGTCACTCCAGGAAACGGGGGACTCTTCATAGACAAGGCTTGACCAGCTTTGCACTCAGAGCTACAAGCACGTAATAAATGCTCAATAAATCCTTACTGACTCAAGCAATTGACCCGTCTTCAATGTGCATTGATTATGTACTAGACAGTCTGCTAGGTGCTGAGAAGACAAGAGAATCGTGCTCTTGAAGAAGATGTATCCTGGTTGAGGACACGAGACACGCCCAAAACCATCAGAGGAACCATCAAGCTCCAAAGTGTCCAGTGAGAGGTACAGCCTGGGGTCCCAACTGCCCTAAGGAGCAGGTCAGAGGAAAGAGACTTCTTTCTGTTTTTTTCACAGCCTTTTTGAAGTCTTTCTGGGCCCTACAAAAATTAAGTGCATCTCATCTTCCCACAAAACAATTGCTTAGAAATTAAAAAAAAACAGTTGCCATGAATCAATTCCCACTCATGGCGGTGTCCCCAGGTGTGCAGAGTAGAACTGCTCCACAGGGTTTTAAGGCTGTGACCTTTCAGAAGCAGACCACCAGGACTTTCTTCTGATGTGCCTTTTGGATAGTAGTTGAGTGTCTAACCATCTGCACCACCCAGGGACTCCTGCTTCGAGATGAGACCTTGCAATGTCCTGAATACCTGGACCACGGTGAACAGTGCCAGGGTGTCTCCCCTGAACAGGTTTTTGGGCAAGACCTCACTTGCTAGCCTGGAGAGTTACTTGGGGAGATGCAGGCTGCATTGTTGTTTTATTTCCTGCTAGTGAAGCAAGAGGCCTGAAGTTCACACACCGCCCACCTCCTCTGAACCTAGGCCCTCAATTCCCACTCCTGATTAAATGGGCAATTCCTTGGGTCTACCAGGTAGCGAGTATGTGCTAATTCTCTAATCTGGTTTGTCCTTGGAAGCTCCCACCCCATCCTGCTGGCTGTACCAGCTGCCAGGGGAGCATAACTGCAAAGAGATTCGGCAATTATCCGGTTGATCTGATCAGTGGAGATAGCCAGACAAATAATCTGGGCCAAAACTTGTACCAATAAGTTGTCTCCATGGATCTAATTCCACTTCACTGGACGCTGTACAGGTTCAGCCTTAGAGAATGAGTTTGACTGAAAAATCCTTCCTAGTATCCCAGTGGTTAATAGATCAGCTGCCAACCAAAAGGTCAGCAGTTCAAATCCTTGGAAACTCTATGGGGCAGTTCTACTCTGTCCTATAGGGTCACTATGAGTCAGAATCAACTCTACGGCAACGGGTTTTTTTGGGTTTTTTTTAGTATCCCAGTGTCCCAGGCTGTACCAGACATTAGTGGAATTGTGAGCTCGGCTACATTTCTCTTTATACCCCCTCTGTTCTTTTTCATTGGTCTTCCCTTCCCCAGGCATTTCTGCCTTCCTCCCAGGAGTTTGGCCCCACGGGGTCAGGATCACTGGCAGCTGTCAGGGGCTGGCACACTCTTGTGTCCGTCTTCTACTCTTGACTATTTGAAATTAAGAAGAGACTTGTAACATCTCAAACGCCTTTAAAAACTAAAGACGGTGCAGCCGCTTTGGAAAGTAGTCTGGCACTTCCTCAAACTTGCTCTTGAACATCGAGTAGCTAAAGCAAAAGGAAGAAATGATGAAGTAAAAGAACGCAACAGAAGATTTCAAAGGACAGCTCGAGAAGACAAAATAAAGTATTATAATGACATGTGCAAAGAGCTGGAGATAGAAAATCTAAAGGGAAGAACACGCTCAGCATTCCTCAGGCTGAAAGAACTGAAGAAACAATTCAAGGCTTGACTTGGAATAGTGAAGGATTCTATGGGGAAAATATTAAACGATACAGGAGGCATCAAAAGAAGATGGAAGGAATACACAGAGTCATTATACCAGAAAGAATTGGTGGACATTCAACCATTTCAGGAGGTAGCATATTGTCAGGAGCTGATGGTACTGAAGGGAGAAGTCCAAGCTGCACTGAAGGCATTGGTGAAAAACAAGACTCCAGGAATTGACGGAATACCAACTGAGATGTTTCAAAAAACAGATGCAGCACTGGATGTGCTCACTTGTCTATTCCAAGAAACGTGGAAGACAGCTACCTGGCCAACCAACTGGAAGATCCATATTTATGCCTATTCCCAAGAAAGGTGATCCAACTGAATGTGGAAATTATCGAACAGTATTATTAATATCACACGCAAGTAAAATTTTGCTGAAGATCATTCAATCAAAAGCGCCTACAGCAGTACATGGACAGGGAACGTCCAGAAATTCAGGCCAGATTCAGAAGAGGACGTGGAACCAGGGATATCATTGCTGATGTCAGATGGATCCTGGCTGAAAGCACAGAATACCAGAAAGATGTTTGCCTGTGTTTTATTGATTATGCAAAGGCATTCAACTGTGTGGATCATAACAAATTATGGATAACATTCAGAGAATTGGAATTCCAGAACACTTAATTGTGCTCATGAGGAATCTGTACACAGATCAAGAGGCAGTTGTTCAGACAAAACAAGGGGATACTTCGTGGTTTAAAGTCAGAACAGCTGTGCATCAGGGTTGTATTCTTTCACCATACCTATTCAATCTGCATGCTGAGCAAATAATCTGAGAAGCTGGACTATATGAAGAAGAACGGGGCATCAGGATTGGAGGAAGACTCATTAACAACCTGCAATACGCAGATGACAATCTTGCTTGCTGAAAGTGAAGATGACTTGAAGCACTTACGGTGAAGATCAAAGACCTCAGCCTTCAGTATGGATTACTCCTCAACATAAAGAAAACAAAACTCCTCACAACTGGACAAATAAGCAACATCATGATAAACGGAGAAAAGACTGAAGTTGTCAAGGATTTCATTTTACTTGGATCCACAAACAACACCCACGGAAGCAGCAGTCAGGAAATCAAAAGACACATCGCACTGGGCAAATCTGCTGCCAAGACCTCTTTAAAGTGTTGAAAAGCAAAGATGTCACCCTGAAGACTAAGGTGCGCCTGACCCAAGCCATGGTGTTTTTAATCCCATCATGTGCGTGTGAAAGCTGGGCAATGAATAAGGAAGACCAGAGAAGAATTGATGCCTTTGAATTGTGGTATTGGCGAAGAATATTGAATATACCATGGACTGCCAAAAGAATGAACAAATCTGTCTTGGAAGAAGTACAAACAGAATGCTCCTTAGAAGCAAGGATGGCGAGACTACGTCTTACATACTTTGGATATGTCGTCAGGAGAGATCAGTCCCTGAAGAATGACATCATGCTTGATAAAGTACAGGGTCAGCGAAAAAGAGGCAGACCCTCAATGAGATGGATTGACACAGTGGCTGCAACAATGGGCTCAAGCATAACGATTGTGAGGATGGTGCAGGACGGGGCAGTGTTTCGTTCTGTGGCACATAGGGTCGCTATGAGTCGGAACCGAGTTGACGGCACCTAACAACAACGACACACAGAAACTTGTACATGCATGTTTGTAGCAGCCTTATTCACAATAGACAAAAGGTGGAAACAACCCAAACGTCCATCAGCTATCAAATGGATAAACAAAATGTGGTACATCCATATGATGAAATATTATTCAGCCATAAAAAGAATGAAGTACTAAGAGATGCTACAACATGGATGAACCTTGAAGACATTTGCTAAGTGAAAATGGTCAGGCACAAGAGGTCCCATATTGTAAGACTCCATTCAAAACAAAATCTGGAATAAGGAAATCTAGAGAAACAGAAAGGTAATTAGTGGTGGCCTGGGGCTTGTGGGGGCAGGGGGATGTGGATGGGGGGATGGGGAGTGGTAACTAAATCATAGGGGGTTTCTTTGTGAGGTGATAAAAATATTCTAAACATGACTGTGGTGATGGTTGCACATATCTGTGAATACACTAAAAACCATTGAACTGTACACCTCAAATGGGCAAATTTTATGGTATGTGAACTACAACTCAATAAAGCTGCTAAAAAAATTCAAGGAATACAAGTGTAATGTTAGAATGTCAGGAAGTCCAACAGGCCAAGGTGAAAGAAAGTATGGGATAGGAGGCCTCGCTCATACCCTACAACCTGTACTATCTTGAACGTCACCCATTCGGTACCTCCCTAAACCCAGTCCAGTCCGATCTTATCAGGTCACTCCCCGTGCCCAGAGGATAACGTCCCAACTCCAGAGTATGATGGAAGAAAATTTTCACAAAGGTTTCCTCTATCAATTGAGATTGTTGTTGCTGTAGAGTTGATTCCTACCCATGGTGACCCCACGTGTGCAGAGTAGAACTGCTCCCTAGGGTTTTCAAGGCTGTGGCCTTTCAGAAGCAGATCTCCAGGCCTGTCTTCCGAGGTGCCTCTGAGTGGGTTCGAACCACCAACGTTTTGACTAATAGTCAAGCCCTTAACCGTTTGCACCACCTGTTGTTGTTGTTAGGTGCCATCAGGTCCGTTCCGACTCATAGCAACGCTGTGTACAACAGAATGAAACACTGCCAGGTCCTGCTCCATTCTCACAATTGTTGTTAGGCTTGAGCTCACTGTTGCAGCCACTGAGTCAATCCATCTCATTGAGGGTCTTCCTCTTTTTCACTGACCCTCTGCTTTACCAAGCATGATGTCCTTCTCCAGGGACTGATCCCTCCTGATAACATGTCCAGAGTGAGATGAAGTCTCGCCATCTTTGCTTCTAAAGAGCATTCTGGCTGTACTTTTTCCAAGATAGATTTGTTCTTTCTTCTGGCACTCCATGGTGTATTCAATATTCTTAGCCAACACCATAATTCGGGGACAGCTATTATGACTATTTAAAACACATACAGTAAACTCGTTGTTCCATCACCGTATCTAACTTTAATAAGCACCGACAATGCACTACAGCATAGTCGTGGAACAGAGCAATGTAATTCTGTGAATCAGTATTAGGACCTAATTAGCCACTGAGCCCAGGCTGATAACAGCTTATCTTACCTTGCAGCCCAAAGAAAGCTCAGGTGGAGGGGAGAGAGAGAGAGAAAAAAGAGGGAATAAACAGCTAATTACAATAAACTGGTTTCCTTGGTAACTCTGTTTATAACTACAACGATGTTGCCGTATTTTAATGATAAACACAAAGGTTTGATGTGAGATTCTATAACGCATACTGTCTTGATGCTGGTTCTAGTCTAGCAGAGGTGAAGCCAGAAATAAATGTGAAATTTTGTGAGGTTAAGGAAATTAGAGAAGCTTCCTCCAACCCTCACCCCAAACATCTGTTGTCCGTTTATTCTCTGGGTACCAAAGAGCTCAAGGATATGGAAACAGACATTCACAGCCCTATATGAATCCTATGTGCTCATTCAACCCAGATTTTTATTTACAGCATTTACTACTCTCTCTTCCCCAGCTGGGTGCCCCGTGGCCATCCTCCTAGGCCAGGCCTGTGGCTTGGGGAGGGACACGCAGTAAGCTATGCGGTAGGGAGGAGCCCCTCCACTAGGCTGTCAAGTCTGGGATCACTAGACTCGCTCACGTGTGTTGGATCCATGTTAATATATAATAGGCCACTTACTACATCAACACAGTGCATGATACATGTTTCTTAAATGGACACATGATGAATCATAGAGGAATAATGGCAAAATCCTGCCACAATCATGTACGCCAATTCCTTCAAGTCACTGGCTGAATATATATCTCACTGGTTGTTCCTCTAGAGGACCCTAAGACCTCAGGCATCACCCTCGCTGTGAATTAATTGCTATCTGGCTTCTCCCTAGATTGCAAGCTCAAAGAATTCAGGGACCTTGTCTGTCTTGTTCGCAGCTCTATCCCCAGCTCCTGGCCCAGTGTCCAGCAAGTACAAAGGGCTGGCATTTACTCAGCATTCACTCTGTGCAGGCCATGTTTAAACACTTTACATATATTTAATTCTCATAACAACCTTACCAGGTAGGTACCATTCTATACCTATTCTACAGATGAGGAAACTGAGGTAGGAGAAGGCTAAATAGGTTGGCCAGGGTCCCATAGCTAGTAAGTGGCAGAGCTGGGAATGGAGTCATGCAGCCTGGCTCTCGGATCCTTTGCTCTTAAACATGAGGCCAGGCTAGCACATAGTAGGTGCTCCGTGAAATATCTGTTGGGTTGAAGACATCTCTGAGGTGTTTCCACTGAGTTTAAACCAAGAGTTATAGAGAAGATCACCCAACATATGAAAACACAAAAGTTGAGCCAAGTACAAAATAAGCTAATATCCTGTGTTTTCTGCAAGAGATAAGCTTAATTAGAGTTTAGGTAATTAGAGTTTAGGTTTCTAAAAAAACAACAACAACTCGTGCATTTGTGCCAATCTACTCCAGAGCGTGACTTTTTGCAAATGCTATGTAACCTGTGTCTCAAAAACTACTTATGTGTCTTCCTGAGAAGTGAGTATCTCAGACCGTGGACATCCCATCGGTCACCCCTCTGCCCCCAGTAGTCTGTAGATCCTTGACCAGGGCCAGCGGTTCCAAGCAGTCCCCTCAGCTCCCTCGGGGAGGGCTGTGCCTCAGAGAGGCGTTGGGTGGGAAGGAGAAGGACCCCTGCCCCCTGGGGCTAGAAATGCTTTCCAATTTTCTCCACATCCTACCCAGCCTCCTTCCACCAGTCCCCTTAACTAACCGTTTCTGACTTCCTTCTCCCTCCAAGGGTGTCCCTAATGTTTATTTCAGCCCAAATTATCAGAATAAACATATCTATTGGGGAAGGAAGGAAAAAAAAACCCAAACCTGCTGCCATTGAGTTGATTCTGACTCACAGCGACCCTACAGTACAGAGTAGAACTGCTCCATAGGGTTTTCAAGGAGCAGCTGGTGGATTCGAACTGCCAACCTTTTGGTTAGCAGACGAGTGATTTTGCCAGGCTGGGTCAGATAGGCAGTTGTGAGGTTTCAGTGATTTAAGGCACATGAAAGGATTCTAATTCCTAAGCCCTTCTTAAGTGTAGGGTGTCATTCTTGTCATTACCTACCGGCACTCAGGCAACTGGGGTGAATAAGAGCAGCAACTTTATTGCGTAGTCATGGGGTCTGGCATGAACTAAGAGTTTCACATACGTGACCACCTCTGATCCTTTCAACAAGTCCTCGAGGTCAGTGCTGTTAGCTCCCGTATTACAGATGAGAAAACGTACATTCAGTGTAGCCCACCCATGGGCCCAAGCTAGGAATGGAACCAATGTCTAACCAATGTGCTAGACTGCATCCTGGGATTTCTGGAGGAGCAGACACACTGAGACCCAACAGGATATTTGCTGGCCCACTGGAGGGAGGATTCCAGCTGAGCAGCAATTCAAAAGAGGTCTTCTTAGATGGCGCTCCGCGTCTTCACTCCTACTCTGCCTTTCTCTGAAGTTTCATAGCATCCCTTTCTGCATCTTCCTCATGGTGATTCTACCTCCTACATGTCACCAGAAATTGCTTGTGTTTGTGTCTTATCTTCCCTACAAGACAGAAAGCTAATATATATGCCTGGTCCATAATATGAGCCCAACACTGAGTAATGCTAGTAATTCAACCAGACTGAAATAAGCTTTGAGAGTAACCTCATGGGTTGACCAATGCACTTCACTTCATGGCCAGAGAACACAGCTTTAATGCTGATCAGACACCTTGGACCCAAGTCCACGAGAAGAAAAGCAGAGGAATGTGGTGAGGCCGACGCAGGAGCCAGACGTCCTGGGTTAGAATCATTGCTTCAACACTTACTGGCTGGGTGACCTTAGTAAGTTACTTATCCCTCCTTGTCTCAATTTCTTCACATATAAAATTGGGATGATAATACTAATACCTACTTCAGAGGATTGATTAAATGAGCTAATACATGTTTAGGGCCAGAGCAGTGCCTGGCACATTGTAAGTGAGAGGTTAAGTGTTATTATTTTTATAGGTATGAAAGGGTCATCACTATTGCAGAAGCACACCAAAGCCTTCGTTTATTCAGTAGATACTTAGCAACTCTGTGCCAAGCACTGAGGGGGGACAAAGATCCTTACCCTGATGAACTTACATTACATTCCAGCAGGGGGAGACAGACTATGAACACAGGAAATTCCACAGTGTGACGGAGCACATTCTTGACTTCAGAAGCTCCAATCATGCCATCGTATAACTCCTGCCGAGCACTGCTCTGATATTTCCCCATTGCACTCACTCTGGGGCCTTGAACTTTGAAGGACTCGGGCTCAGTAAATATAAGTTGATTGACTGAGTCTTAAATAAATAGCACAAAGACCTAACCGTACAGTCTCTGCATACCTTGTCAGTGCCATGAGCGTTGATTTTAGATCAGAAGCTTCCAGAAGTCCAGAGCTACATTTGCCCATTTGAGTACTGGGACCAGCCTAGGATTAGTTGCTGACAACATCATCGTCATCATCCACGTCTCTTTAAACACCTAGGTGGACTTTTCTCTTTCTGACAACTGCATGGAAAGATGGTGTCGAGCATAATTATGAAGGCTAGTGAGGTTTCGAGCAATACGGACTTAATATGAATCACAAGGAAACCTGATAGCCCAGCTGGACTACACTCAGCATGACAGTTAGGTTTAAATCTGTTTTCTTGCCCTTCTCAGCCAGGATTGCTGAAGTATTCTCCTGACTGAACAGCGTCAGAGGGCCTGTGTTTGGAGGATGAGTTTCCTTTTGCTTCTGCAATCATTCCATCTAATTTCTTTAGAAACAGGCCTCCCCGCTCCTTGCTTCCTGTTATGTTTTGGCTCCCTGAGAACTGTCCCCAGCATCCCAGTCCCACCATCAGCCTCCCCTCACAATACATAAAATTTAGAGAATACAGCATCTCATATGAACATATCTAATTTTTCCTCATTTGCATGTTTCAACTAATAACTTACACTTATGGTTTGCTATGCAACTTCTATAATATTTTATTTTTAAAAAGCATTCTCTTACTGCAGAACAACAGCAGAGAATGTTGAAGAAAACCTAAGTTCACTTCGCGCCCCTTCCACGCACATCCTGTTTGCTCATCTTTCCACACATTGTTCATTACACTGAAAATTCTTACACTGCAGTGAAAAAAAAAGAAAGGGGAGAAAAAAAAAAGAAATTGATGTTCAATACTGAAGTAATTTTAACAAATTTGGAGCTGATTCTTGATTTGTTTCTTTTTTCTCCATTCCTTTCCTCAAAAACTCTATCTTCCAGTCCAAAAGGAAAAACCACCAATATCCTCACATTAAAAAAAAAAAAAAAAAAAAATCCTGGATTGCTGCACCGCAGCTCAAGCATGGGATGGTATCTGACATTAATAAACAGAACACTTAATGTGCCAGTGTGTGCATTTGGATCACTTCTCTCTAAAGAGAGGGGTACTTGTTGTGTACCACCAAGTCAGCTCACAGTGACCCCATGTGACAGAGTAGAACTGCCCCATAGAGTTTTCTTGGTTGTAATCTTTATAGAAGCAGATTGCCAGGTCTTTCTCTTATGGAGCCACTGGGGGTTTGAACTGTGGACCTTCCAGTTAGCAGCCGAGCTCTTAACCATTGCACCACTAGGGCTCCTTAAAGAGAGGGATAGATACTTGAATCACATCTGCATGGCTAAGAGGACTCCCCAGCATGACCCTTCCCTTATACAACGGGAGTTTCTCAAAGACAAATGCTTGCTTCTACCCTCAGCGCTCTAGAAGCCATTTTCTGGCAGTTCTAGAAGAGTCCTTTTATCCCCGCTTCCAGGCATCAAGGCTTCAGAGACGCCGGCACACCTCACTTAGTCCCACAGAATCCGAATGACCATTGCACAATGACAGTGCCATTCAACTCTAGGCCCTACTACAAGACCTCCAAGTGTCGAAATCCACGAGAACACCCCTCCATCCACATGGCCGTAACCTAACATCTTATGGAGTTTGCCTGTATTTTCAGCTAGTCACCACTTTTTAAGGCAAGAATTACACAGATCCCCTTTCTGCCAGACAATTCATACCTATTCTGCATTGGCTCCAAAGCTACTCTTGTTGAATTCCAAAGATCACTGTATATTTGCAATATTTTAGCACTTAGTGAGCAGATCTCTCCTTGACCAACTGAAACCTTTTGTGCTTGTATAGAGGAGCCCTGGTGGTGCAGCAGTTAAGCGCTCATCTGCTAACTGAAAAAGCGGTTCCAACCCACCAACCATTTCTCAGAAGAAAGATGTGGCAGTCAGGTTCCATAAAATCTACAGCCTTGGAAACCCTATGGAGCAATTCTACTCTGTCCTATAGGGTCCCTGTGAGTCAGAATCAACCTGATGGCAAAAGATACGGGTGCTTACATAGACTTCATCCAAATCCCAGTTTGGCATTTAACTTTTCAGGCCAACAAGTCCTCAGCTTCTGAATTAATTTTGTGTGTCCTTATTGCAGTCTAGCAAGAATCTTAAAAATAATTAAAGCTGTTGGCCCAGTAGTTCTGCATCTAAGAACTGATCCTAAGGAAATAATCAGATATCCCTGAAGATTTGGGTAGGAAACATTTCACTGCAGTATTAATTATAGAAGTAAATAAGTAAATATAATCTAAGCATTGTTTTTGCTGTTGTTAGGTACCCTCGAGTCGGTTGTGACTAATGGTGACCCTATGTACAATAGAACGAAACACTGCCCCGTCCTGCGCCATCCTCACAATCATTGTTATACTTGAGCCCATTGTTACAGCCACTGTGTCAATCCATCTTGTTGAGGGTCTTCCTCTTTTTCACTGACCCTCTACTTTACCAAGCATGACATCCTTCTCCAGGGACTGATCCCTCCTGATAACATGTCCAAAGTATGTGAGACGTAGTCTCGCCATCCTGGTTTCTAAGGAGCATTCTGGCTATACTTCTTCAAAACAGATCTGTCTGTCCTTCCGGCAGCCCATGGTATATTCAGTATTCTTTGCCAACACCATAACTCAAAGGCATCAATTCTTCTTCGGTCTTCCTAATTCATTGACCAGCTTTCATATGCATATGAGGTGATTGAAAACACCATGGCTTGGGTCAGGTGCACCTTAATCTTCAAGGTGACATCTTTGCTTTTTAACGCTTTAAAAGACGTCTTCTGCAGCACATTTGCCCAATGCAGTGTGTCCTTTGATTTCTTGACTGCTGCTTCCGTGGATGTTGCTTGTGGATCCAAGTAAAATGAAATCCTTGACAACTTCAATCTTTTCTCCGTCTATCATGATGTTGCTTATTGATCCAGTTGTGAGGATTTTTGTTTTCTTTATGTGACAGTGTAATCCATACTGAAGGCCGTAGTCTTTGATCTTCATCAGTAAGTGCTTCAAGTCCTCTTCACTTTCAGCCAGCAAGGTTGTGTCATCTGCATAACATAGGTTGTTAATGAGCCTTCCTCCAATCCTGATGCCCCGTTGTTCTTCATATAGTCCAGCTTCTCGGATTATTTCCTCAGCATACAGATTAAGTAAGTATGGTGAAAGGATACAACCCTGACGCACACCTGTTCTGATTTTAAACCATGCGGTATCCCCTTGTTCTCTTTGAACAACTGCCTTTTGATCTATGTACAGGTTCCTCATGAGCACAATCAAGTGTTCTGGAATTCCCATTCTTCAAGATGTTATCCATAATTTGTTATGATCCACACAATTGAATGCCTTTGTATAGTCAATAAAACACAAGTAAACTTCTTTCTGGTATTCTCTGCTTTCAGCTAGGATCCATTTGACATCAGCAACAATATCCCTCGTTCCACGTCCTATTCTGAATCTGGCTTGAGTTTCTGACCACGGAAGTAACCATCAATTGCTCATATGCAAGTTCAAGTTGAAGCTGAAGAAAATTAGAACAAGTCCATGAGAGCCAAAGTATGACCTTGAGTATATCCCACCTGAATTTAGAGATCATCTCCAAAACAGATTTAATGCATTGAACACTAATGACTGAAGACCAGACGAGTCGTGGAATGACATCAGGGACATCACATATGAAGAAAGCAAGAGGTCATTAAAAAGATGGTAAAGAAAAGACCAAAACAGATGTCAGAAGAGACTCTGAAACTTGCTCTTGAATGCCGAGAAGCTAAAGCAAAAGTAAGAAATGATGAAGTAAAAGAGCTGAACAAAAGATTTCAGAGGGAAGCTTGAGAAGACAAAGTATTATAATGAAATGTGCAAAAAACCTGGAGTTAGAAAACTAAAAGGGAAGAACACACTCAGCTTTTCTCAAGCTGCAAGAACTGAAGAAAAAATTCAAGCCTCAAGTTGCAATGCTGAAGGATTCTATGGCGAAAATGTTAAACGACGCAGGAAGCATCAAAAGAAGATGGAAGGAATACACAGAGTCACTATACCAAAAAGAATTGGTCAACATTCAGTCATTTCAGGAGGTGGCATATGATCAAGAACCAATGGTACTGAAGGAAGAAGCCCAAGCTGCACTGAAGGCATTGGCGAAAAACAAGGCTCCAGGAACTGATGGAATATCAATTGAGATGTTTCAGCAACTGGAGGCAGCGCTGGAAGTGCTCACTTGTCTATGCCAAGAAATTTGGAAGACAGCTACCTGGCCAACCAACTGGAAGAGATCCATATTTGTACCCATTCCAAAAAGTAATGATCTAACTGAATGCAGAAATTGTTGAACAGTATCATTAATATCACACACGAGTAAAATTTTGGTGAAGATCATTCAAAATCAGTTGCAGCAGTGCACTAAATAACATAGGAGTAGTCAAACAAGTTTTTTGTAGGTTTGTTTTGTTATAGCATAAGTCATTAAAATGATTTTTTTAATATTTAATGACGAGGAAGCATGTACTCAACAATGTAAAGTAAGAAAATGAGGATACAAAACAATATATGTATATGTGTGCATGTATATCAATAGAGCTTACCAATTTTGTTACATGTGTTTGTGTGCAAAGGAAATGTAACAGAATATTAAGCACTGTTACCTCTGTGAGGTAGGATAATAGATAATTTTACTTTCTTTATGTCTTTGAATGTTTTCCAGATTTTCTAGGATGAATACATATCACTTTTATAATCTGAAAATAAAAGTGTTTTTTAAAACCATTCCAACTCTTTAATTAATTCAGCTGCCTTTCCTGGATCTTTTCCAACTCCACTGAGTCATTCTTAAGAAGCAATAGCCAATACGGCACAGGATTTTCCAGGTGTCCACTTTTGGGAAATCTGATATTTAACATCGTCAGAGGCAGCTCCCTCTCTCTCTCTCCCTGTGTGTGTGTCTGTTTCTATTTTTCTCTCATGCACTCACACATGCCCACACACACATACACACACACACACACATACACACACACACACACACACACACACACACACACACAGCCACGTCTGTTCCAGAAGGGTCCATGCTGTTTAGCAGGACCCTGACCTACTCCTTCGTGATAAAAAAGACTGCTGTAGTTGCACCCAGATCAAAATATCACAATATACCATCGGCTGCACATGCGTATAATGAAACGGAAGAACCAGGTCAGGTCTAATTGTAAAGCTGCAAGACTGATCTCTGATTTGCTTTCCAGCCACATGTGACCTGAGAGGTGTGGGGTTTTAATTAATTTTTTTTTTTTTAAAGAAACAAAAAATAGAGAAAAAAACTTTGATCATCATGCCATCCTCGTCCTTACAGAATTCAGGACTGAGGTTTTCACCTGGCAGAATGAAGTCACATCCATCCCTTGACTTTTGCTAGGTATCTTAAATCCCTTAAAAAGCAGAAGGCTTAATACGCCACTATCTGCATTTAGATCATATCTCCCAGGTAGTCCAGTTCCCAAACCCTGGGGACTTGGGAGAGTGCTCAGCCCACCCAGAGGTCAGCCAGGAGTTGATGGAGTCAGGATTTGGGGAAAGGGCAGGGTACAGAGTCACAGCCTTCAATATGGAAACAGCCTACTAGCAGGAACGTTCATATTTCCCATGACGAGACGCTCTGTCTCTGGAAGTGAATGCTAATAACTCTGCAATTTATCCCGGGCATGGGGCCCCACCAAGTCTGACCATGACTTCCAGGTCCAGCCGCACCGCTTACTCTAAGCAACTTTCCCTACAAAGGACAGGAAGCTTGTTTTCTGATTTCATGTTTGCAATACTGAAATCCAACACTGTCTTGTTTCCCATGTGGCCTGCGCTTTTGTGTTGGAGAAGACTTTCAGGTTTTACAAACTTGGGCCCTAACAAGAAGTGACTATGGATTACCTGCATGACTCACCTTCTGCTCTTCAGAACCTGTTTGACTACCTGTGGTCCTTCTAAGCTTCAGATGGACGTTAGCTTTTGACTTCAGGCTGGCTTTTGTTTGCTGCAACTATTATAAAGCAGCAATGTGTCCAGAAGCCTGAGGAAGCCTGGGGAGGGTGGGGAAAGCCGGGTTGTCACATAAGTATGTTGACAATTCATACAAGTATCATACAGCTTATTTCTCTTTGCAGCCCTGGACCATCCCAGTGGTGACGTGTTACGATCCTCCAGATCACACTGGTGGTCATCACTGGGGCAGGGTAATGATGGTGGTGTTCAGTGTCAACTCATAGTGATCACATATGACAGAGTTGAACTGCCCCATAGTGTTTTCTAGGCTGTAACGTAATCTTTATGGGAGCAGATCACCAGGTCTTTCTCCCACCAAGTGGCTGTGTAGGTTCAAACTCCAACCTTTTGGTTAGCAGCTGAGCGCTTAACCGTTATGCCACCAGGGCTCCTTGGACAGGGTATAGGTAGAGGATTTAGGGGAATGAGAAGGTAGAAGGAAACTATTTTAAAATGTCCTGGCCAAAATATTGTTTGACTATGTCCAAAGTATGATTGTGTGGTTTTTAACAGGGGTAAAATAACTAATTCTTCCTCTTCTTTAGAGGGAGAGAAAACATCCAGGAGACCTGCATCTGTTTAATAAAGCATATTAAAATTTTTTAATTCATTAATTAAATAAATAAACACTTCACCTTTCCTAAGCTATTAGAACATCTGTTATAAAGAAAGTAATGGGTGACAGCAGGGTAGTTGTCAAAGAAAGCCAAGGTAATCTTCAGTCCTGATTTGGGAAAGAGGGCTGATTTGGGAAACAGGAATGAAGACCAGTATGTGGTTGTGTTAATTCCATGCTTTCTTACGGCAACGCAACAAATTCAGTCACCCCTCCACTCATTCATTCAATGCAAGAAGCACGTATTAAGCACGTACTCTGTGCCAGACACCGGGCTACGCACTTTGAAGACATTATCTCATTTAATCCTTTAACGAACCTGCCCAGCAGAATTTATTGCTGTATATAAGATGGAGAGAAGCAAAGAGCTGTAGCTGCTCCGTTCTACTAAGAAGGAGAGACTTGGTGCGGCTTAGAAAAACTGGAGCCCATTCTTGCTACATCAGTTGGGAGAATTTCAGCTGCAAGTTGCAGAAACACCAACCCTGATGGCTTTAAACAACATGGGAATTTATTGCTTCTCGCAGCAGAGCATCCAGAGATAGCCTGAGCTTAGGCTTGTTGATTCTGTAGCTACTAATACTGCATCCCATGGTCTTTCCATCTGTTTTATGTCATCCTTCGTGTTGGTACCTTCGTCAAGCTGATAGAATGATGGCTGCCACACATAGATCGTTTTTCTTTTAAGATCAAGGAAAACTTGTCTAGGAGCATCCTCGGAAGACTTTTCCCCATATCTCATTGCTAGACTAGGTCACGCATCCTTTCCTAAACCCATCGAAGGCCAGAGGGATGAAACAACCCTGAAGAGAAAGAGGAAGAGTTAGAAGGATGGTCTGATCATCACTTCCTCTCTGTCATTTTCATCTCGAGCAAGTAGTCATAGGCTATAGGTTGACCCCTGGAACTATTAGTGAAATCATCTGAGGTGCTTTAGAAAATGCCAGTCTCTAGGACTTTTCCTCGGAACTATTGAATCATAATCTCTTGGACTCAGAAATGTACATTTTAACAAGTTCCCTGTTTATTTTCATGTTCAGTGACTTAGAGAATATTAAAATGCACCTCAGGCTGTATAAAGCGATGACTCAGGTCCTTAGTGGCCTACTGGTCCTGCATGATCGGCTCGCGTCCTCCCTCCTCACTCTCCCTCACCAACTCCGGCTACGCTGACCTCCTTGAACATGCCAATCACATGCTCACCTCAGGGCCTTTGCATTTATGTTCCTGTGCTAGGCTGAGTAATGGCCCCCCAAAGATGTCCACGTCCAAACCCCCATAACCTATGAATATGTTATGTTCCATGACACAGATCTTGAGATGGGGAGATGATCCTGGATTATCCAGGTGCACCTGATGTAATCACGATGGTCCTTATAAGAGGGAGGCAGGAGTGTCGGAGTCAAAGAAGGAGCTGAGGCTGAAGTGATGTGCTTTCCAGATGGAGGAGAGGAGGGGAAGGCAATGCAGTGAAGAAGCAGAGGCTGAAGTGATGTGCCTTAAAGATGGGGGAGAAGACAACAAGCCAAGGAATACAAGCAGCACCTAGAGGCTGAGAAGGGCAAGGAAACAGATTCTCCCTCACAGCGTCCATGAGGAACCAGCCCCGCCAGCACCTTAACTTCAGTCCGGTGGAACTGACTTCAGACTTCTGACCTTCAGAACTGGAAGATCATAGATCTGTGCTGTTTAAGCCACTGAGTATGTGGTAATTTTTTACAGCAGCAATAGGATACAAATACCACTCCCTCCGCCTGGAATATTCTTCTGTTCCTGCCCCTTGCCCTCCTCCTCATCCCACTGAAAATAAGCTCCATGAAGGCAAGATGGCATCTGTTTTCATTCACTGCTGAAACCGAAATGCCTAGCCAAGGGAATTTTTTTTTGACTGCTTCCTAGGGAACCACTGTCTCTTGCCTTGGGTATGAATGGAATGTATTCACATCAGAAACAGACTAAGGAATTACCCAAAGATAATGGTCTAAAAGGAGCCCTGGTGGTCCTGCTAACCAAAAGGTCAGTAGTCCAAATCCACTAGGTGCTCCTTCGAAACGTTATGGGGCAGTTGTACTCTGTCCTATAGGGTCGCTATGAGTTGGAATCAACTTGATGGTAACTTTTTTCTGGGGGGGGTGGGTAATGATCTAAAAAGACTAGGAGAAGCAAAAGATCCAAATAAACTATTTGCTGAAATCTATCCTGAACAGCACACACACTGCTAGTGATACCTTAAACCACAGAAGAATGTATGGGGCAGAGGGCAGGGGGTGCAGCAAGTGCTTGCAGATACTGACTGATTAAGCACGACAATTTACAGCCAGGAGTTGAGGCTCAATCTACTCAATCTTGAGTATAAATAATCTCTGTCATCTGTCAGCATTTTTAGGGTATTAAGAGGCGCTCACCAGGTTTTCTTTGAATGGACTACTGGAGTCCCAGGCAGATTCCCTCCAGATGCCTGAAAAGAAAGCACAGCAGCAGGGGCAGGCATGTTTAGTAATTTTCATCATCACCGCATCCCTGAGCACTTCATTCTTAGATCTGGTCCCAAGTTCCTCAATCCAGGCACAGGAGTTCACCTGTCACCCTGATATGGTCCTAGTTCTTGACAGTTACAAAGCTTTAGCAACATCTACCAGTCTTTTGTAACCTATGGCCCTCTGGAAAACAGTTTTCACACCTTTCTCCAATGTTATTTGAACTGCAAACTAAATTAAATATTATGATTAATAACAAATTAAAGCAATGTGACAACACTGTTGCATTTTTTTTCCTGTTTAAAAATTACAAAATCAAAATGTGCCTATTGGAAAAACAATCAAACAGTTCAGAACTATACAGAGTAAACCGTTTCCCATCTCCAGCCCTTCTCTCACTCCTCTCCCTGTAGGAAATACTGTTGAAGATGTGGAGTGCGTCTCTTGAGACCTTTTTCTCTAAATTTTAGACACACACACATATACACACATAGGCACGTGCACACACACATGGTTATATACTATTTAAAGTTTGACTGCTTCTCCTTGTATTTCTATCACTTCTGGTATACATAGTTCCAGGCTATATTGTTGTTGTTGCTGTTGTTAGCTGCCATCGAGTTGGTTCCAACTCATAGCGACCCCGTGTGCAACAGAACGAAACACTGCCCGGTCCTGCGCATCCTCACGATCATTGTTATGCTTGAGCCCATTGTTGCAGCCACTGCGTCAATCCATCTCTTTGAGAGTCTTCCTGTTTTTCTCTGACCCTCTACTTTATCAAACATGTCTTTCTCCAGGTACTGGTCCCTCCTGATAACATGTCCAAAGTATGTGAGACCAAGTCTCACCATCCTCGCTTCCAAGGAGCATCCTGGCTGTACTTCTTTCAACACAGATTTATTTATTCTTTTGGCCGTCAATGGTATATTTGACATTCTTCACCAACATCATAATTCAAAGGCATCGATTCTTCTTCAGTCTTCCTTATTCATAGTCCAGCTTTTGCATGCATATGAGGCAACTGAAAACACCATGGCTTGGGTCAGGCTCACCTATGTTCTCAAAGTGACGTCTTTGCTTTTTAACAGTTTAAAGAGGTGTTTTGCAGCAGATTTGCCCAATGCAATGCACCTTTTGATTTCTTGACTGCTGCTTCCATGGGTGTTGATTGTGGATCCTAGTAAAATGAAATCCTTGACAACTTTAATCTTTTTTCCATTTATCATGATGTTGCTTATCGGTCCAGTTGTGAGGAGGTTTGTTTTCTTTATGTTGAGGAGTAATCCATACTGAAGGCTGTAGTCTTTGATCTTCATCAGTAAGCACTTTCCTAGGTACAGGGAATACAACAGTGAATGGAATAGACAAATTATCTGCCCACGAGGAGCTTACATACTAGTGGAGGGTACAAAAAAACAAACATAATAAGTAGATAAATTATATTAAAGGATGCTAAGTGCTATGAGGAAAAGTTATCTATAGAATTACTCGAAATCATGCCATATTTTAGCTGACTTCGTATCTGGACCATGGTTATTGGTACAGTTTTTTGTCTTGGTTTGATTTTCCCTGCCTCGTAACTTTTCACTTGTATCTTACTTTTTTGTGTCTTTTTCCTTTATAAATAGGAAGATTATTTTCAACTTTATCTTCCATGAACACTGAAATACTTATTTCAGTGTTCACGTTTGTTTTTGTTTTCTTATTCCAAGAACTCTTTCTTGTTCTTCGGTTTCTCCTTTTTTAGAGCAATAGTTATTATGCAAATACAATATTGTCTTGAATTTCTCTGTTGACGCTAACAACAAAAAAAAGTAGATCCTCTCCTGTTCTCTAAATTATTTCTGTTTTCTCTGGGGCCAATTCTATTTGTTGGTTCTTCCCTTTTGTGCTTTACATTTTTTCCCAAATGCCTAGAGATCATCTCATGTCTTTTACACTTACGAAGGACTTTTTTATACATGTGAATGAAAGTTGATTAATATAGGTGAGTTGGTATGACTTCCCCCGGTATTGTCTTTTTCTGAATATGCCTCTTCTGAGACAAAAAGACTGACAACAACCTTTGTATATGTGGGAAGGCTAGCAGGTGGCTGGCTTGAGTTTAGGGTACATGGACGGGAACATGGAAGTAGACCAGACCCCAACCCAAATTAAGAAACGTGTTATTCTGAGGCACCAAAAGTCACCCTAAAGGCTTCTTCCCATTCCAGGCAGGACATTAACATTTCTTTAGAGAACAGGCTTCTATGTACCAAATACAACTGCTGCTTATCACTATGGAGGGAATAGATCTGATGTTTTCAAAAGGGCTAAAAGAAATTCGTATCTAAATGTTCTCAATAAGGGGAAATGATACAACTTTTCCAGTAAAAAATGATGTGAGAATTCCCAGTAATCAGCAGAATTTGACAGGAGGGGATGGTACCATCAGACTTTGGGCAATGGAAGCATTGCCAGATGAAGGGTAAGGCTTCTCTTTTGATCTCCTTGAAGGGGCAGCATTCATCTGGTGGATCAGGTGGAATCAGACTCATCCACGCAAGCAGTAAAGAACACCTGGGGAGGAATTGACCAAGCTGTGAATAATGAAAGATAGTGAGAAATGGGCGAACATGGGAGAGACTCTGACTTGCCAAGAGAAGGGTCACACTGAGAGAAGTGAACATTTGCTGACATTTGGGGCAAGAGGCAAACTTTGATACAATCGTCACATTTTTAGAGTGCATACAATGTGCTGGCACTGAGCGAAGCCCTCTACTCGTGCTTCTCACACAATACTTACAGCAGCCGCATGAAGTAGGTTACCCCCATGTTACATTTGAGGAGAAAAAGTATTTCAAAGAGGCAAAGAATTCAAGCCATAGAGTCAAGTATTGAGATTCAAATTCGGGTTCCTCCACTTACTAGCTGTGTGATTTGGGACAAGTTACTTAACATCTCTGTGTCTCCATTTTCTCATCTGTAAGATGAGAACAATAACAGTACACATCTCATGAAGTTGTTGTAAAGATTAAATGAATTAATGCAAGTAAAGCCCTTTAAACAGTGCCTGTAACATAGTAACTGCTCATTTTCATTATTATTAGAGTGGCTAAGTAGCTTGCGAGTGGTGAAATCAAGTTGTTAACTCTAGATGTCTCAGACTCGTAAACCTGTTTTTACTTGCCACTCTATGTGGCCCCTCTCACGTGAAACAGCAGATGTCTACATGGTGAGACGCGGGAGTGTCCAGAAGTATTCCTGCCCAGATATTCCATTAGCTGCCTGTTAACTGGGCATTCTACAAGGGCAGTAGCTGAAGACTTTACTTCCTGTTAAAATATAAATATACTCCCTCATCCACCCCTTCCCAACACTTGAAGCTATCAGTCAGTCACACTTCTGTGTGAATGAGCTCCAGATCCTTTCATTAAGCAGAACTTAATGGGACGGATGGAGTAGGCAGCCAGAAAATGGGTATCTCAGAGGGCTGAAGATGAAAGGGGCATTCTGAGAGGAGCAAAAGACACGGAGGCCAAGGACTGGGAGTTTCAAAGACAAACTTTGATCACTTAAAGGATATGGCATCTGATGGTTTTATATTTGCTCTCGATCATAACCCTCTGAGGCAGGGGTTCCTATTATCCTTCTCTGAGGCATTCGACAGATGAAGGACAAGGCCAGGACTGGAATCCGGGTCTCCCAAACCCACACCTTGACCTTTTCCATGGCCCTGCCTTGTCTCTCTCCTACCGCTGCAGTTTGGCCCTGGTTTCTTCCTGTCCACAGCCCACAGGTGGAGATTAGGCACGATCCACCGGCCCTCACATCTACATTCACTGAGAGCTCCCTCTGCAGGTCCGGGTTTGTCAAAATAGAGGAAAAGAAAAGGAAAGGTCATTGTTCCCAACCATTTGCAAGACTATCTGAGTTAAAAATGGAAGATTTATCATTTGCATGGTGAAGGGAGGCGGGGGAGAGGAAGCATTGTTAGGTGTCGGTAATGTAAAAACATAAGTATGCTGTTATTTATGTAATTAGTTATTGCTTTCATTATGGGTGCAGTCTTAATGGTTATAGTATTTATGTATAATTACCTTAATATTCACTGAAATTTCCAAGTAGCTCCCTAATTAACTGTCTCAAATATATAATTACATTGCATCTTTACGCAAGACTTGCCTAATTAATGTAGTTACACCACGTCTTTTGTGAATGTGCATTATTAAATGCTCTTTACATCATTCTTCTGACTTCTTGTAATTCACGCTTTGCAAAAACTAAGACCCCGAATTAGAAACCTTCACAAGCATCTCAATCCAGCAGCAAAGCAGAGGCTCACAGCTACCATGGAAAAAAACAAGGACTTGCTAAGCCACATTAGGACTTTTTCATGATACAACCTCCCTACTTGGAGGCAGAGAAGTCTGGGGCAGCAAGGCTCATGAGAACAGGTAGCCTCAGAGCAAGGTCTTTGGTCTCAACTTTCTTATTCAACTCAGGCCACTCCTGCCCTCAGAGTTAGCCTACTCTCCACAGGGAGGGCCACCATTGTCCTGGAACTAACATGCAGCGACCCAGGCACCAGTCCTACCTCTCTTCCAACTACCATGTCTGAGGCAACCTCTCTAAGCCTTGATTTCCTAATCTGTAAAACAAGCACAATAGCAACCGCCCTGTCTCTTCAAAAGGTTCTGTGAAAATTAAATGAGGTGATGGATGCTGTCTTAGTCATCTAGTGCTGCTAGAAATACCACAAGTGGATGGCTTCAACAAACAAGGCCATTTTCTCACAGTCTAGTAGGCTAGAAGTCTGAATTCAGAGTGTTAGCTCAAAGGGAAGGCTTTCTCTCTCTGTCGGCTCTGCGGGAAGGTCCTAGTCATCGATCTTCCCCTGGTCTAGGAGCTTCTCAGTGCAAGGATCCCAGGTTCCAAGAATGTGCTATTCTCCTGGCTCTTCTTTCCTGGTAGTATGAAGTCCCCCTGTCTCTCTGCTGGCTTCTCTCTTTTATATCTCTAAAGAGATTGACTTAAGACACAATCTAATCTTGTAGATTGAGTCCTGCCTCATTAACATAACTGCTGCTAACCCCACATCACTAATATCTTAGAGGTACGATTTACAACACATAGGAAAATCACATCAGATGACAAAATGGTAGACAATCACACAATACTGGGAATCCTGGACTAGCCAAGTTGACACATAAATTTGGGGGGGACACAATTCAATCCATAACAGATGCGAAGATCTGAAGAGCATAAGGAACACGTGATATAAGTGCAAGGGCCGTGTCTAAAACTTCTCTGCCTCTCTACCCAAGTGTTTTCTTAAAATGTATCAATTATTCCGTGCTAAACTGTAAACCACCCCAAAATTCACTGGATTAAAACAATTGCCATTTTATTTAGCTTGTGACCATGTGAATGAACAATTTGGGCAAGGCTCAGCTAGGTGGTCCTTCCTGTCTGAATTAGGCTCAGCTGCTCTTGGCTAAGCTCACTCCCATTTCTGGAGCCACAGTAGGGATGGCCAAGATCTCTCCCCCATGGCCTCTCATTCTCTACCAGGCTAGCTTGGCTTGTTCAGTGTTGGTCATTTCCAGCCCAAGATCAAAAGCTATAAGCCTTCTTGAGGCCTAGACCCAGAACTCATACAATGTCATTTCTACCACATTCTATAGATCAAAATAACTCACAAGGCCAGTCCAGATTCAAGGGGTGTCTTAGTCATCTAGTGCTGCTATAACAGAAATACCACAAGTGGATGGCTTTAACAAAGAGAAATTTATTTCTTCCCAGTAAAGCAGGCTAAAAGTCCAAATTCAGGGCGTCAGCTCCAGGGGAAGGCTTTGTCTCTGTCGGCCTTCTCATCAATGTTCCCCTGGACTAGGAGCTTCTCCCCGCAGGGACCCCGGGTCCAAAGTACATGCTCTGCTCCCAGCACTGCTTTTTTGGTGGCTTGAGTTCCCCCTCTCTTCTCGCTTCCCTTTCCTTTTTATCTCTTGAGAGATAAAAAGTGGTGCAGGCCACACTCCAGGGAAAATCCCTTTACATTGGATGGGGGATGTGACCTGGGTAAGGGTGTTACAATCCCACCCTAATCCTCTTTGACATAAAATTACAATCACAAAATGGAGGACAACCACGCAATACTGGGAATCACGGCCTAACCAAGTAGACACATATTTTGGGGGGACACAATTCAATCCATGACAAGGGGTAAGGAAATAGATTCCACATCCTGAGGGGAGGAGACTGTGCCATTGTTTACAAATTACCACACCAGGCTTATCACCAATCCTTTCTTCCTGAGAAGAAAAGAACTCTTCCATTAGTCAATAACCTAGTATTTTCTGAGTACGTACTATGGACTTAGCATTGTGATAGATCTCATAGGGGACACAGAAGAAGTTTAAGACATAATTCACCCTCAAACTGTTAATTCTCACTTGAAGAGGGAAAGCCAGCAAACATAAATGAAAAAGAAACAAATTATGTGCAAAATGAGGTCGAGGCTATAAAACCCATTGCAGTTGAGTTGATTCCGACTCGTAGCGACTGTATAGGACAGCGTAGAACTGCCCCATAGGGTTTCCAAGGAGCAGCTGGTGGATTCAACCTGCCGACTTTGTGGTTAGCAGCCAAGCTCTTAACCACCGCACCACTGGGGCTTCCCACAGGTTGTCAGCACAATTAAAATGCTCAGAAAGGAGAAACCAGTGGCGTAATGAGGGAAGACTTCATGGAGCAGGCAGGACTGGAGAGGTGGCAGGAGGAGGTAGTCAAGACCAGTCAGGAGCAGGCTGGTGAGAATGGGCTTGGTGTATCCGAGGCAGTGAGGCTGTTAGACAGACAGGAGAGTGAGGTTCATCTAGAAGAGGCCATTGGAGGTATTTGGACTTGATGTAGGGCCAATGGGAAGGCAAAGGGTAGGTTTAAACAGGGTAGGCTCCCATCCATGAATAATTATTTATTTACTTGATGCAAATATTTTTGAAGAAACCAGCAATCCAGCCCTTCCCTCAGATACCTACACAATTCACTCCTCTTGATTCAGGTCACCTTCTCAGTGAGGCCTTCCAGTCATCCCACATACACCACTCATACATGTGCACGCAGCCTCGCTCCTCACTAACCCCTTTCCCTACTTAATGTCTTCAGGAGCTTGTCACTACCTTATATCATACTTTTGGGTTTTTTTGCTTCTTGTCTATCAGTCCTCCTTTCCCCCACAGGATTCTAAGTTGTATGAGGGCAGGGACTTGATCCATTGATGTTGTGCCGCATTATCCCTAGCCCCTTAAATATACCTGGCGCAAAGCAGACCCTCAATAAATATCTGTTGAATGAATGAATAAGTGAATGTGCACCATATGCCAGGAAGCAATCAGCTGGGCTCCTACTTCACCAAGGACAGCATCAAAATCAATAATCGTAGTGATTATGAGAAACTAGAAGAAATGCCTTTGTATTTAATGATCATTCCCTGAAGGCATAAACATGGAGGACAAATCAGTCAACCTCACAAACTCGCATCCCTCCCACTCAACTGCCCCACCACCATATCCTCAAGAATCTGATGGGGGGCTGCATGTAAAAATGCTGTCTGGAGACACAGAGCTGCAGGAGTGATTTAATAACATAACCTTAGACAGTGGTAGAGCAACTCTGTCTTTTACAGATGTGAAAACTAGGGTTCAGAGAGTCAAAACAGACCCATCCCAGGCCACGTAGGTCATTAATGATGAAGTTAAGACCCAAACCCAGGTCGTCTAGCTTCTGACCAGAGCTTAGCCCACCACTGCAGCTGCTGCTGCAGTACATGGGCTGGCTGAGGGCAAACTCTGAGCACTGCCTTGTAATTAAGCCACAGAGAATGAGGAGGGCAAAACTTAAAGGAAGAGCAAGGTTCACCCTCTGCCCTTTGCAAGCCTCTGGTCTGGTTGGAGAGACAAGGGGAACACAAATTGTATTAATGGAAAACATACTGTACTCTATAGTTATGCGATGCAAACCAACTCAGTACTAAGGGACGGTTCATTCGACATCAGTTGATATCCCTGGCTAGATGCTTGGGATATAAAGACAAATAAATCGTAATACCTGCCCTCAAAGAACTCCCTATGTAGAGAAAGGCACCATCACCCCTTTGCACAATGCCAAGAACGCAATTCACATTGTAGTCTGTGCAAATAGACTAGAACATAGCTCCATGGACTTCAGTGGGAATGGTGCCCTCCAGAGTTGTCAACCCAGGAAAAGACTAAATAAATGTATAGAAAAATTCAACCAGCAAGGTGATAACCAGGAATAGAGATCTGCATTTGGAACCAAAAAATGTGGATTTAAGTCCTGTCTGTCACTCACTTGTCCTATGCCCTTGGGCAAGTTATTCAACTCCCTGCACCTCAGTTTCTTCATCCATAAAAAGGGAATAATATCTGCCCTAACTCTTGAGTATGGAGCCCTGGTTGCACAGTGGTTAAGAGCTGGGCTGCTAACCAAAATGTCGGCAGTTCAAATCTACCAGCTGTTCCTTGGAAACCCTATGGGGCAGTTCTACTCTGTCTTATAGGGCCGTTATAAGTCAGAGATGATTCAACAGTAACAGATTGGTTTTAACTATTGAAAGGTTTTTGAGAAAGTCAAATGAATTGAGGTACATGAAAGTACTCTGTAAATATCAAGTTTAGTGGGGTTGTTCCTTCCACCCCAAGCGATAGCTCTGTGACCTGAGGCCTCTACTCTCCTTAATTGGACATGGGCCGTCATTAAGAAAAGCTCTTTCTCTTGTCAGCAAAAATGTATCGAGTGGCCTCTCTATGTTCAACAGTCTCCCAGGCAATACAGGATTTAATAAGAAGTATTTGGCACCTGGCACAGTGGTAGAACTTTAGCACACACTTGTTGACACATAGACTTGATTTTAGGCCTCATTCAGCCACCACCTAGCTCTGGGATGTTGACCACATCACTTCACCTCTTTAAGCCTCACAATATTGGCTGTACATTGAGAAATTTGGACTAGACCGGTGATTTTCAAGCTCAAGTTTGAAGGAGCTCTGAAATATTTTGTTGACTTTTATCATTAAAACGGATTCTAAACTATTTGTAAGCCAGTGGAAAACAACACACCCTCAAATGTATCATGTAACAAATATTAGCACATCAGATACCTTTGGTGCCTTAACTTTTCTTGTTGATTTTAAAATAAGAAAATGTTCTAACTTTGAACTTATTAAATTTATTTTAATAACATTTTGCTTTTCTGTCTTACATATTGGGGGCCCCATGAAGGATTTCTTTTGAAAATGGGATATACTGCTAAAAAAAAATTTGAAAATCACTGAATTGGGTGATCTCTATGGCCCTTTCAAACTCTGAAAGGTCTGATTCTGTGTATGAATACAGAACAGGATACTTGCCTTCAAGGACATTACAATCTTCTTGAGAAGATAAAAAGCAAAACATGATTAAATGCAGCACCAGACAATTGTGCTAGCTATCCCCTGATATCTATTCTGCCCTTTTCCCACAGTGTTATCTGGGTACATGGTTGCCCAGAATAAAGCCTACATTTCCCAGTGTCCCTTGCAACTTGGTGTGGCCATATGACCAAGTTCTGGCCAGTAGAATTGTAGATGGGGGTGGAAGTTGCCTGTATGTGTGCATACATGCACACACTCACACACTTCCCAAAAAGTGAGCTTAAAAAGAAGACTTCTGTCTTTCTTCTGCTTTTTTCTCCTTCCTGCTGGCTAAAATACAGACCTCATGGTTGGAGCTGTAGCAGCCACTTTGGACCATGAGTTGGAAATTACATGTTGAGAATGGCAGAGCCATAAAATAGAAGGAACTTGGCTCTTGATGATAGTAGACCACTTACCTGAACTGTTACACGGGTGAGAAATAAATACCCATCTGGTTTACACCACTGTTATTTAGGGATTTCTGCCACTCACAGCCAAAACTAATCTTAACTAATACAACAACCTATCATTATGTACTTAACTTCCCCTAAGGAGCAATAAGCTTTCTGCCATCCTATCCTCTTGAGGTCATGAAATGTGATCCTTATTTGTGCTTTTTATAGAGGCAGTCATTAGTTCAGAGTAAAAAGTGACCATCAGAGCTGATTCTCTTCCTTCATGCACATCTCTGAGCTTCAGTGCCCCTATGTGCAAAATGGGGGTAATAAGTCCTGTCTACAAGGTTGTTGTAGGAGGAGGCGAGGTAGGCAGGGTCATTTGATCCAATCACCAACATCACAAAGGGCTTCAAATGTAGCCTTTTCACATTATCTCCAATTGAAGCATTGTCCCCATCACAGCCAGACCCACCAGGATTGGCAGCAGAAGACGTCCATCGAACACCCTGTTACCAAGAATGCACATGCAGTATGACATCTTTTTAAATATGTATCTTACGGTGGGGGCAGTGATAGTTCAGTGTTATAGTTTTCACTTTCCATGCAGGAGACCCAGGTTTGATTGCCACCCAATGCACCTCATGCACAGCCACCACCTATCTATCAGTGGAGACTTGCATGTTGCTCTGATGCTATGCTAAACAGGTTTCAGCCGAACTTCCAGACTAAGATGGACTAGGAAGAAAGCCCTGGCAATCTACGTCCAAAAATCAGCCACTGAAAACCCTATGGAACACAACAGTCTGATCCACAACCGATCACGGGGAGGGCACAGGACCAGGCAGCGTTTCATTCCGTTGTGCCTGGGTCACCATGAGTCTGGGCCAACTTGACAGCAGCTAGCAACAACAACAATACATCTTACAAGCAAACAGGAGCAAATAGGGTCCCTATGAGTCGATGGCAATGGGTTTTGGTTTTAATGACCTTAAGCTTGAGGGTTCCTCCCTCACAAAGACCCCTTTCCAAGGCTGGGGAAGAAGCCCTTGCAACGTGTTCACATGGTCATATATTTTTGCAAAATTTTCAAAAGGTAAGATATTTTTGCCAAAGTCAACTAAGATTTATTTCTCCTTTCACTCCAACTTCCACTCTGGTGGCACAGGAGTGGATACAGGCATTTTGAGGATTCAGCTAAGGGAAAGCTGAGTTAGGGACACATTCAGCTTGGGTTTTGGAGGCATATTTATGCAATTTGCAGTCCCATATATATATAGTGACTCAGTGTAGGGAAGGCTGCTGGGAGTACTCTTAACATCATTGATTCTAAGGGTGTTTAAGAATATATATGAAAAAACTTATTATTGTTGTTATTAAATTTATATATTAATAGCATTGATTATAATAATTATTATTGTTGTCATCAGCTGCTGTCGAGTTGGCCCCCAATTCATGGTGACTGTTGTGATCCACAGGGATTTCACTGGCTGATTTTCAGAAGTAGATCACTAGGTCTTTCTTCCTAGTGAGTCTTAGTCTACATGCTCTGCTGAAATCTATTCAGCATCATAGCAACACACAAGCTTCCACTGACAGATGGGTGGTAGCTGCACATGAGGTGCATTGGCCAGGAATCAAGCCTGGATCTCTTGCATGGGAGATGAGAATTCTACCAGTGAACCACGACTTCCCCATAATAATTCTTAATAATATAATATTAATAATACTGATTAATATTAATTATTATTATCATCCTGAGGTAGGACTCAACACCCATGGAAGCAGCAGTCAAGAAACAAGATGACGTATTATGTTGGGCAAATCTGCTGCAAAAGACATCTTTAAAGCACTGAAAAACAACGACGTCACTTTGAGGACGAAGGTGCACCTGACCCAAGCCATGGTATTTTCAATCGCCTTATATGCATGCGAGAGGCGGACAATGAATACGGAAGACCAAAGAAGAATTGATGCCTTTGAATTATGGTGTGGTTCGAAGAATATTGAATATACCATGGACTGTCAAAAGAACTAACAAATCTGTCTCGGAAGAAGTACAGCCAGAACTCTCCTTAGAAGCAAGGATGGTGAGACTTTGTCTCGTGTACTTTGGACATGTTATCAGTAGGGATCAGTCCCTGGAGAAGGACATCATGCTTGGTAAAGTAGAGGAAAGCAAAAGAGGAAGACCCTCAATGAGATGGACTGACCCAGTGGCTGCAACAATGGGCTCAAGCATAACAATGATTGTAAGGATGGTACAAAACTGGGCAGTGTTTCGTTGTGTTGTACATGGGGTCACTATGAGTCAGAATGGACTCAGTGGCACCTAACAATAACATTATTATCATCCTAAGATTGGAAACACTTCTAGCTAGCTTCTCATGTGGAGCCCAGGAGGTATCTGTTCCTGCTCCCGAAGTTCTCTAGCGACTGCCTCCCAGTTACGATTAAAAATCCAACCCTCCTTGTTGCCAAAATGTCCTGTTCTGCAACGTGGAACATCATGGGGATATAGGAAAAGAGCACACACTTCCACAGCTACACCATCCATGAAGCTGCAGAAAATCAAGCCACCAAAACACACACACCAAAAACTGCATCCTTAGCACCTGACAAGGCAGTTCAGCACAACTAGATAAGTCATTGGGGTTGATTATCCTGTGGATCAATTGATGTCTCCCCTGTAGATAGAGAGCAGTGGACACAGATGTTTTCGCCAACAACTTGAAACCATCACCACATGGGTGAGAAAGTATGATATCCTTCACACAGGCCATTCATCAGCGTTTCCCCTTCTTTCCTGCCATACTATCTACAAATTCAATCTTCCATTTTTAAAATATGTAAATCTGGGTGTAGAGAAACAAACAGTGCTCATAAATACAACAAGAAATGTTCAGGATTGGTTGGCAGGCTCCTTACTGTTGTAGAGACTTGATGGTCTGCACTCACTCACAGAGAAAAATGTTGGGACAGTTAATTATGTAACTATCAGCCCAGGGAGCCCTGGTGGCGCCGTGGTTAAGAGCTTGGCTGCTAACCCAAAGGTCGGCAGTTTGAATCCACCAGCCGCAACCTGGAAACCCTATGGGGCAGTTATACCTTGTCCTGTAGGGGATGTGATGAGTCAGAATCCATTTGACAGCAATGAGTAAGAGTCACCTATGATTGTAGAGTGGAAAAGAAGTAACAGATTTAACCTAGTTGTGGAGGTAGAATCAACGAGATGTTTCCCCTATTGGATATGGAGGAGAACGGTCAAGAAGAGGAGGAGATACAGTTAGACTCCCATGTTCTGACGTGCAGCCACTGATCTTCCAGCCATGCCACTTGGCTCCTTGAGGCCTCCAGTTTCTCTTCAACAAAGCAGAATAATAATGCCTTCTCGTCTCCATCCATGGAGTACCTGGTGGTGCAAATGATTGACACACTCGTTCAACACGCTGCCAACAGAAATGTTGCAGGGTCAAGTCCTCCCAGAGGCACCTTGGAAGGAAGGCCTGGAGACCCACTTCCAAAATAATCAGCCACTGAAAAGCCTATGGAGCACAGCTCTGCTCTGACACACATGGAGTCGCCATGAGTCAGAGGAAGGCTGATGGCAACAACTGCTTTTGTTTTTGTTTTTTAACCTAATCCATGGAGTAGTGAAAAAATCCAACGAGGGACTTTTATCTTTTTGTCACTCGCTATGCCAGTATCCATCCAATGATGGCTATGAGGGAGTGGTGTAGAACAAGTAAGTCATCTTGCCAAAGCCATCTGAGGTCTACCTTCTGGGTGAGAGTGTGGTCTGCGGTCAGGGCAGACGGAAGAGAACCCATCAACATGGGGAGCAACCCACAGTCCAGCTGTGCTGCTTCCACAGCCACCAACAGAGAAGCCGACTAAATGGTATCTAAGGAAATCGTTTACTTGCCTGCGGGATCTGGCCCACACAGATCAGACTAATGAGACTCTTCCTATAGGCCTTTCTCAGGCCAAATTCCTAGGCACTGCTGGCCAGCCGAGTGCCAGGGATCTTTAGAGTTCCCCATCGGAGCAGCATATGTCTTCTGTGGCGTTTCGTTTATTTTGCATGTACAAATGGGCATGGTTTCCACTGCCTTTTGGGTTGTGGCTGTGTCAATGGTTTATTTCAAAATGAAAACAAGCGGAGAAAAGGTGTTTAAAAGGACTGTGGATTGTCGTACCTAAAAATAGACCTCCAGGGAGAGTCCCATGCTTAATAAATTTAACTGGCGTTATGTGCAGGGTGCTGTAGTATGCTCTGGAGAAGTGGTGTTAAAGGGAAGTTTTAACTGAACTTACTACATTTCGTGTGGTTGGCTCTGTAATTGTAACAACACCCAAGATACGCATTTGAAACACTGGGATGGCCCATTATCCAACCTGGGACACATGTATGGAAATTTTTTTTCCAATATAGGATTTTTCCATTGTCTTTTTTTTTTTTTTTTTTTTTTTTTTTTTAGATCTTGTGATGCCCAGATAGCTACCAAAATAACCAGCGGCTGCAACATCTGGGAGCCCAAACAGGCACAGGAAAAATACAGCAGAAGGGGAAGATCCACGAAAACAGGAAACATGGAGAGCAGAGTAAAAAGATGTCAAAACAAAGGCAGCCTGGGCAGGCCACGGAAGGAGGCAGGAGAGAGGCCGTGGGTTCATCTGCTGGCACAAGTTCCTCGTGGGTCTTCATAGAACTGCAGGGTGACGTAGTCCCACGCCCACACAAAAGGACTGCAGCCCTTTCACCTCTGGTTTACACAAAAAGTTATGGCCTCCTTTACAACCAGATAGTATCAACAGCCAGGAGCTTGTCTGGGTATACCAGCCGCCAGGACATTAGACACAGAATGACAAGCAGCACCATGGGGACTAAGGACAGAAGCCTTGTTCCGGCTGCCCAACCTCATCACAGAGGGCTCCATATGCCTTCGTGAGTAGGGCTGAGAGCTCCTTTGGGGCGGGGTTAGGTCTCCTTCATCCCTGTATCCCTGCATTTCGCTGGGCCAGGCCATCAGACATGTCCTACCATGGACAGTGCAGTGGCTTCTTGTAGTGTGCCATCTAGTCGATTCTGACTCACAGCCACCCTGTAGGACAGAGGAGAGCTGGCCCACAGGGTTTCCTGGGCTGTAATCTTCACTGGGGCCGATCGCCAGGGATTTTCTCCTGTGGGGCCCCTGGTGGGTTCAAACTGCCGACCTTTCAGTTAGCAGCCAAGCTCTTAACCACTGTGGCACCAGGGCTCCTCAATGCAATAGCTAAATGCTTATTTCTCTGCTTTTTCTTCAAATGACGAATAAAAACCAACCACCACCTCTTCCCTCTTCTCCCTCCCATGTGCCCAGATAAAATGCCACCTTCCAGTCCTCCTTTCTCTAACGCCTCTCTTTCCCCGGGATTTGATCTCTTCTTGCCTCAGCGATCACCTTTTCCAAGAGTAGCCACAGACACCATGGCAGGTTCTTCTCCTAGGGGGAAATGAAAATGTTCCAGTCCAAGAGCCGGACATTCACACCACGCGGTCCACCATCCACCCTGTTCTCCACAAGGAAAGGAGGCGTGGTGGGAAGGAACGTAGACAGAACCCTGTGGTGAGTGGACATTCTCATCCAACTGACCACCACCCTGAAGAAGTGAAATGAGGGTGGGCTCTCGGGGGTTCTCTATATTTCCAGTGGCCACCTTCCCTTCCCTGAGCCCAAGAAGGCCAGGACCATGCCTCATCATCAATCCCAGGACCAACGATCTATCCACAACCCCACCTGCACCTGGCTGCGTGCGCTGGGCACCATTCAGGGAGAGCTCCTCTCTGGGACCTCCCAGTGGGAGCCACAGACACCCAGCCACCTAGCACACTGCACTGTAAGGTCACTGTGTCTCCTTCTTACTGGACTCCAGCAGGCCAGGGCTGGTGATTTAGCCATTGGGTTGGCTTGTGTCCAGCCATAAATGCGTATTTGTGCTGAACGACATGAACCTGAGGCGTGACAGAGAAGCCAGTAGCCATGGCATCTCCAGGGAGTAGGCAAGTGAACTAACGTGGGGCTGAGGGGACACAAGGCGTTTTGAGACTGAAATCCCAAATTCAGAAGAGAGATGAAAGGGGGAGGGGACTAGGTTTCTCCGATGTCCCATGGGAATCTTTTTTCTTCAGTCAGCTTAATGCTGAAGGCATGCTGAGGAGCCAGGGTGGACACAATGACCCGTATGAACAGGTTTGCATTCCCCCCGGCTCCCCCACAGAGGCCCTCGGCCAGGCTGGTGGAGGGTCTGTGGCGGGGGCTTTTCTGCACAAAGCCACCTCCCTCTGGAACCCTTCTCACTTTAGGTTTCTTTGAGAGGGTGCCAGGGCTGCATGGCCGGCACCGCAGCAAGCTCCTTCCCTCAGACACGGGATGTGAAAGACCAGGCAGGAGGAGCTTTTGTCGTCTGTGAGGCTGGGAGGGGCCCGGGGGTCCAATGGTGAGACCCCAATGGAGGAAGGACCTCAGACAGCTGTCTGCCAAGGCACAGAAGAATTTCTTTCTTATGTTATGAGAAAGAAAATAAACAAACAAACAAAAAGATCTAAGGAAAAGGAAAAGAAAGGTAACCATGGAGCTTTTTCCAAGGAGCCTAAGACAGCTATCTCCGCCAGCCGGGGAGTGGGAAAGTTGAGCTTTGTTCTGATGAGGGAATGGTAGGCTTATTTGGACCAGAAAAAAAAGCCCCTCGACTGAATAATCAGACGCCTCTGGACTGGCTACAGAGGCTCTGTCTGGTGGTGTCCATTCTGCCCGCTGGCTTCCCAAGACGACCGCCATTCTCCACAAGTCGAGTTCTTGGCAAGAGCTGGGGCCTCGCGATCAGGGATTAGATGGTCTGGGGCCTGCTCGTGCCCTCTCCCTGCCAGCTCCACATGGAGTGAAAATGCCTGGAGCTGAGCTTCTCACCCAGGAACTGTGCCCCACCCATCCCCCACTCCAGTAAATCTGCTACTCTGTGAGTCCTGGAAGTTGGAAAGGAGATCAAGGCCATTGGGAGATGCCTCACTGAGCTTCCTGGGAGGAAGAAGTCATTCCCACCGAAAGACAGAGAAAGAAAATTCAGCCGCAAGACGAAATGAATGTCCACGTATTAAGTTGTGGCAACTTCTAGTAAAAGAATTTATTTTGTTTTATTTGTTTTTAATGGCCCAAGTGATACTCCAGCTAGCAGAAAAGGACTTCTTCCCATCTCCTCACAGAGGTACAACTAATACCGATGGGGAGCCCTGGGTTGGGGGACAGGAACTCTTAGCAGCTAAAACCTTAGTCTATGTAATGTGAACTTTAAAAGGCCATGATCTAAAAAAAAAAAAGTGGAGGAGGAAATACCTTTCCATGTGACTCCATCGGCTTATTCGGTTCCTGGAAAAAAGCAGTGCAGCCCACGTCCCCTTATTTAAGGGGGGACAGACCCACCAACATTCACTCAGCATGTGGATCCATCCGAAGCATCTCCGATGTTTGCAATAAGGCAGTGGACGACACAGGAGAGTAGGTCAGGCCACCAAGCGGTTCCACAGGGATGTCGGTGTCCGTCTGACCCTCCCTGTCTAGAACGACTTTCCTTTCTCATCTCCTCTTCTTTTCTCTCCACTTCCCCCTCCCTTCTTTTCTTGAACTGCCCAGAGCCCCCCCAGAGGTTCCCACCCATGCCCAGAGGACTAGTCAGAACGATGAAGGCGGCTGACCCGGGCTCCTACCGAGCTGACGCAACACAGACATTGTACTCAGGAAAGGAAATGGTCTTCCCTTTCCGAGAAGTCGCTGCCTGGCTTACCCACCAAATGAAGGCAGATCAGGCGAAATGGCTTTGTAACTAAAAGATATCAGCGGCCTGCTTTTTCTCTGCCAGCAAACTCTGCTATGGAGTCATAGCTCAGTGAGAAAATTTGAGCAGCCTCTTGGAGTTAACAGGGATGTGGTTTGACCTTTAGACAGCACGTCCACTTTCAGAAAGAGTTTGTTTCAACAACAAGCAGTTATTGCATATGCCTCCTGAAGGCCAGACGCTGGCGTAGACACCAAGGACACAGGGATGGAGGGGCAGACAACATCCCTGCCCTCACCAAACCCACCTTCTAACAGGGACGCTGGCTGATACACATGCAGATACATAGAAAAAAACAACTCGCCGTGAACCCACGTGTGTCAGTGTAGACATGTGCTCCATAGGGTTTTCAGTGGCTGATTTTTTGGAAGTAAATCTTCAAGTCTTTCTTCTGGGGAGCCTCTGAGTAGATCTGAACCTCCAACCTTTTGGTTAGCAGTTAGTCTGTTAACTGTTTGAACCACCCAAAGACTCCATGTAAATAAATACACATATACATACATACAGAGCCCTGGGGGTGCAGTGGTTAAGAGCTCAGCTGCTAACCAAAAGGTCAGCAGTTTGAATCCACCAGGTGCTCTTGGAAACCCCATGAGGCAGTTCTACTCTGTCCTATAGGGTCACTATGAGTCCGAATTGACTCAACAACAACGGGTTTGGTTTCCTCTGGTTTTATACATACATACACCCATACGCATACAAATGAACAAACAAGCTTAATTCAGATCATGGTAGGAGCTATAAAGAAAATAAAACCATGGTAAGAGCTGGAGGTGAGAGGGTGGCCACTGATGGATGTTTGAAACCAGAGCTACCCTCTTCGAGAAAGCAGGGTTGATGTGGAGGCTGGATGAGATGACCAAGACTCAGAGGGATCTGGGGGAAGGATTATCAGGCAAAAAGGGCAAAGGCAGGTTTAGGAAGAGAAATGTCAGAACAAACCTGGGTGAGTCAGCTTCGCCAGTTACTTTCTCAGCAGTACCAGAAAAGTCCCCTCCTCCCCCCAGTTCAAATCAATCGTAATACTTTCTCTCCCAATCCCTTCCCTGCTAGGGCCTGTTGGCTTTTACCAGCCCCTCTCCACAACCAGCAATCCAGACACAGAGGCACACTATTACTGGCAACGCAGGGAACTTCACAGAGAAAATCAAGTTCCTTCTTCAAGACCTTAAGACCACCCGCAAGCGGGGCAGAAGACCAGAAACCCGAGGGGACAGTGTGTCCCCATGGCCGAAGGAAAAGAAGGAAGCATTTGCGAGGCTGTTCCACATCGTTTTGTTTCTTCTTCCTTGGTTCTGTCCAACAACACACTGGTTAATATTGTACTTCTTTTTTTTTTTTTTTTTTTTAATGGATTAAGGGTTAGTTTGAGGCAAAAAAGGTATCCGGGTGGTTGGAAAACAGAGCAATCTCTTTCTTTTCCCGCTTTGAGGGATTCCCCCTCCTCCTCAGCCTTGGCTCCCCATTTCCTGAATTTCTTGTGAAGGAGCTTCAGGAGTTGGACAACAGGGCTTTTATTCAACTAGACCATCTCCAAAAAGAAAAAGAAGGAGAGAGAAAACAAGAGAAAAAAGATGAAGAACAAAAGTTGGGAGAGGCCAGACTAAACGGATATGATCTGAATGCATATTTGTGTTACAACCAATACAACCAGCATCGGAGAGGGACCAGGATCAAATAAATGGTAAAACCTGACAAAGAGAAGAATAGATGGTATGTGGAGCCATCTGCTTTGGAGGACACCCAAATCTGTCTGAATCTGTGAGGCCAAACTACCAGCTATTCTAAGACGGCCCATTCCAAGAGTGGCCCAATGCACATCTACACAATCAGTTTCTCTCTCCATCACTTTGGCTGCGACTTTTTTGTGCAATTAAGTAATTTATTCCTTTCTTCAGCCTCCTGATTCTAATGAATCCAAGCCACAAACAAGCCTCAGTTGTGCCTATTCAAGGAGTCTGATTGCATCTGGCAGTAATTGCTGAAAATCCTGAAGAGGAAGCAGGGAAGGGAAGCATATTGTTTGGGGGGGTAATAGGTGAGGACCTGCCTCTCTTGACCTATAATACATTAGTGTCAGTGAACATTTGGCGGCCTTCAGATGATTAGCAATGAAGATGAATCAAGCAAAAAAGAGGTAGAAATCTGCCTCATCTGAATCACCAGAACTGCATATATTTGCATGCTGATTAGCTGTTCTTTTGTCTGTGTTCCTAATTATTATGACACATTATGTCTTCATCATGCAAGATTCTGATCTGTCTTGTTCAGAATGCATGTAGAAAAAAGTGCTGTGTATTGATTCAACATGCAACTTGTATTTTTATGTTTGCTTTAATTAAATACATATTTGATTGCCTTTGACTGTTGTCCTTTTTTTTTCTTTTTGCTCTTATTTATTTCATCTTGTTGACAAACACACAGGTAACCTTCCTTTATCATTCTGCGATCATTTGGTGCTCGCAGCCCCTTCCCCCGCAGCCTCCCTGTCTCCCTTTCTCAGGTGCTCACTTTCATTTTCCTGAGGCGGCAAAACAAAAAAGGCAAGAAAACAAAATAGCACCCCTGGTGCAGCACCACAGCGGGAGGGGCCGGGGCATGGGTGACATCCAGAGCAGCGAGGGAAAATGGCACAGACCTTAACGAGAGCAAACAAAGTCTGCCACCCTGGAGAAGGGCCTTCCAGGAAACACAGGCAGCCCTGGGGGTTAAAAAGAACATGATCCTATGAAAGAAAGAGACCCTCTGTCGGTCCTAGTTGTCTTTCCACATTATTGGCTAAGGGGATCTGTGAGCTGGATGTGAAAATGCCTGTCCCCCAGATCAGGCCTCCACGTCTCCCATGAAGCCCAACAGCTCTGCTGGAGGGTCCAGCAAACTAGAGGACACTGTTTCCCCGGTGGGCTCTCCTTAGCCCCACTCACCTCCTCTTTCACAGAAGCAGAAGTGGTGGGGGACCCCACAGATCTGAAGGCAGTCAGAGAGCACACAGCCCCAGAGGCAAGGGCACTGGACAGAGAAGTCAGAACAAAGGGCCCCAGTCCTCCCCTAAAAAGACGCAAACTGTACCACACACAGCCCATGGCCTGCTTGGGTTATCCCCTCCAAACTACTTGGGATTCTTTCACTGTGGGGTGGGTGGAGGAGACTGGGCAGAAAGGAAAAGGAATTTGTTTCCTGTCGGGTAAAGGCACTCCGAGCCCTGATGTCCTTATCACCCTCCACCCAAGGATATGCTAAATAGCTATAGTTAAAACACCAAACCCATTGCTGTGGATTCCAACTCAGAGCTGTAGTTAGCACTAAGCTATTTGGGGATCCAATCAAGACACTTAGAAACAGAGCATCACAGAGGAAGAGCCGGATGCAGGAGTAACTGAGTGTGCTGAGGGTCCACAGATGCTCGGAAAGAAAGCATGGCCCAACCAAATGCAAATGGCTCCTCACTGAAGAGCAGAATGCCCACAGCTCTTCCCTAATGGGCAATGATTGGCTGGAAATGTAATCAGCAGCTCTGCCCCCAACATCTATCCCTACAGCGAGGGATGATGCAAATCCATATTCATGAGAAAGCAGACTGTCAATGTGTACTGGGTGCAGAAAGGGGGCAGGGCTGGCCTGTACAAGGCTGAGGTCCTTGGAGAACGATAATGAGGCTGGGAGCAGGGAAAATGGGGCCGTTAAAGCCACTGCCCCCCCACCGCCCCAACCCGCCCCTCACATACCTGCCCACCCCAACACATCCTCTGAATCTGGGACTAAAGAGAACTCCCAATATGACAAATCCATAATTTACCTAAGCAGAATCTCCCCATGACAGAGCCCTCTGACGTCCCTCTTGGTGCCCCATCTCATGGCATCCTGTGCGAAAGCGCTCACCCCCCACCCGCTAATTCAGCAAGCTTAACACACAGATATGAATAGATCTATAATCTGTAAGAATATATACCGAGCACATGGTAACAAAAGGTACAGGTATAAAACAGACATCTTGAAGTCCATCTTGGAATCTTTCCATCATACACTGGGTGGTCTAAGCTAAAAGAGATCAGGCATGATGACTAAAATATCACAGAAAATCCCAAAATCTCACTGTAGAATTAAGTCATCACTTCAGCCAACAACTTGCTCACCACAAGATGACCACAGATGCCCCAACACTGATCTCCATTTCTCTTCCTTTTTCTGACACTCAATCTCCCTCTGGTAAGGAGCCGATGAGCAGGTTCAAGAATATCCATAAGCAAGACACACAGATCCTAGTCATCTGGTCACCAGCGACCTAAAGTCTGAGCCCAAAGAAATACAGGGATATAATCCAGTTCAGTAAAGTCAGAGCTCCGAGCTACAAACAACCCAGACTGGTCCCTAAGATGGGGCTTAGAGTCCCATGTCAATCAACAATGAAGTTCCAGTGACGCTTGGTGAAATAGAAAAAAATAAGGACAAAGCACTGAGCTTTTTTACTAAACAAAATTTGTTCAGTTCAAAACACATTCCTTTATTCTGAGATTGTGTTCTTCTATATCTTGGGGGTTATATTTATTACCATTTTGAAGTAATGGCAATAAGAGAATGTAAGAATTTTTCTAATGTCCTTTCTTAGCAAAATTAAAAGTTAGCAACCCTCTGACGGTCAGCAATTTAAAAAAAAAAAAAATCCGTGACCTGTTACTTCCTCCAAGAAGCCTTGTTTGTTTAACCTCTTGCCACATTCCTCAGTCCTTGGTACTAATGCATAAGTCTTACATTTGAATTTTCACTCACATTTAGCTCTATAACTGCTCTCTGGTCCTTTCCAAATAGACGATACTCACGATTATGGACAAGTAACAGATTAAAATTCAGGATCAGGAATGACTCAGGATATAGTTCTTCAGTCAGGACAGCTTCTCAGCTGTGCCCACAGGCAGGCCTCTCCCTGGCCCTGAGCCCCTCGGACCCTCGGGCCCCTTGGGCCTCTTGAGCTCCTTGGACGCTCAAGCCCCTTGGGCCTATTGGGCTAGGCCAGCCTCTATGCTGCTCTGCTCGCTGCTCGGGCAAGTGTTACAAAGTTCTTTAGTTCCACAATGAGTGCCCGAGGGCACCCCACTTCACCAGTAAGCCTCAGCCTGAAGGTGCTAGGCTTCTCTCACACCGTAGGTCCGCACAGCCATGTAACCACCTAGCTCTGTGGGCCAGGAAGTCCACTGCACCATCTGGCACAGGTCTCTTGGTTCTGCTACTGCTGTTTCTCTACTGCTGCTTCTCACCGATTGCGCTGTCTTCAGTATTACAGCTCTCTCTCTCTCTGTCTCCTGGGTCTAGGAGGTTCTCAGCGCAGGGACCCCGGGTCCAAAGGACACACTCCACTTGCGTCGCTTCCTCTTGGTGGTAGTGAGGTTTCCCCTTTCCGCCTCTGGGATGGCTTATTTTAAGCCTAGAGGGATAGAAAAACTGACCAGTCCCCTTGTTGGGGTTTCATACACATTATTTGCATGGTCCCATCCCCACAACGGTACCATGCACCTTTTTTGCATCATCAGAAAGCTATCCAATACCCTTGGTGGGCCACAAGCACCTTATCTGCATAGTCCCACAAAATTATCTGGTGGGAGTTATAAGACCATAGCAGGAAAGGCCATGTAAGAGTGATCAATCGCACCACAGGAGTCCTGGTGACAAATTGGTTAAGTGCTCAGCTGCTATCCGAAAGGTTGGTGGTTTGAACCCACCAGTCACTCCACGGGAGAAAGATGTAGCAGTCTGCCTCCATAAAGATTTCAGCCTTGAAAATCCTATGGGGTCATTCTACTCTGTCCTATAGGGTCACTATGAGTCAGAATCGACTTGATGGCAACAGGTTTTTTTGGTATCCTTCTGCTCTTCCCTTATTGGCCTCCTTGCTTCTCTGGACATCCTCCTGCCTCGGGGCCTTTACATTTGTTGTGCCTAGAAGACCCTTTCCCCCAGACATCCACAAAATGGCCTCACCGCCTCCTTCATGCCTTTGCTCAAATGTCACCTCCTCAGTGAGATCATCCTCGAGTGCCCTGCTTAAAACTGAAACCTCAAAACTAACACTTCCTTCCACTCCCCACTCCCTCCTTTCCTATCGGATTTTTCTCCATGGCACTCAACCCTCTGACATACTATACAATTTGCTTATCGGCTTCTTTATTGCCTGTCACCAATAAAACATCCACTTCATTAGGGCCAGGAATTTTGTTGGTTTATATCTGCAGCACCAAAACAGTGCCTGGCACATAGTAGCTGCTCAATTAACATTTGCTAAATGGATGAGCACTCTCTGACAGTCTTCCCTCATAGGGATAACACTGATGTTGCTCAGAGGAGACTCACATGAGATGATGTAGCCAGTGCTGAGAACAACAATAATAACACAAATCACAAGTCATTAACAGCCAGGCATTTTGGTAAATGCTTGACATGTATTAACTCAGTTAATCAAACCACAGTGGCTCCTTACATAGGGTCTTCAAGGGAGCTTCTCAAGGAGAGTAAAATCCAAAATGCGGATCAAAGTCCCAGATGGTTCAGGACAAAAAGGAGAAACTGTTTACTGGGCAAAACTGCTATCATCCCAACAGCATTCATAAAATGAAGCTTTGAGTTTGAGCCCATCATCCTCCAGCTTCAGAAAGTGTCTGACCCAAAGCACGTATGAGGTCAGAATCTGCTAACTAATTTTTTCACAAAAATCTAACGTCTACATGGGATCAAAGTGACACAGCAACTCGAAAGATCAGATGGGAAACTTAGCGGGCCGCTATAACAGAAATACCACAAGTGGGTGGCTTCAACAAACAGAAGTTTATTCTCTCACAGTCTGGTAGGCTAGCGGTCCAAATTCAGGGCGTCAGCTCCAGGGGAAGGCTTTCTCTGTTGTCTGTGGAGGAAGGTCCTTGGAATCAGTCTTCCCTTGGTCTGGGAGCATCTCAGCACAGGAACCTCAGGTCCAAAGGACACACTCTGCTCCTGGCACTGCTTTCTTGGTGGTATGAGGTCCCCAACCCTCTGCTTGCTTCCCTTCCCTTTTATCTCTTGTAAGATAAAAGGTGGTGCAGGCCACACCCCGGGGAAACTCCCTTTACATTGGATCAGGGATGTGACCTTAGTAAGGATGTTATAATCCCACCCTAATCCTCCTTAACATAATCCAATCTTGCCTCATTAACCACAGGCAGAGATTAGGATTTACAACACATAGGAAAATTACAATCACAAAATGGAAGACAACCATACAATACTGGGAATCCTGACCTAGCCAAGCTGACAGATATTTTTGGAGGACACAATTCAATCCATTACAGGGGGGAACAATTCAGAAAGGGAGGGTGAGAATGGATGAACAACTTGAAGAATGTAATCAATGTCACTATATTGTACATGTAGAAATTGTTGAGTTGGTGTATGTTCTGCTGTGTGTAGTTTCAACAACAAAACAGAAAATAAAATAATTTTTAAAAAGAATCTAACATCACCTGCAATATGGATAAGAAAGATACAAGTTTAGAAACTGTGAAAAACCTCACAGAAATATGGGACTTCTACTCAGCAGCCCAAGGCGCCGTGGTGGCTCAGTATGTCAGCACTTGGCCACCAGCTGCTCCTCAGAAGAAAGCTGTGGCAGTCTGCTTCTGTAAAGATTACAGCCTTGGAAACCCTATGGGGCAGTTCTGCTCTGTCCTATCGGGTCACTACGAGTCAGAACTGACTTGATGGCAATGGGTTTGGTTTTGGGGGTTTGTTTGTTTTGGGGTACTCAGCATCTACCTTTGTCAATAGCCTCCAAATCCTACTTACTTTCTCCCATTAGAGGACCATGCAGCAGGGGAGATGGGGTTAGGTAACTGACAGCTCATGAGAGCTAGAGCGGGATAAGGGGGTAGGGACCCAGACATGGGATATAGGCACGCATAAAGTGATCTGTGTCATCTCTTGCTCCCCAGTGCCCAGCATTGCCCACGTGAGCAAGCCTGTGGTCTATCATCTGATCATTCATAAGGTGCAGAGAGGTGCTCCAGGAGGGGTTCCCCTTTCCGTCTCTGCCTCTAGACCCTCACGCACCTCATCTTGGGAAATGCTTTCTGAAGCCTAAGACAAACTCCACTCACAGGCTTTACGATCTGTGAGGGGAGAGAAAGGAATCCCCCTTCGAGTCCACACTACGGGTGGGGATTTTCTTTGTTTGCAATTGTCATCTCCATAGGCGCTCTCGTCACTAAACAAGCAAGGGAAAAGATTCAGTGAGGTGTAAAACAGATTTGCACAGGGCAGACAACTGCACGTTCCATTTATTTACCTCTTCTAACAAACCGATACCTGGGGTGACATTTATTAATAAATGGTATTACCAGGTGCCTGATACGTGGCTCAGAGAAATGAATTACCCGGCCCATGGTAAAACCACAACAAGCCCGCAGTGCTGTGACATTGGTGCTAACTGAAAACGAGGTAAGTGCTGTGGGTGCAATTTGCATTCAACGCGGTGTGTTAATTATCTCCACTTCTCTTCATGATAAACATACCTGACTGGATCACTCTCCTAATCTATCCAGTAATAGAGTCGTAAGTGGATTCCCTTAGGTAACCAAGGAAGGTGTTGAGTTGTGGGCAAGATGGAGGCCCTCCGCTTTTCCAAGTACCTCAGCCAGGTTACCTAATGCACCTTCATCTGCCTTTCAGTGTTCCTAGGTATACAGTGTGGTGACCCACTTATGCTCACCGCAAAACCCAGCCCTGGGCCCTAATCCTTCCCTCCTCTTCCACCAGCTAGGCCCACTGTTCTAGAAGTCCGGTTAGAAAGCGCTCAGAAACGTGAAGCTGGAGGGGATAGATTTCGATCCACTTAGTTGTTCCCCTGTACGCAGGATATGGCCTCTGCAAGGAAGGGCCTTTGTCATTCATTACTGCCACATCACTTCAGCATTTATATGCACTCAGTGCCACACAGACATGAATTAAATCTTGCAACACCATGTTGGCGTCATTGGGTGCCGTTGAGTCACCTTTGACTCATGCCACCCCATGTGACAGAGTAGAACTGCCCCATAGGATTTCCTAGGCTTTAGTCTTTATGGTACAACCGAAATGCTCCTTAGAAGCAAGGACGGCGAGATTACGTCTCACAGACTTTGGACATGTTGTCAGGAGGGATCAGTCCCTGGAGAAGGACATCAGGTTTGGTAAAGTAGAGGGTCAGCAAAAGAGAGGAAGACCCTCAACAAGATGGACTGACACAGTGGCTGCAACAATGGGCCCAAGCATAGCAATGATTGTGAGGATGGTGCAGGAGCCGGCAGTGTTTTGTTCTGTTGTACACAGGGTCACTGTGAGAAGGAACTGACTCGATGGCACCTAACAACAACAATAACAATCTTTACAGGAGCAGATTGCAAGGTCTTTCTCCCACAGAGCCACTGAGTGGGTTCAAACCGCCTACCTTTCGGTTAGCAGCCAAGTGCTTAACCACTGTGTCACCAGGGCTCCTTTGCAATACCATAAAATCAGGAAAACACAGATTAAAGACACTGGGCAGGTGCAGCAGATGGTGCTTGGGGATGATGGTTTGGAGAGAGGGCTTAATTTACAAAACCAGTATGAGACGTGCAGCCAAGCTCCTTAGTCCACCAGACAAGGACGCCTACCTCTCAGGATGGACAGAGGGGAGACACACACAGTTACTGTGAACAGGTGTTCCCCGATCATCCAGTGGGGGCACAGCGCGAAGCCACCATCTCTTCAATTCTCGGCAACGTATTCCTCCCGCCTTCTTCCATAGGGCAGCATATCACAGGGGAGCAGTGACAGTTAACAATAATAATAACAATAGCCATTTTGAGAATGAAGAGCCTAGCCTGCGTCGGGCACAACACAAAGGACTTAACTTACGTTATCTAAATTAATGATCTTTTCAGCGGCCTTTCCTGCTGCCTCTCTGTAAAGACGTCCTGACCCCAAACAAGCACAGTAAAGCTCCACGGCAGCTCCTCACTTCTTCCTGTCCCAATCTGTGATTGCCTCGCTTAGCTGTCTGTCTCCTCCCATTGGCACAGGAGCTCCCGAGGACAGAGACTCGCCTGTCTTCCTCACGCCAATAGATACTTGCCAAATGAATGCAAACATGGGACCATCCTCTAAAGAAGGCAGACCGAAACTCGCAGTTTAGGACAAAGTCCAAGCAGCACAGAAAACATGTTCTTAAGCTAATAGATTTATAAGGTGTCCCACCCTTCACCAACAGCACCGCAGAAGGCCAGGAACCCTGTAAGAGCCCTTGACCCCTGCAAAGCCCAAGCTGCCCTCTAGTAGGTGATGGTTTTAACAAGCATCACCCTTACCTCACAAATGAGGACACAGAGGCTCAGAAAAGTTGGTTGTTTGTACAAGGTCACACCAAAAACTAGGAATGAAGCCAGCCAGGATTTGAACTCAGTTCTCCTGACTCCAAAGGTCATGTTCTTCATCATCCCCGAGGATCACAAACTCACCCAAAAGTACACAGCTAGTAAGCTGCAGAGCTAGGAATGAAGTCCAGGCTTAATAACATTATTCCTGCAAATTGCCGACTCGCAGATGAGAAGTACGGGGCTCCCGTCTCTCTGTTCGACTCTTCTTAACCCTTGCCAAGAGTCCCAGTGTCCCAGGCTCCACCCAGTGGAACAAAGACACTGCCCCAGGCTCAGGCCCATTTCCTTGGGAAATTTCAGTCCCAGTGACGTAAGAGCCACTGGCAAAGAAGCCAGTTCAACTAACAAGGAAGTGCAGAAAATGAAGCCAGCTGAAGATAAGGAAAACCACATCATCATCTTCTATGGGGCAGTGATGGTTCAATGGTAGAATCCTTGCCTCCCATGCAGGAGACCGGGGTTCAGTTCCTGACCAATGCATCTCATGCACAGCCATCACCCGTCTGTCAGTGGAGGCTTCCATGTTGCTATGATGCTGAGTAGATTTCAGAGGAGACTCCAGACTAAGACAGACTAGGAAGAAAGGCCTGGTGATCTACCTCCAAAAACCAGTCAGTGAAAGCCCTGTGCATCACAATATTCTGACCCACTGATCCTGGGGATGGCGCAGGACTAGGCAGCATTTCTTCCCGTTGTGCATGGCGTCACCATGAGTCAGGGACCGACTCGACAGCAGCTAACTACAACATCATCATTTTAGGGGGCAGTAAACTGATTATCAGATTCTCCACAAGGATTCTTGGTACGTTTATTCAAGTCCCTGATGCAGCATTGGGTGTGTTACTCAAGTGGACACGCACTCGGCAAAACACCACGTGGGCTGACCCCTCAGAGCTGACTCCCTTGCTCAGATCCCAGGGCATTGGTCCAAGCCACCGTGCCAGTCCTGGGCTAGATGGAGGAACTCATTATCAGTTGTACTGCTCACATACTTGTGCCCTGCCTTTTCCCAAATGGGAATTCTGAGGCAGTTTGCAAAGCAAAATGCAATAGATAAGAATATAAAATTTTGATAAAATAAGGGAGGAAAGAAACAGAGAGTGGGAACCAGGTTAGCTCACAAAATGCCTACCGTGAAATACCATACACTTGCTGGAGGGGGCTTCCAATTGGATTCTATGTTTTCTAATAGTCAATGGGAAGAGGAAAGTGCAGCTGTAAATACCCATAAGATAAAACAAACCCAGAAGTCAAGGGGAGCCAACTATCGGTGATACTGAGATCAGAGATAAATTTTTCTGAGGACAGGGAGGGCATTATCAGCACCCCCTCACAACCGTGCGTAAGGACACTGCTGCCGGCCCCAGGTCCTTTGGTGTGAGTTACAGAAGGTGGCCTTCTCCAGGTGGACGTGGCCCACACGAGGGCGCCCAGTTCGGTGAGAGGAGGTTGGGCTTGACTCAGCGCTCACTCGCCCTTTCAGCCAGAGCCTTTGTGCAAGACACACCTGCACAATTGCCTGGGGCAACCCTGCTGCGGGGGCACACGACTGTTTTCCTTTTACAGTCCGCGTGTTAAAGCACAGTCTGGTAAAATCATCCCCTTGTTGTGTGGTAGTGGTTCCAGTCCTCTGAGGGTCTGGCTCAATGCCCTGGTAGATTTCACCACGTCTAGTGCAACCACAGGAAGACAAACTAGGAAGAAGGAACTGGCCATCTACTTCTGACAAAAATTAGCCAGTGAACGCCTTACGAATAGCAGTGGAACACTGTCTAATAAGAGTGCCCGAAGATGAGCCCCTCAGGTTGGAAGGCACTCAAAGTACAATTGGGGAAGAGCTGCCTCCTCAAAGCAGAGTCAACCTTACTGACATAGATGGAATCAAGCTTTCGAGACCTTCATTTGCTGATGTGGCACAATTCAAAATGAGAAGAAACAACTGCAAACATCCATTAATAATTGGAATGTGCAATGTACAAAGTATGAACCTGGGAAAATTGGAAGTTGTTAAAAATAAACTGGAACACATAAACAGCAATATCATAGGCATTAGGGAGTTGAAATGGACTGGCATTGGCCATTTTGAATCGGACAATCATATGGTCTACTCTGCCGGGAATGACAACTTGAAGAGGAGTGGCGTTGCGTTCATTGCCAAAAAGAACATTTCAAGATCTGTCCTGAAGTACTACGCTGTCAGTGATGGGATAATATCCATATGCCTACAAAGAAGACCAGTTAATATGACTATCATTCAAATTTACACACCAACCACTAAGGCCAAAGAGGAAGAGATTGAAGATTTTTAACAACTTCTGCAGTTTGAAATTGATCGAACATGCAATCATAATGCACTCATAATTACTGGTGATGGGAACGCAAAAGTTAGAAACAAAGAAGGATCCGTAATTAGAAAATATGGCCTTGGTGATAGAAACTATGCCAGAGATCGCATGATAGAACTTTGCAAGACCAACGACTTCTTCGTTGCAAACACCTATTTTCAATAACATAAACGGTGACTATACACATGGACCTCCCTAGATGGAATCCACAGCAGTCATATTGACTACATCTGTGGAAACAGATGATGGAAAAAGCTCAATATCATCAGTCAGAACAAGGCCAGGGGCCAACTGCGGAACAGACTATCAACTGGGATCACATGCAAGTTCAAGTTGAAACTGAAGAAAATCAGAACAAGTCTAAAGCATGACCTTGAGTATATCCCACCTGAATTTAGAGATCATATCCAAAATAGATTTGACACATTGAACACTGCAGACTAAAGACCAGATGAGCTGTGGGATGACATTAAGAACATCATACATGAAGAAAGCAAGAGGTCATTAAAAAGACAGGAAAGAAAGAAAAGACCAAAATGGATGTCAGAAGAGACTCTGAAACTTGCTCTGGAACATCAGGTAGCTAAACAAATGGGAGAAATGATGAAGTAAAAGAACTGAACAGAAGATTTCAAAGGGTGGCTCAAGAAGACAAAGTAAAGTATTATAATGAAATGGCAAAAACCTGGAGTTAGAAAACTAAAAGGGAAGAACACGCTCGGCATTTCTCAAGCTCAAAGAACTGAAGAAAAAATTCAAGCCTCAAGTTGCAATAATATGGGCAAAATACTGTACAATTCAGGAAGCATCAAAAGAAGATAGAAGGAATACAAACAGTCACTGTACCAAAAAGAATTGGTCAACGTTCAACCATTTCAGGAGGTAGCATATGATTAGGAACCAACGGTACTGAAGGAAGAGGTCCAAGCTGCCCTGAAGACATTGGTGAAAAACAAGGCTCCAGGAATTGACAGAATACCAATTGAGCTGTTTCAACAAACAGATGCAGTGCTGGAAGTGCTCACTCATCTATGCCAAGAAATTTGGAAGACACCTACCTGGCCAACCAACTGAAAGAGATCCATTTTTAGGCCTATTCCAAAGAAAGGTGATCCAAGCGAATGAGGAAATTATCGAACAATATCATTAATATCACACACATTTAAAATTTTGCTGAAGATCATTCAAAAGCAGTTGCAGCAGTACATGGACAGGGAACTGCCAGAAATTCAAGCTGGATTCAGAAGAGGTTGTGGAACCAGGGATATCATTGCTGATGTCAGATAGATTCTGGCTGAAAGCAGAGAATACCAGAAAGATGTTTACCTGTGTTTTATGGACTATGAAAGGCATTCAACTGTGTGGATCATAACACATTATGGATAATATTGTGAAGAATGGGAATTCCAGAACACTTAATTGTGCTCGTGAGTAACCTGTACATAGATCAAGAGGCAGTCATTCAAAGAGAACAAGTGGGATACTGCGTGGTTTAAAGTCAGGAAAGGTGTGTGTCAGGGTTGTATCTTTCACCATACCTATTCAATCTGCATGCTGAGCAAATAATCTGAGAAGCTGGACTATATGAAAAAGAACGGGGCATCAGGATTGAAGGAAGACTCATTAACAACCTGCATTATGCAGATGACACAACCTTGCTTGCTGAAAGTGAAGATGACTTGAAGCACTTACTGATGAAGATCAAAGACCACAGCCTTCAGTATGGATTACACCTCAACATAAAAAAAAAACAAAAATCCTCACAACTGGACCAATAAGCAACAGCATGGTAAACAGAAAAGATTGAAGTTGTCAAGAATTTTGTTTTACTTGGATCTACAATCAACATCCAAAGAAGCAGCAGTCAAGAAATCAAAAGACACATTGCAGTGGGCAAATCTGCTGCAAAAAGACCTCTTTAAAGTGCTGAAAAGCAAAGATGTCACCTTAAGGACTGTGGTGCACCTGACCCGAGCCATGGTGTTTTCAATCGCCTCATATAAATGTGAAAGCTGGACAATGAATAAGGAAGACCAAAGTATAATTGATGGCTTTGAATTATGGTGCTGGCAAAGAATATTTAATATAATATTGAATATAACATGCCAAAAGAAGGAACAAATCTGTCTTGGAAGAAGTAGTCAGAATGCTCCTTAGAAGCGAGGATGGTGAGATGTCATCTCACATACTTTGAATATGTTATCGGGGGGATCAATCCCTGGAGAAGGATGTCATGCTTGGTAAAGCAGAGGATCAGCAAAAAAGAGGCAGACCGTCAATGAGATGGATTGACACAGTGGCTGCAACAATGGGCTCAAGCATAACAAGTATCATGAGGATGGCACAGGACCAGGCAGTGTTGTGTTGAACATAGGGCCACTGTAAGTCAGAACCAACTCGACAGCACCTAACAACAACAACAGTGCAGCCACGGAGCCCTGGTGGCGCAGTGGTTAGGAGCTCAGCTGTTAACCAAAAGGTCAGCAGTTCAAATCTACCAGCTGCTCCTCAGAAACCCTATGGGGTAGTTCTACTCTGTCCTATAGAGTTGCTATAGGGTCACTATGAGTAAGAATCTACTTGACGGCAACAGGTTTGGTTTTTGGGTTTTTTTGGTGCAACCATAGGAGCTCTGGTGGCACAATGGTTAAGCACTTGGCTGCTAACCAAAAGGTTGGTGGTTCAAGCAGACCAGTGCTCCTCAGAAGGAAGATTTACTGTCTTGGAAACCCTATGGGGCAGTTCTACTCTGTCCTATAGGGTTGTTACAAGCTGGAATTGACTCCAAGGCAACGGGTTTGATTTTTTATTTACTATTTAAAAGGAATCTGGAGTGAATCTCAAGTTGTATATTTTAAAAAGCAAATAATACTTTTCATAAAACAGCTCTCTAATATATCTACTTGTGATAAGTACATCAGCTTTATCTTAAACCAGGACACATCGTGATTTAAAATACATATTTATTTGGCTTTGCAATATAACATATGACACATTTGTCAGGAGATTGCGCTAACTAGGTCTTGCCTAGGCTAGTACCAGAGTGGGTTTGCACCCACACACCTCACCAATGGACAGAGGGGCGGGAAACAACGGTCACAAGTTTTCTAAGAAGCCCAAGACCAAACCACACCAAACCTGTTGCTTTCTAGTCGATTTCGACTCATAGCGACCCTATAGGACAGGGTAGAACTGCCCCATAGGGTTTCCAAGGCCATAATCTTTACAGAAGCAGACTGCCACAGCTTTATTCCATGGAGCAGCTGGTGGGTTCAAACCACCGACCTGGTTAGCAGCCCAGGCCTTAACCACTGCACCACTGGGACTCCTTAAGAAGCCCACCACCTAAGATTAAATTTTTGCCGAAAGACACACAAAGAAGAGCTCACATGGCACGGAAAAGGTCAAAAAGAGGATTTTTTGTTGTTGTTGTTGTTGGAAAATTATCATCATTATGTCCCTTAAATATGTTTAAGCAGAAAACCAGCTTTTCTGCAGGCAGCTCCCCACTGGATACCAACATTAATCACCGTGATGGAAAGCTCAAAACTGCCAGAGGGCTCGCTGGCTTCACTCATTGTCCTGGCCGATGACTGGGCTCAAATAGTAATTAGACTCTGCACATTTTCTAGACAGACGCTCATCTCCGTTTTCAAACGAGGAAACACACCACACAGGCTTCAGGTGAGCAGCTGAGGAAGAAGGGGTAGCTCCCAGCCACTCTGTCCAGCCATTGACTGAACTTAGTCTTTAAAAAACCCCTCCTATTCTTCAATGCTAATTTCATGCTATACAAAATATATAAATTGCTCAACTGAATGTCATATTATTGCACTTTCCTCATTTGGGCCACTTCGCAGGCAAAAAAAAAACCACCTAATGTCCAATGGGCCTTTATTTCCCCCAAAATATTTTCCATTGCTGTTAAAGATGAAAACTTGGAGGAAAAAAAAAAAATGTCTGTGGTCAAAAATGCTAGTGAAAGTAACTTAACTTGACTTAACAAGTGTCTTCATTACAGGACTTGCCACAGCCTTTAATCTGCTAATATTATAGTGAATTCCCAGGTTAGGGACACAGACACAGTGTTTCTCTAACGCATTTGACAACAGGACACTTTTTGAAGAGAGAGAACCTAAGGACTTCTGTACCACAGCCAAGGCTTTAGGAAACGGCTGTGTTAAAGGGTACACCAAGCCCTCTCTGCACCAAGGAGATAAGATGGCGGATGGCTAATTCACAGTGGAGACTAATAACTCAGCAAGAGGCCAGGATGGAAGGAGGCGTCTCATGAGAAAGTGTAGGATGAGGGGTGAGACATAGGTGTTCAGGCCTTGAGAGAAGAGCTCTGTGGGGGCTAAGGTGCTCAGGGGTGTCTTCAGCAGAGGTGGGAGAGGTGGGGAACCACAAACATGCAGATCTTGTGTATTTAGTTGCCATCAAGCCAACTCCGACTCATGGACCCCATGTGTGTCAGAGTAGAACTGTGCCCGAGAGGGTTTCCAATGGCTGATTTTTCAGAAGTAGATTGCCAGGCCTTTCTTTCAAGCTGCCTCTGGGTGGACTTGAACCTCCAAACTTCCAGTTAGCAGCTGAGTGCGTTAACCATTTGCACCACCCAGGGACTCCCGTCAATTATTAAGAGGAGTTTACAAAATAATAATGATACAACTCTACTGGGTGACTAGACTCGCGCCCCCATTCGTGAGATTTCTCTCCTGGGCAGCTACGTGGCTGCCCGTCTCCCTTGAAGGCATCGTGTAGAACCCTGGGTCTCTCGGTGCACCCTGAATGGCTTTTGAAAAATACAGATATTTTCCAGTTGTGTGAGCTTTGGCCTTCTGGGTCAGCTTGCACATCATTAAAAGAACAGCTAAACAATTAATAATTCTAGATCAAACTGGTTGTGCAAGCATTCCGTTTCCAATAGAAAGTCCTAGAATAAAAAAATATATATATCTCTGAAACTTCGGAGTAAAAAAATCTCCATTCAATAAAGCAGGAGTTAAGTTTGTGTGGGGGAAGGGAAAGGAATCACAAGAACCTTAACTTTTACCATGAAATGCATCGTTAAATAGACCTACTAATGGTATTACTGTAGCAAAAAACAGCGACTTGAAAATGCTGTGTACCTATTACTGCCATTATCCCCCAACTGTAAGAATGCTATGTTAAAACTAACTCAAAACACCTCGAGAAAGGTAATTGCTACTAATGGATCTGAAGTGTGCAAAATTGGGCATCATTACCTTGTCCTCACGTCGTGGGGCTGGGGAAGCTGCTCGAGGTGGTGGTTAGTGGGCTCACTCATCTTTCAGTCAGGACTGGGGTTTGAGGAAAGGGCCAAGCTTGCTTTCATTCTCCAGCGCAAGAGAAATGCCGCACCACACGGTAATCCGATCCAGCCGAGTGTTCTGGGGCACAGCCGTTCTGGGGCTCAGCCGTTCTGGGGCACAGCCATTCTGGGGCTCAGCCGGGGCAGGAGATGGAGGAGCTTCGGCACAGTTCTCAGAGCTTCCCCCAGCCCCCTACTGGAGGGCGGAGGCTGAAGATAAGAGAGAATCCTCCCACATGGAAGATTTTCTTCCAGGTGCTGATTTCTCAAATCAATTGCCATCAAAATTAGTTAAGTCTTATGAGGCACAGCAGTGCAGGGACAAGGACTAGAAGGCAGAAGGGGACAAAAAAGCTGGTGATAGGGAACCCAAGGCTGAGTAAGGACAGTGTTGACGTGTAGTGGGGTTGTTAACCATTGTCATAGGGCAACATGTGTACTAACTGTTTAATGAGAAACTATTCTGTTCTGTAAACCTTCATCTAAAGTGAGAATAGCAGCACAACTGGAAGAGCGTAGTCAATGTCGCTGAACTGTGCATGTAGAAATTTTTGAAATGGTGTATCTTCGGCTATGCATATTTTCACAAAAAAAGAGGTTGAGAAGGGAGAGGGTTGACATGTCATGGGGTTGTTAACCAATGTCGTAAAACAATATGTGTACTACTGTTTAATGAGAAACTATTTGTTCTGTAAACCTTCACCGGAAGTACAATAAATAAATAAATAAGTTAAGTTTTGCTGACCCTGAAATTAAGCTAAATAAACCAGAATTGAAGGGTCATAAAATCCAAACAGGTATGACCAGATAAACAAAATGGGCTGCATCCGTACAATGGAATACTATTCAGCCACAAAGAGAAATGAAGTCCTTCTGCATGCCACGACATGGATGAACCTTGAAAACGTCCTGCTGAGTGAAGTCAGTCAGTCACAAAAGGACAAGCACTGTATGGTCTCACGTATATGAAATAAGTAAATATATAGAAACCAAACATTACTAGTGGCTACCAGAGGTGGGGAAACCCTTCTGGTGCAGTGGTTAAGAGCTATGGCTGCTAACCAAAAGGTCAACAGTTCGAATCCACCAGCCACTCCTTGGTAAACCCTATGGGGCAGTTCTAGTCTGTCCTATTGGCTTGCTATAAGTGGGAATCGACCCAATAGCAAAGGGTTTTTGGGTTTTGTTTTGTTTATTTTGTTTCACCAGGGGTAGGAGATAGGGGGAATGGCAAAGTTTTATTTAGGGAGCATTAAGTTTATATTAATGGTAGTGGAATAATTTGGAAAAAGGTAATGATAATCGTCGTACAACATGAAAAATGTAATCAATGGCATTGAATTTGTTGCAATTGTTGAATTGGCTAATGTTTTGTTACGTATATTTTCATCACACTTAAAACAAACAAACAAAAAAAGCCAAACAGGTAATTTGAAGTTGTCCTCTGCTCCCAGACACACCCTATTGCACACAAGGCGGTTGCTCAGCTGCTTTGGGCTGACACAGTCCACTCTTTGCTGGTGCACAAAATCAGCCGCTTCTTCCTGACGCTCGGCCTAAGGGCCTTCATCTGCAATCATTCCTCTTACTCTGTGCTTAGTTCCCCATAACCTCACCTTACATATCCCCCAGATTTTCCTTCTCCAATGTTAATTAATAACCAAACACTTTAATCCTTAGATGTTTCCCAAACTTCCAAAACCAATGAATCCAAACAGCATAATGAACCTTAACACTGAAGCTTTCCTCTTCTGCCCAACTTGCCAGTATATCTCCTTCACCTACCAAAACACAAAAAATAAAAAACCTAACAAAGCTGATTTTCATCAGGAATTTCACCCCTTTTCCCGCTATAATTCTGGAGACTTAGCCAGAACGTCCTTCCTTCCTTCTGGTCAAAATATAGGAACACAAACGGAGGTGCGAGAGACCAGATACAGCGCAAGTAACCTCTGACAACAAGAGAACTGCCTAAATTCTAAACTTAGAATTTAAAAAAAAAAATTTTTTTTTGCCCATGTAAGAAATTTCTTCCCAACCCTGGTGGGTCTGTTGTTGTTAGTTGCCATCTAGCTGGCCATGCCATTGTTATGGGTTGAGTTGTGTTCCCAAAAAATGTGTGTCAATTTGGCTAGGCCATGATTCCCAGAATTGTGTGTTTGTCCACCGTTTTGTGATCTGATGTGATTATGGCATGTGTTGTAAATCCTAACCTTATGATGTTAATGAGGCAGGATTAGAGGCAGTTATGTTAATGAGGCAGGACTCAATCTACAGGATTAGGTTGTGTCTTGAGTCAGTCTCTTCTGAAATATAAAAGAAAGAATCGAGCAGAGAGGAGAAGGACCTCATGCCACCAAGAAAGAAGTGTCAGGAGTGGAGCGTGTCTTTGGACCTATGCTGAGAAGCTCCTAGACTAGGGGAAGATTGATGACAAGGATCTTCCCCCAGAACCAATAGAGAAAGAAAACTTCCCCTGGAACTGGCACCCTGAATTTGGACTTCTAGCCTCCTAGACTGTGAGAGAATAAACTTGTTTGTTAAAACCATCCATTTGGGGGGCAAGATGGCGCTCTAGGCAGAAACACCACGCCGTCCCTCCACAGCAAAGATCCGAAAAACTAAGCCTAACAGAGAATCAACAATCCTGAAACCCTAGAACACCAAATGAAGAGATAAAGAACTCAGCCAAACACCAAACGGAGTGAGAATACTAAAAGAGAACGGAGAGCGAGGAGAGACTCAGGCAGAGATTCCTTACCAGCTAACGCAGCGCGGATCCACCATCTTGGATTCCTATCGGAGACCAGCAAACGGGAGAGCAGCCTTGCAGAGCATCTGGCCGGAGACAGAACGACCGGTAAACTGCGGTGCGCGCTCTCCCACCACCCACCCCTCTCCGCCTCAGCTGGGGATCCCCTGCTTTCCGTGGCCAGGGTCCCTGGGCTGGGGGGTGCTGGTGCTTGGATTCCGCGCGCCTGGGCTGGCAGCTTTCTGGTAGCCGTTTGCTGGCAGCTAGCGAACCTTTCTCTGCCGCCTCCCCCTCCTTTTGCCTGGGTGCCTGGTTCCGAGTGCCGTCTCTGCTCTCTCCTGAGGGGCTGTAGGGCTGCGTGCGGGCGTGTGGCTGTTTCTAGGTCTGGGCTCCCGCGTGGGTGGGATCCTGGGGCCTTTGTTCGTTCGCCCCTCTGCTTTCCGTGGCCGGAGTCCCTGAGCAGGGGGGCGCCGGTGCTTGGATTCCGCGCGCCCGGGCTGGAGGCTTTCTGGGAGCCGTTTGCTGGCACCTAGCGAACCTTTTTCTTCCGCCTCCCCCTCCTTTTGCCTGGGTGCCTGGTTCCGAGTGCCGTCTCTGCTCTCTCCTGCGGGGCTGTAGGGCTGCGTTCGGACGTGTGGCTGTTTCCAGGTCTGGGCTCCCGCGCGGGTGGGATCCTGGGGCCTTTGTTCATTGGCCCCTCTGCTTCCCGTGGCCACGGTCACTTAACCCCGAGACTACCGGCTTCTTGGAATTCGCGCCCCTGAGTGGGGGCTCTCTGGGTCCCATTTGTAGGCACTGACTGCTGGTGTTGCCCTTTTTTTTTTCTCAATTTTATTTTTCTTCCTTTTTTGATTAGTTTTGTCATCTTTTACCTCTTTTTCTCTTTTCTCTTTCTTCATTGCTTAATTTCTTGTCTCTCTATCTCTTCCTTCTCTTTCTGATCCCTGAATACCAGGCGATGTATGCCTCTGTACCTTCTGGCCAGGCTGAGCTGTGAAAATTGAGACCGACTCCCCCAGACCTCATAGCTGCATCGGTGGGAACCCTGGGAACTTTGCAGTTCTTTAACTTTTCTGATTTTTATTTGGTCATTCTTTCCTTTTCTTTCTCTTCCCCCTTCTGGTTTCCTCCATCCCATAGTCTCTCATCTGTACATTCCAACGACAAGCTCCCCTAGCATTCTTTTATGTTTGTACGCTTTTTGCTCCTCCTCCTCTCTCCTCTCCCCCATATCCAGCTTAGCTTCACACATAACCATCTTCCCGCTGCACCCTACCTACCTGCACCGTGCACTAGACATCACATCACCAAGCGGTGCAGGCACGCCCTATTGGAACCTGCCCAGCACTGACTACCGACCATCCTGGTGGCTGCGGTGAGTGCCACAAGCAACCCATCCCAGTGGCTCCTCCTCAACTAGATCTGCCCAGCTGTACCACAAGAACGAAACAAAAAAAAAAATCTACAATCAATAAACGAGAGAAATATCTACTGAATGCCCCGAAAACAGCAAACAATATCAAAACATTTACAAAAACAAGACAAGATGGCTCCAATAGGCGTCCAAATTAAAACACCAGATAACTCTCCTGTGGAAGAAAATGCACTAGAAGTACCTGATACGGAACTCAAATCACTAATACTCGGAATTTTCCAAGAACTGAGGCAAAAAGCTGACAAACATGAGGAAAAAATAGACAAATTTATGGAAAATACAGACAAAAAATTGGAAGAATTCAGGAAGATGATGCAAGAACAAAATGCCAAAATAAATTCACAACTCGAAATTATACAAAAACAACAATTAGAAATCCAAAAGATAAACAACAAGATTTCAGAAATGGACGGTGTCATAGAAGGGCTGAGAAGTAGATTTGAAACCAGGGAAGACAGGATCAGTGGAACTGAAGACAAACACTTGGATACAACTCTGTTTCAGGAAAACTCAGAAAAAAGAACAAAGAAAAATGAAGAGACCCTGAGAGTTATGTGGGACACAATTAAAAGCAAAAACTTACGAGTGATTGGCATACCAGAACAGGGGGAGAAAACAGAAAACACAGAGAGGATCATTGAGGAACTGCTGACAGAAAACTTTCCCAATATCATGAAAGATGAAAAGCTGGTCATCCAAGAAGCTCAACGAACCCCATATAGAAGAGACCCCAAAAGAAAATCACCAAGACATATCATATTCACACTTGCTAAAACTAAAGACAAACAAAGAATCCTGAGAGCAGCTTGTGAAAAACAAGAAGTCACATGCAGAGGAGAAACAATAAGACTAAGCTCAGATTATTCAGCAGAAACCATGCAGGCAAGAAGGCAATGGGATGACATATATAAAATCTTGAAAGAAAAAAATTGTCAGCCAAGAATAATATATCCTGCAAAACTCTCATTCAGATTTGATGGTGAAATTAGGTCATTTCCAGATAAACAGAAACTAAAGGAATATGCAAAAGTCAAACCAAACTTACAAGAATTATTAAAGGGAGTTCTTCGATCTGAGGACAAACAGCTTAAGCCCTCAGGCAGGACCTAGGACCTAGGACGCAGGTTAACATGAACCAGATACCATTCTAGGAACTGAACTACAGATGACTTTCCAAAAACAAAAGATATACAACAGGGAATCAGAGAAATCAATCAAAGGATGACAACAACATCAAAACAATGAAAGAGGGAACAAACGGCATAGGTATAGAACCTTCTAAAGGAGAAGAAGGCAAGGCGATACCAAGTAACGGTAGACTGCTTCAAAATTATAAAGATAAGGGTAAAATTCATGGTAACCACAAAAAAAGTTAACAAACCAACTCATAAAAATAAAGACAAAAAAAATAAAGTCTCAACAAAAACAAAACCTACAAAAACAAAAGAAATGAACACAAAATCCACAAACAAAAGGAACTCAGCACAAGAGAGTAAGAAGAACAAAGAAAACTTCAGCATCACAAAAAAAAGCACTATAAAATGACAGCAACAAACTCACATCTATCAATAATTACACTGAATGTAAATGGACTCAATGCACCCATAAAGCGACGGAGAGTGGCAGAATGGATAAGAAAACAGGATCCATCTATTTGCTGTCTACAAGAGACACATCTTAGAAACAAAGATGTGAATTTATTAAAAATCAAAAGTTGGAAAAAAATATATCAAGCTAACAACTATCAAAAAAGAGCAGGAGTGGCAATTCTAATCTCAGATAAAATAGACTTTAAAACAAAATCTACCATAAAAGACAAAGAAGGACACTATATAATGATTAAGGGGATGATCCATCATGAAGACATAACCATAATAAATATCTATGCACCCAATGACAGGGCTCCAAAATACATAAAAAAAACTCTAACAGCACTGAAAAGAGAAATTGACAGTTCCACAATAATAGTAGGAGACTTCAACACACCACTCTCAGTAAAGGACAGAACAACTAAAAAGAAACTCAGCAAAGATACAGAAGACCTAAAGGACACAATCAGCCAACTGGACCTCATAGACATATATAGAACAATCCATCCAACTGCTGCAAAGTACACATTCTTTTCCAATGCACATGGAACGTTCTCCAGAATAGACCACATCTTAGGCCACAGAGCAATCCTCAACAAGATCCAAAATGCTGAGATAATTCACAGTATCTTCTCTGACCACAATGCCATCAAGGTAGAAATTAACACTAGAAAGAGCAAGGAAAAAAAATCAAACACATGGAAACTGAATAATAATCTGCTTACACATCAATGGGTAATAGAAGAAATCAGAGATGGAATTAAAAAATTCCTAGAATCAAATGAAAATGAAAACACATCATACCAAAACCTTTGGGACACAGCAAAGGCAGTCCTCAGAGGACAATTTATAGCAATAGATGCACATATCAAAAAAGAAGAAAGGGGCAAAATCAAAACATTAACTACAGAACTCAAACAAATAGAAAGAGAACAACAAAAAAAGCCTACAACCACCGGAAGAAAGGAAATAGTAAAGATCAAAGCAGAAATCAATGAAATAGAGAACAGAAAAACAATAGAAAGAATCAACAAAACCAAAAGTTGGTTCTTTGAAAGAATCAACAAAATCGACAAACCACTGGCCAGACTGACAAAAGAAAAACAGCAGAGGGCACAAATAACCCAAATAAGAAATGAAATGGGGGACATTACAACAGACCCAACTGAAATAAAAAGGATTATAACAGAATATTATGAAAAACTATATTCCAACAAATTTGAAAACCTAGAGGAAATGGATAAATTTCTAGAAACATACGGCCTACCCAAACTACAACAAAGTGATATTGAAAATCTGAACAGACCCATAACAAGAGAAGAGATTGAAAAGGTAATAAAAAAACTCCCAACCAAAAAAAGCCCTGGCCCAGATGGCTTCACTGGAGAATTCTACAAAACATTTACAGAAGAGCTCGTACCAGTTCTACTCAAGTTATTTCAGAGCATAGAAGAGGAAGCAACACTTCCAAATTCATTCTATGAAGCCAGCATAACGCTGATACCAAAACCAGGCAAAGACATCACAAAAAAAGAAAATTACAGACCAATATCTCTCATGAATATAGATGCAAAAATTCTGAACAAAATTCTAGCCAATAGAATTCAGTATCATATCAAAAAAATAATACACCATGACCAAGTAGGATTCATACCAGGTATGCAAGGATGGTTTAACATTAGAAAATCCATCAACGTAATCCACCACATAAATAAAAGGAAAGAAAAAAATCACATGATTATCTCAATTGATGCAGAAAAGGCATTTGACAAAGTCCAACACCCATTCCTGATAAAAGCTCTCAATAAAATAGGTATAGAAGGGAAATTTCTCAACATAATAAAGGGCATCTATGCAAAACCAACAGCCAACATCATTCTTAATGGAGAAAGGCTGAAAACATTCCCCCTGAAAACAGGAACAAGACAAGGATGCCCTTTATCACCACTCCTATTTAACATTGTGCTGGAAGTTCTAGCTAGAGCAGTAAGGCAAGAGAAAGAAATAAAGGGCATCCAAATTGGTAATGAAGAAGTTAAACTCTCCCTGTTTGCAGATGATATGATACTATACATAGAAAACCCTAAAGACTCCACGAGAAATCTACTGGAACTAATAGAAAGATTCAGCAGAGTAGCAGGATACAAGATAAACATTCAAAAATCAGTTGGATACCTATACACCGGTAAAGAGAACGATGAAAAGGAGATCAGGAAATCAATACCATTTTCAATAGCCCCTAAAACGATAAAATACTTAGGAATAAATCTGACCAGGAATATAAAAGACCTATACAAAGAAAACTACAAAACACTGCTGCATGAAACCCAAAGGGATCTACATAAATGGAAAAACATACCATGCTCATGGATAGGCAGACTCAACATTGTGAAAATGGCAATTCTACCTAAAGCAATCTACAAATACAATGCAATTCCGATACAAATACCAACAACATTCTTCAAAGAGATGGAAAAACTAATTATTAACTTTATATGGAAAGGGAAGAAACCCCGAATAAGTAAAGCACTACTGAAGAAGAAGAATAAAGTTGGAGGACTCACACTACCTGACTTGAGAACCTACTATACAGCTACAGTACTCAAAACAGCCTGGTACTGGTACAACAACAGAGACATTGACCAATGGAACAGAATTGAGAACTCAGATGTAAATCCATCCACCTACGGTCACCTGATTTTTGACAAGGGCCCAAAATACATCAAATGGGGAAAAGACAGTCTTTTTAACAAATGGTGCTGGCAAAACTGGATATCCATTTGTAGAAAAATGAAACAGGACCCATACCTCACACCATATACAAAAACTACTTCAAAATGGATCAAAGACCTGAATATAAAGCCTCAAACTATAAAATTCATAGAAGAAAAAATAGGACCAACACTTCAGACCTTAATACATGGCATTAACAGGATACAAACCATAAACATCAACACAAAAAACCCAACAGATAAACTAGATAATTGGGATCTTCTAAAAATCAAACATCTATGCTCTTCAAAAGATTTCACCAAAAGAGTTAAAAGAGAACCTACAGACTGGGAAAAAAATTTTGGACAGTACAAGTCAGACAAAGGTCTAATCTCCATAATCTACAAGAAAATCCAACACCTCTACAACAAAAAGACAACCAATCCTATCAAAAAATGGTCAAAGGAAATGAACAGACACTTCACCAAGGAAGACATTCAAATGGCCAACAGACACATGAGGAAATGCTCGCGATCACTAGCCATTAGAGAAATGCAAATTAAAACCACAATGAGATACCATCTCACCCCGGCATTACTGGCACGAATCAAAAACACTGGAAATAACAAATGTTGGAGGGGCTGCGGGGAGACGGGAACTCTTATACACTGCTGGTGAGAATGCAAAATGATACAGCCATTTTGGAAAATGATATGGCGTTTCCTCAGAAAGCTAGAAATAGACGTACCATTCGATCCAGCAATCCCACTCCTAGGAATATATCCTAGAGAAATAAGAGTCATCACTCGAATAGACATATGCACACCTATGTTCATGACAGCATTATTCACAATAGCAAAACGATGGAAACAACCTCAATGTCCATCAACAGACGAATGGATACACAAACTATGGTACAGACACACAATGGAGTACTATGCAACGAGAAAGAACAATGAATCGGTGAACCATCTCATAACATGGATGAAACTGGAGGACATCTTGCTGAGTGAAATAAGTCAATCACAAAAGGACAAATATTGTATGAGACCTCTATTGTAAATACCCACGAAAAAATTCACATGCAAAATGTAACAATCCTTGTTGGTTACCAGGGATGGGAGTGGGGGGGAATACTAAATAGGTAATAGGTAAGTGGTAACTTGGGTGAGAGATGAGATAGTACATAGTACAGGGGAAACTAACACAACCTGCACAAGGAAAGGTCATGGAGGCCCTATAGACACACCCAAACCCCCCGAGGGACTGAGTTGTTGGACGGAGGGCTCTGGGGACCATGATCTCGGGGAACATCTAGCTCAATTGGCATGACACTACTTATAAAGATAATGCTCTACATTCTACCTTGGTGAGTAGTGTCTGGGGTCTTAAAAGCCTATGAGCGGCCATCTAAGATACTCCACTGATCTCATCCCTTCGGGAACAAGGGAGAACGAAGAGAACAGGATACAAGGAAAAGATTAGTCCAAAGGACTAATGGTCCACAGCTACCAAGGCCTCCACGGGACTGAGCCCAGTACAGCTGGATGGTGCCCGGCTACCACCAATGACTCCTCTGACCAGGATCACAACAGAGGGTTCTGGGCAGAGCTGGAGTAGGATGTAGAGCATAATTTTAACTCCCAAAAAAAAAAAAAAAAAAGAAGACCAGATATACTGGCCTAAAGAATACTAGAGAAACCTCGAGAGTGTGGCCCCCAGACACCCTTTCAGCTCAGAGGTGAAGTTACCTTCAAGGTTCGATGTTAAGCCTGGGAATGGACACCCCAGTAAAACTAAATGGGACTAACGATGTACAGGAGTCCGGTGACAAGGGCCAGAAGGCAGAGGGAGAGTAGGAAACTGATGATAAGGAACACAAATTGAATAAGGACACTGTCGATGTATTGTGAGATTGTTGACCACTGCTATAGGGCAACATTTGTAGTAACTATTAAATGGGAGGCTGTTTTGTCCTGTAAGCCTTCATCTTGGGCGAGAATGGCAGCACAATTGGAAAAGCATAGTCAATATCACTTAAATGTGTAAGTAAAAAGTTTTGAAATGGTGTTTAAATAAAATATAAATAAATAAATAAATAAATAAACAAATGAGACTAAAGAGGTACAATAGTCCACTGACAAGGTCCAGAAGACAGAAGGGGACAAGGAAGCCCCCTGGTGATAGGGAATACAAGGTGGAGTAAGGATATTCTTGATGTGCTGTGAGATTGTTAACCATTGTCATAGGGCAACATGTGTAGTAACTGTTAAATGAAAAACTATTTTGTTCTGTAAGCCTTCATCTTAAGTGAGAATAACAGCACAGTTGGAAGAGCGTAGTCAATGTCACTGAACTGTGAATGTAGAAATTTTTGAAATGGTGTATCTTTGGCCATCTGTAATTTTCATCAAAAAAAAAGGTTGAGAATTTAGAGGCTTAATATGTTGTGGGGTTGTTAACCAATGTCAAAAAACAACATGTGTACTACTATTTCATGAGAAACTATTTGCTCTGTAAGCTTTCACCTGAAGTACAATAAAATATATATATATAAAAAAAAAAAAAACATCCATTTGTGGTATTTCTGTTATAGCAGCACTAGATAACTAAGACAGCCATCAGCACTATGATGACTTTATATATTACAGAACAAAACGTTGCCCAGTCCTCCACTATCTTCACGATCATTGATGCGTTTGAGTCCACTGTTGTGACTACTGTGTCAGTCCAACTCACCGGGGCCTCTCTCATCTTTGCCAACCCTCCACTTTACCAACTGTGATGTCCTTTTCTAGCGACTGGTCTTTCCTTATGACATGCCCAAAGTAAGTTAGCTGAGGTCTCACCATTCTCACTTCTAAGGAGTATTCTGGGTGTATTTCCTCTAAGATTGATTTGTTTGTTCTCCTGGAAGTCCATGGTATATTCAATACTCTTCATCAACACCACAATTCAAATGCATCAATTCTTCTTCTGTCCTCCTTTTTTGTTGTCCAACTGAAAAGACCACAGCTTGGGTTAGCTGCACCTTAGTCACCAAAGTGACATCTTTGCTTTTGAAAACTTTAAAGAGCTCTTTTGCTGATTTGCCCAATGCAATATGTTGCTTGATTTTTTGACTGCTGTTGCCATGGACATTGATTGTTGATCTAAGTAAAATGAAATCCTTGACAGCTTCAACTTAATTTCTTCTTAATTTATCATAATGTTGTTTATTGGTTCAGTTGTCAGGATTTTCATTTTCTTTATGTTCAGGTGTAACCCATACTGAAAGTTGATGGCTCTAGGCAGCTAGAACACAACCCCCTTGCAAACCTGTGATCAGGAAGCTCTAAATGGATGTCTTCGCTGCCATTGAATCACCGAGGGGCTGAGAAGCAGGGACCTGAGTGGTCTGGTTCCCTGGGTGAGGCTTCACCCCAGCTGAGAGCAGCAGGCAGATGGGCACAGGGCAGAAAAGGACTGACAGATGAATGCCCAGCAGGGTCTAACACTGGGGGGGGGGGGGGGGCACGACACTTGGGATTGGCCCACTTAGCAAAACGTTCTGATTTTTACAACAAATTCTTACACAAAACTCCAGTATAGATAACATATATTTATTTATTTATTTATACAAGAAGAAATAAATAAATTACTTATTTAGCATCTGCAAAAGAGACAAAGATGTCTGCTGTATCAGAACTCAAATCCTGATGTGGGGAGGCAGATAATAAACCTAGCATATACATTATGTCAAGTCTTGATCATTTTTCATTTTAATGAAGAAAAGTTATGTAGGAAAGGGTGATATGGTGGAGTGCTCTTTTAAATAGGGGCTCAGGATTGCACTTTTTCAGAGAACTACTTACATGGGATCAAACTGATAACAGCAATTTAACGGGTTAGGAAACTTAGGGGGCAGTGAGTTTATGTTCTTGGGGGAGGAACAATCAGGAAAAGGACCGTGAAAATGATGGCACAACTTGAAGAACGTAATCAGTGTCACTGAATTGTACACGTAGAAATTGTTGAATTGGTGTATGTTCTGCTGTGTATATTTTCAACAACACCAAGAACAACAAAATAACATAAATTATTTAAAAAAAAAAAAAGGGTGTCAGGGACATTTGAAAAGAGAACTGAAGGAAGTGAGCTATCTGGGGGATGAGCCTTCTAAGGAGAGATTAAAGAGAAAATGTGAAGACCTCGAGCAGGGAACATGCTTAGGGAACTAAGGAAGAGCAAAGAAACCAGATGGCTGGAACATAGACGGAGGAGGAGAGTTATATGAATGGCATCAGAGAGGTAACCAGGAGTATGACTTTGTTGGGCCTCATAACCTTGGAAAGGACTTGGGATTTTATTCTGAGGGAGATGAGAAGCCCCTGGGAGGTTTGAGCAGAGTAGTGATGAGAACTGACCTGTTTTAAAAGGACCACAATGACTGCTATGTGGACAATAGATAATAAAAGGACAAGGACGGGAGTGGGGAGACAAGTTAGAAAACTATTGCAATAATCCAGGTGAGGGACACAGGAGAATGGAGGTGAGAAGCAGTCAGATTCTAAGTATGTTTTGAAAAGGGGTGTGTCAGGAGTCCCTAAGACCACCCTCAGGTTCAAGGATTCTCTAGAAAGACTCACATAATTCCGAAAAGCTGTTATGCTCACAATTAGGGTTTATTACAGTGAATGGATGCAGATTAAAATCTGCAAAGGAAAAAGATGCATAGGGCAGAGTCTAGGGGAGACCAGGTGCAAATTTCTAGTTGTCCTCTCACAGTGGAGTCATAAGAACAATGCCTAATTCTCCCAGCAACAATCCGTGACAATACGTATGAAGTCTTGCCAACCAGGGAAGCTCAGCGAAGTCTTGGCGCCCAGTGTTTTTATTGGAGGTCAGTCGCGTAGGCATGAAGTGCTTATGGGACTGACCTTCATTACTCAGACTCCAGCTTCTCCAAAGGTCAAACTGAAACAACATAGGCCCAAGGCCACCACCATAATTCACATGCTTAGCAGAAGCTGTCTGGCATGGCCCAAGACCTCAGATGTACCCTCATCAGGCAGGATATTCCAAGAGCTTAAAGGGTATCTCCCAGAAGCCTGTGAAAGGCCATCCTTTCTTTGGAATGTGTGGAGTTGAACAACCCTGGCCTACTGAGCTAACCCCTTACTATACAAGGGTCAACAGGATTTGCTGACGGATTGGACATGGGGTATGAGAAGAGAGAAGTCCAACACAACTCTACTGAGAGTGTCTAGAAGAATGAGCAAAGCGGGCGGGTCCAAGGTCTAGTCCCTGCTCCGTCACCGGCGCTGTGACCTTGTACAACATTTTAAACTCGCTGGCTCACGGGAGCAGTTCTCTAATATCACTATCAGTAACTTCATGAAAACTTGGATCTTTTACAAGATCTGTAACTTCATCTTGCAATCCATTTAGACTGTATTTGCATTAGTGTTGGCCAGCATGTCTCATAACCTGAAATTAGCTAAGAGACTGAATAAGAGCCAAAGATGTTAAAGATATTGACCCAACGGGCAGGTTTAAAACTGTAGTGTTACACAGCGATGGATGTTTGAGTACAGACTGATTTTATAAACGATCACATCATTACTGAGTATTTTCTTGTTATCATGACTTTTCCTCCATATACTACTGTGAGGACTTAGATAATGAATGAATACGCAGATTCATAATGAAACAGTCAGCTTGAACAAGTCTTCCATACAGGGTCTGAAATGTCTTTTAGCAGATAGGCATGGTGTTTTAACATCTAGTTCTAAATCTATTTGTATACATTATTGTCATTACAAATACTAAATATTCAGTGGGTTCCAGTAGAGAAAGTGTTTTGGAAAAGCTGTTCCTAGACTCATCGTATTTATTAAATAGACACAGAGATAATGAGACACAAGAAAATTGTGTAAAAATATGTTTCCTATTTTTCTTTAGAAAGAAATTCATTTTTCTTCTGGATTTTTAATCTTGGCTATAGTCTAATATCATTATACATCCCTGTCAACACTGAAGGCTGGCGCAGCCCTGGACTTGTTGCCTACTACAAACCATGAGAAGGTCCCAAGCAGGTTTAGGGCTCTCCGGAATGAGAGAGCGGGCAGGCAAGGGAGCCGTGCTGATGGGAGCAAAGGGAGACAGGAAACCAGTGAGGTGGCGACCTTGGTCCCATTTCACTTGAGTTTCATGGTACATACTCTATGGAGAAGCCATCCCAGACCCAGGCCGACATTGAGCCCCTCTGTCTGGAGACTCCACTGGTGTCTATATGACTTCTGAGGAAGGAATTGGGGAGCAGAGGTGGCATGCCTCCTGCTGTCATCCTGAGGTGCACTAAAAATCTTTTTAAAAACATGCTAAGAAGAATGGAGGAGGGGAACTAATAACATTCCCATTGGCTAACTGAAGCTTTTCAAGAAAGCAGGAAGCTTCGTGTAAGGGAATGGAATCTGGGACCTAAGAAGAATAAGCCAAGTCTGACACAGCAGCCAGAGGAATGAGCCAGGGAAAAAGAAATATAAGAGGAGATGGCACTCTGTTAATGCCTCAGTCTCCTTGTAAACACACTTTACGGAAAAAGCATGTGGTTAGTTCTGCAGGACTCATGAGTAGGTAAAACACTTCGAAACACACATCCTTCTTACAGAAACACAGGTGAGAGACAGCAGATTAGTAATTATTTCGATTGCTTGGGTTAATCTGGCACCAACTGGCCATTGCACAGTCACGATAGCTCAGGGATGGAAATAGGAAGAAAATGATATGACTCCACTTCCCTCGCCCAGCACGCATACACACATGCACACACACACAGACTCTCTCTTACCCCGTCTCTCTCATCCCATGATCCATAACCCATTACCGTTGAGTCGATTCTGACTCATGGCAACCCCATGTGTTAGAGTAGACCTGCTCCATAGGGTTTTCTTAGCTGTAATATTTAGAAAAGCAGATTGTCAGGTCTTTCTTCGTCTGCACTCCTGGGTATGTTTGAACTGCCAACCTTTAGGTTAGTAGCCCAGCACAAATCATTTGTGCCACCCAGGGCCTCATCCCATGGCAGACACTGCTAAATGATATTGATGCTGTAAATTCCACATTGGCTGAAACCATCAGCACTTGCTACACTGCCTAGTACATAGTGTTGCTGTTGTTGTTGTTAGGTGCTGTCGAGTCGGTTCTGACTCATAGCGACTCTATGTACAACAGAACGAAACACTGCCCGGTCCTGCACCATCCTCACAATCGTTGTTATGCCTGAGCCCATTGTTGCAGCCACTGTGTCAATCCATCTCGTTGAGAGTCTGTCTCTTTTTCACTGACCCTTACTTTACCAAGCATGATGACCTTTACCAGCAACTGATCCCTCCTGATAACATGTCCAAAGGATGTGAGATGTAGTCTCATCATCCTTGCTTCTGAGGAGCATTCTGGTCATACTTCTTCCAAGACAGATTTATTTGTTCTTCTGGCAGTCTGTGGTATATTCAATGTTCTTCTCCAACCACAATTCAAAGGCATCAATTCGTCTTCGGTCTTCCTTATTCATTGTCCAGCTTTCACATGCATATGAGGCGATTGAAAACACCATGGCTTGGGTAAGGTACAGCATAGTCCTTAAGGTGACATCTTTGCTTTTCAACACTTTAAAGAGGTCTTTTGCAGATTTGCCCAATGCAATGTGTCTTTTGATTTCTTGACTGCTGTTTGGATCGAGGATCCAAGTAAAATGAAATCCTTAACAACTTCAATCTTTTCTCCATTTATCAAGATGTTGCATATTGGTCCAGTTGTGAGGATTTTGGGGTTTTTTTATGTTGAGGTGTAATCCATACTGAAGGCTGTAGTCTTTGATCTTCATCAGTAAGTGTTCCAAGTCCTCTTCACTTTTAGCAAGCATGGTTGTGTCATCTGCATAATGCAGGTTGTTAATGAGTCTTCTTCCAATCCTGATGCCCCGTTCTTCTTCATATAGTCCACCTTCTCAGATTATTTGCTCAGAATGCAGATTGAATAGGTATAGTGAAAGATACAACCCTGACACACACCTTTCCTGACTACGCAGTATCCCCTTATTCTCTTTGAATGACTGCCTCTTGGTCTATGTACAGCTTCCTCATGAGCACAGTTAAGTGTTCTGGAATTCCCATTCTTCGTAATGTTACCCATAATTTGTTATGTTCCATACAGTCGAATGCCTTTGCATAGTCCATAAAACACGGGTAAACATCTTTCTGATATTCTCTGCTTTCAGCCAGGATCCATCTGACATCAGCAAGGATATCACTTGCTCCACGTCCTCTTCTGAATCCAGCTTGAATTTCTGGCAGTTTCCTGTTGATATACTGCTGCAGTTGCTTTTGAATCATCTTCAGCAAAATTTTACTTGCATGTGACATTAATGACATTGTTCAATAATTTCCACATTCGGTTAGATCACCTTTCTTGGGAAGAGGCAAAAATATGGATCTGTTTCAGTTGGTTGACCAGGTAGCTGTCTTCCAAATTTCTTGGCATAGACGAGTGAGCACTTCTTGTCCTGTATCTGTTGAAACGTCTCAGTTGGTATTGCATCAATTTCACCAATGCCTTCAGTGCAGCTTGGTCTTCTTCCAGTTCCTGATCATATGCTACCTCCTGAAATGGTTGAACATCGACCAATTCTTTTTGGTATAGTGACTCTGTGGATTCCTTCCATCTTCTTTTGATGCTTCCTGCATCGTTTAATATTTTCCCCATAGAATCCTTCAATATTGCAACTCAAGGCTTGAATTTTTTCCTCAATTCCTTTGGCTTGAGAAATGCAGAGCATGTTCTTCCCTTTTGGTTTTCTATCTCTAGGTCTTTGCATATGTCATTATAATACTTTACTTTGTCTTCTTGAGCCACCTTTTGAAATCTTCTGTTCAGTTCTTTTACTTCATAATTTCTTCCATTTGCTTTAGCTACTTGATGTTCCAGAGCAAGTTTCAGAGCTCTTCTGAGATCCATTTTGGTCTTTTCTTTCTTTACTGTCTTTTTAATGACCTCTTGCTTTCTTCATGTATGATGTCCTTGATGTCATTCCACAACTTGTCTGGTCTTTGGTCATTACTGTTCAATGCATCAAATCTATTCTTGAGATGGTCTCTAAATTCAGGTGGAATATGCTCAAGGCCATACTTTGGCTCTCGCGGACTTGTTCTAATTTTCTTCAGTTTCAACTTGAACTTGCATATGAGCAATTGATGGTCTGTTCCACAGTCAGTCCCTGGCCTTGTTCTGACTGATGATATTGAACTTTTCCATTGTCTTTTTCCACAGACGTAGTCCATTTGATTCCTGTGTATTCCATCTGGCAAGGTCCACATGTATAGTTGCCGTTTATGTTGATAAAAAGGTATTTGCAATGAAGAAATCATTGGTCTTGCAAAATTCTAGTATATAGTAATTGCTTTATAAATTTTTGTTGAACGAATGAATTGCTGTACTCTTTCCCATTGAGCCTAGACGCTGTCGTGGAATACTTCTCAACACAGCATTTCAAGCAGTTCCTGCCCAATCAAGTAGAGGTGGGACACAAATTAAAGCCTACTTGCCATCCCTGCACCCTTAGCTACATTGTGGTAAAGTGATGATGTGGCTTGTATCTGAAAATGTACACAGATTCCTGGTTAACTTGATGAAGTGGTTTTCACCATGAGGCTTACAGCTTCACATTTTTGTAAATAATGGATCCTATTTGGAAAACAAAACCTGTACAACAGATGCTCTCATAAGTCGCTATCAGTGCTACTTCCACATGTGTAATAATGATGTGTTTCTCTAATTATTGTGTCTGGAGCATATTTGAGCCCTGGTGGTGCAGTGGTTAAGTGCTCGGCTGCTAACCAAAAGGTCGGTGGTTTGAACCCACACAGCAGCTCCGTGCAAGAAAGATGTGGCAGTCGGCTCCCATAAAGATTACAGTCTTAGAAACGCTATGGGGCAGTTCTACCCTGTCCTATAGGGGTGCTATGAGTCAGAATTAATGCAGTGGCAGTGGGTTTCAGGAACATATTTTAAGATCTCTTTTTGGGTAATACAGGAAGACATCATAATGCCCAGTTCTCCTTCCTTCCTGGCCACTTAGAGGATCACATTTTCCTGACCCTTGTCAATTGCATGGGGCTATGTGACTAGTTTTGACCAAAACACTGTACCTGTGTGTCACTTCCAGGCTAAAGCATTTAAGAGCCAATGCTCAATTTTCTGTTCTCTCATCACCGGCCATGGTAGTACTGAAATCATGTCTTAAGATCAAGGTGCCACAGAATCAAAGCAGACTAAATCATTGAGTCATCCCACCGGAGGACAGCTGCCTGGGTGAAAAATAAGCTTTATTACATGAAGGCACTAAGATTTTGGTGTTATTTGTTACCATAGCATTGCGTAACTTATCTTGACTAATACAGTAATGAAGGAGGTCTTTCAGCTGTGAGGGAACACCTGTGCCCCAATCAGTTCAGTGTGACTTAGAAATGGTGACTAGACTCTCAGAAGATACCAGGTTAAGACAGTTGATGGAAAAGCAAAGCAAAGAGTTGGCACAGAAAAAAGATGGTGGTGGAGAGGGCAGGGGATTAGTGAAAGAGGAGCAGGAAGAGACAAAAAGAAATGGACAGAGGAATCCATTTACCAGGTGTACAAATGGCAGCGTCAGGCCTCCTCTAACTTCAGGGGGAGGAGAGAGAATCACCATCGGCATCAGCCCAAAGCTGATTCCTACAAGGAATCAGACATACCTCCTGTCTCCAACCTTTTCACCAATTCTGACACCAGCTATCACTCCCACAGCACTCTCTACTTCTCTGCTGGGCTCAGTAATTCATTGCAGTAGCCACACAGAACTCACAGACCATACTTAGGATTACGGGGTTTATTAAGGACATAACAGGTTATAATTCAGGATCAACTCAGAAATAACAGGAACAACTCAGGACACAGTTCTTCGACCAGCACAGCTTCTTCTCGGCTGCTGCCACTGGGCCTTGCACTCTTAGCCTAGGCCCTGAGCTCTTGGCCTGGCCTCTGCCCTGCTCTGCAAGTGTTACAGCTTTTTAGCTCCACTAGCAAGTGCCTGGAGGCATCCCACTCCACCAGTAAGCCTTGCCCAAAGGCACTCATCTCTCTTGCTCTGTGGGTCAGCACACCCACTGTAGCCGTCTCACGCTGTGGGCCAGGAAGCCCACCACTCTGTCTCGCACCAGTCTCCTGGTTCTGCTGCTGCTGTTTCTCTGCCACTGGACTCTCTTGCCATTGCTTCTCGTCATCTTGCACCGTCTCCAGTGTTACAACTTTCTTTGTCCCCTGTGTCTAGGAGGTTCTTAGCACAGGGACCCTGGGTCCAGAGGACATGCTCTGTTCCTGGCTCTTCTTCTTGATGGTAGTGAGGTCCCCTTCTTGCTTTCTGGGATTGGTTCTTTCTAAACCTAGGAGGATATCAAAACTGACCAATCCCCTACAAGAGATCCACAAGCACCTTATTTGCATAGTCCCACCCAATCATTTTGTATAAGTCACAAGACCATGTCTACAAGGGCCATATTAAGTAATTCACTGTACTGCACTAGGACATGTAATACGCTAGGCCAGCTGGATCCGCCTAAGACACCAGAAACACTGATGCCATCTAAGGACCCTCAGTCCTCACTCTAGCTCTTCACCACACCCCTACTCTGTGTTCTGGTCCCTCCCTCCTGCTCAGCTGTGGGCACTGTCCCCTCTGCACTGAGTTAAAATGAGCAAAGTGGAACACTCACTCAATCATTTGGAGTTTTGATTTGTGATACTGTGTGTTTCAAAGAACTAGTCCCATAAAGCCAGAGAAAGTGGAACCTTATTCCAGATATTGGTATGGAGCCAGAGCCTTAAACAAGTTTTAACCCCAGCTTGACCCCATAATAGAGATTTTGCCTAGATTTCAGACTGCTTCTTCAAGGACAAGTTCCTGGGAAGGTAGCAGCATTACTTGTAAGAGCAAAAATTGGAAATGGTCTAAATGATCAGCAAAAGAGGAATCATTAAAAAAACAAACCAGCAAATGAACAAACTGGGGGACATCCATGTAATAGAACATTATGAGCGTCAAAGAAAGATTACTGCCATGTGGGAATGCTTACAATCTAATGTTAGGTGAACAAAAATATACAAAATAATCTCATTTTACATAACAACTTATAATATGCATAAAAAAGACTAGGAAGAAATATGAAAAATCTTAGCAGTGATTATCGTTGACTGGTGGGTTATGGAGATTTTTATTTCTTCTTTGAAAGTGTCTACCTTTTTTCAAATCCTCTGTAATGTATATATATTATTTTAAATCAGGGAATTTTTTTTTTTTTAAAGCAAAACAAATTTTCATTTGGGTTTCAGTGATGTTAATTATCCCAGGGTATGTCCCAGTGTGTAAAGTACTGGCTCAGTCATCTATACCTTCTAGATACCATCCTAGACAATAGTCATTAACATTCAGTACAACAGCTCTACTGAGTGGATTTTTATTTTTATATTTCTCAGTTGATATATTATCAATTAAATAAAATATTATTACAACACTATTAAGAGCCTCATTGTTAAATTATTTATAAAATCTCTTGGTAATCTAAGGCTATCCTCAAGTAAGCTAATTTGAAATCCTGATGAGAAGAAAACCACAGGGATTCTTAAATAATTCTGCATGGCTTTGAGGAAGGTGCTGGATTCCCCAGGGTTTTAGCACATTCTAGACTGGTCTTTTCCAGGGGAAACCCAGCTACAGTGTGGGCGGTGCTCAGGGAGTACATTCCAGTCCCTGAGGCTACTCCTGCCCACCATAGAGAACAATTAGCCCAGAAGGCCCTGGAGTCCAGGCATCCAAGCAGGCTTGAAGTCTGCTCTCCTGCCCAAGTCACCTCAGAGCCAGGAGGTGTCTCGGTGAGGTCATATTTCCAGGTTTTTAGTAATCACTTAAGTGAAATGGCATTACCAGTCAGTGAGTTAAGATAGTTGGCTGCAAGAGCTCTGGATCTTTCTGTTCCTAATGACTGACTGACTGAGTCATTCCAATTCATAGCGACCCTACAGGACAGAATAGAACTGCCCCATAGGGCTTCCAAGGAGTGGCTGGTGGATTTGAACTGCAGACCTTTTGGTTAGCAGCTGAGCTCTTAACCACTGCGCCACCAGGGCTCCCTGTTCCTCATAGTCACTATGGAATTCTGGAAGCTTGAGGAGGTGTGGCCCTGTCCAATGCCCTCTTTGAGATTTTGAGTGAAACTGTATGAGATTCCCAAGACATCATACACTCACACTCACCTCCTTGCTGCTCAGTTACAACTTCACTTCTCCCTTCTGTTTTGGTAGGTTTGTGGGGTAAGCAAGGTGGAGATGAGGGTGAGGCATCAAGGAGAAAGAATGAAAATCTCCCTCTGCTTTTGTAAAGAAAACGTCTGAGCAGAGGGCCTCCTTGAAGAATCTTTCCCCCTTACTCACCCATCACACTAGAGTCACTGTGAGTAAGCACCCCTGTACCAAAGATCCTAAAGAACTGAATGTTTTTCACTGACCCTCACTTAACCTTAGTCCATAACTACTTTCCCTGCTGCTTTTGATAAACCTGAATCACCCGACCAATGTCTATTGTCTTAAGTTGGGTTTTCTACAGAAGCAAAACCAGTAAAGCATATAAATATATAGCAAGATTTCTATCAAGGAAATGGCTCACATGGTTGTAGAGGCTGGAACATGTCAAGTCCGTGGGTCAGGATAGAGGCTTCTCATGGCTCACAGGCTGTGGAGACCGACAGATCCCAAGATCGGTAGGAAAGACGGCAGGTGAGCTGCTAGCTCAAGTCCCAAGAAGCGGAGTCAAAAGAACAGAAGCTAGCTGCAGGATCCAGAGCAAGCAAAAGCCCACAAAGCCTTGTCAGAAAGTCTACCTATATTGGATGCAGGCCATACGCCCTTTCAACTGATTGGCTACTCACAGCAGCTCTCATCATGGAGGTGATTGGATTATATCAAATCTCATTATGGAAGTGATCACATCATCATACGACTGCCAAACTGCCACTGAGAAACACCGCCCAGCAAAGCTGACACATAACCTTAACCATCACAGCCGTTGAACCACAAGAATGATCTCTCCTGCTTCCGAGAACCATTGTTGTCTCTTCCCAAAACTGGATGAGCTATATGTGATTCTTCTTGATAAAACGCTGTAGAAATACTGCCCTTCTTCCCTAAAGTAGAACCTCTTCCAGCCTCCGCATGCTGCAGACAAAGGCTTCGCTCTCCAAGGGTGCTCTGGTCGGTTGTCTTCCACAGCTTTTGATTCCGTGACTCGAATCACTGCCTGGACCTTCTGCTGCTCAGTCCAGGACTCTTTGATGAGGGTATAGGATGCAGGAGAGCTTTCGTCTCTCCCCCAGGAGTCCCAGGGACTGCATAGCAGAGTGAGTCCTGCTTCCAGCTGGTGCACAGCTCTCCTTGCGCTGAAGCACCACCCAAGCCTTTAGTCTTCCCAATTCGTTGTCCTTGGTGAAAACCTTTGATTTGTTTCACATCTCAACGTTCTCACCAATACAGTGGGTACGTCGTGCCGAGTCCTCAGGGTCTGATTATTTGTCTCTTGTTTGTTCGCATTATTGGAATATGGGAAATTACCAGCCATTCCGAAAACCTCCTGGTCTTCATCTGGCTTCTTGTACAAACATGGTGACAAAAGAACCAAATATTTGAAGACCTAACAGAATTTTACCAAGAACAGTTGAGTATTTCAGTGGTCACTCTAGTGAACTTGGGATATCAGGAAGGTAGTCCATAAGCACAGCACTTTAGAATCAAGGGGTTCAAAGATTCCAAATATTCAATACTTAGCATTTTTTATTGATATAAAAAGGTCTCTAAAAGACAGAAAAATTCTAAAAATTCTTTCCTTTAGGAACTCCTTCGAAAAAACTAATGAAAACCTGGATGATATAAAATCCAAATTTGAACTCTCCTCTCCTTTCCTAATGTAATCACCCCCCTCTGGCCTCCCTCAGGTTCCCTGAACTTCAGCTTCCCCTCACCCCACTCTGCTCCTCCTCCAGCCCCTTCACCAAGCCCTCTTCCCTTTCCTCCACTGCCCCTTCTTAACCACATCCCTCTCACTGACCATATCCCCTCACGATGGTTTATAATACAGGCAGAGATGAAGATCGCCCCAAGACAAGGGACTTACAACTTTAAACCTTGGTCATCATATTTGTATAATCTAGTTAAGGACTTGCCAATTCTTAATATGAAAAGACAAAAGTTCACTGAAAAATTTACGATTGTCCTTGGGACGGTGTTCTAGGACTCCTTAAAAAAAAAAACCCTGGCAGGCTGTGGGGACCATGGTCTCGGGGAACATCTAGCTCAATTGGCATAACACAGTTTATAAAGACAATGTTCTACATTCTACCTTGGTGAGTAGCGTCTGGGGTCTTAAAAGCCTGTGAGCGGCCATCTAAGATACTCCACTGGTCTCATCCCTTCAGGAGCAAGGGAGAATGAAGAGAACAGGATACAAGGAAAAGATTAGTCCAAAGGACTAACTGTCCACAGCTACCAAGGCCTCCACTGGACTGAGTCCACTACAGCTAGATGGTGCCCGGCTACCACCACTGACTGCTCTGACCAGGATCACAACAGAGGGTTCTGGACAGAGCTGGAGAAGGATGTAGAACAAAATTCTAACTCACAAAAAAAAGACCAGATTTACTGGCCTAAAGGAGACTGGAGAAACCCGAGAGTATGGCCCCCAGACACCCTTTTAGCTCAGTGGTGAAGTCACTTCTGAGGTTCACCGTTCAGCTGGGGAGTGGACATCCCATAAAACCAAATGGGACTAATGAGGCACAGCAGTCCATGGACAAGGGCCAGAAGGCAGAAGGGGACAGGAAAGCTGGTGATAGGGAACCCAAGGTTGAGTAAGGATAGTGTTGATGTGTTGTGAGGTTGTTAACCATTGTCATAGGGCAACATGTGTACTAACTGTTAAATGAGAAACTATTTTGTTCTGCAAGCCTTCATCTAAAGTGAGAATAGCAGCACAATTGGAAGAGCGTAGTCGACGTCACTGAACTGTGCATGTAGAAATTTTTTGAAATGGTGTATCTTTGGCTATGTATATTTTCACCAAAAAAAAAGGTTGAGAAGGGAGAGGGTTGACATGTCGTGGGGTTGTTAACCAATGTCATAAAACAATATGTGTACTACCGTTTAATGAGAAACTATTTGTTCTGTAAACCTTCACCTGAAGTACAATAAATAAATAAATAAGTTAAGGCTTGCTGACCCTGAATTTAAGGCAAATAAACCAGAATTGAAGTTGCTCCTGAGGTTTACCCTTCAGTCAAAGATTAGACAGGCCCATAAAACAAAACGGGAATAATGAGGCACAGCAGTCCAGAGACACGGACTAGAAGGCAGGAGGGGACAAGAAAGCTGGTGATAGGGAACCCAAGGTTGAGAAAGGACAGTGTTGACATGTCGTGGGGTTCTTAACCATTGTCATAGGGCAATATGTGTACTAACTGTTTAATGACAAACTATTTGTTCTGTAAACCTTCAACTAAGGTACAAAAAAAAAAAAAAAAAGGAATTATCTATACAAGATCAAATTGACTACAGCAACTCAAAAGGTTTGATGGGAAGCCTAGGGGGCAGTGAGTTGAAGATAATGTTGATGGAATAATTTGGAAAAGGATAGTAGGCATAGCATTACAACTGGAAGAATGTAATCAATGTCACTGAATTGTACAGGTAGAAACTTTTGAAATGGTGTAACTTTGGCTATGTATATTTTCACCCAGAAGAAAGGGTCCTCCAAGGTCTAGAAGGGAGAGTGTTGACATGTCGTGGGGTTGTTAATCAATGTCATAAAACAATATGTGTACTGACTGTTTAATGAGAAACTATTTGTTCTGTAAACCTTCACCTAAAGTACCATAAAAAAAAAATTTTTTTAAAAGCCCATCATCGTTGTCAAGTGGATTCCAACTGATAGCAACCCTACAGAACAGAGTAGAACTGCCCCAGGGGTTTCCAAGGCTGTAATCCTCATGGAAGCAGACTGCCACATCTTTGTCCTGTGGAGTGGCTGGTGGGTTCAAACCGCTGACCTCTCAGTTAGCAGCCAAGCGCTTACCCACTGCTCCACTAGGTCTCCTTAGTCTTTATCAATTAATTTGATTATCAAAATATCATCAAATATATGGATAAAAATTTGACCATGGATGGATATTAAAAAAGCGTAAATACATCTTAGCAGTTCTCCCTGATATCTTTCATGCCAAAACTGATTGGTCAAAAACCCAGTCTTTCAAACTGGGAAGGAGTGAAACCATTTCTGATCTCAAAGACCATTAACTATCTATCACCTTCCAGGGTTACACAGGGCTCCACCTGAAGACATCACAATTGCCTTATGTACTATCTATGTTGGCGGCCTTAGACCTGAGGTGTACTCTTGGAAGGGACTCCATCAGGTTCCATTAACTACAAACACTGCAGTGGAATTCCAAGGAATCAATCCAATTGGATTCATGAGTCCCAAGACATCATACACCCACCTCCTGCACTTCCACATTGACAGGAAATCCAAAATTGAGACTCCCTCAGGATTCTTCTGAAGCAAATGGCATCATGAAGGAGAGAGCTTTCCCAAGAATCTCAGACCAAGCAGCAGGTAGTTACCCCTGGATGGCACTTGCCCGTGACCTTCAGATAGCGACCCCAGAACCCAGGGAGTCACCGACTGCCGTACTCCTGTCTTTTTCTCTTCCTTCTTTTCATAACTCTCTCTTAGTTATGAAAAGTTAGTTTAAAAGTTAGTTTAAAAAAGTTTAAAAAGTTTAAAGTTAGTTAGTTTAAAGCTGTGATTATTAAAATGAGATTCACAAGCCCCTTCCAATAATCACGTTATTCTGGATCCCGGAGATTAAACTCTGGCACATCAAGAGGATGAACCAAGTGTCAGGCAAACTTACTGATTTCAAACTTCCCTTCTCCTTGAGTTGGGGATGGAACTGTTCGCCTGGCTGATGAGAGGGGCGGTAGGACCTTGGCTAAGAGGCATTATCCAAGGCTTTTTGATCATTCTTTTCATGCTTGTTGCCTCCAGAGTCATTACTGTGTTCTCCCCAGAGCCATAAACGCTTCATATCAGTCACTCAAAAAATGATTGAAATTTAACTACGAAGACAAAAGGCACCAGAAACCCTGATAGCAGTCATCCCCCAACGTGAATCATGTAATTTGGAGGCATGAACAAATCAGAGTAGGATCAAATGATGAGATTCAGTCTCTCTGTTGGCCAAGAGGGCTCTGCATGACTGAAAATGTGGCCCTTGCCTAACTTGGCCCCTCAGCTGTACCTTCCACCCCTCCTGGGGGGAAAAAAGGATATTTCCCAACCAGTAGCTGTTAAACCATAAGATCAATTCTTTCTCTTCTGAGAACCACCTTTGACTAACTACCAAAATCAGCTGAGCTTCACCTGATCTTTCTTGCTCGAGGTCTATAAAAGATGTTGCCCTTCTTCCCCAAGACAGAACACCCTACCAGGGTCTTCTCCAGCATTGCAATCCTGAAGAAAGGCTTTTGCTAAATGGTGCTGTGGTTGATTTCCTTCCACACCTGCTGACTTGGGTTTTACTATTTAACAATTTCATGCCCACTACAAAGAATGCAAAGGAATTATGAAAAAAATAAATAAAAACTGGTGTGTTAGGGCAATGGGGTTATGATGAATTATTTCTTATTTTCTAAAATTTTTCTAAGGTGGTTATATTATGTTAATAATGATATCCCTTAATGAAAACGAGAAGGGTGCATTATTCAGTTCCTACACAATTATAACTGAGTGCAAGAAAAAATTTCCAAGAAAATCTTAAGAATCTGGTGTTTTCTGATGTCTTGAGTCATTTGGGCTATCAGTTTCTTTACACTTTTCTTTAAGAAAGAAAATAGCCTGGTCCTCTGGAAAAAAAAAGTGAACATTTGGTTTAGAAATGACCAACGTCTCAAAAAGCTTTGATTTCTTGCCACCTACTCTTCTCCAAAATGTCAAATTAATGGCATCTGATCCTAACAAAGTGAAGCATCCACGGCTAAAAATGTCTTTATAATGGGAGTAGGGAGAGAGGGAGAAAAACCAGGGCTGATTTTTTTCCCAATATGTTTGTCATTATTATAGGTTATATACACAGAAGGAAAGTTAATTAAGCTTTAAAAAAAAAAAAATCCATCACACATCAATGGCTGCATTTTAATGAGTACAAAAAGTTGAGGTGTTTACTACCAATTAAAGTGGTTTTTAAATAAGCATTAATTAACACAGAAATTCAGAAGAAAGTTATACCTTGTCAAAGAAAGGCCAGTGCAGGCTATGCCCACTTGTGCTCCCATTCATATTCAGATAGTAATTACCACCAACCCTATATTTTCCATAATAATGAGGAGATGCTGTCATGTCTATCAAACAACAACACACACACAGAAGTGGTGGAATTAGAAATTCTCAACCTGAAGTAAACTTTTCAAATGTTTTCCTTCTGGGTTTTTCCCTCCTCTATGTCAGAGTTATTCAAAGAGAAGGCTGGCCTGATTTTAGTGGCAAGTTTCTTTCTTGCCCTTTTGTAGAGAGCACCGTGGGACAGCACGCATTGGTCAGAGAGGTGTTGTTCAAGTCTGCCCAGCAAATCAGAACAATTACCCAATCATGATTTCAGAGGGCCTGCAATTCTTCCTTCACTTCTCTTAGCTTGCATAATCTTACTCCATCCCAATTCCTTTTAGAAAATGATTATCTACCAGAAGGTGATGAGGAGACATAAAATCTTTAAAACCCACAGCCTAACTAGCACACAGTCAGATGGATGGTCTCATCCTTGAGGGAAAAGTGATGAGGAATGTGCTGGAATTTGAAGTGGCATCTGTGAAGATGCCATGGGGGACCGCCCAGGGAAAAGGACCCTCCAGAACTCAAGGCAACAAGTTGTAGAGACTGATCCCAACCTTACACATCAGATCTTCTTAGTGCTGAGTTTACTCTAAACCAGTCACATACAATTGGCAAAAAAAAGGCCAGTGCGCATTAAGAATTTACAGTGGAGGAGGGTTCAGATCATCTCTTTCCAGGGCCTAGAATTCTCATGTTCCCTCTCTAGGTTACCCCCTTGCCAAAATCAGTGAGTTTAGTAAAGCAGCTGAGTTACTAACCAGAAGGTTCATGGTGAGCTCAAAATCAGAGCAGGGAAGCAGAGCAGGGTGGGAGGGTCCTGCCCAATGGAACACCCCACCCACCCAGCCACCCACCCCCCCACACACAGCAGGAAGCCTCTTCCTGCGGCCAGCTGACTCTGACCCTCACCTTGCAGAGCCTCTCATCCCAGGCTGTGCTGCAGACAGGCTGATTTCTGTATCTTTGGCCCCAGTTTTCAATGCAGATTCCGCCCCTACTTCCCTGACACATATTTTTCTTTACATGACAGGGAATCTCCTCCTGTTGTGATTTAATCTGTCAGATTCTCACCCTGTCAGATTCTCCTTATAATCATCCTCTTTAAAGATCCAAGAATTGAACACCAAACAGGAAAGATTAACTCCAGGAGTCTGCACTGGAGATTTCTTAAAGAATCAAGTTGGCTAAGTTGTCGTAGGCTGATTCTTGAAAGTAAAGGACGAGAAGAAGCAGTGAAAGACACTACATCATCTCCCAGAGAAGGGCAGCTTCTCCTCAAAGTACAAAAAGGTGGCAGGAAGCTTCCAGACCCTCACACAAAGGAGGAGGAAATGTGTCCTCCTTACTCTCAGCTGAAGTCCCTCATATGCACAGAGAGAGGTGGGCGAGAAGACAGTTTATGTGGCCTTCTAGCTGCCAGAGTGAATGCTGGTGTATCCTCTGAGGCCCCTGCACAACTGGGGTGGAGATAGACAAGAGACCAGTTGGCCTGCAGATCAACATGACAATTTCAGGTGTAGCAACTGCTATGAAGAAATAAAATAGTGTGGTGAATAAAAATCATTTTCGATAGGGTGGTCAAGGGAAGCCTCTTTGAGGGTGGTCTGAGTTATAAGCTATTTTAGTAGAAGGATCAAAGTGCAGGGTACCACAAAAATGATAGGAGATCATTTCTAAAGATAAAAAAAATATATAGCCCTAAAGAGGTAGCCCAAAATTAGACAGTAGGTCTTATTAGAATCCAGTTCAGCAGTATTTCCAGCCTCCTCATTGGCACTGAGACAATCAGCTAACTACAAACGATCTGTACCTTTCCATAAAGCACACCCAGGAAGATCTTTATTTGAAAATACCTGGGTACCAACCACCACCAGTTGTCGCTGAGTGGACTGTGACTCATGGTGACTCCTCATGTGTCAGAGTAGAACTGTACTCCATAGGGCTTTCAGTGGCTGAGTTTTCAGAAGCAGATTGCCAGGGCTTTCTTCCATGGTGCCTCTGGGTGGCAGCCAAGTGGGTTAACTGTTTGCACCAGCCAGAGACTCCAAGAGCAGGTTATTCTGTCTTTGTGCTAACACACCATTTCTTCTCAAAAATTAGACTCTAGTTCAGGCATTTCACTAACTCACACTGGCCTTTCTCCTCCCAAATCAGACTGAAACTGGGAAAGATCTACAGCATCAGTAGACAAGGGGCATGGGCCCATTAGAAATCCACCAACAGCTGGGGACACTACAACCCACGAAGCATAAAGAAAGTAAAAGAAGTTGTTGTGGGAGAAAAAGAACGATTTTCATGGACAAATCAAGAACATAGCACCAAAGAAATTAAAGCCACGCTAGAGGGCCCTGCCTAAAGCACATTCACGACCTACAAACAAAACAGAAAAATCTTAGTGACTGACAGACGGCATCAGATGGGAACCGAATGATCATGATGGGAGGGTATGGACAGATGTAAATACAATCCTTCCATCGTGTCTCGCCACGTGAAGACACCAAAACCAAACCAGAGGCCGTTGAGTTGACTCTGACTTACAGTGAGCCCATGTGGGCTGGAGTAGAACCAAGCTCCTCAGGGTTTTCAATGGCTGATTTTTCAGAAGATGACCAGACCTTTCTTCCAAGTCCCCAACCTTTTGCTTAGTAGCTGAGCGTTTAAACGTTTGCACCACCCAGGGACTGCATTCCACCAAGGAGAGACTCAGAAACTCAATATGCCAAACTGTGCTCACTTTTTAAAATACCCTGATAACATGAAAAGAGCAGGGTCTTCAGCCCTGGAACCTGTGATTTCAAGGAGAAGTGAGGAATTTCCTTATGAAAGAGAACCAGCTGACATACCTGAGAAGGAGGCTGGGAACTGACGTGGAGTGGGATGCGGCCAGAGGCCCGACCTCTCTGCGGGGCCACAAGCACTGATACCCCGCCATGCAAGCCAGGGGTACTCCACATCCTCCTCCTCCTAACAGGGCTGGTCATTCCTGGCACCCACCTGTCTTATCTGACCTATCTCCACAGGAGCAAACAGGCTTCAGGAGCAGCTGAGTACCAACGTGCTTCTTAGAACAGGAAGAGGTGGCATACCCCAAAGCCCACAAGTATCCACTGCCTAACGTGGGCCTCCACTCCTCGCTCCTTCCATCTGGGCCTCGGCTCCACGTTCCTGCCACCAGGGCCTCGGCTTCTCGCGCCTTCCACTGCCACCAGGGCCTCAGCTCCTTCCACCACCACAGGGGCCTCGGCTCCACATTTCTTCCACTGCCACCGGGGCCTAGGCTCCTTCCACTGCCACCAGGGCCTCAGCTCCATGTTCCTTCTACCACCACCAGGGCCTCTGCTCCTTCCACCACCACGAGGGCCTTGGCTCCTTCCACCGCCACCAGGGCCTCAGCTCCACGTTCCTCCCACCACAACCGGGGCCTGCGCTCCTTCCACCACCACTGGGGCCTCCACTCCTTCCACCGCCACCGGGGCCTCAGATCCGCGTTCCTCCCACCACAACCGGGGCCTCTGCTCCTTCCACCACCACTGGGGCCTCTGCTCCTTCCACCGCCACCGGGGCCTCCGCTCCTTCCACCACCACCGGGACCTCTGCTCCTTCCACCGCCACCGGGGCCTCTGCTCCTTCCACCACCACTGGGAGCTCTGCTCCTTCCACCGCCACTGGGGCCTCTGCTCCTTCCACCACCACTGGGACCTCTGCTCCTTCCACTGCCACCGGGGCCTGGGCTCCGTGCTTCTCTCACCACTGTCACCTTTACAGGAAAAAGCCCACTGGGCACTGTTTAAACAGGCAGGTGGCTGTACTTTTTGGAAAAGTGCGCGTTTTCCCCCCATAGCGGAGACGAGGTCAAGTCTGGCAACATGAAATGTCCATTTTTCTGAAATTCCTCAGTTATGTTACACCCATTATCTTGTCTTATTAAAATGGAAAGAACTGTCCCCAGTGTGTGTCCCACTCTGCCATTTATCGGAAGTGGGATGGAGTGTGCCTTTCCACTCAATTTGGACAATGAAATGAGTTTCATTTTTATTTATGGGCTTCATAAATCTGTTTCACTTGCTGCTTTTCATGCCCCAGTTCCACACTGTTGTGTTGGGATTTCCCACTCTGCCAGGCAATTAAACCACAAACTCGTGGAAAAAGAAATTTCTTTACAAAACTCTTTTAAATCCAAAATAGACATAATCACATTTCAGGTCCAACATATTTAAGGGATGGGGTCTTTAAGGTTTCTTTTGGGGCATCCAGCTCCCCAGATTAACTCTTTTCTGTCACTGCCAAGCCTTGGTTGAGTTCTAAAGGTTAGTTGGAAATTCCAGGATGGAAAGAAGCCTGTAGTTGGAGATACTGTGTTTCCAGGTGTGGTGCAGCCTGTGAGGAGATAACACCGTGGCTGAAGGCTGAGGAACAGCAGGGCTGACAAAGCCACCATCACCTGAGCTCAGAGCAGGATGAGACTCACAAATTTAAGCAGCAGCAATATGACTTCCACCTTCTATGGCAGATTGAAAAAAAAAAAACAGACAAATAAACAAACAAGCCATCAAGCTCAGTCACGCAGATTTGCACCGTGAAAGGAAGGGTGGAGAAGTATAGTCCCATCTCTCAGCACTGTGTCACCCTCACAGGAAGCTGTACTATTTCTCCAAACACAGAACTAAACAGCAGGCTTCTACCTGATAAGGCTGCAATCCTCCTAATCCAATAACATCGATGGATTGGGTTTAGGTCAGGTATAGTTCAGTCCTGTTACACAAAAGTCCAAGAAAAGAAACCCAATAAAACTTTTTCTAGACAGGAACAGAGTAATCTGAATTTTGTGATAGCTCAGACACAGGCCAAGCCAAGATTCTCCTTGATGCTTTCTCTGATTTAATCGTACTATATATCGACTAGTAGAAATGGTAGAGTCCCTGGGTGGTAAAACGGTTAATGCACTCGGCTACCAACCTTAAGACTGAAGTTCCGAGTCCACCCAGAAGCACCTCAAGAAAGGCCTGGCACTCTCCTTCTGAAAAATCAGCCACCGAAAACCCTATGGAGCACAGTTCTACTCTGACACATGTGGGGTCACCATGAGTGGAAACCGACTCAATGGCAGCTGTAAGTGGAAGCGGGCAGAGAATATTTAAATCTGTCCCCACCAGACTGTAAGCTACTTCCAGTCAGGAAGCATCTAGCCTATGGGAGGTGCTCCTTGTTTGTTAGATTCATTTACCTGAGATGCTTGTATGCGAGGTGAGCTGGCTGCTTCAACGTCAGGCCACTAATCACAGGGTCAACCCAGATGCTCCAGCTGCCTGGGAAGGTGTTCCCTTCCTCCCTCCACGTGGAGTCTGGAAAGCAAAGATCTGTACGACTGTGTGCTGCACTAGGTTGACACAAGTGTTTTGGGCCAGCTGGCAGGCATCTCCCTGGAGTAAAGATTGGTGGATCAGGATGTGATGAGAATGTCACCAGCCATTAGGATCATTCTCCTGCCTCGGCACACTAAACAACCTTCTGGCTCCAAGGTACTTGTCTAGTAGGGAGAGAACGGAGCTAATGCGTGTACTCTGGTTCATTTAGCAGTTACTCTTATTACAGAAAATTAATAAACTGACATTCTGATGTATATCACAATCTCTTTGAACTTTTGCTAATGTGAGTCTATCCCCCTGAACCAGAGAAATTATGGTGGTCAAGTTCTGGACCTGACCAAGATGGGTTCTAGATCCTGAACCCAGCAGGGGAATGAGACTGTGGACTTCCTGCCTAAGCAGCCAGCCAGCCCTCTTGTTGCTGGGTGCCATTGAGTCGACTCCAACTCACGGTGACCCCATGTGACAAAGTAGAACTACCCCATAGGGTTTTCTAGGCTATAATCTTTATGCGAGCAGATCACCAGGTCTTTCTCTGGTGGAGACACTGGGTGGGTTCAAACCACCAACCTTAGGGTTAGCAGTCGAGCACTTAACCACTGCACCACCAGGGTCCTTCCAGCCGTCCTAAACATTTCTAATACCACAAAACATCTCAGGAAGGACTTAATTCTACCTCAGGGATACTGCATGCAAAAATGAGCCAGAGAAATATTAGCTAGAATAGCCCTTTCTCTGTCCCACTGGATTGCAAAAATTGCATCAAAATAAAATTCTTAAAGAACTAAATAGTGCTTACAAAAAAAAAAAACGAAAAACTCTTTCCTTAGTAACACTGAATGGAGATGAGCCTGAACCAGCGAAAAGACCCAGAGCCATTTGACACAGTTGTCCAGGTTGTACACTGCACAAGGGCACCATGTAAGGGGTGCCTTTACATCACAGGAAGCGTAGATTTTTATATTCACTGGCCGATGGCAGCAAGGATCTTGAGGAAAGGCTGTCTTTTTCTAAATTTACACAAAGATACCAATAAAGACTACCAGTAGCCCTGTAGAAACCCTTGGTAAAGGGACAAAGTAGCGGTATTATCATTTATCATTCCACTTAAATATATATATATATATACATGAGCATATACACACGTAAGTACGTACGTATGGACAGTGAAGCCTGTGAGAGCCGGAACTCAACGGGACTGCCTTGTTTCTCCTGGTCTTGCAAGTTTTCCACCTTTGACAGGTGCTTATAGCGCTGTCTATTAAGAATCATACCTGATTTTGGTTTTGAGTTTTCCTTCTCTGACGGGTGTCTGCCTTACACAGGTTTTACTGTATATGTATATACAAATATATACAGTCAGATAAAACAAAGATGCAGGCAAACAGTACTCATGTCAAGAAACAAAACTTTGCTAGCCACCCCAAAAGCCCCATCCGTGTGTCCTGCCCAGTGAGAACCCCTCCGTCTCCCCAAAGTGACAATTGTTACAGTGATCAACTCCTTGTACTTTTTAAGTAAGTTTATCACCCAAATGTGCATCCCCAGACACTGTTATTTAGTCTTGTCCTCTTAAAACTTTGGATATGTCTTTTAATTCTCTTAGTCTGTAAGTGCCTCCCCATCTCTTATTTCTTCACAAATGACCTGTAGAAGCTATGTGACCCACAGAGTTCCCCACAGTCTGGATGGTGCTGTCCTTGAAGTGCAGTTCATCGTGTTCCTGATCATCTGTATCTCCTGCAAATTGGCTGCTGAATCCAGTTCAGAATCAGATTCAGGCTGGATCCCCTTAGGAAGACTGTAGGTGATGTCTGCAGGACTATACTCACCAAAACCCACTGCTGTCAAGTTGATGCCGACTCATAGCGACCCTATAGAGTTTCCAAGGCTGTAAACCTCTATGGAAGCAGACTGTCACATCTTTCTCCCGTGGAGCCGCTGGTAGTTTCGAACAGCCGACCTTCCAGTTAGCAGTCGATCACTTTAACCACTGCACCACTAGGTGCATATGTCTGGTTATCTTTTTTTCTGTGATTTTGACATTGACACTAATTGTCCATATACATCCAGTGGGGGTTACAAAATGGTGATGTCCTAATTGTATCATTTCTTTTTCATTCTGAGGCTGGAATATTTTAATAAAGAGACTCTGCCCATCACTGACTATTTGGATACCCAGTAGTATAGTTCATACAGAAATCAGGATAAATGCTTGAATGAGTTTTTCCTTTATTTCTCAGTTTTCAAGATAATGAATTAGTCCCCTACAATTCCTCCAAATATGGCCAGTTCTTTTTAATATCATTAGCAAGTCATGAATTTAGACATATTTGATAGGTTTCAAGGTCAAACTTCCCCACCTCTGGCCAGTGGGGGCTCTTTAAGTTGGCTCCCAAGTCCTTCTGATGTGATCCTGGTAGTCTTTGACAGCTACCATGTTCTCTCTTAGGACAAGATATTCCAGCTCCATTTTGTCAACTTTCATTCCCAGAATGGTTTCCCCAAGAAGCTTCCATTTCTTTTAGAGAGAAACAGTATTTCAAGACTACAGCCATGGTGCTGGATGCTCTTTGCTACTAAATTGAGCATTGTCTCTAGGACTTTACCGCTGAGTCATCTAGGAAATACTGACTTGAAGATAAAATACGTCATAAATTTATACTAACACTTTCTATTCAAATTCACAACTACAGAGCTTTTACTTCACCTCTTCCCTATAACATCAGAATCTCTACTCTGAGAATCCTGGTTCTCAAACGCAGAGAGGATGATAGAGTTAACTCATCCCAAATTATTTGCTTTATCCCACATTACACAATTTCAGAATAACTATACCAATATCACCACCAATATGATTACCAAAAACATTAAACATTTTTTGCATACGCTCTATTTTCCCTCATTAAAAAAGTGGTTCCACTGTATCTTCACTGGAGCACAGAGCCGCGCACAGCTGCTGGCCCCCTCGTACATCCTTCAGTCTCAATTCTGCAGGTAACTGTCCATTCAGTGCTCAAGTCCTTATATAACGTCTTGTTCCTCATTTCAGGCGTCTCTACCAGATTCCTCAGGAAGAGCTTATGGGAATAATACGCCCTGAGTTCCTGCACGCTCTTCAATGGTGCCGTTTCTACTTAAAAGTCAGTTTTTCTGGGTATAAAATCCTTGGCTCACTCTTTCCTTGGATCTTTTAAACATGTCATTTTTTTTTTCCTGGATCAAAGTGCTGCTGTCACGAAGAGTGATAATAATCTAATCTTTCCCCATATATACATGTATATATATTTAGATGTTCAAAGCATTTTTCCCTTTCCTTCACATTGGTCATACTGTCATTATACTCAGCTCTGCGGTGTGCTCTTTCCCTATGTAGCTTCAATTTTTTTTTAAATCTCAGAGAAGTTTTCTTGAATCAGTTTTTTATTAGTTCAGGTCCTTTGCTTTTTTTTTTTCAAGATTTCCTATTAACCATATGTTTGAGCTTCTTTATCTACTTCAATATTTGGCACTTTATAATCTTGAATCCTTTTTATCTTAATTTCTTTTTTATTTTTTAAAACTTTCCTTTTCCTTTTATAGTTCTCTTAAGGCAGTATCTGCAGTGTTTATTCACTCACTCATTCACTCCTTATAATTTAGTTTTCATTTTAGAAATCACTTTTTTTATTTCTAATTCTTTCCTGAATTGTCACTTCATTTGTTTTTTTAATTATGATTTATGTTTTTCTTTCATGTCTTAATAGTTTTCTTATTGTCTTTCTGTTCACTTTTACATACAGTAAATTGCTGTTTTGATCTGTTTTGTGAGCACCTCTTTCTGGAGTACTTTTGTTGTCTGTGGTGATATTCCACGCCTAATTCTCTTTTCTTATAACAACTTTGTATTCACCTTGACATTGATTTGTTTCTGTTCTGCATTTTTATGTGAAATTAGTTTTCTTGAACTATTAGAAGGAAGTGGGTTTTTAAAAACAGTTTCTAACTTCCCAGAGCTCCCTCTTGTTTTTGTGAAGCGTAAAAAAGAAAAGTGACATCCTGCTTTCTGAGATGTCCTGGCTCTCTCTCCCTCCTTTGATCTGACCTCTCCTGATCAATTTTGTCCCTGTCCTGATCAATTCTGATTCCATTCCCAGCAAATTTCTCCTCAGTGTAAGGCCGTGTAAGAAGGCAGTTCCGGCAGGTCGATTTTGAGAGTTCAAAGGGCCGGCCCTTCAGTCCTCTTACTGTGAGCCCTAGACCACAAAATCATCATCATCTTCTAAATCAAGCTAAGTTTGCTGTTGCTTTCTCCTGATGCTTTCTCTCAGCCTGTCAGAGGAACTTGGCCTCAGTTTTGTGAAGATCCCTGTATTATTTGGGGGGTGGTGTGTGTGTGACTCATAGACTCATAGAGACCTCATAGGAGAGAACAGAACTGCCCCATAAGGGTTTCCAAGGGGTGCCTGATGGATTCGAACTGCCGACCTTTTGCTTAGCAGCCATAGCTCTTAACCACCACGCCACCAGGGTTCGCTATGAGTAGGAGTCGACTCAACAGCAACGGGTTTGGTTTGGCTGTGTGTGTGTGCATTTGGGAGGGGAGACATGTGGAAAGGGGGCCATGGGTGAGTAGGGGTTGCTAACTGGGTTGCAAAAAGTTAAAGACACAGCTCCTGCCCTCAGGAGTTTACAACCTAAGAATTCAACACACATCCATTTAGTGAAGCAATCACATCACGTCTCTGGGCCTTAGTTCCTCCATTGGTAAAACAAAGAGCGTACCACTCGCCCTGTCCAACTGTACAGGTTGTGGAGAAGACATTAAGTAACAGAAGCACCCTTATCCTGGTCATCTGCATCCTGAGTCCCCAGGGGCAGGAACCACACACTTTTCATCTTTGTCTCTGTCCCTGAATGCCTAGGACAGTGCTGGACACATGGTGAGCACTCAGTGTTTGCACTTTGAAAGAAAGGGTAAAAAGCCCTATTGTGTGATAATTAATTTAAGCCAACAGCCCCTCAGCCTCATCAGAGATGACAAGAGTTAACTTGCCACGTTTGGGGGCTGCAGAGGCTAGCCTCAAAGAGACCCTTCCCACTGAAGAAATGGCCTTCACTCCAAAAGTCAACCATCAGAAGACACAAAGAGCTGAGTTTTTAAAATGCCTTTTTTATTATGCAGCCTTCAGCAGAAATGTCACCTTTCTAAAGCAAGCTGTTATCCTGCACTCTCTGTGCCAAACAGGCGCCTCTGAGGAGCAGGATTTTATCTCCATATTTTTAGTGATTTGTGTTTCTCTTTCAAGGAGCTCCATGCCTTAAGGCACCTGGAACACCAACAACGCAGGAAGGTGAGCTGACGCCAGGAGCCAGCTCCCACTGCATGAAACGCGGGTTTTTGCAGAGCAGGTCCAGAATCTGCATCAAAGCCACGTAGGCGTCGCCCTGCCCAATAATTCACGGCCCCTCAGTGCGGCTCATTGTTTTCTGGTGGGCTCCTTGGTTGAAGCCATATTCTCAAAGAAACCCCGTTTTGTGACAGGGCCCCCATCAGCAGGCACAGCCACATGACAGGCCCAGAAGCCACCAGCACACTGCTGGCAACCCTTGCCAAGAAGCCAGATGCTGCCACATATTGGCATCTGGGTCCTGGAATAGCAACCATGTTCTCAGTCTGGCTAGGGACTCTGACCCCAGCTACTGAAGGAGACAAAGGGAGGAAAGAGGGAGGGAGCAAGGGGAGGGCGGGCAGCCTGTGGGAGTCTCTCGGCAACCTCCCTGCCATGGGCTCAAAGCTTCCACAACAAAAGGCTCGCTAGAAGTCTGCTACCAACGCTGCAGCGGGTAGCAGGAGAGGCAGCAATGGGGAGCCTTCTAACCCAGCGAGCTGTTCTGGCACCTGGGGAGCGGGGGTGGCTGATTCTGAAGGAGACAGATGCAGCAGGCAGCAACTGCACCCCCTCCTCTCCCTGAAGCCTGATAACCCACAGAGGATACACGCGACAGGATGCAGCTTCAGTCTGCAGCAGAGGGACAGTGAGTGCCAATGTGGGGACGGCTGCTGCTTTCTGCTTCCTGGGGGCCAAGATTCACCAGCGCCAGCAAGGCCAGCTGAAGGGAGAGAGTGAGACCCAGAACCCGTGGTCTACAGGAGATCCTTACAACCAAGAAAGGTGTGGTCAGAGTTTTAATCACAGGAGTGGGGTGAGGAAGTAGGAAAGGATGCCCTGTGTCTTGTGGTGGCTTCTGATGTGAAGGTGATACCAGCCTGAGAGAGGCTTCAGGTCCTGCTTAGTCACGTGGGGTGGGAGCATGGCCAGGCGCGGTGGGCTGAAATGAGAAGTTTAGGGCTTGAAGTAAGGAGTTAAAGAGTACAAAAAGCAGGCAGCCGTGCTTTCTCCAAGTATCAAATTCTACCCAGCCTCCACTCTCCCCAAGATCACATGTAGGTCAAGGGTCTGACACTTTATGGAGGGGTTTTATCAGCAAGCGAGACTGAGAGACGGGCTCTGCCAGGGTGGAAAGGACCCTGGCTGTGCAGTCAGAAGACTGGGGGAAACAGCCCCAAAGGTCACCTACCAGCTGGCGGGCTTGCCTCTCTTCAGGGCACAATGGATCCTCTCTATCCATCAGACACTGCACCCCCTAACCAGGACCCCCTGGGTGTGCCTCTGGTCATAATCAGTGGGTGAGGGTGAGAGGTCAGTGGGAACCTCTCCCCACCACTGGAAAAAATAATGCAAAGCATGTCCTATGAATGGTGGGTTGGGCAATAGTGTCTTTTTTTAAAAAAAAGACAGCACATTACTACTGAGACTGAGCCCGGGCACGGTGAGAACGTCCGGGCAGATGAAGCCACTGTCCACACTGAACCCCACCTACTGAAAACGAAATCATCTAAACATTTAGCTCGTGCTCATTGATAGGGCATATATGTATTTGGTCAAAATATACCTTATTAAAAACCTCATCAAATAATCTTGGCACTTGACAAATGAAATATCCTTCATTTAAAACGAAAAATAAAAAGATAGGAAGGTTACTCACCTTCTCCCAACACACACACACCCTTAACCTTCAGGGAACATCTAATAAATTTCTGTTCACTCCTGTGAAGCTTGCTGCCCATTTACAGAAGATAAGACCAAGTCTACCCAGAGAGCACCCCCACTGCGTCCGCCAGCTCTAAAGAGAACACAGAGCGAGTCCTCTACGCTGTCAGAACCTGACGGGAACAGGTATTTTCCCCAAGCTGGGTTTAGATTCTTTACACTGCAATTTTGAACCACACAGGAACCAACGCTAAATGTAGCTCTGCTTAAGAAGGAGCAAAACACGCAACAATATACAACAGATAATCAGAAGAATTACAATTCTAATTCGGTGCTTATTCCATCAACTTCCAAAGTGGATTGGAGATAACAAAAGCTGCCTATAGAGGGCGCGTTGCTTGCTTACAGGAGACCGGAAGTGGCTGCGTCTCTTTGGGGGAAGTGAAACACTCCCCATGCCATGCTCCCCCTTCGTCCTCTCTCTGATTTTCTCTTTCTTCAACTGACCGTTCGCCTCGCCTTTTCCTTTCCTCCTTGTCCTCACTGTCTTTTCCTGTCACCAGTTGCCACTGCCACGTGACTCCCGAAGCCTGCCTCCTGGGAAGCGTGCTGAGTGTCGGGAGACGGCTTCACACTCAACACACACACCAGACGGGATGCTCATGAGCACCCAGGGCAGAGGCAGTAACCGGAAGTCAGACTAAGCCAGTGGTTCTCACACTCGGGGAGGCGCGCGCACACTGCTGAGCTCACCCTTCAGCTTCAGACTCATCAGGTCTGGGATGAGGCCCGAGAACATGCATTTCTAACAACTTCTAACAAGTTGCCCATGTGGACAAACTGGAACCACTTTTTTTTTTTTTTTTCTTTTTTCATTTTCCTAAGACTTTTTATTTGGAAATAATTCAAACGTAAAAGTTTTCAAAAGAGTAAAGATCACTCCTATTCCCTTGACCCAGATTGGGGGCCACTTTTTGGGAACCACTGAGCTAAGCTAAATGTACACCAGAGGTCTGGTACAAAAGAAACCACCTAGCCGGATGCACTGCCTTCAAAGAGATCACAACACTGTCCAAAGAGAAAGCAAACCAAGCATATAAAAGCAAGAAGTGGGAAGGAGCACCACAAAATAATGGAAGAAAGAGAGCTGGGGCCCAGGGGTGTGAAGCTCTGAATAGTAACTACCATCCGGGGCGCGGGGGTGTATACACTTTCCTGGTTTGTCTCTCTGGTGATTCCTTGGGGGTGATTTTACAAACAAAAAATCCATCATCTCCTCATACGTACTGGTTCAAGAAAAAAAGAAAGCAATTATTTGATAGGGAAACTATACTGGGTACGTTTTGAGAGACACAGAAGAGAGTCTGATTACATACCCCCCTTTCATATCCTGCCACCTTAGCTCACGACTTTATCTAGTCTGAATTTCTGCAACAGCTCCTAGCTGCTCTCCCTGCCTCTACCATCTCTCTTTCTCCAATTAAGTCTCCATTCTAAACCTAAAATTATCTTTGTAAAAGCAGGTTATAATGCCACGTCTCTACGAACCTTCACTAGTTTCCCACAACCTAGAGAATAAAGTCCAAACGTCTTCCCTGGCATGTAACCTGGCCCCAGGTGACCTTTCCAATTCATGCACCCAACACACTGACCAAGCATTTCTATACTATCATAGACAGTCTCTTCCCCCGGATACTTTCCTTCTCCACAAACAAAACCTTAAAAAAATGAAACACAATTTTTAAAAACCTTATATTTAAAAAATTACTCAAACTTCAAGATACTGCTGCAATCCAGGAAGCATCCCTGAAGCTCCTCAGACCTCCCCTTGCAAGCTCACCACGCTCCTGTACTTTATTAACGTCCACCATACTCTGTCCTACTTACTATTAACGCTGGCCACACTTTGCCCTACTTACTATCTATGCTTCTTTTTTCCTCTGAGCTTTAGAAGGCCCTGGAAGGCACGTACCAAGTCTTTTGTTTAGTGACCAGAGAAGTCCAAAATGGGGGTGGGAGGCGGTGAAGAGGAAGTGAAGACAGGTGGAAAGAGAAGAATGGAAAAAGAGAAAGGAGTGGTCAGAAGGTGAGAGAAAAGCTCAGTTTTAATGACATTTTCTCAGTCAACCAGAACCTTTGTGCTAAAGGCAACTCCTTCAACTATCTAAAACATTTTCTTTCTAGAACCATGTACAGATATTTTTTTTAATTAATGTTTTGCCAGCACTACCTCCTTTTCTTCTTCATTGTTTTCTATGTCCTACTGAATCATCTATATTTATATAAAGGAGCCCTGGTCGCGCAATGGTTAAGTGCTCAGCTGCTAACCGAAAGGTTGGTGGTTAGAAGAACCAGCAGCTCCACAGGAGAAAAGACCTGGCAATCTACTTCCACAAATGCTATTGGGCAGTTCTACTCTGTCACGTGGGGTCACTACGAGTCAGAATCAACTCGACGGCACCCAACAACAATGATGACAAACGTATACATCTCCAATATGATAAGGGCAACTTCACATTACAGCCATTATTTTGGCACTGAAACTGCTCAAATGCCTTTAACGTTTGCCTCTTTTGGAGGGGCTAGTCAAACCTTTGCCTTGTGGATACCTAATGCGACCCAATGCCCAAACTTTGGGAGGAATTTAATCAACATTCCTAGAAGAGTTAACTTTTTGATACGACAATTTTTGACTTGAGATTTACAAGAGCAGGATGCCAGCAACCCTATGTGAGCCCAAAGCTGGTTCATTTGTCACTGCTCCTCACTACATTCAATAAGAGGTAACCGTGCCCCCGAGAAATCCCAGCAGCCCTTTACCGACGCCCATGGCCTCTGCCTTTAGGACCAGCCATACCACTTGTCTTCAGCAAGGAGACGAAGACAGAACTGACTCTAGATAAGTGTGTCACTTAATCGTTTCCTAAAAGGCAGTTCAGCCACCTCTTTTCTGGGATGGTAGGAAGTTTCAATTTCTGCCTAACTCTTCCTAAGGGAAGAACAAAGAATTTGCACTTTAAATCCAGCTCAACAAAGAAGGCTGTATTGCTCCAAATACCTGGACCAACACGCCTCCTGAGAGCTCTGCTTCATTTCATCTGGACAACCCCCCTCAGGTTACTTTGTCTCTTAAGCCTCCACAAATTCTCCCTGCCTCTATTTCTCCCTGAGACAAGATACCTGGATCAAGGGAAGTCACGGGATAGGGACAGATCTCAGGTCAAAAGTGATCCAAAAATGTGAGGCTGTACCATCTGACAACCCGACACCGCTATCATAAATCTTACTAAAAAAGAAGCTCGTTCCCTGGTTTCCTATTCATTTTCCTTGAAAGAACAAGTAATGCCAAGTCACAAAAACCTACAGTACTTTGCTTCCCATTCCCCTAATGCTATTATGTTTACAGCTTTATTTAGAAATAGCTGACTTCACAGCTTTTGCCATTCAGTAACCCTTCAACACGAGGGCTTAACATGAAATCCTTAAAATGAGCTGAGTAATCATCAAATACTCAAAAATCCAAATTACCTAGACTGGTAGAGGTTAATGCTCTGCTTTAAGTAGGAACAGAAAGTATCAGTTTTGTACTCTGATTTGCCTGCCAAAGGGCTGAGTCAAGTAAACTCATAGAATGTGATAGATGAGGGCAACAGGGGAGGAGACACTACCATGGTCACTGAGAAAGGTCTAAGAAGTGGGCAACCGCAGGTGTCTCCTAACCTTTCACCTCTACGCACTTCTCTCTGACCTTCAACTCTCCCTTTTCAGTGGACAGCTGCTGAGAAACCTTTCAATATTTCATTCTATTTATAATTTCTACAGCCACATAACCACTAAGGGTATATGGCAGGAACCCAAGTACCTGGAATTACTAGAAAAAGAATTACACCAAAGAGTTAAGTACCCATTTAAGAGTTTCATTAACCTTGTCTTTCCCTACAAAGTTAGTTTATCAAATTAATTCACTCTGAAAATAGAAAATCCATCATATGCTTGTAGAGCTAGATGGAATCTTTTTATTCCTCAGATGTGGGAACAGGTCTAGAATATTGTTATTGATCAAGGTTACCAGGCTAGCTAGTCAGAGACAGGACCAGGAGAGCAAGCCAAGACTTTCCATTATATCCTACAATCCTCAGAGAAAGAGCTGGAAATAGCAGGCTTCATAATCCAGGGCATTTAGATATGCCAGAGGTTAGATCCAGCTTCTCTAAGAAGAAAGATGATCCATCTCATGCCTTGGCCTTCACTATAAAATAATCCCTAAGCGAGTCCAATAACGATACTCTAGGGGGCCTTGGGAAGCAAAGAACCTTCTAGCACTTTAATCAGACTTCTTTCTATCTGGATTCATAACTTAAAGGCAAGTGAATCTCACCAAAGCCTACTATGTGTAAGGCCATAATATAGTCTTACTGGTCGTACCATGAGTATTATTTACAAATGTTATACTCTTCAGTGCATGCATTATGTCAAACTAAACCTCAATCTTGGTTCACAGCAACTCTGAAACAGGACAGGAAAGGCTTAGGGGTCAATACAACATGAACGGCAGCTGTTTAAAAGAGCTTAAGACAAGTTTAAATATATTATTAGGAATTCAGTTATCATAGCAATTAAGTTGAAAATATTCATGCCTTACATAGCATTAACTGTGTCATTGTTAAAGCAAATTGCTAAAATGATGGCATTTTCTTAACACTTAGGAAGCTTAACTTACCCATGTGTGATATAGAAATGGTAAATTTTCATAAGTTATCCTAAGATAAGTGGCATTACATCATCATGTTATTGGCAACTTGTTTGGAAAAGCCCTTCTATAAAGAGCATAGTAAAATAATAATCAGTGACATTTTTAATTTCATATAGAAATAAAACATAAAATTGAATGAGAAATACTAAGTAGTGATTTTCTTTCATAATTTTTGACCCACATTGAGCACTCTTGCTAAAAACAAAATGAAACAAACATAAACAAAAACAACAAAAAAGAGCAAGACTAGGATCACCCACAGTATTAGAGCTTAAAATACTAGCACATCACCAAATAAAAACAGTCTCGGGCTCATTAGCCCAAAGCCACTCAACCTGTGTGTTTATTACTAAAATAACTCACATCAGCCGTGATTATGATGTATTTACATTAAGCACAAGTTCCAATCAGACAAACAGAACGGCAGTGAGAGAAAGTGCAGCGCTGGAATTGTTCAGCAGACTGACAAAGCGACCGTCTGTTGACATCACCAAGTCATGCGGTAGGGCAGGGAGCTTCACCTTAGCTTGGAGTCCTGCTCTCATGTCACAGGGCACTTCTGGAAGGAAGCTCTCTAACGGCCAGCACTAAGTGTTTGCACACTTCCTACTCATCCTCACAGGAAGCCACTCTTAGGTCTCACCTGCACCAGTTCCTGTCATGAGGCCGTCTGTCGGTGAGCTGAAATCCAGTTCCAGGGAGTGATGTCATCTTGATTGAGCTGTGATCCGGTGACCTGTTCCCCAACCTGGTGTTGTTGCAGCACTTCAGCTGGGGTTCAGGTTATAAGAAAGGGGACCAAAAAGGAAAAAGGGGGAGCAGAATAATAGAAAAATGAAAACTGCTTGCACATTTCCTTTGTTTCACTGAAGCATTTTGTGCTTCCATTTGCATTTGATGGGAGGATCCGGATGATGGCAGATGGAAGCTGTGCAGATGTTCTCAAAGAGAGTTGGGCCACAGATCTCAAAAACACAAGGAAGACTTAAAACATACAGAAAAAATTGATTATTTTTGATGACTCCCAACTTGGAAATAGTGACTTATTCTTTCTTCTTTGGACAAAGTTTTAAAAATAGATATTAACATTTTTTAAAACATTTGTTAATGTAAGGAATAGAAAATGATGTCACTCAGCAATGCATGATTACAGGAAAATGTATGACCACAGGAGATATCTTACCAACATAAAGAAACGCAAAATACGAATGTTCGGAGCTACAGGAGCACACATATTCTTTCTACACAATGTCAAGTAAATCAGGAGGGGAAATCTGGAAATCCCATAACTGTAGTAATAAAATAGGATTGCCACTCAACTCCATTTAGATGAGATCCTTTGGTTCTTAGTACACTAGCCAAAAAGTAAAATGAAGTTACACATAAGAAGAAGAAATAGAAATTGATAATATCCCAAAAGGAAAGGAATAGAGGCCTTTCTAAAAAAAAAAAAAAAAAAAATCAAGCTATTAAATAAAGCAGAGATTTAAATTTTTACCACGTTTATTTCATATCATGATTTCTTCATCCTTATTAAGTTGATACAATTTGGGAAATCAATACTCCCTTCCCTTTTTTGTTGATGTCTATTAGTAGGGGTGGGAAGAATGGAATAGGAGAGAACAGGCCAGGATGTAGAAACGGCAAGATAGGGAAAGGAAATGAAGCCGAAGAAAGCAACAACGCGGGTGTTTACATGAATGCCTTCTCTAAGTAAATAGCATCAACCAACAAAGTACAACGTTGACAGCACAGTATTTTATCCTCACGTGGACTTTTGAAAGAATGAAACAATAGGAGACCACATTCAAGATACATTAATTGTACGGCATTGTGCGTGGTACAGATTTCCTATTAGGCTCCACAGATGACATTATTCACGAAGAACTTCTAGTATATTATTCAGCAAATATTAATTTGACCATTTCAGTCAATCTTGGTTAGCAGAAAACACTGTTAGCTGCCATATAAAGGTCCTTCTTTCAAGTAAGACTTTATTCTACACTTAGAACTTGATATCAGAAGAACATCTGGAAAGGCATTCCTCCTCCTGTTGGGTTTACAACTCATCTGCAACACTAAATGCAGATTCAACAAAGAGCACACCTTGGTTAAAGGATTGTGTGTAACAGCCCCTTGCTATATAAATCAGCCAATGTCTCCTCCAGGCAGTAACTGTATATAAATTATTCTCTTTTAACCTGTTTCTCCCCCACTTCCTTAAATGTCTTGATTCAGTGACTTGGTCCTCCAGAAATGCCCGTGAGGGCGGGTGCCTCCGTGCTGGAGAGGCTGTCACAGAAAAGACCAGGATGTGTGCAGATAACCCTGCATCCCGCTCATCTCATCAGTGCCGCCCAATCCACAGGGGTGAAAAACGGGTGAGATTTGATGTCTTCAACACCAGCAACACCGGCACCAAGCCGCTCCACAGGGTTGAACTGCAGCAGCTAAAAAGGAAGGATTTGGTGAGTAACAGGGATCCAACTGGTGAATCAAGGGAAAACAGAAACATATGAAAGGAAACCAAACCCGATGCCGCCGAGTCAATTCCGACTCACAGCGACCCTACAGGACAGAGTAGAACTGCCCCGTAGGTTTCCAAGGAGCAGCTGGTGGATCCGAACTGCTGACCTTTCAGTTAGCAGCCGAGCTCTTAACCACTGCCCACCAGGGCTCCAGATGAAAGGAAAGAGCTTGTAAATTCATCCCCAGTGACAAACGGACTTGATTAATAGCCAGTTGACTTGTTTCCTTGAATGAGAACTATGCCTAATACTACTCTAGCCGCCAGCAAGGTAGTGGGGGATACCTGAGCTAAACTCAGGCGTTTGTAATTGATCTGAAACATAACCCTGAGTAACACTTTGTTTCTATCATCCTCATATAATAAAATAGGACAGTTATATATACCAATTCTCTGTTTCTAAGACACATCTTGATATTAATTAGATATTGCTCCAAATGCTGAAAAGCCAGTTAGTTACTCCCTCCATCAGTAGGAGGTTTAGGAGGAAAAGTAGAAGTCTTTCAACCCTAATGAACTATATATGCACTGAACTAAACTTTACCTGAAGTCTGAATGGACAACTTTATATTATAAAATCGCTTTCTGTGCACTAGTTGACTCAAACGAGATAATTTGATCCAATAACTGAAACGTGTTGTAACTTCTTCAAAAACAGGTATCATGCATGAAAAGGTTAACAGCAACAGGACCATTAGTGTGGGATAAGAGAAGCGGTCACATGCACAATTACAGTAGACCCTGCACACAATGAAGGCAGATGCCCTGACACGTTTATGATGCCTCCAATTTTTGCTTTTGTTTTACCAGCTTTCCTGAGTGTGAGGGTTAATTTTATGTGTCAGCTTGGCTAGGCTATGGTTCCCAGGGGTTTGGTCAAACACCAGTCTGGATGCTGTTCCATAAGGCAATCTAATCTCACGAAATGAAATCACCTTCCATCATGTCATCTAATGTAATGTAATCAGTCAGTAGAAAAGGGAGTTTCCTAAGGGTGTGTTCTGCCTCCAGACTAGAAACAGATGTTTACGCAGAACTTTCTTCACTCTACGCTCATCTCATCGTCTGACCTACAGATCTTTGGACACAAGACCACTGGTTCTGTTTCTCTAGAGAAACCTAAGATACGGAGGGATGATTTACATACCGTAGAATTCATCTATTTTATGTGTGCAATTCAATGACTTTTAGTAACTTTAAAGAGTTGTGCAACCACACCACAATCCAGTTTTAGAACATTTTGATCACCCCACAAAGTTTCCTCATGCCATTTACAGTTAATCCGCTCTCTCATCCTCAGCCCTGGGCAACCACTGATCTGCTTTGTGTCTCCATTAACTTCCCCTTTCTGGACTTTTCATGGAAACGGAATCATAAAATATGTAGTCTTTTGCAGCTGCTTTTCTCACTTAGTATAATGGTTTTTGAGATTCATACACGTTGTAGCATGTTATCAATAATGTGTTCCTTTCTATTTATGAATAGTATTCCACTGTATGAATATACCTACCACATTTTATTTATTCATTCACCAGCTAATGAACATATGGACTGTTTTCAGTTTCGGACTATCATGAATAATGTTGCTATCAACACTCACATATATGTTTGTGTGTGGACATATGTTTTCATTTCTCGAGTAGATTCTTAAGACTGGAATTGCTGTGTCATAGGATAAGTTTATCTTTAACCTTTTAAGAAAGTGTCAACATTTTCTCAAGTGGCTGTGCCATTGTACATTCCCATCACCAGTGCATGAGGTTTCCAGTTTCTCTACATCTTCACCAACCCTTGGTACTGTCTTTTCGATAACAGCCCTTCTAGTGTGTATGTAGTAGTATCTAATGGTTTTAATTTGTACCCCCTAATGAAATGGAGCCCTGGGGACACAGTGGTTAAGCACTCGACTGCTAATCAAAAGGTCAGTTGTTCAAACCCACCAGCCGCTCTGTGGGAGAAAGATGAGGCAGTCTGCATCTGTAAAGACTTACAGCCCTGGCAACTCTATGGGTAGTTCTACTCTGTCCCATACGGTCACTATGAGTTGAAATCAACTAAGCTGGCAATGGGTTCTTTTTCTTTTTTAATGACTAATGATGTTGGGAGCCCTGGGTGGCACAGTGGTTAAGAGCTTGGCTGTTAACCAAAAGGTCGGCAGTTCAAATCCACCAGCCACTCCTTGGAAACCCTATGGGGCAGTTCTACTCTGTCCTACGGGGTCACTATGAGTCAGAACTGACTTGACAGCACCTGAAAACAACAACAACAATGTTGAGCATCTTTTCACATCCTTCTTAGCCATTTATATATATCTTTTTGGTGAAATATCAATTCAAGTATTTTATCTATTTCTAAACTGGGTTGTCTGTCTTATTTTTGAGTTACAAGAGTTCCTTCTGCATTCTGGATACAAGTCTTTTACCAGACATATGATTTTCAAAAATTTTCTCCCACTCCGTAGCTTATCTTTTCATTTCTTAATGGTATCTTTTTAAGAGCAAAAGTTTTTAGTTTTAATGAAGCCCATTTTAGCAACTTTTCTTTTATGGATCATGCTTTGAATGAGATAATTCATAATAAAAATACTAAGTGCTGTATCTAATAATGCTTTGCCTAACCCAAGGTCATGATTTTCTCCTATGTTTTCTTCCAGAATTTTTATAGTTTTAGGTCATATATAGGTTTAGGAACTATTTTGAGTTAACTTTATTTATTTATTTATTTTTTGGCATGTGAATATCCAATTTTCCCAGCACCATCTGTTGAAAAGACTATTTTTCCACATGTAATTATCTTGGTATCTTTATTAAAAATCAATTAGCGATGTAAGGGTTTATTTCTGGGCTCTCATTTCCATTCCATTGATATATATGCCTATCTTTGCCTCAAGAACCCACTTTGTCTGAATTACTGTAGCTTAATAGTAAATTTGGAAATTGGGTAATCTAAGTTCTTTAATTTTGTTGATTGCTTTCAAAACACCTTTGGATATTTTAGGCTCTTTGCTTTTTCATATACATCTTTTGAGTCAGCTAAAGGCTTGTCAATTTTGCTGATCTTTTCAAAGAATCAATTCGTGATTTTCTTGATTTTTCTCTATTGTTTTCTGATTTTTATGGCACTGATTTCTGTTTCCTTTCTTTTGCCTCTTTTGGGTGTACTTTGCTTTTCCCCCCAGTTTCTTAAGGTGTAAGCTTAGGTGACTGATTTGAGACACTTCTCCTTTTCTGATATGTGTTTAAACCCACAAATTTTCCTTGAAGCACTGATTTAGCCACATCCTATAAATTACCAAACAAAGAACAAACAAAACAACAACAACCATTTTCACGGGGAACTATCAGACTCCAGAATTACAAAAAAATATTATCTAAAATGACCAGTTTTCAGCAAAAAATTACAAGATATGTAAACAAACAAAAAACTATTATCCATACTTAGGATAAAAAGCAGTCAATAGACATTGTCTATGAGAATCCCCAGATTTTAGATTTAGCAGACAAGGACTTCAAAGAAGCTATTATAAATATGTTCAAAGAACTCAAGGAAACTATGTTTAAAGAATTAAAGAAAAATATGACAACAATGAATCAATAAATAGAGATTCTCAATAAGATAGAAATTACACATTAAAAAAGCAAATGATTGAAAAAGGTTACTAAAAAAATTTACTAGAACAGCTCAACAGCAAATTTGAGATAAAAAAGAAATCAGTGAACTTGAAAAAAGATCAATAGAAATTATACAGTCTGAAATACAGAGAGAAAAAAGATTGAAGAAAAATGACAGACCCACATAGACCTGTGAGATAACATCAAGTGGACCAACACACATATAATGGGAGTCCCAGATAGACAGAAGAGAGGGAAATGGGCAGCAAAAATATCTGAAGATATAATGGCTGAAAACTTCCTAAACTTGATGAAAAACATTAATCTACACATCCAAGAAGCTCAATAAACTGCTCTCCCAGCCCCTTTGTAATGTGCAGCTGCTGATGTCTCTGCTCTATTTTTTTTCTTGCTCTTCCTAAAGGCCACTTCTGTGTCTGCATAGCTTACTGTCAGCCAATGACTGAACAAAGTTTGTGTTCAAACACTTTAAGCCATTAAAGCGTACATCCTCTGACGATGGAGGTGTGTGTGGGTAGGAAAAAGCACCTTTCAAGTCTGCACTGGTTTTTACCTTCAGCCGGCGCTTTCCTGCTCCTATGCATGTGCACCAGCCTCAGGGCTGGTCCCTGTGGCCCGCCCCACTCTGGCAGAATCTCTGTGCCTGCCAAAGTGGGAGGAGGAATTGGCACAGTCCCAGGCAAGAATGCCACAGATTCCTGCTGTTCTTTCCCAAAGTTCAGCAGCTTTCAAGCATAAATGCTTTTTAGACTGTTGTATCTCTTTGATCAATTTCCAGAGCACTGAAATGTTTGTTTTTGCCAAGTTTGTCCAACTTTGTATTTGCTTTTATTGGGGAGAGAATTTGCCAACTTCCTTACTCGGCCATGGCCACACAAATTTGAGAAAACTCTTATAGCAAATAATTTTTTCTCACGGAATGTAGTCTTAAATATTTAATGATTCCTTGGAAACCTTAATAATCTTATACAAAGAACCCACGATTCAAATTTACACAAAAGTTCTATTTCTTCTTTTCTTTTTTCTTTATTTCTACTTTTTCTTTCATTCATGATTCATTAATTTAATTATCTGTATGATAAACATCCACTGGCTGTCTATATGTGCCAGTCCACCACTTTGGACCTCTTCACTTATCACCAGCAGCTGCTTCACACCTATAGTAGCAGTCCTATGATTCAAATATATGCTGCATCGAATTACAAATTATTACATGTCACAGACCTTCAACACTGTTCTATCAGTAATAATAATCAAAAATAAATAAATAAATAAATAACTCATTGCCTTTGAGTAGAATCTGACTCATAGTGACCCTATAGGACACAGCAGAACTGCCCCATAAGATTTCCAAAGAGTGGCTGGTGATTCAAACTGCTGACCTTTTGGTTAGCAGCTGAACTTTTAACCACTATACCACCAGGACTCCAAAATAGTAACAATAAACTTTTAGATACAACTTACTGTGTGCCAGGTATTTTTGTAAGCACTTAACCTAGGCTAATTCATTTAACTCACAACAACTGTATGAATAGCTACTATCATCTCCATTTTATAGAAGAGAAACAGAACCTGAGAGATATTAAGTAACTTATCTAAGATCATACAGCTAGTAAGTGGCAAAAACAGGATTTGAATTCAGGCAGTCTGGCTCTAAAATCCATTGCTCTTAACCACAACATCACATGCCTCATAAGTATTTAATCTACAAATGCCCAGAATCTATTACTTCACTTTGATATTACCAAATCTGCAAGGGGAGTGAAGCATATGCTTTAAAAGACTACACTAATAGTCTTTTTACTTGAAATTATTGTGTCTAGCATGCGAAAGTGTCCATTCTATCTAATTGCTCAAAGAATTTGTATATTAGAAGAAAGTTGCTAAAACGAGTAAAGAGAAAGGCCGTTGCTATAATACAAACTTAACCTTCACATCTTAGCAAAACCCTAAATATACCAAACGCGTTTTCAGAATCGGACAATCCATGCCTACTGATTGAAACCTGAAGGGCATCAGGCATTATAATATAAATCTAACATACCAAACACTGGTAGGAATTAAACATAAATATAACATTGTTTTCTATTTCAGGAAACTATAAATGTGTAAGCTGTTTCTTCCTTGTTACAGCTTTTCCATCCTCATTCTTTTCAAAACAGGACTTCATATACGAAATCCCAATGAAGCCTCATGTTCTGACTTTCACTAAAGTCAATTTACTTAGTTCATGGGGTGTTCTATAATATTTGCAAGTATACATCTACATTAACAAGCTTTGATATGCAGATGACACAGCCTTGCTTGCTGAAAGTGAAGAGGACTTGAAGCACTTACTGATGAAGATCAAAAACTACAGCCTTCAATATGGATTACACCTCAACATAAAGAAAACAAAAATCCTCACAACTAGACGAAGAAGCAACATCATGATAAACGGAGAAAAGGTTGAAGTTGTCGAAGATTTCGTTTTGCTTGGCTCCACAATCAACACCCATGGAAGCAGCAGTCAAGAAATCAAACAATGCATTGCATTGAGCAAATCTGCTGCAAAAGACCTCTTTAAAGTGTTAAAAAGCAAAGATGTCACTTTGAGGACTAAGGTGCACCTGACCCAAGCTATGATTATTTCCAATTGCCTCATATGTGTGCAAAAGCTGGACAATGAATAAGAAGACTGAAGAAGAATTGATGCCTTTGAATTACGGTATTGGTGAAGAATATTCAGTATGGACTGCCAAAAAAAGAACAGATCTGTCTTGGAAGAAGTACAGCCAGAATGCTCCTTAGAAGCCAGGATGTAGAGATTGCATCTCACATACTTTGAACATGTTATCAGGAGAGATCAGTCCCTGGAGAAGGACATCATGCTTGTAAAGTAGAGGGTCAGTGAAAAATAGGAAGACCTTCATATGCATGTGAAACCTAGACAATGAACAAGGAAGACCAAAGAAGAATTGACGCCTTTGAATTATGGTGTTGGTAAAGAATACTGACTATATCATAGACTGCCAGAAGAATGAACAAATCTGTTTTGGAGGAAGTACGGCCAGAATGATCCTTAGGAGCGAGGATTGCGAGACTACATCTCACATACTTTGGACGTGTTATCAGGAGGAACCAGTCCCTGGAAAAGGACATCATGCTCTGTAAGGTAGAGAGGGTCAGCAAAAAAGAAGACCCTCAACAAGATGGATTGACACAGTGGCCGCAACAATGGCCTCAAGCATAACAAGGATTGTGAGGATGGCGCACGACTGGGCAGTGTTTCAGTCTATTGTACACAGGGTTGCTATGAGTCAGAACCAACTCAAGGGCACCTAACAACAACAACATACATCTACAGGCAAAAGTATAATTGTTTTACCCATGACTATCTTGCTTATTGTGCCATTTTAAATGACATACCAGGCCTCAAGAGAGATCACGTAAGGAAGGTTGATCACTTAGGAAAATGTGTCAGTGTCTTAGGCTGGGTTCTCTAGAGAAGCCAAACCTGCAAAGTGTATAAATATATATATAGAGAGAGATTATATCAAGGAAACAGCTCACGCGATTGTAGAGGCGAGAATGGCCCAAGTCCGTGGATCAGGGTAGAGGCCTCTCCCAAGTCACACAGCTGCAGAAGCTGGCAAGCCCAAGATCGGAAGGTCGGAGAGCAGGGCTCCCACTCACAGGCTGTGCAGACTGACAAATCCCAGGTTTGGCAGATAAGCTGACAGCTCAAGTCCCAAGAATGGGAGATGAGATGACAGGAAGCAGCCGCAGGATCCAGAGAGAGAAAAAGCCAGAACATCTGCTTATATACAGATGCGGGCCACACCCCCAAGGAGACTCCCTTTCATCTGACTGGCTACTCACAGTATATTCAATCATGGGAGTGATTACATTAAAACATGGAGAATCATGGCCCAGCCAAGTTGACACACAATCTTAACCATCACAGTCAGCCAGTGGCAAATCCAGTCACTGCCACCCTTCTCTAACCTGAGTAACAGGCAGAGAACTGAGCAAGGAGGACACAGAAATGCATGTTTTGAAGGTTTTCTTCTCATATAATATCTTTCAACTGACAAAGCAACCATGGCATAATTAACCGGATGCACACATGAGAGTACCAACATACGTGCTCTGAAGATTCATAAAACATAAGTGCCTTTAAAAGCAAGATTGCTGCGAACTATGTTCACATGAACACCGTTCACCTGCCTGGGGCAGATCACTGAGCCATAGGTAAGGGACTATGAAATCTAGGAGGAAAGCGAGCAGCTGAAAGACCAAAGAGAAGAAAACTCCCCAAAGCAGCGTGATTTTTTCCATACAGACCACTTGGTGATTTTTAAGATGACATCTATGACGTGGGAGGGAATGGAAGAAGATAGGCAAGGTGACAGATTGCTAATCACACCAAGAGACCCTGGTCCCCTTTCCTGATGATGTTTCTCAGCATGCCTGGTGGCTTCCTCAGGCCTCAGTGGCAGGACGCTGATGTACAAGCACACATGTCTATACCGGGGAACTTCCCGGACCTGAAGCCTAGACTCACTCACAACATAACTTGTAATACAGAAAAGAGCAGCAGAGCTGTACACGTTAATGTGGGGAATTCCATTTCACTATTGTATGAAAATGACTACTTCTTTAAGGAAAAAAAATAGCCGTTGCTAGCCTTCCCTAAATTATTTACAAAAAAAAAAATCTGAATTTATCTTATTGTGCCACAACAAACAAGGAGAAAGCAAATAAGTAGCTGCCTTTTTTTTCTGTGGGAATGAAATGATCTCTAACTCTTCTCATTTTACCCCATTTCTTTTGCAAAGTGACCTTGGTATTCTCACCTCAGTACACTTTACGTACTCTAGGCAAATTAGTTTTCTTGAAGCACAACTCTGACCCTTTCACTCTTCTGCACAAAAACACCAAATCTAGGTTTTTACAGAATGAAATACTATCACTCTACCCTGGTGTTTATGATAACAGGACCCCTAAGAAGTGTCTTTCTCCTCTCAGCTACTATTACCACTCATCCCTCTGTTCATCCCTCCACTCCAGATCAACCAACATTTTGATTTTACAAACTGAGTCTTTCTGACTCCTTCCTTGCCTTTGTTCAAGCTGCTAACCCCACCAAGGGTATTCTTCCTATATCCCACCTTGACATGACAAAACCCTGTCTAAGGCCCAGCAAAAATAACATCCACTCCACAAAAGCTTTCCTGATACTACCCCCACGTAGATTATCATCCCTCCCTCCCGTGGCTTGTATTTGTTAAACCTCCCCGACAGGCCGTATCATCTGTGAACCTCATCCTGGCAGCCTGAAGCATGTGCCTTGCACATAGTATGTGTTGAATGAAACAAACATCACTCTTCGGGAGAATATTACATAATCCTCTTCTTAATATACTTTCCTCTCCCGGTTTTTTTTTTTTTTTTTTAATTTATTTTCCCATATTAAAAAAATAATTCATGCTTTATTAAACAAACATTTTAGTTCTTGACCTTTTCCAAATACCCTTTCCCTTCATGCTTGTCAGAGAAGTGTAAAGACCCCAGGCCTGATCCTTCTTGCCGATTAGCCATGAGTCTATCACGACAGTCACAACCCTCCGTGCACGCAGCGAAACCCACAGTTCCAAACCTGGGCATCTTAAGTATGAGGAATCAGTTTAAGAAGCTCCCTAGAGTTCCAGGCCTACCTGTGGGATATCGGACTTTAATTATCAATAATCTCGTTCTTCAAAGGTACGAAATGTACTATTGACAACAATGTCCAAGCTCCATCTACGGATGAAGCTGAAGTAGTGACCTAACTTGGCAAGATTCTCTACCACCACCTCTCTCCTAAGCAGCCTGGGTAGCCCGCCTAACTTTATAAACGCCAATTAAAGGTTGAAAAACAGCCGTTCATGTATGACTACAACATGTAACAGCAAATACAGAGTAGCCCCTGAGAAGCTGAAAAGAGTATTTAAATCTCACACCTACACAAATATACGGAACTGACTAAACATTAGACTAGATTAAAAAAAAAAATAACCTAATACCAGGTTTTAACTGTATTAAACTGTATCTCTGACCCCACCAATACTTGGATAAAGTAGAAGCCTATAAATACACGGTCTGAATATAACACTGAATTTGCAATTACTGCTGGATCTTTCTTGCCTAAAACTAGTTTCTTTAAGGTTTTGGAGCAGTAGGCTCCACCAGTTTGCATGGTTGATAGAGTTGGCCAATAAGTCAACTAAATTACCTGTTGAATGAGCGAGCGAGCCTCTTCAGAGACGCTTCCTGGCATGTTCAGGATAGTGTGAGTGTTTATTCCTGCTGGATGGCACTCGACTAGAGTCTGAAACAGTCAACCAGATACACTTCTTACCCAATAACATCATATTCTGTTCTATCACGGGGTTCATGGACAGCAAGTACAGAGAGCTCAATAACCATCTTAACTAGAGGTGCATAACCACTACAGTTGTACCTAAGCAGCTTAGGACAAGGGCTATGCGCTCACAGAACTTTACCCTGGACACGTGCAACAAAGGCAGGCAACCATCAAGATGACATCCTAGTTTATTATAAAAGTTATTTCAGAGGTAGTGCCATGCAATTAGCCTTTTCCCTTGGTTATAGAGGGAAAGGCTGATAACGGAAAAATTTAAATTATACTCAAAAACTAAAAAGGGTCTGGACATCCCTGTATTTTTTTAATGTTCTTAGAAATCTTCAAAGTTTAGAATCTGTTAGTAAAAACACTTTTTATGTGCATAGTATGTCATTGTTTCAGTTGCTCTGTGAACTCCACCACAGTCTTGGATGGTTGGTACTATCTCCATTTTTAAGGTAGGTGACTACTTGCAAAAGTCTAACTGCTCATCTGCTGTTTTCTCTGTAAGAGGCAATCTGTACAATATTCTATTAAAGTTTAGTAACCACAAACGTCATACTTAAAAGGTACTGATCAGAGACAGCATAAATTCTCTCTTTAAGCTAAAACAGAGAGGGAAAATCTGCAGTATTGAGAAAAAGATATTACCTTTAACATCTATATTAATTTTCTAAAATAAGATTCCTTCCTGGTTTCAGATAAAATGTTTAAAAACATTCAGAGGATTCTAATACAGCCTTACAGGAACCATACAGATAGATGAACCATACGGCCAGCTTTGACTTTGTTGAAACTGAGCCACAGAACCACAGAAAACGAAGCTGATACTTAGTTTATATCTCATTGTGTGACACTGTGACATAATAGAATTTTACAATCAATGTGTTCAATGTAACACAATTCTACTTAAAAAAAAAATCTGGAATCTTGGTACACTTGCATTTATCTCTGTTTGTTTTTTGGATCAAAGCTTAGTCCCTGATCTAAAAATTAAAGGCAAAGCTAACATTCTAAATTTGACATCAGGGTAGCATCTGGATAAACGTATTAAATGTCCAGGTCACTGCTTACCTTTCCGGTGAGAAGTTCAAAGAGGACGGCCCCCAGACTCCACCAATCGCAGGCTTCAGTTTCTTCCGTGATTGCTCCCACCTCTAAACACACCAAAAAAGGTGGATATTAAAATTCCAAAGGTCAATTAAACTTTCAAAATTAACATGTAATAGCAAGGTGACCTTCTTAGTGCTGAGTGAGCAGATACAAAATACTACTGGGCTTTCAAAATGCCTGAAAGTTTTTATCGCTTGGTCACCTCCTGTGGTTGCATTTTTTTTTTTTTTTTTTTTTTTTTGACGCAGCCATATATTAAACGGAGACATTTGTTCTTTATTTGATAGAGGGACACCTTCAAGATGCTGTACTTAAAACAGTTACAGGAACCTACTAGATCAGCATTTTGCTTCATTTTTCAAATCTGAGGAAGTACAGCCAACTCTGCCTCTAGGGGTCATTTTTCAGTTTTGAAGCAAAGACTCCTTGAGTTCAAAAGGACTTTCAACAATTACCTAATCCAATATTAATTACCCTATTACTTACAGGTTAGCAACCAGAGGGGTGAAATATCTTGTCCAGTATCGTACAGAGAATTCATAGCCAAACTAAGATCTAGTTTACCTATTACCTCCTTCCTCCTATATAATCAATGGTTTACGATCTCACCTTCTCCCCCCATATAATCAGTGGTTTACGGTCTCACCTTCTCCCCGCTATATAATCAGTGGTTTACGGTCTCACCTTCTCCCCCCTATATAATCAGTGGTTTACGGTCTCACCTTCTCCCCCCTATATAATCAGTGGTTTACGGTCTCACCTTCTCCCCCCTATATAATCAGTGGTTTACAGTCTCACCTTCTCCCCCCTATATAATCAGTGGTTTACGGTCTCACCTTCTCCCCCCTGTATAATCAACAGTTTCTGACTAAGAAAGGGGAACATGAAGTGCAAACCATTTTGTTTAGAAGTGGAGACAGGACTAATGTTTTAAATTACAATTGAAACTGCTAGCTAGGCTTTTACATTATCTACAAACTATCACAACTTCAGCTGTTACATGAGGCTTTCGGCATCATCTTTCAGACTCCCCCACAAATCAGCAACAATTCCTTATTTCACCAGGAGGAGGCTTGGCGTCCTTTCCTCACGTATGATGTTCAATTGAGTCACTAAGCCTTTTCTACTAAAATAGATTTATTACTTGACTCCAGGGTATCCCACAGCTCATAACGATGATGTTCCAAAGGTTATAAGCAGGTAGGTTGGAATTTAGGAGACAATAAGTGGACATGGAGCTCGGTGTCCAGTCGTTTAACCAATGCTTAGTAGAAGTACCATGTGGCAGAACACAACACTCATCAAACAGCTTGAGCTCCAAGTCTTGGAGCAAAGCTCATGCGAATGGGCCGGAAAAAAAGAGTCCCTCCCATGCTACATACTGAAATGCTCCATTTCAGCACCTCTTCATATCCACGACTTCCTATTACCTCCAGGGTTCATATCACCATGCAGCCGCCCCTTGCAAACCCTAAGGGGCAGTTCTACGCTGTCCTATAGGGTCATGAAGAGTTGGAATCGACTCGACAGTAACGGTTTGGGTTTGGTGTTATACACATACTGTGGCACATCCATATGATGAAATACTACAGTAAAAACTGGGAAAGCCAGAAGCTGTGTAAGGCAGAAACCTGTCAGAGAAGGAAAACTCAAATATTTTCTACTAAAACATGGGATAGAAAAGACTGCACCCTGTCCAAGGTGGAAAACTTTCGAGAGGCGGAAAAACAACGCAGGCCTGTTCTCACAGGTTTCGCTGTACCACAAGACCATCTCAAACGCTGTATTCATACAGGTTTAGCTACATAAATAAACATTCAGATATGTTAAGTTTGAAAAACAAGCTATAAAGCAATAGAATTGGCATTTATAAAATTTTATAGAAATAGTTTACAAAATGTCTTAGTGGTTTACCTCTTGGTGTTAAGACTTTTATTTTTATACTTATTGACTTAAGTGACTATCTTAGTAGTACAATTTTTGAAAGTATAACAAGATGATATGGGAACATTCCGGCTTGTTGGGAAAGTTACTTTGGAGCAGGGGAGATGAAGCTGTGCAGGCCAGCCCTCCCTGAGAGCCAGCTCGTCAGCTCCCCTGCACAGCTTTCCCCCCTGCAATCTATTCTGTATTAGAGAGAGCGATGGCCTAGGAGTCAGGCGTCCTGGGCTAGGGACCCTGAGGAGGATACTTGACCTCATCTATAACACAAGGGTTAGATCTGAGGGCCTCTTGGTTAAATTTAGCTCTAAATTCTATGATTCTGATACTCAAGGATTCCCCAAAATAGTGATTCTCATGAAGGACTACTCCCCGGGGTCTCTCACTCAAAGCACCTATGCTACCCCTCCCAGATTGCAGGACGCTGTCTCCCACCCAGCTTTCCCACCTTCCCGTAGAGAGCCAGAAGTGCTTTCAAAAACTTCAGAAAGTGTATGTGTTCTTAGAAAAGTAAAAAGAAAGTTTATCATAGTCCTGTCATCAAGCGTAACCTTTCACACATTTCCCTTCAGTGGATTATATTATTTCCCTGCTCAAAATTCTTAAACAGCTTCTCACTGACTTAAACAACATCCAAATGCCTTGCTTAATCAGGCAGAGGTAAAATCAGGCCTCCACAGTGAGGTCTCAACCTATGAGATTCATCCAACTAACACCCATCAAGCAGCACAAACTTGGGACTATGCTAGGCACTATTCCTCCACAGGAACCCTGGGGGTGCAGTGGTTGAGAGCTCAGCTGCTAAGCAAAAGGTCGGCAGTTTGAATCCACCAGGTGCTCCTTGGAAACCCTATAGTGCAGTTCTACCCCGTCCTGTAGGGTCGCTATGAGTTGGAACCAACTCTACAGCATGCAACAACAACATTCCTCCACAGAACTCTGTGCTCTGGCCACACTGTTCAATTATGTTGAACTAAAATCAGTTTTCCCAACAGCATAGTATAATGGTTTCATTTTTGATATCTCCTTGTTCAACTCCCCCCACCAAAAAAGACACTAAACAAGTTTTACATTCATTACCTTCAGAGTGCAGCTTAAAACGCTTCAAAATAGCATTGTATTAAGCAAGATTTCATAATTAATGTAAAATTGACACCGTAAGGAGCTGGACCAACTATTTTATTTTCACAGATGAGATGAATGTACGCTATGACAAAGTGTTCTGTATTTAGGTAAAATACCAAGAAGAAGGTCCCGACAGCAAAAGCAAGTACTTATGGAATTTCTTCTTTAAGGAAATATTTTCCTTTGATAATCAGGACAGTGTCTTGACTGTCCCTTCCACATCCCTTAAGGACCAGTAATTCTTAGAAGAAAATTTTTAAGATATACGTTGAGATTGTACTGCAGAAAAGAAGCCAGAGGTTGCATGGTTGTCAAAATTAGCATCACAGCAATAAAACTGCTTTACTTACAAAATCTATACAAAAAAAGTAAGCATAAACCAAGGGCAATGATTTACACAGAGAGCCACACAGTAGCTACCACAAACATCGGACGAATGGGCAGGCGCACGTGCCTCACGCCAACAGCTGAGAGTGTAAAGAAACGCCAACAAATACATAAGGCTATTTTAAAGGTGTAACATCCTTAAAGACATCTGAAACTCCTACCCCAAACTTTAAAAACCTTGAAAATAGTAGAAAACATTTTAAAGGATAAATTCTGCCACTGTTTTTGCTAATTTTCAGAACATATTTCTGACGAAATCCAACATGTTACCTTTCTGTGCATGCCCTCCCCCACGCCGAGCTCTACAGCTGCAATGTCTAGTCTGAGTAAGAAGCCCTGGTGGCGCAGTAGTTGACAACTCAGCAGCTAGCCGAAAGGTTGGCAGTTTGAATCCACCAGCCGCTCCTTGGAAGCCCTATGGGGCAGTTGTACTCTGTCCTATAGGGTCACAACAAGTTGGAATTGACTCGATGGCAATGGTTTTAGTCTGGGTAAAACTATACCTCTATTCTCCACGAGTCCAGCGGTACTACAGGCATTAAGCAAAGTGATCTGGAAGGAAAAATAAACTATTCCCTAAGGAAAACAAACAAATTCTCAGGTTCTTTCCACAAAAACTCAAAGAGAGAATGTGATATCAAAGAATCCTGGATTTCTGCCTTAGGGTCAAAGAGCCAGGGCTGGCTATGCTACTGGTGGAGCGTGGCCGGGTAAATCACTAAGTTTCTCTAAAAATGAGGACAGCCAGCCCTCTCACATTCTTCCTACCTCTTACACTCTGAAATTTTATCATCCTGACAGCGTTTTCAAAAGCACCCATGGGCCCTTCTCATAACTTCTCCCTCCATTAACCTGAGATGCGCAGAGTGGGATTATGCTAAGACAGAGCACCCCTCAACCTTCCTCCTTTTCCTCCTTTCTAAACACAGCCACTCTTCCCTTTTCTAAGACAATCATCACTGGCAGGCGAATAAAATCAATCGGCGACGGTACATCTAACCTTTACCACCTTTTCATGCAACGGAGACGCAGCAGTCATTCGTGGCACCAGATTTCCACTCATTCCAAAACTTTTAAGGGCACCAAAGGTGTGGGAATGACTGAGAACATTCTAGAACTTTCATTTCAGCACTATCGATTCTGATATTCTAAGCACAACATAGAATCTTATCGGTTTATACTAGTGATTCAAACTATCAGATTTTCCATTTGAATAAACCAGTTTAAATAAAGCAATAAAGATGTGACAAGATATAAATGTGCTTTGTCTGCTCTGCTTACTCATGTTTAACACCTCCTAGAACACTCTCCGATAAGCCAGGGTATTTTTCAGAAAAATGGTGCTGCCTTGGTAACCCATTTGTAGGGGACTTGCGAAAACAAAGAATAAAAGTTTGTCTTTATGGCAATCTAAACAGTCTTTCGTCAGAGTCCACTGAATCTCTGTCTTACAGCCAAACGTGCTGTTGTGGTGTGTCGGCAAGTCAATTCCAACTCCTCGAGACCCTGTAGGAAAGAGGAGACCTGCCTGACTGGGTGTACAGGAGCAGAGAGCCAGGTCTTTTCTCCTGGGGAGCCGCTGGTGGGTTCCAACTACCAACCTTCTGGTTTGCAGCCAAGTGCTTAATCATTATGCCACCAGGGCTCCTTGTAGCCAAATATAAACCCAAAAAACTCGTTGCCGTTGAGTCAATTCCAACTCATAGCGACCGTACAGGGCAGAGTAGAACTGCCCCACAGGGTTTCCAAGGAGCACCTGGTGGACTCAAACTGCCAGTTTTTTGGTGAGCAGCCATAGCTCTTAACCACTGTGCCACCAGGGCTCCAATTGCCAAACATAATAGTGCTTAAAACCTGACCCCGAAACTGTAACTATAATAAGCGCAGTTCCTGAAAAAGTAAAGTAGAAAAAAGCAGAAAGTTTAGCCACAGGCTATCACGTGTACGGGAAGCGAAAGGAAAGCAAAGAGCATCCTCTCACTGTTAAGGAAGAAAACACGAAGGGCGGACCCCGTGAGTCCAGCATTACTGAAATCATGACCTACACTTATCTAGGGCATAGGCTCTGCCGTCTAGGACTAAACAGTTTCACCCACATGGATCCGTCAAAGACATGACCCAAAAATGAAGCCCAAAGACTGCTAAAACTATGCTAGAAATTGTACAGAAAATGGAGAAGGCTCAAAAATGTGGGTTAAACTCAAGCTTTAAGTGAATACCATCCTTTCTACAAAGTTTTATAAAAGCTGAACCATCTTGCATTTTAAGCAACTGCAGTGCTCTCAACACCCCAAATTCAGAATACAGTTTTCTTCAAGAGACATCATTGCTCAGGTGTTTGATAAATATGGGAACCTTAAGTCCCACGTTTCACCCTCTTATGGTTTGTCAAGGTACACCTTCAGAGTGGCGACACCTCTGGATTCTGCTGCCTAGTTGTCCTGCTAAGGGAGCCGGGCAGAGGCCACCTCACCCTTCTCCTTCCCTCCAAGCATACTAACAGCATTCCGAGAACCTCCAGGGACAATCCCGTGGCCTCCCTCGGGCAGTGGGAGCTGTTGCTATCTTCCTTTTGTTTCCAACAAATTCAGAAATTTCTTAGAAGAGCAGTTTACAAATAGAGAAATTCTATTTTAATTAGAACAGGTATTTAAAGATTTCTCCTGAACTGTTTACCTTACCTACAATTTCTTCTATATATAAAATCTTAAAAGTTTCGGTGTTTTTTGTTTTTTTTTTTTTTTTACTTTCTAAGTTACAATAACTGGGGAGCTATTATTTCAAGGTCATATAAAAATCACTGAGAAAGCAGAAATTGTCCCAAATAAAGTGTTTGTGTAATACTCAAACTCAACTAACATTAAGATGATGGAAGAAATTATCACATAAATATAGCACTTTATCCAAATATCAGAATGATGGGACAATTTTAAAGCTACAGATCCATACAATGCATTAAAATGATGATCAATAGTAAATATACATTTTGGGGAGGACAGCTTTCTAATTCTACGAGAGGAAGACCCTCAACGAGATGGACTGACACAGTGGCTGCAACAATGGGCCCAAGCATAACAACGATCCTGAGGATGCGCAGGACCGGGCAGTGTTTTGTTCTGTTGTACATGGGGTCACTATGAGTCGGAGCTGACTTGGTAACAGCACCTAACAACATCAACAACAATTCAACCAGATACAGTTTTTTTTTTTTTTCCAAACTGATAAGAAATCTGACTTCAAGGATTCCAACACTCTCTGTTTGGGAAAAGAAATACAAGTAACAAAAAAAAAAAAACTTTTAGGATCAAAGAGAGATCTTTGGTAAATAAGAAATGTAAGAATTAAGCCAAATACTTATAAACCTTAAAATTCAGCACCATGTACACTTTTATAGTATCAGAAAGAAAGCTAGAATGTCCAATGTTCAAAAAGGTTTAAACTGCTGTTACAGATGGTCAAGAATTTGTTAACTTTCTTCCAAGGGAGTCGGACTTCATTAACGAATTCAGATAAGCGTAGAGAAAGGTTAAAAATAAAATCTGATCTGTCATTAGCGACTGCTCAGACCACAGAAAAGGACATCTTCTTTCTTCTGCGAGGAGCATTCTGCGTCAACTAGGGCACAGAAACAGGAGGGCCGTGTTCTGCACAGACCGTCTTTCCCTGAAGCATCTGCTGCTAATTGAAAGGACTCGAATTACAAAATCCTAGTCAATTTCTCTCACCAGCTCTTGCTGTGTATAAAGATTTTCTGTGCAGGGGCTGAGCATTAGTCTTCCACTACAGCTGATGGCTAAAGAGCAAAGAGAAAGAGACACAGAAGAAAGCATTTTCGGGTCCAACAATCTATGGAACTAAGCTGTGGGAAGAGGGGCAGCTAAGCGTGCCTTTTGTTAGCTCAGCAAATTACCATTCTGTAAACATAACTACTCACCTATAAAGGACTATTAATGTCCTAGTCAACCGATTGTATATGTCTTCTGTTTTGGTAACCTCTTTTTTATATAAATCTTCAAAAGTTACTGTCAATATTATACCAATTATGTCTGTTATTTCTGGCTCCTAGGCACAGTGGCTGGGACACAGGAGCCACTTAGTAACTGTTTGTTGAATAAATATATCAATCTTGTACTTGGTAGCACTGTTCATGCAAGGCGTTCAAAGCCCTCAACGTGACCCCACATTTGTTCTCTGTAAGTCCCTCTGAGCATACAGATCTCCACCAAGTCCTTCTGCGGTCTTCCATGCTGTAGGCTAGAAAGTTTCACACATTATGTAAAACAAATTCTGACCACTGGATCGAGAAGGGACGAGAAGAGGACGAGGATGGGCAGGCAGTGGACGGCTGCAGCCGCCCCGGCTATGCTTTGCTCTGGCACAGGCGGCTTTGCTGCATCAAGGAAACAGAGCCATAAAACCCTGGGAGCAGAGAGAAGACCGGACTGGGGGATACCTGCAGGTTTTCCCCGCATCTGTTGGATTTGGAGCAACAGTTAAGTGCTCGACTGCTAACCGAAAGGTTAGAGGTTCCAACTCACCCAACGGCTTCATGGGAGAAAGATTACAGCCAACTTCCCTATGGGGAAGTTCTACTCTGTTCTTCTCTGGGATCGCTATGAAAGGTTGGCGGTTCAAGTCCACCTGGAGATGCCTTGGAAGAAAAGCCCGGCAATCTACTTTCAGAAAAATCAGTCATTAAGAATCCTATGGAGCACAGTTCTACTCTGAAAACATTTGGGGTTGCCATGAGTTCACATCGACTCAGTGGCAGTTGGTACTGGTAGACTCATAAATACGTGAAACATGCCACCAATTTATAAGCTGGCTATAATATCTGGTTGGTGGTCTGGTGAAATAACTAATATCAGCTAGGAATTATTTTTAATGTCAGCAAAAATAAATCCATTAAAGTGCATTGGAGGGCAACTACACTAGCTAGCTTCCCCCAGTGTTTGCTCTCGTTTAGATACAGAGAGGAATTTAACGCTTCCACAAACAGTAAGTCAAAATGTTCCAAACGAAAGCCATATCAACCATGAGAATAAAAGAAAATTTCATTTTAATCCTGGGTTTGGATTGTTCCTCTAATAGCTACAAACTAAATTATCAAAGTTTAGAGTTTATAGTTTAAAAGTCTGAAGGTGTACAATGGTTCACAGACACCCTGTATTTGAAATGGGGTGATCCGGACAGCGAAAACTTAGTTGCCTAAGGTCTCACAACATCCCTGAGGCAGAAGATCTTAATTCTCAAGGTGATATACTAACCACAGCCTGGAATTTTCATTTCCTAGCCCGTCCTTTCAAAACAGGCATTTTGCTCCTTTTTTCTTATATTATTCCAGAAAATATTGCTGCCCAATTATCAGTTCTGAATTCCATAAAGTCCTCCAACATTATACTCAACTCATTAGTGAAATGCCATATTTGTCGAGTGGAGTACATGAACTGTTAAGAGCTCCTGGGATCACATGACTTTAATCAGAGTGTCAGCCAGAGAAGACCAGTGACAGAGACTAGGACCATGCAGAGAGCACAGGCAGCATGGCTGGGCTGTGCTCTGCTCCACAAGCAGAGGGGGAGATGGGGCACCGCTCCCCTCACACACTTGTTTCCTGGCCCATCACAGCGTCCAGCCTCGCTTCCTGCCACCGCATTATTAATTCAGTCAGTTTTCAGGTAATTCAATTACCTGAAACCCTGGGCCTGTTGTATTCTGGGGAATTGGATGTAAGCACAGGCTACACTCAGCTAGTTCAGGCTAGGCTTGACAAACTGCTTAATTCTGCTTTTCCCCCACTACCCAGCTCTGAATTTTCTGTTGTCACGGTGACCTGGAAGCCTGTTTCTGAGATTTCCTGCAATTATCTGTACAACTTGGGTCAAAACTCCTTGATTTAACTCGATGCAGCATTCCACAGCCAAGAACGAACTGCTCAAGGGAGTTTATAGGTATCGTCACTACACTGTTCCCTGTGGGACAAAATAAGAAACGGGGTGACTCCATCTGACTCCGGGGTGCTGTCTGAGCGCTGTACAGCCTGGCTTACTCTCTCACCCTGCGTTTCTAGCACAAAAAAACCAACAGCGTACTCCATTTTCCGTTGATCCTATCACAGCAACTCTATTCTGAACAGCCGTCGGGCGCCACAGTGTTACCCAACCAAAGCCATCAAAGCTGACTGATGGAAACAATGCTAACTGCCAATTGTGCACATTGTGACAGGCACAGTCCCGGCCACCCACGGCTCCGCAGTCCGGCAGGCGGGCAGAGCTGCAGGCTGATGTTAAAGGGGCTTCAGGAATTCCACGTGCCTGATCATCATTCATTCTCTGAAAACCTAGCATTTTTAACCATTTATTAGAAGGAAATTTTTGTGAATAATTGCTTAGAAGGAGAAAGTCCTGGTTACTTCATGAAGATTCGAACTGACAAGATGTTACAGGGGGTAGAAACGGATCATGTGGTCCGAGGAGCTCGCTAGTCCATTGCTCGGACGCACCATGTTTGTCTCAGCATTACACCGTCTTTGTTACACATCAGAGGCAGAAGACAGTTCACTTCCTTTTTTACAACAATGCAGTGATGAGGCCAATTAACAAAATCGCTGCCAAAAATCAATTTAGACATGAAAAATAGGAAGCATTATGCAGAAGCTATGACTTAAAACTCCACTTATCTACTCTCACGGTCTGCTCCTGAAAAAGAAATGTGCCCTAATCTTAAAAAAAAAAAAAAAAAAAAGGTTTAGAGTAAATAAGAGGTTGAAAAAACTTCTCTTTAACAAACTAGGCTTGTTGTCACTCCAACAAGCCCTGGCGATGCAGTGAAAAGTTGCCGGTTGGAACCCACCACCCGCTCGGTGGGAGAAAGCTGTGGCCGTCTGCCTCCGTAAAGATGACAGCCTCGGAAACCCTATGGGGCAGTTCTCCCCGTCCTGTAGGGTCGCAGTGAGTCGGAATCGACTCGGCGGCAGCGGAAGGGTTGTGGTCCGTCCTCCTCCTTTCTCAAATATCAGGAAGTGTTCCGAAATGTACAGAGATGCCGTATTTCAGCTCTTCTTTAAGAAAACATTAGCAATTCACTCACCCTTATACTTACAAGAGTGAAGTGAGTGGAGAATTTCTTCTTCTTAGAATGTGCTAATGCGTCATTCACTCAGGTCCCAAACAGCAGGGGCTGAGCTCTTTGGTGTCACCCTGACTCGTGACGTATCACGCCTGGCCTGACATGAGATCTGCGATTTAAGAGGGGTCTGTTTCAGTACGGAGTGGCCTTAGCCTAGAGGTGATGGTGCCCAGCCCACCGTAAGGGATGTGTGAGGGCTCCAGGATACATCCTGTCGAGGGGCGGATCCCAGGGTTCTAGGCTTTCAAACCCTCCTAAGGTGGCCCTGTCATCTTCTTTCCACCAGAAGGGTGGTGCCTGGACAGGGTATGACTTGAGCTGAACTGAGGCCCTTGCTGCTTATCCTGACTTGGCCCTAAGGGGTCCCTGGGTGGCGCAAATGGTTAAGCACTGGACTACTAACCGAAAGGTTGGCTGTTCAAACCCACCCAGAGACACCTCAGAAGGAAGGCCTGGCAATCTGCTTCCAAAAGGTCACAGCCTTGAAAACCCTGTGGAGCAGTTCTACTCTGCACACATGGAGCCAGTATGAGTCATAATCAACTCAACGGCATCGAACAACAACATGACCTGATGTTCATGGCATAAGTGTCACAGGTACAGAGAGGTGAAATGCATTGGGGAATTCTACCGCAAACCTACAAAGGTACCTGTTCTCCTGAAGAACAAATAGGTTTGGTTTTTACAACAATAAGAACTAAAGACAAAGGATTAAAAGTACTTGGTAATCATTCAAGGAAAACATCAAAACATCTCTTATGTACACAAGAGCTGCTGTTGAAGTTTTGCTTAAGGGTAAATCAAACAAAAGAGTTATTGTTTGAAACAATATTTAAATATTAATCATAAATATTTCCCTCTTTTAAATTATTTCTATATTTCTATAGCACCCTCCTATCTTCTTCTTCTTCCTCGTTTGTACAAAAAAAAAAAAAAAAAAAAAAAAACAAAGGACTACATCAGGGTTATAGCCATATTTCCTGGTTATATCATTATTATTTAAAAATATGTATCTATACTCTTCTGCTCTATCTATCAAGTTCGCATTCCTAAAATTAGATTCCTCATGCTTGGTGAAATTATCCAGGGCCCATAAATTCTCAGACCCAAATGCTTCTTTCTTCTTTCAAGAATTTTGTTTGTTGAGAATTTTAGCATTTCATTTCCACTCTACTCAAAAGTTGTCTTGGCTTCTTTCCCTTAAATAACAATATTTCCTTCCCATAAATTCCTCATTTCCACATACTATTCTTTATGCACAAACTCTACCAATGAGTAAAAATATACACTTAGAAAAGCCTCTACTAACGTTAGATGTGAAGTCAATGTCTATAGTTTGAAAAAAAATGTCTTGCCTTAAGCAGACAAACTTGAATTTTGACTCAATTTTGCATAAGAAGGGTGTTAGATAATTTGACATCCATGATCTTATTTATATTCAACAAATCTATATTACTACTGGTAAACTGAGGCTGAAAGTCTTAAATCACTTGCCCGTAGTTATTTAATGGCTGATCCAGGTGCAGTAATTCTCAATGTCATCTAAATATTCTGTATCTTAAATTTGTGATGGCCTCATGATATTTGAAACCATCCATGGTCTGAGTCCTAGTTCTAATGATCAAATACCTATCACACAGAGCACCTAGACTAAAAAGAAACAAATCAAGTGCAAAGTATGTTTATGGAGAAGGTAAGGGAACCAACCCCCAAAATATACTCATGGATTATCTGATAAAGTCAGTGGGAGAGCAGGGGTGATGGTCAATCCGCATCACACTCGAAAACTGAATTGTGCATAGTTTCCAGCACGTTTTTTCTGTTTCACTTTCCACCATCAGCTGTAAGCTGTTTCCAAGTGTGAAATCGCCAAAGAGAGGTAGCAAAGCTGTCGTTTGACATCTGGGAGCGTGGAGATTGGGCTGCAGTGAAAAGCATTTTGGACTTCTTCAATTTACACACATATTCACCTATAAATTCTCAAGTCTGAAAAGTGTTCAATGAGAACTATCGATGCAAATTTCAGGCATTTATAAAGGCTCATAATGGAGTGGGAAATAAAGGTGAAGGACACACACTGATCGGATGGATACCATGTCAACTTGTTCAAGAGGAGAAACGGAAACTAAGTGATCAGATTAGCACCGTAACAGTGACACGAACGACTCACTCACGTGTCTTAGCTGCACGTGTACTTTTCAATACAGTCTTTTGTGTTTTATATGCTCTCTATCGTAGGTTCTATCTTCCAGTTGCTTTCTTACGATGCGAGTGATTAAGAAAAAAATACTTCCTTGACATTTTATTTTATTTTTCCTTTTGGAAAAAAAGAATATTTAAGATGTTACAATAAAAACGCATTCTATATTATAATAATTTGATAATTGCAATGATAAGACACACAAAATCTTGTGGATAAATATTTCACACAAACACACACACACACTAATAGAAACAAATCGGAATAACTACAAGGAAGTCCTCTGGAGAGGAATAACCAATTTACCTCAGTTTTTATCCTGTAATCTTCTAAAATGAAAAGCTAAGAGAATGAGTGGAAAGTCTCCTAATAAAGTGTCTAAATGTCCCCTAATATGGAAAGCAGACAGTGTTACATTCTATTGTCTTGCTGTACAATCTATTCCTATTTCGGGGACTATTGCTTTTGCTTTTTCTCCTCCTGAACTCTGTTCTGTGTTTCTCTGGTATGAAAGGAACCCATTTACCATGAATTGATGTTTATTTAAAATAAAACCTTTCTAGACAATCATAGTTGAGAATCTAAGGATACAGAGTGAACCTAAAGGGAATGGTTTATGCTTTGAAAACAGGGCCGGGTTTGATCAGTGAGTTCATATTCTCAAGACTCTCTTGATGGACCTGCAGCTGCAGCCATTTATGTGCCGGCTTTCTCACAGATGTAGACAGGAAAGTGCCATGCTTTTTGTCTTTTTGTTGGTGGATTTGTTTTCTTTAATATGAAAAAGGGGCAACTGTTCAAAAAAATTCTCAGTTTTGCTGTAGAAACTTGCGAATATTTAGACGTCCTTGGTAGAATACGTTGTTGAAATGACTATGACTTGTATAAAAATCTAAGATCACAAAGTTGGCAGAAACTGTACTTAAATAACAGAACGTGATCATTTGCATTTCAAAATTTATCTGTCTTGCTTTTCCCCTCAATTAGGCCAAAACATGTTGATTCACAGGTTTCTGTGTGTGTGTTTTTCTTTTTGAAACTTATTTATAGAGCAGAATAATGGCCCCCTGCTAGGCTGGCATTTGCTCAAGTTTCTGTCCCTGGAAATCGAAGCTGTTACTGGAAACTTTTCTCAAAATATAAAGGCACAGCAACTACAAGATAAAAAGATACGTGGTAGACACTATAAAGTACAGGGCGGGGGGGTAATGTTTTTCGGACAAATGTGTGATAAGGATTCCCAGGAGGGAGGAGAGGGTGCATGCTGTTTAAACAGAACTGAAGCGTTCTATCATAATCCTGTGACAACTTTACTTTCTAACCAAACATCAGCTGCTTAACACGCTTTTGAGTTACTCGGACAATAATATGAAGGTTAGCGTCAGGAAGTGGGCGGGAAGGGGGTGTGGGGAGAGGGTAATTACTTCAGCCCTTAGTGTTTCTAAGAGTAGATTAAAAGATAGCTAAGTACTCCATGTTTCCGTGTATTGATTTGCGATTTTTAAGCACTGAGATATTAGCATATTATCACTGCTCATCCTCTTTGAAAAGTGGTACTGCTATTCGGTTTTGAGATAAACAGTAATTTACAGTTTTTTGTTCTAATCCTTTGCATTACAAGCAGCGAGGTGATGGTGGGAGGTGTCCAACACTTAACTGAGTTCTGTTCTTGTTTTTAGGTGCTGTCAAGTCAGTTCCGACTCATAGCGACCCCGTGTACAACAGAACAAAACACTGCCCAGTCCTGCACCATCCTCATTATTTACCCTTGTTCCAACAAATTACTACAAACTACACATTGTTGTTGGGTGCCATTGAGTCGGTTCCGGCTCATAGCAACCCTGTGTACAACAGAACGAGACACTGCCCGGTGCTGTGCCATCCTCACAATCGTTGCTGTACTTGAGCCCATTGTCGCAGCCACTGTGTCAGTCCATCACGTGGAGGGTCTTCTTCTTTTTCGCTGACCCTCTGCTTTACCAAGTATGATATCCGTCTCCAAAGACTGGTTGATCCCTCTTGATAGTATGTCCAAAGAAAGTGAAATGAAGTCTTGCCATCCTTGCTTCTAAGGAACACTCTGGCTGTACTTCTTCCAAGACAGATTGGTTTGTTCTTGTGGCGGTCCATGATATATCCAGTATTCTTTGCCAACACCATAACTCAAAGGCATCAATTCTTCTTCAGTCTTTGTATTCATTGTCTAGCTTTCACATGCATATGAGGCAATTGAAAATACCCTGGCTTGGGTCAGGTGCACCTTAGCCCTCAAAGTGACATCTTGGCTTTTCAACACTTTAAAGAGGTCTTTTGCAGCAGATTTGCCCAATGCAATATGTTGTTTGATTTCTTGACCACTGCTTCCATGGGTGTTGATTGTGGATCCAAGTAAAATGAAATCCTTGACAATTTCAATCTTTTCTCCATTTATCATGATGTTGCTTACTGGTCCAGTTGTGAGGAGTTTTGTTTTCTTTATGTTGAGGCATAATCCATAATGAAAGCTGTAGTCTTTGATCTTCATCAGTAAGTGCTTCAAGTCCTCTTCGCTTTCAGCAAGCAAGGCTGTGTCATCTGCATATCACATGTTGTTAATGAGTCTTCCTCCAATTCTGATGCCGCGTTCTTCTTCATATAGTCCAGCTTCTCAGATTATTTCCTCAGCATACCGACTGAATAAGCAGTGTGAAAGGATACAACCCTGACACATACCTTTCCTCATTTTAAACCACGCGGTATCCCCTTGTTCTGTTAGAACAACTGCCTCTTGATCTATGTACACGTTCCTCATGAGCACAATGAAGTGTTCAGGAATTCACATTCTTCTCAATATTATCCATAATGTTTTATGATCCACACAGTTGAATGCCTTTGCATAGTCAATAAAACACAGGTAAACATCTTTCTGGTATTCTCTGCTTTCAGCCAGGCTCCATCTGACATCAGCTATGACATCCCTCATTCCATGTCCTCTTCTGAATCTGGCTTCAACTTCTGGCAGTTCCCTGTCAATGTACTGCTGCAACCATTTTTGAATTAGCTTCAGCAAAATTTTATTTGCCTGTGATATTAATTATAATGTTCGATAATTTCAGCATTCTGTTGGATGACCTTTCTTTGGAATAGGCATAAATATGGATCCCTTCCAGCCAGTTGACCAGGTAGCTGTCCTCCAAATTTCTTGGCACAGACAAGTGAGCACTTCCAGCACGGCCTCCATTTGTTGAAGCATCTCTATCGGTGTTCCACCAGTTCCTGGAGCCTTGTTTTTGGCAAATGCCTTCACTGTAGTCTGGACTTCTTCCTTCAACACCGTAGGTTCTTGATCATATCCTACCCCCTGAAATGGCTGAGTGTCAACCAATTCTTTTTGATACAATGACTCTGAAACAGACAAGTGGCAGTAACACTCTAGGTTTTGAGATTATCTAAACTAGCACACTAGCATTATTTTTCAGTGAAGGCCATTACTGGTTTTTTTTACCCTTTTGATAAAACAAATTCATATGTCCAAGGCACGGAGTGACTTTCCACATATTTCAATGCATACCATAATACTAGAACACTTTTGCAACTCGAAAAGCTTGAAGGTACAACTCTTCTTTGCAAACAATTACAACAAAGCCTCTTCAGACTAGGTCTTTCATCAAATGTTTGTGAAGGACAACCTCGAAGATGACAGCAAACATCCATTGATGGCAGGCTGCCACCTGCTGGCGAACTGCAGGAATTGTGATTCCGGGGAAGAGATGTTTCCAAACGAGAACGTGGAAATCGATCCGTAGGACATTAAAAGTACACAAAACAGAAAATGTGTATCTGTTGATGAACGCAGTGTGGTTTTGTTCCAAATATACGAAAGGCCGTAGGATGCCAACATGCCAGGGTTCTGAGAAACCATGACTGCGCTTCAACCCGCGGAACAGTGACCTGCTGAAACGCCAAAGCACGACCCCACAGGTGGCGTTCGGTAAGAACGTAACAATAAAAATACAAAACAAAGAGTCAGCTAAAAACATTAAGCATTTGATTTTGTTGTGTGGTTTACAGTCAGGATTTAACAGGTTTCTCTCAAATTTAACCCCAAAATTTAATTTTGATCCTAAAACCTCCAAATTCATTATATTGGCATATATATTTATGTACACTGGTACCCAACGTGCTATTTCTTATCAGATTATAAAAGTGGGGAGAATAATCTGTAAAAACTGAAGCAGATAACTACAATATAGCGATTTCACTATGAAATTATTTCCCATTAAATCACACTAATAAGGTTTCAAAAAACAGCATCATATTATCTATTTGGGAGAAACAAAAAACGTAGGCATGCTCTATTGCACCTCAGAAGAAATAAAATCAAGCTGTGCTAATCTAGGGGAAGGAGGGGAGGTAAAGAAAGGGCATAACAAAAAGGAGAAATTCCAAATAGCTGTTTTCAGAAAGTTTTAGGATATTTGCTTTGCAGGTTGAAAAACTTTTCTGTTCCCCAATACAGAAATAATTCATAAAAATTAAGGCTGCAGCTGAAAACAACATAGATCTTTCAATCACAATGACAATCATTTCCCGCTATGCAGGGGAACAGTGTTAGCATCAGTAACGTGCTGGTTAAATAGTAAGCATTAAGAACTGTACCGACCAACAACTAAGCCCGTCATGCCAACGTCATCAGCTTGACCCTCCTTTGAAGGCCAGTGGGGTGATGAATGAAGCGACTTTGGCCATCCAAAGAGGCTGCATGCTAGGCAAAAGATGAAGGAGCTTTGGATTTAAATATGGCCCCAACTGCACTGATGACAGAAGAGAAAGTAACTCAAATGCACTACATGTGCTTAAGTTGCAGTGATCATTAGCAGAGAAGGCAACACAATCAGAAATAAACCTCTAGTTAAAAAAAAAAAAAAGACAACGCAGTAAGAGCAAGCAAAACCTGTTACATCATATAGTTGGCTAAAACGCTGTCTTAAAACAAGAGCATGCTTCCTAAACTTTCTCAAACACAGAACATGGCTCATCACTGAAGTCACCAACATTGCATCAAAACAACAAAAAATGCTGCATTTTATAAATTTTTCACCTTAGCAATTTTTCAGTCACCTACCTCTCCCGTGTCAATTAAGAATCAACCATTTAAAGAGTTTCAAGGTACTTACAGGTCTTTCCAAACACTAAGAAGTTAAGATATTTCTAAGACAGAATTCCTTGCCAGTTTTAAGGAAAGTATAAACTCATTTAACAACAGAAATATACGCATGTCTGTGTGTGCACACACACACACACACACATATACATATATACACATATGCATTATATAATGTCTTATCCCTCCATTTTCTCTTTTGACAGGTTACAGAGATGACTAAATCCAACCCACATGTGAGGTGTTACTGAAAACTACAACTTCTGCAAAGAAACGGGAGCTGACAGATGACTTTTTCGAGGGAAACATTCGAGGAGATGGCTCTAACCTGGGGCACAGTACATTCTCTCCATGGCAGTGATGTCACAGGAGTCCTCCACCTCACTCCACCTGCTAAAATACGTTAGCTGAATGTGTCCTAGAAACAAAACGACAGGAGAAATCAAAACATTTTTCTCTTCCATTTTCTGCAGAAGTGAACTGTAATTACTCCTTTTGTAGCTAAAAACAGTATCATTAAGAATAATGGCATCATTAAGTACTAGAAGCTATTACTGGGGGTGAATTTGCTGCACTGATAATGAAGCTCTAGACAGGAAATGAAGATACTAATTACAAGATAAAACGCCTACTCAGTTAATTGGAAGCAACAGCGAATAAAAAGAAATGCATTTGCAAAAGTTCCTGACCTCTATCATTCAATAAGATGTTGTTTGGGTTCAAATCGCGGCACACAATTCCCTCTCTATGTAAAGCATCAAGAGCTACCACCATTTCAGCTGCCCATCTTTGAATGCAGTCCTCGGGGATGTAAAACCTGGAGCTTAGTGCTAATTTTTTATCAAGGTCCTCAAAAATCTGATGTATTTCCTTGTCTTCTTCTAGGGCTACCCCACTCTCTCCCTTGGTCTCAGAGTCTCTCTGGAATACAGAAGTGGGCTCCTCCTTAGTCAAATCATCAGCCTGATCTGTAAACAGCAACACTTCTTCTGAATTATATTTATTAGCACCTGAGAGCGGGTTAGAAAGACAGAATACGCTTTCTTCTGTGTTGTCTGAAGTTAGTGCTGACCCAATCACTCCAAGTCCTTGAAACTTAGGATCTGGGCTGTGTAACAAAGACACGTCTCCTGAACAACTGTGATCCACAGCTGCTACAAAAAACATCCCAAGATCCTCCTGTGCGTAGTGTTTCTCTGTTACACTACGGGATTTGGGCCTTTGGGGATCACTCAGTTCCTCTGTGCCTTTTTCTCCGTGTGGCTGGCATTGTTCAGCCCTAAGTCTGAGGCATAAAACATCGGGGGCTTCCAATAGCTTACTTTCCATAAGGCCTATATTAGCCTGTGCAAAACTAGTAGGTCCCATTGCAGCAGCTTCTTTTGTTGGCTCCAGTTCGCCAGGAAGATTTACAAGAAGATCGGGCCTTCCCTCGTCAGTACCACTGACATAATCAAAAGCAGCATCTTTAAAAGAAATCACTGGAACGGAGTCATTTGAGCCCCGGCTGATGGTGTCGTGGGCTTTCAGCTCTGCCTTGCCCTCACCAGTATTCAAACTCCTGGAAGCACTCTCTCCATCAGGAAGAGTGAAGAATGGTTTCAAAGGTTCTGATTTTAGGCTATACAATTTTTCTCCAAAATCACCTCCCAGGGGTTCCCGAGTGCTATCCTCACTGTCTATCCTAAAGAATTCCATGGGGCTGCTTCTAGATCGACTGAGGGAATCGGATGTTCTTGGAGGGCTAACTGCTTCTGGGTTATCATCTTCAGGGAAGAACTTCAGCTGTGTGCTGCGGCTGGTGGGGTCAGCAGGAAGGGGTGCTGGGAAGCGCTGAATAGCTTTGACATCTTCTGTCTTCACACAGGGCTCCTCGTTTAAAGACCCCGGCTCAACCTTCTCTTGCCCGTATTCATTGCAGAGTGTCAGATAGCTAGTAGTGCATTCTTCTTCTGAACTGGAACCAGAGTCTGGCCACTCTGGAGAGCTGTCCTGGCCAGCATCCTCCTGGGTGCTATCTTCTTGAGAGCTGGGAGTAAGACGAGTCTTCAGAGGCAGGACTTGAAGCATGCTTCCACCATCACTCCCTCTGGATTCAAAACTACTGCTGTCCTGAGGGCTGGAAGCTGGCTGCTGCAGGTGAACTTGACTAAGGGTGGACTTTTTCCCTTCCTGGATGTCCAGGCTTTCTTCAGGACTCCTGTTCAGAAACTTGCCGATATAGGACCAGAGTTTGCCACCTGTGAACAAGCACAAAGAAGAAAAAAAATAACCAACTGAAGATCCCAAAGTTATTGTTACTTATTTAAGCCCTTAGAAAAGCTAGGAGTATTCTAATAATCAATCAGAAACAGGACAATGATACCCATTAATATCAAGCGTGCTGTAACAAAAGCATATTTAATAAAACTCCTTTTCTGTAATTGCTAACTAGTAAGTATGAGTTCAATCCTATCTCCTGATATTAATTATGTTTTAAATGACAACCTATTTCTTCATTTGAAGGGAAATTAGTTAGAACAAATGTTAACGTGAAATCTCACAGCAAAGATTCTGCTTTAAAGTTAAATATAATCTAGTGGTAGAAACATTTGATTATGTTCTGATCTGTTTACATAATAATTTTTACAAGCATGGCCCCAGACAAGTGAAAATACATAAGTAAGTGCTATTTACAATTATGTATTATACTGGGGAAAAATCAGCAATATTATTCAATTCTGAAAATGTCTAGTTGAGGATTGGAGGGGAGGTGTGGTAACTGGCATATAATTTTATGTGTTTACAAATGACATATTAATAATATTTTTTCCATTTTCTTTCCCACTTCATACACACACACTGTATAAAACCAAGTAAAGCCCATTAATGAGCAAACTACTGCAATATATATCAGAAACCTACAAAAACTAAAATCATAGAAATCAACCCACATAAATAATCCAGCATTTTACCAGCAATACTTGTTATGTAGTTATTTTGCCGTATTTGCCACATTTTTCTTTTGTTTTGATTTAAAATCTCAACCCCTTCTCATCCATTAAAATCTTTAAATAAATAAACTGTAAGTATCATAAACCTACCACAACTTCATGACTAGAAACAGTGTTAAGAGAAGAAAAGAATATGGTCCAGAAATCTTAAAAATAATAACTGAGGAAACATACTTTGTGAAGATATAATTGTAGCTTCCAAAAATGAGAAATTAAGAATAATGTGTTAAAAATAAATCCCTCTACTAATTTGGAGAAGGCCAAATTTTCAACACATTTTTTAATATCATTATTAAGCATCATACGCCAAGGGTACTAAATCTTAAGGGGATAGTTACTGACAGTCAATTATATGTGTAAAAAGTCAATGGAAGCATCCAAATATGTTTTTCTACTTCCCATTTCACCTCAGAGGAAAAACTAGAGAAATTCGCTAATTCCGTAAAGCTCCTGGTCTGTCTCTAGCACAGAGTAAGAGCCCAATAGAGGGCGCTGTCACGACATTAACCCTAGGATCCTCCTCCATCTTTCTCCCAGTGATCAAGTTAGCATCTTCTGATTTTGATAACAGGTAGTGCTACAGGACATCATGGTTTTTAACTCTCCCTCTCATTTTTTTCTTAACTAATGCTTTCTGAAGTCCTTTGGATTGTTGCCCCATATTCAAACTAAAGTTTAAGGATTAATATATGGCTTTGAGACTCACTCGCTCACAAAAAGAACTATGCACCAATTCCATCTTTTTTAGTTCTTTTGACAACAGTAGCCACATTGGTCTCTAATCATACCCCAAACGCTTACACTGTGGCACTAACAGCAATGCCTGAACCAGAAGCTAGGATTCTTGATTGCAATCCAAATAAAAACAGCACATGTCGTTTTCAATTTCTCCTACATTGTAACTACTTTAAGGACAGGACCAAGTCTTTTTCCTCTTTGTATATCCACTGCCTATATAGTATCTGTAGGAGCCCTGGTGGCACAGTGGTTTAGCACTTGGCTGCTAACTGAAAGGTCAGTGGTTCGAACCCACCAGCCGGTCTGCTGGAGAAAGATGTGGTGGTTTGTTTCTGTAAAGCTTACATAGCCTTGGAAACTCTATGAGGCAGTCCTCCTCTGTCCTATAGAGTCGCTATGAGTTGAAATCAACTCGATGGCAATGGTTTTGGTTTTATACAGTGCCCGGGCACTTGGCTGCTAACCAAAAAGTCAGCGGTTCAAACTCACTCAGGTGCTCCTCAGGACAACGAATTGGTGGTATGCTCCTATAAAAATTACAGCCTAAGAAATGCAATGGGGCAGTTCTACTCTGTCACGTGGGGTCACTATGAGTCAAAAACCAACTCGATGGCACCCAACAACAACAACGTGCAGCGTCCAGGACATGATATGAATTCAGTCCATGCTCGTTAAATCAGATGATAACCATCCGAATGAGACGCGTCATTCACTGCACAGGACATAGTAGCTGCAGCTAGAAAGTTACCGAGACCGGCAAGAAACAGTACCTAATAAAGTTCTAAGAAAAGTTTCATTCATTCTTAGGCCAATTCCATATAGGTGAGCTGTATAAATTCAATGTGCTTAAATTCTTTAGTTTTGCCTTCAAAATCACTTCCTCTTCTGAGTCACTCTGAGTCACTCTGGCACCAACTCTGGCTTTGGACCAAACTTAGGTTTCTTTTCTCTCCCTTGTTCTTCCTAAACTTCAACTAGTTTCCAAGTCCTAAAGGATCTACCTGTAACGAACGTTTCTCCCAGTCATCCTCCTCTTCTAATTCCTCTGGCCTCCTCTGTTTCCGGGGATCATGCGAGCGCTCCCAGCAGACCTCTACCTGAAGTCCTTCCTGCACCACGCTACCACACTACTTGCCCAACTACTCCTTCTTAGAACAGCTCTCACCATGTCATGTCTCCCGTCAAGAACCTACGGTAAATTCCCTCTGCCTACTGAATGGAGCACCAACTCCGCGCAGGCATTTGAGCCACTTGGTGATGCGGTCACAGCCCGTGATCTGGACCTCTCCCGCCATTCCCCACGTCATTCACCTGAATTGGATTTCCTCACATATAACCCAGACCAAGCTTTTCCTCATACTACAGCCTCCACTTGGAATCTTCTTTCCTACAAGTGTCCTCAGTATCTGCTTGTCACAATCAAACCCATCCTTGAAGATCCTTCAGGATTGGTTATCTTTTACCAGATGTTTTGTACCCCTCACTGGATACCATTCCTATTTTCTCTGAATCCTCCACATCAGTTGGTCCCTCTTATGATACACACAACAATCTACTGCATAGTAATATTATTTTTATGCTTTTATTATCTCCTTTAGCAGACTGCAGGGTCTTATTAACTGTAGGTAAAAGGCTCTGTCAAGCATATAAAATAATAGGTATTAAAGAAATATTTATTAAATTGAGTTATAAAACAATGACATCTTCATAAAAATTTTGCAAACCTTTCAGGAAAAGGTACTATTAATTTACTATTAATTAAGTACTATTAATGTCATGCTTTTTGGGTCATATTTTCTATTTCAAAACATAAAGGTTTATAATAAAAAATTTAAAAATATAGGAAAATAGCAAAAATTCAGAATATACAAATCACCCATAATGCCACCACCTAATGATAAACACTTTCAGGCTTTTTATTCACAATTAACATTATAGCATGGACATTTTCTAATTTGCAAGAGAATACGAACTTGAATGGCTATATAGCAGATCCATGTAATAGATATTATGATGTATTTAAATGTTCCTCTATTGTTGGACATTTCTTTCTAGTCTTTTACTATTAGAGTTAAAATAATAAATATCTTTGCATGCAAACATTTGATATTCCTGATTATTTCATCAGGACAGAATCCCAGAAATGAAAATACTGAACACACAGGAATACTTTTTAACACTTCTGATCCACGCTGCTAAATTGCTTTACAGAAAGACTGTACCAAAAGCCACTCCTGCAAGCCACGTGTAACAGTGCTGTCTTTACCACGCTTTGCCTGTACTGGATATTGTCAAGGTTATTCACTTGATCAACCAAAAATGTCAACTAAATTTAATTTCCATTCTTTTCATTATCAGATAAAAATTAAGTGAGACTCTTGGCACTTTCTTTACAGAGTTTGTTCCTAGCCTAAACATAAATATCCTACCGTGAATTACAAGAACTCTGCATTTTCAAGGGGAAAAGCCTGTCTTAGCTCTTTCCCATTCCTTGCTCAGTACCCAATTAAATCTAATGTTCAGTATGCAGCTACAGAAACAAAAGTTTGGTCTTATCACATATTTTTTCAAATTAAAAGTCTTGAAAACGTATATAACCTACAACACATTGTTTTATTCCCAATGGATTTTCTCACTCACAAAATCTGGACGAGTTTTTACTTCCTGCAGGGTTAAAATCAGGCTTAACAGACAAAACTTATACAAATGCCAACATTATTATTATAATCTTTAACAATAATATTTACTTGAAAAAACCTGTTGTTGCTAAATCTCAAGATATAAACAGAAAATACTTATTTATAATTTTTAATACTTTAAGAATGTAAATGATGCCTTTAAGCCATGTTGAATAATGTAAGAATACAAATATTGGACCATTTGAAGCTATGAAAATAGAAATTCATAAGGTTTAATAAAAACTCTCTCTCTGTTTCTCAGCAGATTTAATTTCTTGGTTTTCTACAAGATTACAAAGTCAGTTTGTTAATTTGCACGGTCAGAATTTTTGTTGTTCTTGTCAGCTGCCGTGGAGTCAGCCCCGAATCCCGGCAACCCCACTGACAAAGGAACAAGACGCTGCCCAGTCCTGCGTCACCCCTAAGATAGGATGCAGATCTGACTGTTGTGCTCCATAGGGTTTTCACTGGCTGGTTATCAGAAGGAGATCACCAGGTCTTTCTTCCTAGTCTGTCTTAGTCTGGAAGCTCTGCTGAAACCTGTTCAGCATCACAGCAACACACAAGCCTCACTGAAGGACATGTGGTGGCTGCAAATGATGTGCATTGGCTGAGAATTGAACCCAGGTCTCCTGCATGGAAGGCAAGAATTCTACCAGTGAGCCACCACTGCCCTCACTACTCAGAGTTAGGTCTTCAATTTAATGTGTATGGCATACTACTGCTGGAGCAATGATCAGAATCATCTTTTGACCCAGTAATTGCACTTCAAGAGATTTGTCCTACAAATAAGTCTCAAAAAGGCAAACAAAAAAAAGTAAAAAGATATATATGTACAAGTACTGGAAACAATATAAACATCAATTAGGCCAAGTAGTTAAATAAATTTTGATCAGTCTGTACAAATACTTTGTATATATTTTAAAAACCAACAGCAACATTTGCAAATACTTACATAGTGCTTACCATGTACCAGTCACTATTCTAGATGCTATATATATATATATATACATATATATATACTCCAACCCATTTAATCATGCACTCTGGCTCCAGAACCAATTTTCTTGATCACTACGCTCTACTGCTTCTCCTTACGCAGACTGACGTGTACCGAGAAGGAAAGGTATCCAAGGTACACTGTCAAGATGGGAAAAAATTAAGTTGCAGAACACCATATAAGACCCCTTTGTGTCTTTAAAAAACCAGACAGGTAAGGAGTGTACGTTTATATGAACAGGTAATTTTTGCAAGATAAACAACAAACTGTTTAAAGAGTGCTTATCTCTGGGGAGGACTGGGAATCACGTGAACGGGGGGAGAACTTTTCACCTTATACCCTCCTGTATAGTTTGAATTTATCTGTTTATCTATTAATTGTATCATTAAAAAAAAAAAAAACTAGCTAATAAAAAAGAATCATTTTACCCCTAGATAACTTGGAGATAAACTCTTCCCGTCCCTTTATTTGGTGTGTCCACACTCAGAGGCCTTCCCGAGCTCTTTCTTTCAAGCTGGTCTTTCATCTTTTCTGTGACTGACTCAGCAGTCAACAAGTACACACAGAATACCTCAGTGTGCCAAGCACTCTGCTAGATGATGGGATGTATGTGATAAATATGACATAATCCCTAATCCCAGGGATTTAAAGTTTTAATAAGACACATGGCCTTGACTGAATACATTTTGTTTTCCCTTTTCTTCCTCAAATCAATTTAAAGTACGTGGATTTAGTACTAGGAACAATAAACATTTTAAACCTCTTTCCTAAAACCCTGTCTGGTATATCCAGTTGCCTACTCAATACCACCTGGATATTTAATAAGCATCTAAATTCTCCCAAATGTACGGCTCCTCCCACAGCTTTCCCCATGTTAGTAAATGGAAACGCCATTCTCTCAGTTGCTTGAATCAAACACCTCAGAGTCATCCAAGGTAGAATCAGGTCAGTTCTATCTTCAAAATACACTCAGAACCTAATGACCATTTCTCACCAGTTCCACCACTAGGATCTTGTCCATCATCACCCTTCCCCTGGGTAGCTGCAACAAACTCCCAACAGTTCTCCCTGCTTTGACCTCTGCCCTAGTGTATTTATGGTCCACACAGCAGCCAGAATGATCCCTCTTTCCACTCTTCTGCTCAACACACCCCGATGACTGCCCATCTCATTGAGAATAAAAATCACGTTCTTGAAATGGCCCAGAAGCCCGCCCAGGATCTGCCCAGCTGCTTGCCCACTTCTCTCGCCCATTTCCTGTCACTGTCCCCACCCTGCTCCAGCCACACTGGCCTAGAGGTTACCTGAGAACCTTCTCTCCCTAACTTCAAATCCATCACAGCTTCCCTTAACTCTACTCTCAGAACACATCCACCAAAGCAGTCCGTGGGTGGTGCCAACCATTAATGCGCTCAGCTGCTAACTGAAAGACTGGAGGTTTGAGCCCATCTAGAGGCACCTTGGAAGAAAGGCTTCATGATCAATTTCTGAAAATTCTGCTATTGGAAACCCTACGGGGCACAGCTCTACTCTGACACACATGAGATCACCATGAGTTGGAATCAACTCGACAGCAACTGGTTTAGTGCCCCCAGAAAGCCATACCATCATCTTCTCTCACTAGGACATTAGCTTTTCTCACTGCTTCTATTCTTACAATCCACTCCCCACACAACAGCCCGTGTCATCTCTTTAAAATGTAAATCAGATCCTGTTACTGCCTAAGACGTTCAATGGTTTCCCAAAACACTTGAAAAAAGGCCAAATCCTTATCCTTCCATACAAGGCTCCCACCTGCTTCTCCAGTCACCTCATATACCACTGTTGTTCTCACCTACTACATCCCGACCAAATGGTCTCCTTCTTTGTTCACTCACTATCCAAGCTTGTTTTGCCTTAGATCTCTAGCACTGATCCCTCTACTCAGAATGTGCTTTTCCCCTTTATGTATAAAATGGTTGTCTTCTTTTTGTCATTCAAGACTGCTTACAGTCACCTCAGAAAGGGCTTCCCTGACTAACCATCTACAGCGGCTCCCCAGGCGCTCTCTATTAGAGTTCCCGGGGTGAAGTATAGCTCCTGTTCGTATCCAATATCCCCTTGCTTTTTTCTTTGTTTGCTTGTTTGAATCTTCACAACAAGAATACAGGCGTCAAACAGTCACGCTGCTTCTGCTTGTTCACCTAAAACAGGGCCTAGTACACACTTTGGGCTTGATAACTTTGTTGAATATTAGATCAGTCCAGAGTTCCTATCCACACCATAATTGAATACTTTTGTATTATAAAACCTTCAAACAGTAGACACCTAAATCAAATGGTCAAAAGAGATCTCCACCCACCTCAGATTTAAAGAATCCAGGACAAAGTCTATGGTCATGTGACATTTCCAAGTTAAATGTGGTCAAAAGTAAAGGAAAAGAGACTTGGTAAAGAGGATCTGAAACTGGACAACTGGAGAGCCGCGGGTGTCTGACCCTAAGACAGATTATATAAAACTACTACAGTATTAAAGCAAAATCTGTTGAAATACCAGCTTAGGGGGTGTAAGGAGGATGAGGAAATGGCAGGAGAAAAAGTGAAGTATGATTTGGAGAAGGAAGAGGAAGATGAAGCTGTAAGTAGCAGCGGTGAGCTAGGACTGAAAATTTACCACAGATAATCTCCGACGTGAATAATCCACATTGGGTAATAGAGTATTGACTATAATTACATTCATCCTACTGACCTTGTTCTAAATTATTATGGATTATTACTCCGCAAGTTATTTTGTTCCACACCAGAGGTGGCTGTATTTCGCTATCAGATGACATGACCTCTAATTCAATAATGTCTGTAATGCACTGGTATCCTCAGATAAAAGCTGTCCATAATGTCTGAACAAAGGTGAATTAGTTATCCAATTCACACACGCAATTAACTCTCTTAATACCTGAGAGACCACGGAGCCCCTTCTGAATTTCCTATTAAACACTGCATATGGAGGGCTTCCCTCCATCTGTAGTTATCTTGTGCTGTACTTCATAATAAACAATATTAATAGTTTATTGCCCCGTCCAAAATCTTGCATTAGTCATCATAAAGAGACCTCATTCCAAAAAGCAATCGCTCCTTTCCCTGGGAAAATGCATTAAATTCAAACGTTATGCCTATTAGTAAAGCACAACAGTTCTTTATTCTCAGTAATGTAGAATAATAATAATATCTTCAAGAAATACGAAAAATCATGAATATTTTTTACTATTTTAAGAATACCTCTTAAAAGCCAAAAGCCAAGATTTATTAAGTGAATTTGTATTTCTATGCTGCACTCAGTCATTCTAAATAAAAGACTACTTATTTAAAATTACCTGTTAAAAGGCAAAAACAAATCAAAACATAGTGGTTTTTTTTTTTTTTTTTTTTTGGCCATCTGTTCCCTCTACTAAGAGCTGAAATTTCATAAATAGTTTGAAGGCAGAGCACTGTGCTTCTGCTTTGTATCCATATGGAATGCCACTGGCTGTGTTAGTTAAAACCCAAATCAGAATAACTAGGTAATGTCAAATGTTAAGCAAAGACCCTTGCCTTCTAAAAAGGGAGATAATTAGTTAATTCTTCAGTGGATGCTTTTTATATTAGTCATCTAACATTAATGTATCTTTTTAGCAGAGACCAAGAGAACAAAATAAAATCCCTAAACTAAAACCTAGCTCCATTAGCACTTGTTCATGTTAAGGTTCTCATTCTATTACATGAATTCTAGAGAAAGGAAGTAGTTAAATATTTTAGGAAATGTTACTATAATTCAGACAAAATCTGCTGCTCATCTGGGTCTTCACTTCCCCTCACACCTCAGGGCAGGGAGGCAGAGCAGAGGACTAAGAAAACAGTATCTTACACATGTTGCCTACACTTTACTGGCTCAAGAAGCGACAGCAAGGAGGACATTATCACACAAACGGAAACCCTAAGGAGACGTTCTTCGCTGCATAAACAATTTTGGCTGCACACCGACCTTCCACACGTTGCAGCACAAGAAATACGGACTCGTCAGAGATGATGTACTTGTGCAGACAGACCATGTTGGGCACACAGCGGGGGATGATGGTCTTTCTGTTCCCGCGGTACTCACTGCTTCTCCTTAGACCCTGGCAGAGAACAAAAAGGTCAGTTGTACCCTCAGTTGCCTTTGGAGCCTGCTGTGCTCTGTGTTTATCAACCAAACTAATCTATCCGAGTTACTCTGGGCCTCAGAGAGGCCGCTCATCTGCTGCTCTGTGCCCCTCGGTCCCTGGAGGCTGTGCTGATGGCATCTGGCGTGAGTCCAGACAACGTAAGATGCCACAGAGCTGCCATTAAAATCAATTACGTGGGTCAGTGTTTCTCTTAGAGAAGCTCTCAAACTAAGTCATCAGGATGACACACAGTTATTTCTCTACGACCTTTTCTTGAGTTTCATTTTACTTACGTGAATCTTTAAAGCAGTGGACACTGTAAGAACAACTCAAATTCCTGAGACACAAAAGACATGCCTACATTAAACAGGCCATTTAAATTTGCTATCGCAAAAAAGTACAAAGATTATTCAGTTCTCTCCAAAGGAACAAAGTATGTGTCATTTCTGATATCAAACCTGGTTTAAAAGACCGGGGAAATGTGAGTGATGAGGTATATTTACAAAAACAACCGTGTTTCAGTAAGTACCAATCTCACCCACCACCATCTTGATAAGCCAAAGAAAAAGTATTACAAAAAGAAATAGAAAATTAACCACCACCTCTGGATGCCGTGGGAATGCTTAAATTAGGATATTTTTAGAATATGTACAGTCATACTCCATTTCAAATACAATTTTGAAATTAAAAAATTGAGGGTTTTTTCTCTCCTATTCATTTACTCATAAATTCAGTTATAAATAGAATCAAAATTGAATTTAGATCAAAAAGAGGGCCAAGGATGTAGATAACACCCTGCCAAATGCCTATAACAAAGACTTTAAAGCAAAATTTCAGGCTCTTAAGACATGCCATCATAATCAAAGATGAGACTGTGTGTGGTCTTCACAAATTATACAAAATGTATTTCAGATGTATTTAACTACACACTTAAACAGCATTAAATGATTCTTCAAGTTATCCAAATTATTACCTCCATCCTCTATAATATAAGACTCTTTAGATGTGTGTGATAAGAGTTATTTATCAACTGTGATGGGAGAACATATATATATATATATATACACACATACACAGATCACCACAAACATAAGACAGCATGCAAAACACGCAGAGTAAAAAATATTTTCCTTCAGAAGCATACTTTGAAATAAATGTTTAGTTCATTAAACATACAAATTCAACTTACTTTTAAAATGAATGTCTGCTCTGTCCTCATGTCCATTACAAGTAAAACCTACATAAAAGGCAAGAATAATACTTCACTCACAATACAATGAAACATTAACTCTTAACTTTTAAAACTAAACTTTAAGGTTTGAGGAGATGCTAGAATTGACCTGCCAATTTTTTTCCCTAAAGCTACCAAATCATAGATTTAAAATAGTCATATTCAAAATAGGTTTTATTACTGTTTCCTTTAAAAAAAAAAAAAACATATTTTAGAAATATTATTATATTTCCTAGATTTATTTTAAAATCTATTTCATAAAAGTAAAGGAAATTTTACTTTAAACAAAGAATTTTTCCTCATGGAACATATATGGTTAGCAGTGAGTGGTTAAAAAAAAAAATCTTTACAGGAATTGCTGAAGTCCCATTTGCTTCCCAAAAACCCCAGTAACTTCAGTGATCCCAGTAACTCAGGCTCTAGCCTAAGGCATCCTTTTGGTACTAACTCCTGGGACTCATCCTTGACTCCTGTCTTTCCATCAGCAAATCCTGCTGGCTCATCTTCAAAATGTATCCAGAATTGAAACTCGCCTCACCCCTTCCAAGGTTGACTCCACCTGGATGCATGCAAAGACCACCTCTTACCTGGATTAAAACAGGGGTCTCCCAACTGACATCCCTGCCTCCATCTTATGATTTATTCTCAAAACAGCAGACAAGATTTTCCTTTTAAAATGTGTTAGATCATATCACTCCTCCATCTCACTCAGAAAAAGCCTAAATTCATAAAATGGTCTCAAGACCCTTCATGATCTCACATATTGCCCCCTTGAGCTGCCCACTCCTCCCTTGCATCTTGATGGGTAGACGGAGTGAACAGAGGTAGGGAAGTATCCCACCATGTCAACTTTTTATTATTTTGGAGACACTGTAGCAGAGGTGGGAAAACTTCTTCTATAAAAGGCAGATAGGACATATTTTAGGCTTCGTAGGCCCACACAATCTCTGCTACAACTATTCAGCTCAGCTGTTGTGGCAGAAAAGCAGCCACAGCCTGAAACTGACCCTGGTAGGAGCATTTACACCACAGGAATAAGCAAATGCTACAAATTGGGGCTTTTTCCTTCCTTCCAGAGAAGTGGTTGTTCAACATTTACCAGCCCACCCCTGGGTAAGGAAAGGCAGGAGTCAAGGATGAAAAAAAGATGTCAAACTTGTGAAAATAAAAGAATGATAGTATCTCTAAGAGAAACAGAGGAATTAAGATGGGAACCAGTTTGAGGAGAAGGCAAATTCCATTTTAGACACGATGGATTTGAGGCAACAGTGGCAACTTCATTTTTGACCTCTCTTCTGAGTGCTTAACCTATACTATTTACGTTTCCATTTAATTTCAATTGAATGCTCCCACAGCTATCTCCGGAACTCATCCCTTCCTCCTTCCAAAGCCCTCCCTCCACCAAACAACAAAAAACCTGTTTCTCCTCCTGTGGTATCGAATAGCACCACCAACCATGTAAGCTCCCAAACCAAAGAGCCCCCTAAATCACTCTAGACCCTCCCCTTCCCCTGCCTACATAATCAGTCAATGACCAAGTCCAGTCAGTTCTGCCCACTAAGCATTTCTTTTACCCACCCCTGACTCTCTTTCACCAACCATGTATTAAGGGTTTACAATGTGCTGTGCTTTATCCACGTGTAATCAACGTTAATCCTTTCCAGAATCCAGTGAGGTAATTTTACCATTCCCGTTCTAAATATGAAAACATTCATAGCTCAAACATATTAAGTACTACTAGGGTATGAGTATAAGCACAGACTCCAGAGGACAAATTTCTTAACCTCTCTAAGCCTTTGTTTTCTTACCTGTAAAATGGGGATAATAATGGTACCTACCATTTGTGAAGATTTCCGTGAGATAATCTTGTAAAAGTGCTTAGTACAGCCACTTATTATCATTGCTATTACTATTATTTGGAAACCCTGGTGGCCTAGTGGTTAAGAGCTCAGCTGCTAACCAAAAGGCTAGTGGTTGGAATCTACCAGGCGCTCCTTGGAAACCCTACGAGGCAGGTCTACTCTGTCCTATAGGGTCGCTATGAGTGGGAATCAACTTGACGGGTTTTTTTTATTATTACTATTATTGCTTCTTCTCCCTGGAATGCTCCCCCAGCCACTTACCAAACACATACTTATCTTTCCAGATTCAGCCCAAACGTCACTTTCTCCCTCAGTAAAACTGACCACTTCCCTCCTTTGCTCTTCACTATACACAGCACCAGCTTCTATCACAGCATCTCTAACCCCTCAGGTGGTTGTATTTGATCACTTGTCTATCTCCCAACCAGACGCCAAGCTCTTTATGGTAGGCAGAAGAAAGGCCCTGGTGGCACAGTGGTTAAAGCGCTCAGCTGCTAACTGAAAGGTCAGCGGTTTGAACCCACCAGCCACTCGGCGGGAGAAAGATGTGGCAGTCTGCTTCTGTAAAGATTTACAGCCATAGAAACCCAGTGGGGCAGTTCTACTCAGTCCTACAGGGGCGTTATGACTAGGAATCCACTTGATGGCTTTGGTTTGGGTTTTGGTAGGCAGATAATGCCCTCCCCCAAAAACATCCATATCCTAACCCCTGGAATTTGTTACTGGCAAGAGGGACTTTGTAGATGAAATTAAGGCACCGATCTTAAACCAGGCAGATTATCCTGGAATAATGTGGGTGGCCTCAGTCTAATCACAATAACCCTAAAAAGCAGAGAATTTTCCTGCTAGAAAAAGTGGAAGCGCAGAAGTGACACAGCAGAAGGGAAACCCGAGAAATTGGAGCACCAGAGGGAGCGCCATGCTGGCTCTGAGATGCAGGGTCCACATGCGAGAGCAGACGGTGGCCTCTAGGAGCTCAGAGAAAGCAGGAGAATAATGTGGGTGGCTTCCAGGAGCAAAGACCGGCCTCTGCCTGACATCCACAAGGAAACAGAGACCTCAGAATTCAGCAAGAAACCTGAATGAGTGCAGAAGCAGATTCTTCCCCAAAGCTTAGCCCAGTGATGCTCATGTCAGACCTCTGACTTACAGAACTGTAAGGTAACACATTCATGTTGTTTTAAGATGTTAAGTTTTTGGTAATTTGTTATGGCAGCGATAGAAAATGAATACAAGGCAGAAATTGTATTTCCTCCAACACACAACACATTGCTGTCACAGTAAATTGAATAAACACAGGATAAATGAATTCAAGGATAAAAGTTTGGAAGGTAGTGGCAATACGGGGCGGAGCTTAGAAAATAAATCAGGACTAAAGATTTACATTTGCGCATTCTCCATAAAGACAACAGCTGAAGACGTGAGAATGTGCCTCACAGGAATTCTGATTTTTTCACACCAGGCACCACGCTAGGCTTTTAAGCATTAAACCATGGAACTCACTCAGCAATCCAACAAGCAGACATAGTTTCATGCCCACATGACAGATGAGGAAAAGAGCAGCGGACTTGCCCCCGGTTCACAAACCTAACGGGCAGACGTGGGATGTAGACCATGGTAGTCCTACTCCAACGCCCTTCTTCTTAACTGCTAAGCTATACTATTCATGTCTGGATTCCTTTAAAGGAATTATATTGTGGTTGGCTAAGACAACAACCAAAAGTATAGTCAGAAAAGCACAAAGAAAACCAGAAAAATAGTGATTCAATGTCAAGGAAAGAGAATGCCTAATATGAGAACAGTCTTCTGTGCCAAACGACAAAGAGAAGCCATGAAGAATGAGGCTGAGAAGCACTGCTGGCCGTGGCAGCCAGGAGTCATTGGAAACTTTCAGAACTGCATTCTGCAGTGGACTGGTGGGGAAAGCAGTCAGGGGCCCAGGAGATGAGAAAATGGAGGCGACATACGTAAATCTTTCAATGGAGAAGCACGTCAGAAGGAAAAACACCAGAATGAAAGTGAAATCATGAGGTTCAAACAAGTTTGGGTTTTAAGATTTTTTCCAGACAGAGAAGACCTATTCTCCCCATAAGAGTCCCTGGGTGGTGCAAACGGCTAAGCGCTTAGCTACTAACCAAAAGGCTGACGGTTCAAACCCACCCAGAGGTGCCTCGGAAGAAAGGCCACAGCTATGAAAATCCTCCGGAGCACAGCTCTCCTCTGCAGCACATGGGGTCCCCATGAGTTGGGATAGACTTGACAACAGCAGGCTTGTTTGGTTTTTTTGTTTGTTTATTTATTCTCCCATAATTGTCCTTTGAGCTATATTTACCACAAATCTTGAACCTGCATGGCATGGAAACACCTTTTTAAAACTTGAACCTTGAAAGTTAAATTAACATACATGAGTGCAAAAGGAGACATCATGGCCCTCCCTCTGCAGATCAACGAAGACGCTAGTGTCTCTTAAATCTAGTTTGCTTTTATAGTAAGTTGTGACTCCTTTAATCCACTCATCAGAATAGCAGTTCCCTTTGGAAGACATATCTACATAAAACATTTCACTGGGTGAAAGGTATAGAAACTGTACAATCAAAGAAAAGAAATTCTTTTTCCTACCAAAAGCAAAGATGTCACTTTGAGGACTGTCTTAGTCATCTAGTACTGCCATAACAGAAATACCACAAGTGGATGGCTTTAACAAAGAGAAATTTATACTCTTACAGTCCAGTAAGCTACAAATCCAAATTCAGGGCACCAGCTCCAGGGGAAGACCCTCTCTCAGCTCCGAAGGAAGGTCCTTGTCATCAATCTTCCCCTGGTCCAGGAGCTTCACTGAGCAGGAACCCCAGGTCCAAAGGACAGGCTCTGCTCCCGGCACTGCTTTCTTGGTGGTATAAGGTTCCTATGTGTCTCTGCTTGCTTCTCTCTTTTATATCTCAAAAGAGATTGGCTTAAGACACTATCTAATCTTGTAGATCTCATCATTATAACTGCCACTAATCCATCTTATTAGATCATAGTGATGGAATTTACAACACATAAGGAAATCACATCAGATTACACAGTCATACAATACTGGGAATCATGACCCAGCCAAATTGATACATTTTGGGGGGAATATAATTCAATCAAGCCATGACAAGGACTAAGGTATGCCTGACCCAAGCCACGGTATTTTCAGTTGCCTTGTATGCATGTGAAAGATGGACAATGAATAAGGAAGACCAAAGAAGAATTGATATCTCTGAGTTACGATGTTGGTGAAGAATACTGACTATACCATGGGCTGCCAGAAGAACAAACAAGTTTGTCTTGGAAGAAGCACAGCCAGAGTGCTCCTTAGAAGCCAGGATGGCAAGACTTCCACTTCACATATTTTGGACACTTTATCAGGAGGGACCAGTCCCTGGAGGACATCATGCTTGGTAAAGTAGAGGGTCAGCGAAAAAGACGAAGACCCTCAACCAGATGGGTTGACACAGCGGCTGCAACAATGGGCTCAAACATAGCAATTTTAAGGATGGCGCAGGACAGGGTAGCATTTCATTCTGTTGTACATAGGGTCTCTGTGAGTCAGAACCGACTCCACAGCACCTAACAATAACAACCAGAAGCCTCCTAATTGACCAAACAGAGTATACCTGCATAAATCAGGAGTGATAGCTCTTTGCTGGTCTCGCTTAGCCATGAAGCATGAAGCAGATCAGACAAAAAGGCCAAATTAAGATGGATAAACATGGCTGGGAAGTGCTGCTTTGTTTACATTTACTTTCTTCTCCTACCAAGTTTGTTTGCAACTAGACAACGTTCACAGTGAGGCAATAAACACAAGAACATATGTGATTTTTTTTAAATGTGCCCTTTGACTGTCAATTTCTCCCAAACAGGTGTTGGCTAAATGATTATAAATTGGCCTCTGGATACACCTCTTCAATTGAGCTGTACGGGGCTGGTGATAATATAATTAGACCTAAAAACATCAGGCTGGCGAATGCTTTCCATCTGTTTGGCAATAATGTTTAGTTAACAATGGTCTTTAAAAGAAGCACCTTCAACTTCAGTTCTTAAAGTTATTTATAGAGCCATTCTTAACACACCAGCACTTCTGCTAACAAGAGCTTTAGCCAATTGGAAATTATTAGCCATACGGCTGTACACAAAGAGAAACGGCTGCCTTTAACATCTGTATCTTTCCAAACGTACATGCTTCAACCTCATTTAAAGTCATTTCTTAACGAACAGAGCTGTGGAGCTGTATTAATATTATAGCTGCATAAAGATCATAAGGAGCCAAACATTTTTTTCATGCCGACAGTAGGCCAATCTGTAACGAAACTGTCAGCATAAAGGATAAAATAATAGCTTCTTTAACCCTCAGACAGAATTTGTTCATTTGTAGACTAGAACACATCAATTTAAAAACTGCTCATGGGTTTGCTCACCTTTCTAAAGACAAAAATCTAATTTGGTACTAATTTGACACAATTGTCTTTCCAATAAAAGGCTCCTAAAACCATCTTTTATTTCATGATAAAACAAGTGCTGTAAGAAAAATGGTCATGAAATCATTACCTCGGACAGCATACCTACAGAAAGAAAACCATTAATGTACTTCTCCCTTTCATTTTTCACACTTAGTTATCAGCACAGTATTAGCATATGGTGTAACGGAAGAGATTACTCATCTTTGCCCTATAGTAATATATAGAATGACTGCTTCTGACTGGAAAAAGAAGCAGACAACTTAGCCCTTCAGGATAGCTAGCTCCATCTGTTCTTCATTTCCACCAACACAAGGGGATTTGCCTGCTCTTTTTCCATAGCGATAGTAGGAAAAGCTCCAGCGGGTTATGGTCTGGGTCTTTTTGTTAACTCGAATAAGGAAGACCTAGCAACAACAATATTTAAGGATCCCTGGTGGCTCAGTGGTTAAGTGCTTGGCTGCTAACCGAAAGGTCAGTGGTTTGAACTCACTAGCTGCTCTGTGGGAGAAAAGACCTGGTGATCTGCTTCCGTAAAGATTTCAGCCTAGGAAACTCTATGGGGCAGTTCTACTCTGTTCTGTAGGGTGACTACGACTCTGAATCAACTCAGTGGCAAAGGGTTTGGTTTGGTTGGTTAATATTTAACTAAGCGCCACCATTGCAAAGACAGGGAAGAAAAATATATCAAAAGCATCAAATGATGAGTTTTTTAAAGCATATACCAAACCAAAAAACCAAACCCATTGCCATCGAGTTGATTCCGGCTCATAGCGACCCTGAAGAACAGAGCAGAACTGCCCCATAGGGTTTCCAAGGAGCGCCTGAGATAAACTTGGAGAAAAGAAGAGAGAAATGCTACTACCAAGACACTAGAATTGTGGTGAGGAAGCAGGAAGTTTCCTTCAGTGGGGACCAAGCGTCTCCACACTCTCAAATCTCTTCAGACACTTCACTTAAATGTTGACATTGGAAGTCTGTAAGTCTCTGAAACTCACTTCGATTCCAATTCTTTATAAAGAAAAATTAACGGGGTAATTTGAGGGAATATCTATCTTTCCTTTGGTGCTAGTTATTTCACAGGGCTCTAGAACAATAAATAAAAATTAAAATAATGTTTAAGAAATTCCTACAGGGATAGTCATATTGGACAAACAGCCTTTCCCTCATCATATTTGCTAGAAGTCATCTGAATGAGACTTCAGGTGTGCAAATCACACTAGTGAGAATTCACACGTGACTAAGCGTATCAGAGAAGAATGGGATCCACACAATAAAGAAGACGGAGAAAATATACAAGTCCTATCTGCAAATAGGCCAGTGTTTCACCAACACGGCTTCAGACAAGGAAGATTACACTTACTGTACACCCTTTTACATAGTCCACACCTGACGTATAAAACTCTTCTTGGCAACACTACAGGAGCTGGTAATGCTATCCGTCTGTAGAAATAAAATGGTTTTGAAGGACAAACGTAGAGCCCTAAACTTTCTGCTTTCCTCCTCTAATACCATATGATGATAATCAGATGCTATTCCCATTAACTGCAAAAAACCCATTTCTCATTTTGTATTCTTACAATATTCAAAATGTTTCTACTGTTAATTGCTGATGTCACATCTTATGCTCACAAGGTGTCTCTCACAAAAACCCAACTGCCAGAAAACAACGAGGAATACTAGGTGACCTTTGATACCAATGGTTCTTCCTACGGGGGCCTTCTCTTTCTTTGGCATCAGAAGGCTAGTAATGTTCCATATACCACTGTCCAGCAACTCCAAAAGCAAAAGGGATATTTTCAACTACTTCTCTCAAGGATCAGTTTCCAGTAGAGAAAAGAGTAAAAGACATTGAGCTGACAGCTTTCCATCCACCAGAAGCTGCAGCATCAAGAGCCTTCATGTGAAGGCTCTTCTCTCACCTCAGCCCGTGAAACCAACCTGTTCTTGGTGGTCCTACGCTCACAAAGGTGGTTTCGCTGACGAGGACTGAAGTAGGAAGGGTAATATTTGACACGGATACTTACAACTCTAGTGTGTACAAGATATTTTTGTCTGCTATTCTCAAGGATCCATTTTCAGTATAGAAAAGTGTAAAAGGTACCCCTATGATCTGGAAGGGACAAAAAAATTCTTTGGAACCTTATCAGTACTTTATTTGTGCTAGAAGAATTTCCAACATATCACATTATCATGAAGTAAGTGAACAAGCAATCCAAAAAGGGCATTGCTTCGTGAATCGATGGCCAAGTCAAAGCATCACCAACCAACTCAGAACAAAGTGAAACCTCCCTCTGAGGCAGGTTCAGTCCTTCCGACTTCTATCTAATCCAGAAATAGCTTAAAATTTAAGGTAGAAAACAACAGATCAACTCTACCGAGACCGTATGCAGGGTGTACTCAAAATCCACATTTCTTTTTAGTTAAAATCCAAAATACCATAATTCAAAGTATATCTGAAATGTTTACCCAAGCATCTGCCGCTCTTCAAAACAGTCCCTATTTCACTTACCCAGTTATCTTATCTGTTTTAATTACACGAAAATTGGGGCAGGGACAAGGGGAGAAAGAACCAGATTAGAAAGAGCAACTAACATATAGAACTAAACCGGTAAATAACTATAAGAAAATATAAAGATTTCTTTAAACGCCCAGACATTTGCAAAGGTTTTAGTATGCTAATATTTTAATTAAAAGATATTTCAGCAGTGAAAGCTCTTTCATATGCACTACTGATTCTGCATGAAACGTTAACTTCCCAACTTAACACCAGTCTAGCTCGTGGCAGCCGGAAGGGTTACCATCTGCTGCTACCCAAAGTCACTGTAGCCACCTTCAGAACATCCGCATCAAAGCCTCAAGATAAGAGACCGAGGAGATGCTGCCTAAGTCAGCATAAGGCGGATGAGGAAGCCAGAGGCAGGCAACAGACAAGCTACCAGAAAATACAGGACATCATGAACCATCAGTCACCGCAGAACAGGTACTCAAGGTCACAGAGGACTTCAGCGGCTGGATAAAGAGAAAACCCACCCCTGCCGTGGAGTCGAGTCAGACTCATAGCAACCCTACAGGACACAGTAGAGCTGCCTCATACGGTTTCCAAGGAGCACCTGGTGGATTCGAACTGCTGACCTTTTGGTTAACTGCCATAGCTCTTAACCACTACGCCACCATGGTTTCCAAATAAAGGCAAGAGAAACACTAACTCTGATGGAATTTACTTAAGTCACTCTGTGCTGATTTTTCTTCAAAAGGGAAAAAAAAAAAGATCTAGTCATCTTTAAAATCATTGATAATTTTATTCAAAATAAGCATGAGTAAAATGAAATATAGAAATTAAAGGTGTCAATCAATAATACCAGTAATAACAAAGGTATATGTGCTTTATATAGTCATAAAAATAAGGCACTTTGCTTTGGACCCTCGTACCTACAATCCGAACATTCCATGAGGAAAATGTACTTTGAGACAAGGTATTACAAAAACCACAAAAGTCCAATTAATTTCTGGCTATTCAAAAACGTCATTTATTTAAAATAAGGATTACCTTCACCACAATACCACATATAGGAACAAAATACTGTGGTATCTTAAAATATTAAAAAACAGAATCTTAAGAACCTGGCTTTATTCAATTATATTTTATCATACTGGCATATATTCTTCTTAAATTTATTATGATGAAATTTTTCTTGTGCTTCGTCTTGTCTTTCTGCCTTTTTTTTTTTTTTTTTTTTTTTTTTTTTTAGTATTTTAAATGTCATTAGAAGAAAATCAATATAGAAACTATTTTTTGGAAAGTAATACAAAAAGCACCTTGTAATTCTTGATTTTAAAATATCAACAGATACATTCATTTTGCATTACTTCTCATCCTAATCCAGATGTTTTTAACTCCTCAAACCTTCTATAGGGCATTAGTTTTAAATTACTTTAAAACTAGGACATTATTATTCACACTCCATAAGAATTGTCACAATAAAGCCCATTTGTCCTGTCCTCTGTTTAAACTAAATTAATACACGCATAACCTGTTGAATGCCAACTAGCTATGGTTTCTATGACCTAATGAAATACTGTATTATGTATATATGGCCCATGGGAAATCAGTTTATGTTTTGTATACTTATCTTCAATAATAATCATGATGATTTTTTTAAGGATCATAGTTCATCACTGTGATCATAGCTAAAAACTAGAGCAAACGCTACTAGAATAACTTTATCTCTCAAGATACGTTATGAATCATACGTTAATACCAGAAAAAGAAATAAGTACATTTTGGTGGTGCTAAAACAGACTTGCAAACACAAGTAATTCACTCAGACTTCAAAGGCAGTCCAAGGGGCACTGAAGTATGGTTGGCAAAGTTTGTTTTCTTTGACAGAGTAATATCAGGTAGAGAAAAGATGAAAAGAACTAAAAAAAAAAAAAAAAAGCTTCTCCACTTCCCATTGAAAAGTTACTGGGCCAAACCCCTGGATTATATGCATCTTTAAGCAAAGAGCTGCTCCTGTCCTAGAGCAATGCAAAATGCATGCTATCCTCCAGAAAATAATCCAGGTTGTAATTATTTCAACCACAAACATGAATTCTAAAATCTCTTATGTTCACATCAGCCAAATGTCAGTGGGTGTGAGCCTTTCCTCGATGATGCTTCTCACGAGGATGTGAGGTTAATGATTTGGGGAACAATAAACCTATCAAAGAAACGCCTTTCATATGTATGAAAAAAACAGTTTTACTTTGTATAATTTTTCAAATCCTAGAGCTATATATTTATGGCTTCATAAAACCTGTTTCCAAAGGACATGGTGTGTCTTTGCAAAGAAACTGGATATAAATATAGCAGAAGGCAGAATATAAAAGAGAAATTGGGTTTAAAACAGAATCGCTAAAGAGCGAGGAAAAACAACCACTTTTCTCCCATCCAAATGCTCTAAAAGCTAACTCTTTACACCTTTGTCATTCTCATTTTGATTGTGTGCTTTCTGTTTTTGTGACGTAACTTGCCCAAGGCCACAAAGAGATTATGCTAAAGAGAGGTTGAAACTCTGAAATTCTGAGTTTATAGGCCCAAATTCAGCTCAGGCCATTCAATTCCGTCATGACTCCATTTAGTCATTTCTCCGGTTTAAATTCTGAAGTCCATCTGGGGTGATGATGACACCTGCTGAATCTACATGAAAATGAATCCAGGTCACAGAGCAGAGTCTATCGTCTTTAGCTACAGAGGCTTAGTTGCATTTGCTAGAAAAACCTGATACTCCAACGTTGATGTGAACTATTCCACTGTCCATTCGTACCCTGGTTTAATATTTTCATTCTGCTACCTAGGTGTGCTCTATACCAAAAAAAAAAAAAACCCAAACCCATTGCTGTCAAGTCAATTCCGACTCATAGCCACCCTATAGGACAGAGTAGAACTGCCCCATAGAGTTTCCAAGGAGCGCCTGGTGGATTCAAACTGCCGATCTTTTGGTTAGCAGCCGTAGGTAGCACTTAACCACTGCGCCACCAGGATTGCTCAAATCAGTTTACAGGTCCTGAATAGTATGAAATAAGCTCCTAAAAAGTAGCAACTATGTCCACATAGTTCTCTTTTATATGATGATCAGAATGGACACAATATGTAGTCAGTTAATAACTGTCTCCTGATGATAATTGATGTAGAGGCTACATCCTCAAGTCCATAGATACACAGCCAAGTAAGCCACCAAAATCAAAGGTAGCCTGACTCCAATTCAGAAGAAAATGCCTCCAGGGCAAGGAAGCTTTAAATGCTTTTATTTTAAAATGTTTTTTTAATAAGTTTTCGACTTACGCACCAGATGGAGAACTTCTGGTATTAATTAAATTCTATTATTTTAATATGACCTCAGAAATGTATTCGGTGTAAGAACACAATGTGTTCACGTTCTGAAAAATTCCAAAATATTTTAAAGCACATATGGAAACACAGAGACACAACACTCACTCTCAAATCAGCAATTTCACTGATGGCAACACAGGGCCCTGCCAACAATCCACAGGTGTGCTCTGTGCGAGAGGGTGAAAACGGGAGGAGAAACGTTTCAACGGTTTTGTGCTCGTAATACCGTCTGCTTTGATTCTGCAGGTGCAGTATATTTTGAAGTTCAGGGTCACGCATATATTGTCTCTTTCTGTTCTCTTTAAAATTATTCAACAAGTATTTATTGAATTCTGTGTCGACAGCTTTGTATTCAGTCAGGCATTAACAGAGAAAATAAAGAAGATAGAGTTCCTGCCCTCCAGGGCAGGTTAACAATATATTTAAGGAGATAAAAATTGTACAACTGAAATCATAAGCAATGGAATGTAAACTTAATCCAGAGAAAGGAAACGTGAGTATGAAAGTTATAAGGAGGTAAGCTTTCAGGCAAATCTCAAAAAATGGACTAAATACAGGCAGGCAGCAAGGAAAAAAGAAGAAATTAAGAGTTGAAGAAGCTAGAGAAAAAGTGTGTTCTCTCATTCTCTCACTCCCCCGGCCCCCCCAAAAAACCCCCACTGCCATCAAGTCAATTCTGACTCATAGCAAACCCATGTGTTACAGAGTAGAACTGCTCCATAGGGTTCTCAGCACGCCTCAAAAAAACCAAACCCGTTGCTTTTGAGTCGGTTCCAACTCATAGCGACCCTATAGGACAGAGCAGACCTGCCCTCTAGGGCTTCCGAGGCTGTATATCTTTATGGAAGCAGACTGCCACATCTTTTGGTTAGCAGACCGGCAACTGAGTGCTTAACCACTTCGCCACCAGGGTTTTTAGCCCCTCCTCTCTCCCCAAGACTCCTGCATATCGTAAATTCTGTTCCTTTAGCCTGGAACCCTCTTGTACCAGCTGAGGCCTACTCACCCTACAGGTCTCTGCTTGGCATGCTAGCTCTTCTAAGAGGGCTCTATGAGCCCCGAGCTAAATGCCCCTCCTACAAGCTCCCACAGTACTTCCTTCCCCCCAAAACAGTTTTCACGCTGTGGTGTGATGCAGTATATCTATCTACACTTCCCACTGGATTATAAACCGAGAGAGAGTAGAGATCAGGTGTGTTTTATGCACCATGACATCTCCACTGGCTAGTTCCACATTGGACACACACAGCAGGAGCTCAATAAATACTTAGTGAATGAACGAGTGACTGAGTGAGTAGTGAGAAAACAGAAATAGAAAAGACATGCAGAGAAGTGAGGGAGCAGGTCGATCAGAGTAAATGGTCCCTACCTTTTGTAGAATAATCTGAGTGGGGAGGTGCCTCACTCATTCATTCATTTTTTAATACATATATATTGAGTATCTGCTATTTGCGAGGCACTGTGCTAAATGCTGAAAATACAAAATTAAGTAAGATACAGTCACTAAGCCGGTGTTTGACATTTACAGAGAATTATTCTCCAAAGACACATATCTTGAGGACAGAATTTAATTTAGACTATCTTATCTATGTTGTAGATGTCTACGAATATTGTGTAAAAATAAATAAGAAGGTTAATTTTTTAAAAAGTGGAAAAAAAGTACATTGTCATTTGTAGTATCTGAAGACCTGTAGGAGGAGGCACAGAAGTAACATCAAGAGCTACGGTATAGTCTGAATGGATGCTATGGCAGAGAAGTTCAAGGTATTATAAGAACACGAGCAAAAGATATTCAAATCCACAGTAGAAGCAAGCAAAGGAGGCTTCCCAGAGAAGACAACAACTCAGAAGAAGAAGAAATAGGATGAGGGAGAAAAGGAAAAGGCAGCACAGCAGACAGTAGGCTGAGCATGTGTGAAACTCAACGCATCTGTTTACCTACAAGTTCAGTGGGGCTGTAGCCCAGAGAGTGTGTTGTGGGGTCTGATGGAAGAGGGGCAGAACCAGGTGGAGAATCAACAGAGAAAGCAGGGGCTAGATCACAAAGGTCTCTGCAGGCTTCGCTAAGAAGTTTGAACTTTATCCTAAGAACTACATGAAAGTATTAAAGGTATTAAGTAAATGAGTCATTAGTTTTAGAAAAATTGCTTCCTAAAACATTTGTTTTATAAACAATTCTGGCAGCAGTGTGGAGGATGAACTGAAAGAAAATCAGAGTAAGGGCAAATAAAAATGCATTTTTAAAGGAGGGATAAAGAGAACGGTATATAAACTTTAAACTTACAAACCAACAATTCAGGCTACCTGAATTCTAACTTGAAACATGGATGCAGGAATGATGAGTTAGATGTAACTAGCAGTACCCAGAGGATACTGCTTAACAGATCAATGTCAATCTTAAATAATTATTGTACTTCTATCTCACCTACGTGACTCTTTGCTCTAATTTGTCTTAAAAAAAACTAACAATTTGAAAAAGATTAATAAGGCATGTTGATCCACAAAGCTGGGATAATGTGATAAATTTAACAGTCTCTTAGATATGGGTCATTCTCCCTGCTACAAAAAAAAAAAAAAAACCATTGCCATTGAGTCGACTCCAACTCATAACGGCCCTATAGGACAGAGTAGAACTGCCCCAGAGGGTTTTCAAGGAGCTCCTGGTGGAGTCCAACTGCCAACCTTTTGGTTAGCAGCCACAGCGCTTAACCACTACTCCACCAGGGATTCTGTCTCCCCTCTACAAGCCCCACTAAATAACAGTACAGAAAATTTAAAAGATAATACAACCATGACTGCAGAGAAAAGAAAGGATATGAGAAAAGTTGGCAAAATTTTAGAAGACATAAGACAGATGCTGAGCATCTATAGGCAGAAAAGAACATCAAAAAGCAAGTCAACTCTTGCTGCAGAACCCCAGGAATTAGAGTGAAAACAGGTAAACTGGAAAACAGTCTACACAGTCTAGGCCACTGCACAACCAGCCAGGCAGTGCCCTCCTCCTCTCAGGCAGAAGACCAGAGATTCATTCTCTAAAGATATGGAACCAGGTGGATATGACAAACGGAAAGTGGGACTAAGGAATAGTACTGAAAACAGGCATTATGTAAAAATCCACACACTGAATGGTGAGGACCTGTCTTCCTTCAACCACTGGGCTCCTAGAATGCTACTGACTTATACTAGGTCGTTAGATAGTAGGTTGTTAAGGTTTCCTTCTAAGGAACCAGAAAATAAGACATACAGATAATGCTACTTACTTGGACTCCCAACAAAACATTTGGATTCTCATCCAAATTGAAAAAGGTCACCAAATGCTCAGCTTAACAATTGGGGAAAAATAAATCCAACACCAAAGCATAACCTTATGAAATTTTAAAACACTACGGATAGAAACCCTGGTGGCACAGTGGTTAAAAGCTATGGCTGCTAACCAAAAGGTCAGTAGTTTGAATCTACCAGGTGCTCCTTGGAAACTCTATGGGGCAGTTCTACTCTGTGCTATAGGGTCGCTATGAGTCGGAATTGACAAAGTGTACCGGTAAGGACAGAGAAAAGACCCTACCGGCTTCCAGAGAGAAAATGAGAAGGGGAAAACAGGTCACATACAAATGATCAGAAAGTGGAATGGAAGCTCACCAGAATCACTAGAAACTAGATGGTAGTAGAGAATGTCTTTAAAATTCTGAGAAAAAAATACATTTCTAACCTTGTATTCTATACCCAGCCAAACTAGTCCAAGGGAAATGACAGATGTTTTCAGATATATGAAATCCACCTCCAAGTACCTTCTGGAGAACATGCTCTACCAAACCTAGGGACTAACCCAGTGAAGAAGACAGAAGTTCCGTAGACAGGGATGCAACACAGAAGACTGGTGAGGAGAATTCTCAGAACAGTAAGAAGGGGACTGTAGACAGGAGAGCCATGACGCAGGTCAAGAGGAAAGACAATCCAGACTTGAACAGTGAAGAAATCCAAGAGAGATGGCTCGGATCTGATGGATGACCTGAGGTGTCTGACAGTATTGAGGGATGTTTTAAAGTTCAGTCAGAGGGCTTGGGATAAATTAGTGATAAGTACATAAAAAATTAAAACAAATAGAAAAAAATGAGGCAGTTTATTAACCTGAAGAAAAACCAAAACGTTGTACAAGGAATGTCCAAAGACATTTCAACAGACTATAATACTTAGGCCAATTTCCAGCAAGATAAAATTCAGAAACAATAAATATAAAAATGGCCAATTTCCAGCAAGATAAGATTCAGAAACAATAAAAATAATATCAATCAGAAAGACAATCTAACTATCTTGAAACAACTAAAAGATAGTCATTGGAGAAAGGCAATAATTAGACATGAAAGGCAGTGTCTGGCTCAGGAGAGAAAGACTTTCAGCTGCGTGATATGAACGACTGGCTTTGAGACACTGAGTAGCTCTGTCTTTGTTCAAGCTTCTCAAGCCTTCCCTCCTCCTTTAGAATGTAAGCACTTGCATACACCTCTCCTGCTAGACCACATGGAAGAACCATGTCTTTATAGCATGATATTCCCAGGACCGAACTCAGTGTCAGCCACATGGTAGCATTCAAAACATGTTTGTAAATAAATAGAAGGGCCTGAAGCTGAACAGCCACTCAATGGGACCATGTAGGTGGGCCACCAGATCTATAATGCACTGGATCAGATGACCTTTAAGTATTTTATATGAGATCATGTAATCCAAGCCATGTTAGGTGAAATTAAATTAGTCCCTTTACTTCTAAATTACTCAGGCTGTCCATTGTAAAACTGTCAATACCAACCTATCACTAAAAACATGTTAGGGAATTATATTTTAAATACTGAAAGACCGTAAGTCCTCTAGAATAAGAATACCCTATAAATCCAATATATTAACATCAATATTATATATAAAGGGTTTTGCAAGTGTGAAATGTACTATGTTCTTGTTAGCTGCCAATTCATGGCGACCCCATGCACAACGGAAGGAAACACTGCCTGGTCCTGCACCACCCCATGATTACTTGTGGATCAGACCATTGTGATCCATAGGGTTTTCACTGGCTGATTTTCACCAGGCCTTTCTTCCTAGTCTGTCTTAGTCTGGAAGCTCTGCCAAAAACTGTTCAGTATCACAGAAACAAGCAAGCCACCCCTGACAGGTAAGTAGCAGCTACACGTGAGGTTCACGGGCCAGGAATCAAACTTGCATGGAAGATGACAATTCTACCACTGAACCACCGAATGCACTATACAGACTCTTTGTAATAATGAAGGTGTGTATTTAACCAATAGGAAGAGAATAAGGTGTCAGAGCACTGAGTATTACGAAATATAACTAAAAATCATAGGTGTGTTTCATACGTGTAGTTGGCCCTTATTTTCAAAAATAAGTATATTAGATATAGCTCCTTAAAGGTGGCATTATTAATTATAATCAAAGCCTATTCTTATCCTGTATATATAACCTATAAGTGAACTACATTCTCTTCAGCAATAGTCATAAATTAGTTTGTGGTTATTAACATTATTTGCACGATCTGGCACTAGCTGTAACTATTTCTTAGCCTCTTGGTTACTCCTAAAGCTTTCATTAGAGAACCCTCCCCACCCCCACCACAGCATTCCAAACTGTTGGACTCATCTGCCCCACATCCACAGTCACTGATGTTTCGTGGGGCTCTTAAAAGTGTGACTTCTGTCCATCCAATTCGTTGTTCTCCCACCTAATACATAACAAATGTCTTCAGCATAACATGTCCTCAGTGTCTCGTGATGGCTGTGCACTAATGAATCAACAGTGTATAAAAACAGAAGCACATTCTGACACCAGCTTTCTTTCTGCCATCCTCAAACAGAAATGCAGAAACTTAATGGATTAAGGCAAGGCATGCAGCACAATTCTACTGAGGGCATGGATCCAAAAAGGAGTATCAATTTGATACTATTACTCATACCACAAGCAGCCTGAGACTGGTAAAATGTTCACACTGCCCAAAGTCATCCAGGCACTATTAAAAATGAGGCGCATCCATGTGTCAAATGCCAATGAATTTTCAGAATAACTGGGCCCATTCAAGTCTCTTATAAAAGGTAGCAATTAAATAAAAACTTGTTTAGTAGCAGATTAGGAAAAACTATTTTCTATTCAACGTTTGCAGGCTTAGGCTGCTAGACGGGACAGTTCCCAAGTGTGTGTGTAATTCTCCCGTTTTACTCTAACCGTGCGAAATGAGCATCATGACTAGTCAGGAATGCAAACGCCGAAAAGTTCACGAACCCCCACTGGACTGCATACGTGCAAAGGACACACAAAGTTCTCCTTCTGGTTAGAAAGCAGCTCATTAAACAACACTAAAGCCAAAAATCATTTAAAAAATTAGAAAATAACAGAAAAAATTAACATTATACATGAAATCAAAAGGCAAATTGATGCGTGAGGGGCCTGCCCTTCATCAGATATTACAATGCAACAAATCAATTCAACATATATTCAGTGAGTACCTGTTATATGCAGATACTGTACTAACTATGGAAGGAAAAAATGAGCAAACCAGATATGGCCTCTGCCCCCCAGAAGCTCCAAGTTTAGCATGAGAGAGGGACACTTAAAACACTGTAATATGTGCTAAGAGAGGGGAAGTACCAGTGCAACCAGAACAAAGAATAAGAGTGAATAATTCAAAAGTAAGAGCATCAGGAAAAAACCCTGGAAGAATGTGATATTTAGGCTGGTATCTGAATAACGTATACAGACGCTTCAGTGATTTAAAACAGCATGACAATAGCACAGGAATAAGTAATGTTCAGAACAGAAAGTCCAGAGAAAGACCAATAAAAAATACATGTAAGAATTTAGTGTGTGTTAAGGTGGCATCTCGAATAGGTAGAAAATGGACAGTGCATTCTTTACTGCCGCAGATGACTAATACAATGGAAAAAATGAAGTTAGATGCCTACCGCACGTATGCCAAAAATAATTACAAATAAAGAGTTAAATATAAAACAATAGAATCATGTTTTAGCAACAGCTTTCTCATCACGGCGCCTTTCTGGCAGGAGAATTTTCCCCAAAACGGCACCTTCCCGATCACGGCTGACGTTATAGAAGCACAGAGGACTCTTAAAATCTTGGGGTAGAGAAGAATTTTAAACAGGATACCAAATTATGAAAGAAAAGACTGATCAACTCACATACATATGTTTTTCCCATTCTTGTAAGTTAAACAAAAACATCTCCACCAAAACTAAAATGAAATATTTACAATGTTTACTATTGATATTTTGTTTATATCCTTAATAAATAAATAATTCATAAGAGAAGAAACCCAAATAACCAACGTGAAAAATACTCAATCTCAGTGGTACTCAAATAAATGCAAACTAAAACAACGGGTCACTGGTTTTCATCTGCCAAATTAGGAAAGATAATGTTAAGTATTGCTGAGAGTTCCAGGAAATAGACATTTTCAAACTATCAACTGCCTTGTGACAGGAGCTGTCCCCAGGCTTGGTAGCCACAGAATGGTAACTACAGAATGAGAACTAAAAGGAAGTCTGGGCCCTCTGAGGACGCAGCACCCCAGAGAAGAAGCAGGGATGCGGGTGGGGTGGGAAGAGGTTCCAGGACAGAGAAAGTGTGAAGAACTGGAAACGTGGCAGACAGGAGCTTCTAGTAGGTGAGATACCTTCTTAAATACCTGTGAGGTTGTGCAGACTCTCAGAAACTCTTCTTGGGAAGAGAAGGGGGAAAATAAGATCCTAGCATTATGCAGGAGGCCCTCGGTGGTGCAAACAGTTAATGCACTCAGCTGCTAACCAAAAGATTGGAGGTTCTAGCCCACCAAGAGGCATGGTGGAAAAAAAGAGGCCTGGGCATCTATTTCCAAAAAATCAGCCATTAAACCCCATGGAGTACAGTTCTACTCTGACACACAGGAAGGTGCTGTGAGTCGGAGTCAACTTAATGGCACCTGGTACCTGGGGGACTGTTATGCAGGTAAGAATGACCGAGTCAATATAATTATGTGCTAATGTCATTATAAGGCATCCTGGTGGCACAGTGGTTAAATGCTCAGCTGCTAACCGAAAGGTCGGTGATTCGAATCTGCCAGCTGCTCCACAGGAGAAAGATGTGGAGTCTGCTTCTATAAAGATTATAGTCTTGGAAACCCTATGGGGCAGTTCTACTCTGTCCTATATGGTTGCCATGAGTCAGAATCGACTCAACGGCAGTGGGTGTGGTTCTAATGTCATTATACACACAGGCTAATGGGGCCTAGGTTGAGTATGGGCACAGGAAAAAGACAAGAGGCAGATATATATAAACGTTAAAAATGATTCTCAGCGAGTGGCAGAGTTATGCGTGAACAGTATTTTTTTTCATATTCACATATTTATTCTTTGATTTTTCTACCATGAATAATGTTAGCAACGAGAAATTTCCATTAAAGGAACATAAGAAAAAATAACTTCCACACACTGGAGACTAAGGTTTAAATATCCTTATATATATATATATATATATATATATATATATATAAAGAGTTCTTTAAAAAAGTAAGAAAACATAAGCCTCTAGTAGAAAAATATGCGAAAGGGAATGAAACAGGCATTTCGTAAAAGTAGAAACACAAATGTTTAAAAATTTCACCCTCGTTAGCAAATAAAATTGCATATTAAAGCAATGAAATCCAAATTTTCATTTAGCAAAATGCCATTTGTCGGTAAGGTTGTGAGGAAAGAAGTCTTTTCATAAACCACTGGTAGGAACACAGTATTTCTGGAGAAGTTAAAACTCTTTGACCCACGATTTCCAACTCTGAAAAAATATCCTAAGGAAATCATAATAGGAGATGATTTATCTCTAAGAATATTCATCACAAGGAGATAAAAATACAAAACAACCCGAAGAGCCAAACAATAGAAAGTTGAGTTATAAATCACAGTATATAGGAGGACAGTATGAGACCATTAAACAGAATGATTTAGGTGAGGGTTTCCCAGCTGGTTCCCATAGACATTCTGAGGTTCATACACTAAAGATGGCAATGGTGTGTGTATTTCAACTTCTAATTTTTTAATCAATAAATGTAATAATTACTTAAGTATTTTTGCCTTTAAAGTGGCACAATTTGAAAGTATCAAAGTGTTTGTAAAACAAGCAATGCGTGGTGGTTAGTAAGGACCTAATAAGCATCTGACTCGGCCATTCAGTTAGCTAATCGTTCAGCTAATCCCCATCAGCCACTGCAGGAGTTTAGATGACTGTAGTTTTAAAAATGTTATTATTAGCACAATTGGAAAAGCGTAGTCAATGTCACTGAACTGTGTATGTAGAAATTTTTGAAACGGTGTATCTTTGGCTATGTGTATTTTCACCAAAAAAAAGGTTGAGAAGTTGGAAGGTTAATATGTTGTGGGGTTGTTAACCAATGTCATAAAACAACATGTGTACTACTGTTTCATGAGAAACTATTTGTTCTGTAAGCCTTCACCTGAAGTACAATAAAACACAAAAAAAAGAAAAAAAAAATTTTTTTTTAAATGTTATTATTCATATATTAGTTTACATCAATAAAGGCTCACTCGTTTAAAAAAGGAAGCTTAAGAAATAATGATATTAAAATACATGAGTACAGTCAGCCCTCACTATCCGCAGGTTCCGCATCCAACCAAGGATTAAAAGTATTCAGAAAGAGAAAGTTCAAAAAAGCCAAACTTGAATTGGCTGTGCGCTGAGCGTTCCACGGAGTGCACATGAACGGAGTGATGGGTAGCATCCCCTGCTGTAGCCTCCTGCCATTTCACAGTCCTCAGTCTCTCTCCAGCACTTGTGGTTCGAGCGTTGTTCGCCTCGTGTCTTGTCATTTATTCCCTAAACAACGCAGAGCTGTACAACAGCTATTTACACAGCATTTACATTGTATTAGGTATGATAAGTAATCTAGAGATGATTTAAAGTATACGGGAGGATGTGCGTAGGGTTATATGCAAATAGTACACCGTTTTATACAAGGGACTTGAGCATCCTCAGATTTTGGTATACGCATGGGGGTCCTGGAACCAATCCCCCACAGATACTGAGGGATGGCTGTAATGATAAGAGTTCGGGTTTTGGAAGCAGACAGACCCCGGCTCAAACCCTGGCTCTGGCACTTAGTGGCCGGGTGTACTAGACAAGATAGTTAGCCTCTCTGAATTCAGGCTCCTTATCTGCAAGAAGTTTGAGAGCATTAAATAATTATGCAAAGAGCTCAGAATAGTATATAGCACACAGGTAGTATGTAATCCTAAGGGTTTGGCTTTTAACAAACCAAAAGCAATCTAGAAAGTAAAAATGGTCTCACCCACATTTGTGACAGTGAACTGGCTAACAGGGTATGCGCTTCTCCTATATCTCTTCTGATTTCATCATCAACTACTGTTAGGACAATCTTGGATGACAGCACATACTTTCACCGAACGTGGTAGTTACTATATAAATTTTTTAATGTATTTTTAAGTAAACATAGATTCACAGTATCAACACGATTACTAGTATGCTGCATACTAAACCAATATGATGAATTACTTCATTTTAAATATATGTACATCTATAGTATTGGCTGAATTTACTACAATAAACTGAAACCATGTATTTGTACTTGCAGGGTCTAAATTATTAGCGAATTTTTGCTGTAAACTACTATCTTTATAATAACACATATTTAAACTATATATTAATAACATAGTTGTAGAATATATTGTTTTCTTATATGTGACAAACTACTATAACTTTACTGTAATATTCACAGTGGTGGTTTCTTGAAAGTAGCAACAAAACAATATTAAATTTACCAGAAAATCTGTGACCATGTTGGATTAGTTGACTTTTGTTGTTAATAACAGGCAATCAATAAATTATAGCAAAAATTATTATCCTTACATGCTTTATATATTTTTTATATTCTTTTATATATCTATACTTTTATATTTTTAAGGAGCCCTGGTGGTGCAGTGGTTAAAGCTTTCAGCTACTAACTGAAAGGTCGGCAGTTCAAACCCACCATCCCCTCCGCAGGAGAAAGACATGGCAGTCTGCTTCCATAAAGATTACAGCCCTGGGAATCCTACAGGGCAGTTCGACTCTGTCCTACAGGGTCGCTATGAGTCGGAATTTGACTGGACGGTAATGAGTTTGGTTTGGTTTGGGGATATATTTTTTTATGACCTTTATATTCTTTTACATATCTTTGTCTTAAATTACTTCAATTCTTTGACAGAATGAACTCTGGAATAGATACAGATAGATAAAATAGAATGTTAAGATACACAAGATAACACAAATAAGATAGACCAATAAATAAACACATTATAATTTTTTAAAACTTTTTATTTTAAAAGAATTACAGATTCACTGTAAGTTCCAAAACTAGTACAGAGAGATTCTATGTGTCCTTCACCTGTTCCCCCAATGGTTACACACAGTGTAACTATAGTACAAATCAAAACCAGCTATTGACAGTGGTACAACATGTGTATGTAGTTCTATGTCACGTTACCACACGTGTGTTCGTGTGAGCATCAGCGCAATCAAGATATGGAACTATCCCGTCACCACAGAGATCTCCTTCGGGCTACCCATTTGCAGTCACACCCACCTCCTAAATTCAGCAACCACTACTCTGTTCTCCATCTCTAATACTTTGTCATTTCAAGATTTTTATATAAATGGAATCATATAGTATATGACCATCTGAGACTGACTTTTTCACTAAGCGTAATGCCCTTTTCATCCTCTCCATGGGGCTTTTCACAGAGCAAAAGTTTTCAAGCTTGATAAAGTCCGACTTACCAAGCTTTCCCTCTATGTATCATCCTTTCGGTGTCACGTCTAGAAACTCTTCACCAAAGCCTAGGTCATGAAGACTTTCTCCTGTGTTTTCCTCTAAAAGTTGTATAATTTATGTTATATGTTTAAATCCATGATCTACTTTAAGCCAATTTTTATATGAGATGTGAGGTTTAGGTCAAGCTTCATTATTTTGTCAGTGGATATCCAATTGCTCCAATCTTTTGTTGAAGAGACTATGCATTCTATATTGAATTGCTTTCGCACCTTTTTCAAAAATCAGTTGGACATACTTGTGTGGGGCTATTTGTACTTTCCCTGTTCTATCCTATTGATGTATGTCTATCGCTCCACCAATGTACTACACAGTCTTCACTACTGTAGCTCTATAATAATTCTTGAAATCAAGTAAAGTGATTATACCCTATTTAGCCTCCTTTTCTAAAGCTGTTTTAGCTATTTGAGTTTCTATGCCTTTACATATAAATTTTAGAATAAAATTTCTGGTCAGCATCTATAAAAAATCTGCAGAGAGTTTGGTAAGAATTGTGTTAAACTTATACCATTTAGGGGAGAATTTCTGTCTTTATTACGCTGAGTCTTCTGATCTATGAACATGATGTGCATCCCCATTTATTTATATCTTTGATTTCTTTCATCAGCATTTTGCAGTTAACGTCACCCAAGTCCTGTACGTGTTTTGTTAGATTTATACCTAAGTAACTCAGTAGTTTTGGAGTGATTATAAATGGTACAGTTTTTTTTTTAATTATTCCAGTTTCCATGTGTTCATTGTTAGTATACAGAAATACAATAGATTTTTGCAGCTGATTTTCTATCTTGCAATCTTGCTAAACTTACTTTTAGGAGTTTTTTGGTAGATTCAGTGGGATTTTCTACATAAAGTACATGTCATCTTCAAACAGGGACAGTTGCATTTCTTCATTTCCAATCTGTATGCGTTTTATTTCCTCTTCTTGCCTTATAGCATTGTCTAGAACATTCCAGGCTACACTGAATAGCAGTGCTGTGAGTCAGGCTTACTTCCTATCTTAGGGGAAAGCATTCATTCATTCATCATTAAGCATAATGTTAGTCGTAATTTTTTGTATATGTGTTAATATGGTGGATTAAAATAATTCATTTTCAAACACTCAACCAGCCTTGCATCCTTGGAATCAACTCACTTGGTCACAGTGAATTATTCCTTTTCGACATTGCTAATTTCTATTTGCTAGTATTTTGCTGAGGATTTCTGCGTCTATGCCCATGAGTGATATCGGTGTGTAGTTTTCTTTTTCAGATGTCTTTGTCTGATTTTGGTTTCAGGACAATACTGGCCTCATGAAATGAACTAGAAAGTGTTTTCCCTTCTTCCCCCGTCTACTTTCTAAAATGTAGAATTGGTGTTGATTCTTCTTTAAAAGTTTGTTATAATTATCCAGTGAAACCATTTGGGCTTGGATATTTCATTACAGGAGTTTTTAAATTGTGAATTCAGTTCTTTTAATAGTCATTAAAAAAAAAAAACCATTACCGTCTACTCAATTCCAACTCATAGCGGCCCTATAGGACAGAGTCGAGCTGCTCCATAGGGTTTCCAAGGAGCAGCTGGTGGATTCGAACTGCCAACCTTTGGTTAGCTGCTGAGCTCTTTACCACTGTACCACCATGGCTCCTAAATAGTCATAGGGCTATTCAAATTATCTATTTCAGATTGGGTGAATTGTGGTAGTTTGTGTTTTTATAGGAATTGGTCTATTTCAACCATGTATCTAGAGTTGTTTGTAGTATTCCTTTATTAGCTTTTTGATGTCTGGTATATGTCCCACGGGCATTTGAAAAAAATGTATATTCTGCAGTTGTATAGAGTATTTTATAAATGTTGATTACATCCTGTTGATTGATGATGCTGTGGGTTCTTCTATGTCCTTACCAATTTTTATTTTTTCTATCAGTTATTGAAAGAGGGTGTTGAAGTCTCCAACTATGACTGTGAATTTGTCCGTTTCTCTTTTCAGTTCTGTAAGGTTTTGCTTCACGTATTTTACAGCACTGACATTTGATGCATACACATTTAGAACTGCTATGTCTTCTTGGCAGATTGACCCTTTTGTCATTATATAATGTCCCTCTCTGCCTTTGGTAATTTTCTTTCTCTGAAGCCTACTTTATCTAATATTAATAAAGCCACTCCTGATTTCCTGTGATTAATATTTACAAGACATATCTTTTCCATCCCTTTATTTTCAGCCTTCCTATATCATTATATTTGAAGTGAGTTTCTTGTAGACACAATACAGTTGGGTCAGATTTTTAGTTTACTCTGCAATCTCTGTTTTTTAATTGGTGTATTTAGACCATTTATATTTAATTTAATCATTGATACATCAGGGTTTAAGCTCGCCAGGTTACTTTTTTGTTTGTTTTCTGTTTGTTCTGTTTTCCATTTCTCTGTTTTCTTTTTCCGCTGTCTCATAGGTTACTGTAACATTATTTAGAGTTTCATTTTGGTTTATATATAGTATCCTTGAGTGTATCTCTCTGTATCGTTTTTTTGGTGGTTGTTCTAGTTATTACATCATATATACATAACTTATCATAGTCTACCAGCATCATTTTACCGTTTCATGTGAAGTGTAGAAATCTCACTTCTCTTCATGTATTTTTATTTTTCCCCACTGATTTACATAATTGTCATAAATATTTCCTCTACATATATTTAGAACCACATCAGACAATGTTATATTTCCATAAAACATAATTTAGAGAATTCAAGAGGAGAAGGAACATCTATCGTACTGGTTGATTTTTACCCATTCCATTGTTCTTCCTTCCTAATAGTCCAAAATCCCTTTTTTTATAATTTCCTTTTTGTTTAGAGAATTTCCTTCAGCTATTCTTTTACGATAGACATTTGCTGGCAACAAATTCTCTTAGTGTTTTTTCATCTGAGAATGTGTTAATTTCCCACCTTCATTCCTGAAGGATATTTTCACTGAATACAGAATTCTGGGTTGATAGATCTGTCTTTCAACACTTAGAAATGTTGTGACCCCTCTTCTGACCTCCTTGGTTTCTGATGACAAATCATCAGAATTGTTTGTCTCCTATAGGTTAAGTGTTGTTCTCCAGCACAGCTTTCAATATTTTTACCTTGTTTTTAGTTTTCAGAAGTTTGATTATAACAACTCTTGCCATAGATTTCTTTGGATTTATTCTGTTAGGGGTTCACTCAGCTTCATGAAACTGTAGGTTTGTCTTTCACCAAATTTAGGAAATTATTTCTTCTAATGCTTTTCAGTTTCACCCTCTTTCTCTTCTCCTTCTGTGACTCCAAATGTCAGGTCTTTTGATTTAGTTCCACAGGTTACTGAGGCTATGATCATTTTCATTTTTTTCAATCTATTTTTCGTTGTTTTTCAGACTGAGTAATTTCTATTTTTCTATCTTCAAGTTCAACAACTCTTTCTCCTATCCATTCTGCTGGTAAGTCCACTGAGTTATTATTCTCTTATTTTATTTTTCAGTTCTAAAATTTCTCTTGGGTTTTCTTTATATCTTCTATTTCTCTGCTGAGACTTTCTATTTTTTTGTTAAGGCTTTCAATTTTTTCATTTGTTTTGTGCATATTCATAATTGTTCAATTAAGCATTTTTATAATGGCTGCTTTAAAGTCCTCGTCAGAAAATTCTAACCTCTGTGTCATTTCAGTGTTGGTATCTGTTGACTATCTGTTCTCACTGACGTTGATATCTTGCTGGTTCTTGATATGATGAGCGGTTTTCAACAGAAACCTAGGCATTTGCAGTGTTATGTTATGAGACTCTGGATCTTATGTACTGTATTTTTATGCAAATAATGTGCATCTTCTATGTTTGTTTGTCAACCATGCCCTCTTGCCCGTGAGATATTTTCATAAGCACTGCTATGCCAATTTTTTTCAACGTGTTGCTGTAATAAAATTAGCACAGCATGCTTATGAAAATACCTCAAGAGGGAAGGGCGCGGTTGGCAAACAAACGTAGAAGGCACGTGTTTTTTGTGTAAAAATACAGTAAATCATTTATCAATCCTCCTCTAACATCAGTCCAATGGGGTGGGCAGCGACGGTGCCAGCTCATTACTCCCAGGTGGGGGTGGTAGTTCAGGTTTCCCACTTGGCTTTCATTGATACCCACAGGAGGAGAGGGTGACTTCTTGTTACTGCCAGGTAGAAGAGTTCAGGCCTCCACTGATGTCACCCTGGCTAGGAGGGGCAAGGATGCCTCATTACTGCTCAAATGACACCACAAGGGAGTGGTTTCATTAACACTGGGCAGTGGTCAAAGTCCTGGACCTCCACTAGGCCTCCTCTGACACCACCCCAGTGAGGCAGGAAAGGATGCCTGCTTAGCACCAGCTGGGGCTGAAAATCTAGGCTCCCTACGTGGTCTCAGCTGATAAGTCTCCCTCCACCCAGTGAGGATAAAAGCCCCAGCTCCCCACTTGGCCTCCCCTGGCATGACCCCAACAGGGGGCTTGGGGTGTCTTGTTACAGCCTGGCGAGGAGGGAAGTCTAGGCTCCCCACTTGTCCCTTACTAGCAGGGGTGGGAGTAGGAACACCATTTTTTCTGTGGTGCTTGCATAGAGTACAGCAATTATTGTCTAAAAGTTCTCAGTCTTGCCAAGCTAACCTTTTCCTTGTTCTGTGGCTATAGAGAGAACAGGCTTTCCTTGGGTTTTTTTTTTTTTTTTTTTTTTTTTGTCTGCATCTATTAGCTTTTCCAAGTTGCCAGTTTCTCCACATCCAGTCTGGGATATATGAGGCAAACAAGAAAACCGAGGGAACTCACTGCCCATGTAGCTCTTTGGGTCCCAAGGTCACTAGTCTGGGATATATGAGGCAAACAAGAAAACCGAGGGAACTCACTGCCCATGTAGCTCTTTGGGTCCCAAGGTCACTAGTCAATCTCCCTTCTTCTCCCCACTCTACAGACTCTTCCTATGTGTCTTTGCTATACAATGTCGAGTTGTTAGCTGTGCTTAGTGAAAGGAATAGGGTAAAGCAAGTCTATTACATTTTTCCAGAAGCAAAAGTCTAACATGCTGTGATCTGTATCACTAAAGATACTAGGTAATATTTTTGCAACACTGTTTACAAAAAGGGCAAATATTTATAAATCCAGTTCAACCCAATGTTCCCTCAAGGAGCAGATACCCAAATATTGATGCTTCTATGTCCCAATGAGAACAGTTTTTTCCATATAGCATCACAGAAGATATTACTTGGACATCTGGGGGAAAAGAAAGCACCAATCTTTCTTTATTCACTTAATTTGAACAATTTCTACAAATTTACTTAATCATATTTTAGCTGCAAAATAGAAAAGCCTGCATTTTTGCAATGCCTGGTCAACCTAAGAATTCTGCCCATAAAGCATCAGATAAAGTCGAGATTCTATCTTAATTACAAAATGCCAAGGCACTTGACCTGATAAATTGTGATAGGTTTATAAAGTATGGGGCATCTCTTATAACAATGACTTGACATCTTATGTTAGTAAAGCATCCTATTTAAGCTGTTTTTCAAGGAGTAATAATGAATTTGGGCAATACAGTCATAGCATCTTTAACATTCTTCCTGTGAACACTACACACACACACACACACACACACACACAGATACAATGGCTCACTGGCTACAACAAACCAGAAGAGCTAACTGGCCAGAAGGGGATCAAATTTTGGTATTAATACTCTAGTGTTCAAGCTAGTGTTTCCCCTAGTCCTTTTTGTTCGTTTGTTTTGCTTTTATTTTGAAATAACTATAGACTCACAGGAAGTTGTAAGAATATTTACAGAGTCCCATGTACCCTTCACACAGCTTCCCCCAATGATGACATTTTATAGAGCTGTAGTATAATATCAAAACCAGAAAATTGACATTGGCACATTACTGTGAACTAGACTACAGATCCCTTTATCCTTTTAATAGGTAAGTTATAAAACAATAATCTTCCTCAGAAACTCTCTGGGCCCTAGGGTATCTAAATACAAAACCACCAATCCAGATTTCTCTCTCAACTGCAAATTATTTCTATATAAACCATCCTTATACACACACAAACATATACACACTCCATATATTCATACTGCACACACACACAGAGACATGTAGGGTTGCCCCCACACATGCACAAACTCATATGAACACGCCAGCACTCCCTCTTCATCATCCCACCATGGTTTACACTAATTTCTATTTGCCCTACTATTGCTATATGAAAATTATTTGTAAATGAATCTGAGGGCTAGAAGAACTCTTAGAAAGTCATCTAATGCAAAAATTCATCCAATGCTTGATTTCCCTCTATAACACCACCATCAGTGGTCCTTCAGCCTTTATTTGAGAACCCATAATGACAAGGGAGCCCTGGTGGTGCAGTAGTTAAGAGCTTGGCTGCTAACCAAAAGGTCGGCAGTTCAAATCCACCAGCTGCTACCTGGAAACCCTATGGGGCAGTTCTACTCTCTCCTATAGGGTCGCTATGAGTCGGAATAGACTCAACAGCAACACATTTGGGTGTTTTTTGTTTTTTGTTTTTTGGTTTTTTTTTTTGGTTAATGACAAGAAACTGTTAAGATCTAAAGGAGACCACTTTTGGCCAATCCTAATTTTTGATAGGTATTTCCAATTGTGAACCAAATGTGTTTCTCTGAAACTTGTACTCATTTCCTTCTAGTTTTATCCTGTGGTGGTACTAATAAACAAGTCTTACCCTTCACAACCTCTTCCCCAGGGAATCCACGCACCCCAGTTTGCCCAGGAAAATCCTGGTTTGCACTTGCTGTTCTGGCATCATTAATATCATCTTTTACCCCCAAAAGTGTCCTGATTTTAATGATAATGAGATAGTCACTCCATCCAGAATAGTCCTTCAACTATCTGAAGACCACACGTTTTCATAAGGTTAAACATCCCCTCGTTTTTTAGCTGTTATTCATATGACATGACTTTGAGGATCTTCATTAGCCTTAAATCATTCTTGCTTCTGAATGCACACCAGCTCATCTATACTCCAAGAGCCCCAACGCTTAAATTTCTTGTTGCGTATCTAGTTAGCAAAGGATTTTATAATAGCAATTAAAGAACAGAAGGTCATTTATCTCCCTTTGAATAGTCGACCAAGACACAGTTATGGAATTAGTATCCTTATGGGTAAAGACAAGAAGCCCTGGTGGCACAATGGTTAAGCACTCGGCTGCCAACTGAAAGTTGGCAGTTCAACCCTACCTAGTGGCTCCACAGAAGAAAAGACCTGCTCCTGTAAAGATTACAGCCTGGGAAACCCTATGGGGCAGTTCTACTCTGTCATACTGGGTCGCTCTGAGTTGAAAATCAACTTGACTGCACCTAACAACAACAGCGGTAAAGACCTTCCCAACAGCCATTCTGTAAAATGGTGGTAGGTAGCAGTCCACCACTATACCAGTAGGTGTCACTCTCTATATGATCTACTCTAGTTTTAAAACTACTCAAGTTTGAATTCAACAAACATTTGCTGAATGCCCATCATGTGCCTGCATGATCCTCGGTGCTGAGGATACAGCGGTAAACAAGAAAGACACAGTCCCATTCTCATCGAGCTCGCATTCTAGACACGAGTGAACAAATCTACTTTATTTTCTATATAAAAGTTTGTAAAAACTCTATTCCTAGGGAATATTTTCCTGATCCAACAGGTGATAACACTCAACTCTTAAAGAACAAACGCTGAGGACGGAATCAGAGAAACAGTCTTGCTGGAGCTAGATTAATGTACCATGTATTTTCCAGCCTTTTGAATTTATCCAATATTTCTCTTCCAAACTTCAAGTTTCTAGAACTCGAATTTTAAATATTCCTTAGTATAATAAGAAGGAACTTACCTTAAAAAAAAATTCAATTTTTGAAAAATCCACCAATTCATTTTTTTGCAATGTAGATTGTTACAAATTTTAAAAGATTTTTTGTAAAGCTTATTAATTCTCAATACATATTTCCTCATCTCTACTTAGAAAAGTTAAATGTCACCTTCTAAATACCACACACTTCTAGGTTCACGGAGTAGACAGTAATGAATTATACCTCAGCCTACAATTTAGGAATTCCTCCTACTGTCAGAAGCCCCTTGTTTGTGAAAACCTTTGAGACTCAGGACTTCGAGGTCACTTACTCATGATTAGAGCATAGCAGTGAATGATCACATTTTGTCAAAAAAGTAAAAACCAGAAAAACCTAGATCTGAGAGAAGAGGCAGACACTGTACATCAAGAAGGCATACCTGCCCACACGGAAATCTAAGAACCTAGGAGCTGTTCAGTTTCTATTTTGCTTCCATCCGTTCTCAAAGAGAATATTCTCCAAACTGGGAAAGCTAGAGAAAACAGGGTTAAGGGAACTCTTTAGGCTCTAAAAACAATGACTTTCTGTTCTTTAGAATTCTTTAGGTTCAAATTTTAGTCACATGAATTTATCTGGGTAGGGGAAGATGCTTGTAAGAACTTAACGACATCGATAACTCCATGTGAGGTCCAACCTAAGGCCCCGTTAGAGTGCCCCGAGCTGTTGGTTACTGTCTGATTTGTGTGAGGTACGCTGCACATTGTTCAATTTATGCATGGGATCACATGCACACTTTACTACACAAAAAGTACTCAGTGAACATTAAGTCAACAAAGGAACACCTGGTGCTTCATAAAAGATGACTAATGGTACAAAATATTTAAATTAATTTATACCTTAATATTAAATAAGGTGCTTTCTTTTACTCTGAATGGTACCGTGCTAGTTGATCAAATACAGTAAAATACAGTACTTAAAATATGACTTTTTGGCTATAGTTCTTAAATTACCCTGGTAAACTATGTGATAGGCCCAATACTACCAATATTTGGCATATTTGGCATGCCATAAATTTGGGGGTATTCAATGCAGATATCTTTGTTATTGTTATTCCAAGTTTAAACGTGTAGGGGAGGGGCAGGGAGGGAGGATTGTAGCATATTGGAAAAAGCACAGCTTTTGGAGCCAAAAAGATCTAGGTATAAATTCCAGGAGCCCTGGTGGCACAATGGTTAAGCGCTTGGCTACTAAAACCAAAAGGTTGGAGGTTCGAACACAACCAGCTGCTCCATGGGAGAAAAGACCTGGTAATCTGCCCCTGTGAAGATTATAGTCTAGAAACCATATGGGGCAGTCCTACTCTGTCACATGGGGTCAAAGAGATCACTACGAGTCAAAATCAACTCAACAGCACCCAACAATAACCCTGAATTAGTCATGTGACTTCTGGGCAAGTTACCTAATCTGTTGTAACTATCACTTCCTCTACCAAGGTGCAAAGGCAGTGGGTTTGGTTTTTTTGGTTTTGGGAAGGAGTAAGATGTGTTCCACCAAATGCCTAAAAGAGGATCTGACACACAGTAGGTGCTCAGTAAACCAAAACCAAACCCATTGCCATCGAGTCGATTCTGACTCATAGCGACCCTACAGGACAGAGAACTGCCTCATAGGGTTTCCAAGGAGCAGCTGGTGGATTTGAACTGTGGACCTTTTGGTGAGCAGCCGAGCTCTTAACCACTGGGCCACCAGGTACTCAGTAAGAGCTAGTTATTAGGAGAATATCACTTTCCTTTTTGACCACTAAATTGACTCTACCAGTTACAATGAATAACGACTGATTCACGAGTTTAACACAAAGTACATCTTTACCCTCTGCCATGCCACGTTTTGAAAACCCAGCCCCTCACTGAACGCCAACCAATACGCACCTTCTCCTTTAGCTCGAGTATATTTTGCATGACCTTACATGAATTGCTCAGATAAAAGCCTTTTCTCTTCTGCTTTTGTTATTTTAAAGTGCAGGTGCATTTGAGTCATTTTCTCCTTTTGTTTCATATGCTTAAGATCCAAAGCTTCAAAGACAGAATGTCAGCACGCAGTCGATTTATGACTGAACTCTTGAAGAGACACTGAAGAATTACCTTGTCAATCACCCCAAGGACTCTGAAGGCCTTCAGCTCCTCGGCAGGGCTCCTTAGGTTCCAAGAGGGCCTTGAACTTAGTGATCCTGGAGGCTAATGGAAGATATCAAAGATTACACATCAATCAGGTAGGTACTTGAAGGAAGGCTGCCTGCTGAAGCAAATGTCAGGCCAAAGGAAACTAAATTTATCATAAATCAGGGAGTGGAAAGATGAAAGGAGGAAGTTTCTGTTTGTCTATAATACATAATAAAAAATTAAAATCAAAAAGAAAAAATTCACAGGTAAATAAATCATAACATTGAAAACAAAATTTTAAAAAAATGAATGAGCTAATATAGCTTTTAGAGCAATAATTCAATTCAGAACAGTGCAGCTACAATGAAACTTTGAAACAAATGGAGAGCTGGACCAACAATCCATCACGGCCTTATATTCAGCCCAGACAGCTCAGAGTCACAGAGAATGGCAAGAACCGGAAAACAAGGTAACAGTGGGTGAGCTTGGTGGGAGGGACACAGCCATCCTCCCTCATTATGAAATTAAAATCCTTTCATGCTACTTTGAAAGCGTACACGAGATGTTTTAAGAGGGATTGGCAGGCTCAAGTCCAACCAAAAGAATTACCAATTATGGTAAAAATTTGGAAACCCCATCGTACGATGAATAATTAACAGACCTGAAGTTGCTCAAGCCTAGAAATGAGATGATTTACAGAAGAAAAATATTTGAACATCTGTGATATGAAAAATTTAGTCTGTTAGATCCAAAAAGACCAAAAAATATCAATGACTACAGAAAGGGATACTTCAGCACCTACACAATAAAAGAATAATCCTACCTTCCCATCCGTTGATCTTAGTTTTTCTCTGTCAGTAGAACAAGACATTAAACTAGTTGACCTCTATGGACACCTCCATTGGGCCTTTACGACTAGCAAGTAGGGCTAGATTCAGCCTTAGATTAAATGATGATGCTTCAAACTACGACAGGAGACACAAAACTCGATTGTATTCTTAAAACAGACTTTTTGTTGTCAAAAATCTATTAGACTATATATTAAAATATATAGGAAAGTTTTTCCCCAAAAGAGTGGAAGATAAAAATGTCCTGATTAATCAAACACTATGGTTAACAGTTACTGAGATACCATTTTGTTGATACGTCAAGTCTTCCTGCAGACCGACACCACTAGGCAGGGAGCCCCCTGAGGACAGGACATGTGTCTCCCTCATCTCTACCCTCACACAGCCTCGCATGCTGCTAGCGTTCAGTTAGGTGGAAGGAAGGGGGAAAAATGAAACAGGGAACAGAGAGAGGAAGCAAGCAAGGGGTTAGATATATGAGGTATCATTTACCCTGGGGAAACCACCACCTGTAAAATTTTCTAAATGCATCAATTCGAATGACTATTTTTTGTTTGTTTGTATTTAGGTTGAGCAAGCAAATACCAACTTCAATGCGCCTGAAGAGGTGACATCTGATAAACAGTATTAAGATTTTTTTATTTTTTAAAGACACTTAACTTGAGAAAGTTGGTGACAGTGCCAGCTGGACTAGACAATAATAATTTTTTAAGACTTGATTTAGACTTTCAGTGTAAGTTAACAAAAAAAAAAAAAAAAAAACTATTAAACATCTCACTTCATGAGGTGCTGTGCTAGATATAAAACAGATCCAGACATCACTGCCTCCTTAAAAGCTGAAAGTCTAAGGAGAATTCTTAAGTCAATACAAACGAAGGTATTTTAATGTTACACACGTAAACAGATAAATAATATGAATAGTATCTTCCAACTGATTAATTTACGTTATCTCATTTCCCCCCAGCCAGAGTGTGGTATTTACAGGAAGTTATTATGACCTCCATTTTACAGATGAATAAAGAGTATTCAGAATGGCTGGGTGTGTGTTTGTTGTCAGGAAGAGACAGTAAAACGTCCCTGACTAGAGCTCCCCACTCTAATGCTGGTTGTCTTTCTATTACACAGCAAACGCTGATAACTGAAAACACGCCTTCCTCTACCCCAAATCAAGAATCTAGCAGAAGGAATGCTGGCGAAAAGTTATAGGGGAAAAAGAATCCTTCAAATGAAATTTAATCCATTATATTAATCTCTGAAAATAAGACCAAATGCCTCCAATATCTCTACCTCCTACTTTACTTATTCCAGGCCAAAAGTTACCCTTCAAATTCACTGATATCATTGAATCTTTCAGTTCCAAAAAAAAGGGATCAGCTCACTCTAGCAATTTCACCAGCAAAGAAAACAAACTACAAAATCTGTTACAGCAACTCCTACAAATAATTACTGTGCATCCACTGTGTGCATGCTACGGAAAAGGATATAAGCCATCAAAAGGCACAGTCCCTAGCCTCAAAAAGTTTATTATCGATTTGAGGAGATAAGCCAAATATATGAAAAGTTAACAATAAAACATTGTCCTTAAAAAATGCAGGACAACAGAAGTCAGTCACTGGTTGGTGTGTGATATACTGTGGTCTCAGAAGGAAGTGAGACTGAAAACAATCTCAAAATGCTCCATGGAAATTACGTCAGGAAATGGGTGTTACAGGTATAGTGGGTCAGACACTGACCTGATGGGGGAAACGTCCAAACTGGAAAACAGAGGAAAATAAAATGACATACTTAGGGTCAGCCAGATTTCACAGGCCTTGAATGCCAGGAAGGAAAGTCTAGACTATGGTCTCCGGAGTCTAGACAAGTTTTTATACAAGAAAGAGCCCAGTGAAAACAGTGGTTTGGAAAGGTTCCTCCTGCAGAGAAGGGAGGGTGATGCTGGAATGGGGAAAGATCAAAGGCAGGGTGATCGTTAAAGTTCACTTTCTCCTCTAACCAGACCAAAAAGCTTCAGATCAGAGAAATGCACAAAAAAAAGATCATGGAATAAAACCATCAATAGAAAGTCCTGTATTTCTTATACGGTATGCACATTTAAAATGAGTAGAATCCTATAGATCTATTCTTCTTTTCAGATGGCAGAAGGAAACATAAATCCACAGAATTTAAGAGCTGAAAGAGACCTTAGAGATCACGTACAACATTTTCATTTTTTTAAGATGAGAAAGCTAAGAAGCAGCAAGGTTAAACAATCTGCCCAAGATGAGAGAGCTAGGTAATTGGTAAGGAGGGATTAAATCTCACTTACACAGTAATATAACAATGTTAGGGAAAACTTCAACCAAACACTAAAGGAGGGAGGGTATGTTTCTAGGCAACATGGCTGATGTCGTTAATAAACCAGTAAGATTTTCACTTATATTTATTAGCTACTACAATAGAGAAGGAGCCCTGGTAGCGCAGTGGTTAAGAGCTCGGCTACTAACCAAAAGGTCAGTAGTTCAAATCCACCAACCGCTCCTTGGAAACCCTATGGGGCAGTTCTACTCTGTCCTGTAGGGTCGCTATGAGTCGGAATCCAGTCGATGGCAACGGGTTATGGCAGAGGATGTCTGGGGAAGCAAGAAGTGGTTGTACTAAACTACATAAGACTAATGCAGGGGCAAGGAGTGGGGGGAGAAGCAAGAGTATACAATGATTCAACAATCTTCAGAATCAGAGACGGCAAGTACATTTCACTCAATTGACCAAGCCCATGGAAGACATCTCTGTTAATCTCTGTCTCGGAATTCTTCTCAATACAGTGCTTTTGGCAGCCAATAACGGGCCCCGGGAGCCCTGGTGGCACAGTGGTTAACAGCTCAGCTGCTAACCAAAAGGTCAGCCGCTCCCTGGAAACTCTATGGGGCAGCTCTACTCTGTCCTAGACAGTCACTATGAGCTGGAATCAACTTGACAGCAATAGGTTTGGTTTTTGGTTTACCAGTCCCTGGGTAGCGTAAAGTTTGTGCTCAACTAAAGGTTGACAGTATAAACCCACCCAGCAACACCACAGAAGAAAGGCTTGGCAATCTGCTTCTGTAAAGATTTCAGCCAAGAAACCCCTATGGAGCAGTTCTACTCTGTAACTAACGGAGTTGCCATGAGTCAGAATCAACTCAACTGCAGCGGGTTTAGGTTTTTCGGGTTACCAGCAGATTATAGTTGGCACATTAGTTAAAATCAGTTTACTATTTCTGATCTACATCCTCTAAGAGGTTTGGTGAAGCTTACCCTTGTTTTTGTTTTGTTGGGTTTTTTTTAAGCTGCAGTTTAGTCTGTCCACAGTCTTTTTCACATTATTCTCTCAATTCATTTGATAGAGAATTCTCAATCAGATCTAGCTCTGTTCTTACCAATCTCTTGGTGCAGTACTTCTCCAACTTTAATGTACCTGTGCATCCCTGAGGAACTTGTTAAAATGAAGATTCTGATTCAGCAGGTCTGCAGTGGGGGGCCTGAGACTCTGCATTTCCAACAAGCTCCCAGGTTACTGCTGATGCTTCTGGTCCACCACATTTGAAGCACATTTAGCTGTTGTTGTTGGGTAGACTCCGACTTATAGCGACCCCATGTGATACAGTAGAACTGCCCTATAGAGTTTTCTTGGCTGTAATCTTTACATGAACAGATTGCCAAATCCCTGTCCCCCAGAGCTGCTGGGTGAATTCAAACCGACAACCTTTAGGCTAGCAACTGAGCGCTTAACCATTGCATCACCAGGGCACCTTTACTCCTCCTCCTTAAATACCTTAGAGTAAGTCACCACTACTTGGGGAAAACTAAGTAACCAAGGGCAGAGAGAAGAAACTACAAAGAATGTATTAGGGGTGGACCCCACACTCTGAACTACAAGCTTCTGTACTTGGCTTCACCCATAGATTTTTGGCTTTGCAAAGACTTTCACTGGCAACCTGTTGTTGTTGTTGCTGTGTGTCATTGAGTCAATTCCAACTTACAGTGACCAAGTAGGGGACAGCAGAACTGCCCCACAGGGTTTCCTAGGCTATAATCTTTATGGGAGCAGATCACCAGGTCTTTTCTCCCTTGGAGACACTGGTGGGTTCAAATCGTCAACCCTTCAATTAGCAGCCAAGCGCTTAACCACTGCACCACCACTGGCAACCTACAAACCCTCAAGGAAGACCAGTTAATACAACTATTATTCACATTTACCCACCAACCACTAAGGCCAAAGAGGAAGAAACTGAAGATTTTTAACAACTTCTGAAGTCTGAAATTGCATGCAATTCACACAATCAGGATGCCTTGATAATTTCTGGTGACTGGAATGTGAAAGCTGGAAACAGAGAAGAAGGATCAGTAGTTAGAAAACATAGCCTTAGTGACAGAAATGATGCCAGAGATCACATGATAGAATTTTGCAAGACCAACAACTTCTTTCTGTAGATACCTTTTTTCAACAACATAAATGGCGACTATACACATGGACCTCGCCAGATGGGATACACAGGAATCAAATCGACTGCATCTGGGCAAAGAGACGATGGAAAAGTTCAGTATCATCAGTCAGAACAAGGCCAGGGGCTGACTGCCGAACAGACCATCAGTTTGCTCATATGCAAGTTCAAATTGAAGCTGAAGAAAATTAGAACAGGTACACGAGAGCCAAAGTACAACCTTGAGTATATCCCACCTGAATTTAGAGACTATCTCAAGAACAGATTTGACGCATTGAACACTAATGACCGAAGACCAGACAAGCTGTAGAATGACATCAAGGACATCATACATGAAGAAAACAAGAGATCATTAAAAAGATAGGAAAGAAAACAGACCAAAATGGATGTCAGAAGAGACTCTGAAAGTTGCTCTTGAACACAGAGTAGCTAAAGCAAAAGGAAGAAATGATGAAGTAAAAGAGCTGAACAGAAGATTTCAAAGGGCAGCTCAAAAAGACAAAGTAAAGTATTATAATGACATGTGCAAAGACCTGGAGTTAGAAAACTAAAAGGGAAGAACATGCTCAGCAATTTCTCAGGCTGAAAGAACTGAAGAAGAAATTCAAGCCTCGAGTTACAATATTGAAGGATTCCATGGAAAAAATATTAAACGATGCAGGAAGCATCAAAAGAAGACGGGAGGAATACACAGAGTCGCTATACCGAAAAGAATTGGTTGGCATTCAGCCATTTCAAGAGGTAGCATACGATCAGTGTCATGGTTAAGATAGTGTGTCACCTTGGCTGGGCCATGATTCTCAGTGTTTATATGTGATCACTCCCATGATGGAATCTGCTGTGAGTAGTCAATCAGTTGAAAGGGAGTTTCCTTGGGGGTGTGGCCTGCATCTGAATATAAGCAGACATTCTGGCTTTTTGCTCGCTCTGGATCCTGCAGCTGCCTGCTGTTCGTCTGACCTCCGGTTCTTGGAACTTGAGCTATCGGCTTACTCATTGATTTGTCGATCTTCACAGCCTGTGAGTGAGAGCCCTGCTCTCCAACCTGCCAGTCTTGGGTTCAGCAGCCCCTGCACCTACGTGAATCAGGAAAAGCCTTGCAGTCTTACCTGCCAATCTTGGGATTCGTCAATCTTCACAGCCTGTGAGCAGGAGTCCTGCTCTCCGACCTGCCAATCTGGGGTTCGCCAGCCCATGTGGCTACGTGAATCGAAAGATGCCTCTACCCTGATCCATGGACTTGGGATGTACAAGCCTCTACAATCACATGAGCCATTTCCTTGATATAAATCTATATCTATATATATATTTATACGCTTTACTGGTTTTGCTTCTCTAGAGAACCCAGCCTAAGACAATCAGGAACCAATGGTACTGAAGGAAGAGGTCCAAGCTGCACTGAAGGTGTTGACCAAAAACAAGGCTCCAGGAATTGACAGAATACCAACTGAGATGTTTCAACAAACAGATGCAGTGCTGGATGTCCTCATTTGTCTGTGCCAAGAAATTTGGAAGACAGCTACCTGGCCAACCTACTGGAAGAGATCCATATTTATGCCTATTCCAAAGAAAGGTATTCCAACTGAATGTGGAAATTATCAAACAATACCATTACTATCACATATAAGTAAAATTTTGCTGAAGATCATTCAGAAGTGGCTGCAGCAGTACATCAACAGGGAATTGACAGAAATTTAGGCCGGATTCAGAAGAGGACTTAGAACCAGGGATATCATTGCTGATGTCAGATAGATCTGGTTGAAAGCAGAGAATATCAGAAAGATGTTTACCTGTGTTTTATTGACTGTGCAAAGGCATTCAACTGTGTGGATCATAACAAATTATGACTAATATTGCAAAGAATGGGAATCCCAGAATACGTCATTGTGCTCATGAAGAACCTGTACTTAGATCAATAGGCAGTCATTCGAACAGAGCAAGGGGATAATGCATGGTTTAGAGTCAGTAAAGGTGTGCCTCAGGGTTGTATCCTTTCACCATACTTATTCAATCTGTTTGCTGAACAAATAATCTGAGAAGCTGGACTATATGAAGAAGAACAGGGCATCAGGATTGGAGGAAGACTCATTAACAACCTGCGTTATGCAGATGACACAACCTTGTTTGCTGAAAGTGAAGAAGACTTGAAGCACTTACTGATGAAGGTCAAAGACCACAGCCTTCAGTATGGATTATACCTCAACATAAAGTAAACAAAAATCCTCACAACTGAACCAATAAGCAACATCATGATAAACAGAGAAAAGATTGAGGTTGTCAAGGATTTCATTTTACGTGGATCCACAATCAACGCTCATGGAAGCAGCAGTCAAGAAATCAAAAGACACATTGTATTGGGCAAATATGTTGCAAAAGACCTCTTCAAAGTGTTAAAAAGCAAAGAGGTCACTTTAAGGACTAAGGTGGGCCTGACCCAGGCCATGGTGTTTTCAATTGTCTCGTATGCATGTGACAGCTGGACAATGAATAAGGAAGACCAAAGAAGAATGGATGTCTTTGAATTACATTGTTGGCAAAGAATATTGAATATACCATGGACTGCCAACAGAACGAACAAATCTGTCTTGGAGGAAGTTTAGCTAGAATGCTCCTTAGAAGCAAGGATGGCAAGACTATGTCTCACATACTTTAGACATGTTGTCAGGAGGGATCTGTCCCTGGAGAAGGACATCATGCTTGGTAAAGCAGAGGGTCAGTGAAAAAGAGGAAGACCCTCAACAAAATGGACTGACACAGTGGCTGCAACCATGGACTCAAGCATAACAACAATTGTGAGGATGGAGCAAGACCAGGCAGTGTTTTGTTCTGTTATACACAGGGTCGCTGTCAGTTGGAACCGACTCAACAGCACCTAACAACAAGAACAACCCTCAATACCCAGTTTCCTAAGTCTCTCTTAGATCACATTTCAAGCCTGACAGCTACCTGCAGTCCTGTTACTGATTTAGAATGTCCCTGACTTCCATCTATGTTTAGCCCACGTCTCATTGAGGGTGACCTAATATTCTTTTAAAGTGTTTTCTAAAGAAAAATTCAAAACTACCAACTAATAATGCCAGCAAACCAAATGCACAATAGGGAAACATTTTCAATATCATTATAGTACTTGTACTCAAAATCTACAAAATATTCAGGACTGGCATACATTCGACATATTAATACTTATGCACACCTTGTAATTGCATGATAAAAATGTATTCACACTTCAGAAATGGTGTGATCTTTTATGTCCTAAATTTAGATCATTACTTTCCTTTTCTAAATTTCATTATGTATCTTGAGTTTAAAATTCCTGCAGCTAAAAATAGCAAAAAGAAAAGAAAAGCTATTCCATGTCTTTCCCAGGGAAATCCTCTTCTAATATCAGTTCTTAAATCATTTAAAATCATCTACAATTAAAAAAAAAAAAGGCACGTCCCCTTCAGTTAAGACTTCAACTTTACATCAAACGAAGCTCATTTTCTTTTTATCTGAAACCTGCTCCTTAAATTTTCTTGGAGCCTTTTAATAGTGAAGAAAAGAAAGAGTAGGAGAGTGCTTTTGTTCCTTTCTATCCTTTTTTGAAGAGGATATTAACATGAGTGACTGAGAAACGCAGAAGTTTTATATTTACCACTTAAAAGTCTCCCAAGTTCAATAAAACAAAAGCTAAAACCATCAGAAGCTGTGGTGGAGGAGTCAAGACTTAGATTACACCGAAGGGGAAGACAATAATCAAGAAAAGTTCAAGAAACCGAAGAAGAATTCTTTATTTTCTTAACAGAACTGGCTAGAAATAAATGTTTACACATGTATAAAACACCATTGCACAGAATTTAAGAGCTAAAGGAGATGTAGAAATCCTTTCGTTGTATTGGTTGAAACTGAGGCTCAAATATTTGGTTAAAGAAGAGAAATAACTAATTCACCAAGCTAATCAACAGCCTCTAGAGGACATTTAGCTTAAATTATAGACAAGAAAATAATTAGGCATGCCCCTGACCAGTAAGGACCAGGCTTAACAGAATAAAATACAAAATGGAAAATAAAAACAAATGCTTAACATACAAGAAAACCATCTTGCCTACTCTTGGGCCTGACAAAACCCTAGCATATTAAATCTGATTTGGTAGATACCCCTTTTCTCCCTCTCTACTATAATTTCCCATTGTTATTTACCTGGCTCTTTACCTTTTGTTCCCTCAACTATGCACATATTTCAGGTCCTCAATTATGCTATGGGGTCTGCCAGAACAGAGACTATGTCATTACCTTTTGTGTGCCTCCAAAGTGTATCGAATTTGTCAGAGTATACACCTAGGGCCCTAATCGAGGCTTAATTGCTTAATATACAACCTAAAATCAGCTCTCCTACATCGGGTAAATAAATATATTACATCTTCTGTTTAGCTTTCTGCTTGGAGAACAGAACCATGACATACATCAGCCAGAACTTCCCGTCGAGTATACCTTCTAAGGAAAGTTAAAGAGATCTAATACCGGAAAGCTGACAGTAACAGTCAAGGAGGCCTGAGAAGAGCAGGCAAGACGGGTCCCTCGTATGTCGGGCACTTGTTTTTATTCTCCCTTGTGTACTTTATTCTATCAAGCCTTAGTGGTCAGGAGTATGCTTGACTACTTATCTATAACTGAGGTTAAATGTCCTCTAGAGTTCTTGACTAGCTTCGTGAATTCATTACTTCTCTTCTTTAACCACCTTTGAGCCTCAGTTATATTATTATCATGTCCATTTTTCAGATGTAGAAACTGAGGCTCTGAAGCAGGGTTAAGTATTTTGTCCAGTCTTACATGGCTTCAAGTGGCAGAGCTGGGATATGAATCGAGGCTGCCTGACTCTTAGACCAATGAAAAGAACAGACTCAGCACTGCTCCCCATCTCCCTAAGATATGATTCATAAATTGTGTCAGAAAAAATTACTTTGATATAAAGAAAAAATAACAGAAAAGTTTCTTCCAGGAATTTACCAAATCCAGAAAGGTATGACACAAAAACAATAATAATAAACCACACAGTTTAAGTATTCACCTGCCTTTTAGACAAGACTAGGGGCAGCCCCTGTAACCCAAACGTCTCTGCTATAATTAGGTCTTTACAGTACCAGGTGATCTATTGGTCTATACTTGTAGGACGTATACTTACAATGGAAGAAATTGCCGTATTTTTTCACAAATAGCACACCCCACATAAACAATGCACTCACACACATAATGCACATAGCACACCTAGGAAAATAATGCCTGAGGGGATTGGGCGGCTGGAAAAGATCATATTACGCTCATGTTATTTGTGTAAAAATACGGTAGTTAAATGAAACAGTTTTACCATGAATCAGTAAAACTGTATAGGAATTGCACAACAATCATAATTTAATTTTAAAAATTCAAATACAGAGAGATGTCTTGACAGTATAAATGACTGCCATTCTACAGATGGGGAGACTGGGGGGCAACAAAGGGCCGCGAAGGGAAGAGTAACATTTTACTCCACTTTCTGTGCTTTAACGCTTTTCTTTCCTCCAAAACATTTTAAGAAAATTATTGATAAAATTCCAAAGACCAAAATTCTCAAACATTCTAATTGGAAGTAAAGCTGAGAGACAAAAGAGTAAAAGGGGCTAAAGAAAATACAAAATAAAACAAAAACATACCTGTGATGAATCGTCAAGTTGAGGTTTTCTGTAAAGGCTGGAGATACTCTCTGCCCGCATGAGATACTCAGCTGTTCTTCTCTTCACAGCTTCTCGACGGGTAGGGCTCGACTCTCCTAAGACAAGAGAACAACATCTAGACATGTGGGGAATCAAAAAACTTTCTACCCAATCTGAAGATGAACTTCCTTGTACCCAATTCACTGCTTGTTCACACTTCTAACAGAAAAGATATTCAAAATTGGAACAGACATCAAAGCTATTAACATCAGTGAAGTCTAAATATTACCCATAAATTTCATCTACTCAAATTCTGACACTCTCCTATTTAAATATGTATTGAGAATTTTATATATTTTAGAGGAGGAGCCAAATATACAAGAAATGTACTGTAAAAAGCTCTGAATAGAAGACAACAATCTAGTCCTAGTCCATACAGTATAAAGCTGTGCCTGTTGGCCTTCCCGCTCAACACACGTGATTAACTGCAACAGACCTTTAATAAGAACTCTGATACGGATCTGATATGCCATGGACTACGTAAAAGGACCACCAAACTGGAATGTAACTATGGAAAACGATATTATTTAGGATAACCTTGAATTAATTCTAATTGATTTTTATAAGTGGTGTTTTTCATTAGCAACAAACTCTTTGTGACTCAGCTTGCAACTGCAAAGAAGAATGTGATTGAAATCCCTGTACTATATAATTAGGGGAAAGTGAACAAGTCATTTACCCTATCTAGGTCTCAGTTTCCTCAGTTCTAAACAAAGACTATCAAAATAGCTTCTCAAGACTCCTCAAGACCCTAAGGAAGAGAAGGTTAAGCCCATGGACTACGGGGCCCTCTCCTCTCCAGAAAGGAATGACACTATGCATTATCCATTTTATATACCTGACTATGACATAAAATTTCATTTGAAGAAAGACTTCCATGGCTAAAAATCAAAACATTTCAAAACTATGAAACTATACAATGTCCAAGGCCCTTCTCATAGATAACATTGAATACTATTCATGACTCATTTTTTTATGAAAGTACATAATACACAGTTGTGGTTGTTGTTTTAATTTACACTATGCACTTTCTGGATAAGGTGAGCCAGGAAGCAAGCATCAGACGGTGGAAAGTGCCCTGGATTACCTTCCAGAAACCCTGGTTATCTGAATCCTAGCTTTGCCTCTCACTAGTAATGTGACCTATTATAAGTCACCTCCACCTTCTGAACGCTTCCTCATTTCCTAAAACGGAGTAGAAGCCTCCAATGACTGCAGAGATTAAAGGAGACAACAAACAGTATAACCACACTGTCAGTCACGTAGGAAACACCAACTGCAAAATTTCTCAGCTGGTTTCTGGGTTGAAAAATTGGTCTTGGTGGGGAAAATATCCCTTGCTTTTTAACTCTAGAACAATCTACATTTAACTCTCTAATCAGCTCCTACTCCTCAAATCTCTATTAAAATGTCAGTATGCTTCCTGCTTCTGTCCTTAAAATTTACTTAATTTCTAAACCTAAGGTTTCCAAGCGTTTTTTTTTTTTTAATTCATTTGGAAACTGGACAGAACTTCTTTGTGAAAATCACAATGTGCCACATAAATAACAAATAATCAGTATTTCTACACACTACTAATCCTTTGTTTGGGGGCTTACTGTGTGGACTCTGTCATTCTCCGCATCATTAGTTCTTCTCATTTCACGACATGTCTTTCAAGTCCTAATCCCCATTTAAAATTTGGGAATCATCTTAGGCTCAACTCTAGAAGAAGTTATGGCAACTTTAGTTTTTTAATGGTGTTTAAGCTTCAATAAAAATTCAAAATTTGCTTTATTCAAGAAATCTACTGGATCCCAAAACAATATGAAATTCAAAAATGCCAAGATTGTGGAACACCTGATTAGAGCTAGGGTTAAAACTATATTTTGTAATCAAATCACTGTTTTTTAAACTTTTGGTTTTTCTGCTGCTTGCTAGGCAGTCTCCATAGTAACAGAGAAGTGACAGCCGGAAGCCCACAGCCGGAATGGACTCCTGCTGGTGATGGTGGTTCCAATTCCACGGAAACAACAGAGTATGATGGAAATACAGGGAGGCTTTTTAAATGTAATATTAAATATACAAACCATCACTCCCTCCTTCTCCACCCCTGAAAAACAAATCACAAACACTGCTGACCAATAGCAGCACACAAGGTTGGAAACCCCTCTTAGCTGCTGGACGCTTACCAAGGTTTGTGAGCACCAGAAAGAAAGGATGAGTCTGTAGATTTTCAAAATGATTCCAAGTGATTAAATTATTGATCAATTTAGCTTCAAAAAGTTTTAATTGACAGATTTTACTTTTAAGGATGCTAACCTCCTTAGTTTCTTATTACTTGTTCTTCATTTTAAAAAATACACCCACAAGCACACTTGTGCACATATAATACACACACATACCCACAACGATTATTTTTCAAGAAAAACTAGGTATCTGAAATTCAACCTTCAACCTCAGTCATGTGACTATTCATTATTTCTTCAGTAACATAAGCAAGTAGGCAATGCCCGTTGCCATCCAGTCGATTTTGACTCATGTGACCCTACAGGACAGTAGAGCTGCCCCATAGTTTCCAAGGCTGTAATCTTTAAGGGAGCAGATTGCTGCATCTTTCTCCTGTGGAGTAGCTGGTGGGTTCAAACCACTGACCTTGGGATTAGCAGCCAAGTGCTTAACCATTGTACCATCGGGTCTCCTGAGGTAGACACGTAATGCTTTTCAAAGTAGATACAGAGTTTAGTGTGAAAATTTAACAACCTTTCTAGTCCTACCAGTGGGGCCAGATAACACTCTGGTACTGCCTCCTGGATGCCACTGGCAAAGTAGCAATCCATGCAAGAATCAAGAAGGAATAAATGAGCAAGAATGAGAAAAGAAGTGGCAAAAAATGGAAGGTTTGAAGTAAAAAGAGAATAGGTAAGAATACAGGGGAAAAAAATAAACATATGTACAGAAGGAAATCAAGATGACACTGTTGGGGGTAGAAGGTCGTGAAAGCAGGAAGAGTTGGTGCCACCATTTCTTCTGCACTTGGTCTCTGAGCCTTTCGCAAAGCCTCCAACAGCACCGCGTCGGGGCAGAGCATTGGAAGGCTGACCACCTCTGTGATCATAAGAACCACTACGAGGAGGGCCCAGGGAAGAATTTATTATTTTCAGGGGAAAACAAGTGGCAGCTACTAATGATGACTTTGTACTTTAGATCTGGATTTTGCTGCACCTTTCTTTATAGCAAGACACCAACTATTAAAGAAATAAGGATGTTTAAGTTCATCCATGAAACAGACTAGGAAGAGGAGAGTTTTGAGAAACTCAACCTCTGAAAACTAGATCAAACTCTGCTGAACTCCTATAGCATACTGGATATGTTTGCAAATGAACTTATTACATGGAAAAAAATGGCACTATTGATTATCCTTGACTAGGGAGAAAGGTTCATTAGATCAGTCAGCTGATTCCTTAATTTTGATAGTTAGAGAGGGTCTTACCTGATTGTACTGGGGCATTCTGCCTGCAGATAAACCAATATCTTCAATGAGTTACTCTATATAAATAATCTCTACAAAAATAATCATTGTAGAATGTGTGTGTGTGTGTGTGTGTGTGTTACAATGAAGAACAAGTGATAAGAAACTAAGGTTAGAATCCTTAGAAGTAAAATCTGTCAATTAAAATCTGTTTAAAGTTACACATTAATCATTCATATAGAACAAGAATTTCTACTGGGCTTTGTCAGTCAAAAGAGAAAAAGCTGTCTCCATTATTTACTAACCTTTATGTCAAGAGGTTGTGGCGTATCATGAAAGATGTCTTGTGTGTATTGTGGCAACCTAGCCTCCTTACCCCACCTTATGGATGTCTGATCAGGAGGGAAGGTGGATAAAGGATGACTACAGAGTGCACAACTGAGGAGAAATGTCAGGACAAATGAGCAGAAATTCTGAAGCTGCCACTGAAATTTTAGAAACACTGAATTATCCTGCAGTTCCTGTAGTACTAACTCTGACGTAAACCACGAAGAGAAGTTTTATGGAAGTCGGGGTCTTTGGAGAGTTGAATCCTAATATTCTAACCTATCCAAGAAGCCATCATACTTGGCGCCGCTTCGTTCTCGATTTCATTCACTTTCTCAGTTACCAGAGGTACATGACCTTCCACACATAACTGAGGAAAGAAGGTTCAAGGAAGTAAAACGCCTTTCTCAGTTACACAGTTAACACGAGAGCCTGAGCCTAAACCAGGTCTTGAGACGACACGCTCAGGGTACGAAGCTGACTTTCAAAACAAATAAAAGTAACTGAATTTGAATTTGATTATTGTCAAGGATTGAATTGTGTCCCCCAAAAATATGTGTCAACTTGGTTAGGTCATGATTCCCAGTATTGTGTGGTTGTCCTCCATTTTGTGATTGTAATTTTACGTTTAAGAAGATTAGGGTAGGATTGTAACGTCCTTACCCAGATCACATCCCTGATCCAATGTAAAGGGAGTTTCCCTGGGGTGTGGCTTGCACCACCTTTCTCTCTCAAGAGATAAAAAAGAAAGGGAAACGAGCAGAGAGGGGGGACCGCCTACCACCAGGAAAGCAGTGCTGGGAGCAAAGTGTGTCCTTTGGACCCGGGGTCCCTGCGCAGAGAAGCTCCTAGTCCAGGGGAAGACTGAAGAGAAGGCCGACAGAGAGAGAAAGCCTTCCCCTGGAGCTGACGCCCTGAATTTGAACTTTTAGCCTACTTTACCGTGAAGAGATAAATTTCTCTTTGTTAAAGCCATCCACTTGTGGTGTTTCCGTTATGGCAGCACTAGATGAGATGACTAAGACAATTATTATACTATTTCTGAGTAGAACAAAACAAATTACAAAGCACAGGACAAGTACAAGTGAGTATGGGAACAGAGATGGGAAGAAAATAAATGTGGGAACTTGAGAAAGGTGTCAGACAGACACAGAGCAGAGCCGCCTTAGAAAGGAGAGAGGCTCGAGACAACAAACAAACTCACAGCACAAACAGGGCTAAGAGAGGCATGGTTCACACCACACAAATGAAAACAGGTCTTTCTGAGAGAAACTGGCCTCCAACATCCTTTTTACCCGAGGATTTCTTTACAGAGCAAAGGCCTTTTCTCACTTACCTGTAAAAAAGGGGGCATTTTACCCATGGAACTAACGAAAATCAGTTTCACAACCTGCAATAAAAAAGTAATTCTTCCAATTCTATTATTCTATCCTTAAAAAAACTCATTGCCATTGAGTTGATTCTGACTCACAGCAACCCTGCAAGACAGAGTAGAAATGCTCCACAGGGTTTCCAAGGAGAGTCTGGTGGATTCGAACTGCCACCCTTTTTGTTAGCAGCCAAGCTCTTAACCACTGCACCACTAGGGCTCTGTTCTACCCTTCGTCACTAAAATAATAATAATGAACCTAACTCCTTCATCATTTGTGCCATGAAGAAAAGTGCTGGCAGAAGAACTGACTAGATTGGATTTCTTAAAAGACAATACGTCTATATCTGTATTTTATAGAAGATTTTAAGAGATTTTTAATGGTATTTTGACTAGATTTTTGTCCCATGCGCAGAACTTAATCACACCTTGTTTTCTTATTGCCTCTATTCCTCTGCTTCACTGTCAGGTCCTGGGTCACTGTGCTCTTGGTCAGGTGTGCTTGGTTTTCATTCAAATTTATCACATTAGAAAGAACATGCAAATCAACCTGGGTTTGCTGGAATGAGTTTCTGTTCATTGCTACCTTTTTTTTTTTTTAACAACTTTAGTCACATAAAAGAATACTCCAGTTTGAGATGGCCTTAGTGGTTATACTTTTTTTCAGTGCTGATTTATTATACTTAATGCTGCTTTGTTCTTTTCAGGTATAGCTACCATTTCTGCCTTATGCTAAGTGTTCTAACAACACAAGTAAACCTTGAGAAGAGCAGCAATGTATGGTTGCACATGTCTGCCACAACCCTGGGGCCACCCGTCCGTCTAGCACAGCGACCACAACTCTGGAGCCACCAGTCCTTCCAGCACAGTGACCACAACTCTGGAGCCATTCGTCCTTCCAGCACAGCGACCACAACTCTGGAGCCCTCAGTCCTTCCGGCACAGCAACCACAACTCAGGAGCCATCCGTCCTTTTGGCACAGCAACCACAACTCTGGAACCATCAGTCCTTCCAGCACAGTGACCACAACTCGAGCCCTCAGTCCTTCCGGCACAGCAACCACAACTCGGGAGCCATCCGTCCTTTTGGCACAGCGACCACAACTCTGGAACCATCAATCCTTCCAGCACAGTGACCACAACTCTGGAGCCACCTGTCCTTCCAGCACAGTGATCAGCACAATGAACAATCAGTCAGGGAGTCACCTTCCCAACAGCATTTAACCAACCCCCTTAATGTTTCATGAAAACCTAGCGTTATGTGACTCCTGGAAGTTCGAACAGTCACTAAAGAATAGTAAAAAGGAAAGTCACGATAATATTCATGTTCAGGCATTTGCCTAAATTACGCATCCTTTCAATGTGGTTTAGCAGTTTTTCTACTAACAGTAATACTGAATGAAAACTAGCATATCATTAGATCACAGAGTCTTAGATGTCTACAGAAACAGCCTTTGCTGAGATTGTCATTCCTTTCTGCTACCTAGCTTGTTTCTCTTGGCTTGAAATTTTATTAAAAAGGTGTCCCTGGGTGGTGCAAACGGATAATGCACTGGGCTAACTGAAAGGTTGGAGGTTTGTGTCTACCCAGAGAAACCTCAGAAGAAAGGCCTAGCAATCTACTTCCAAAAAAATTAGCCTCTGAAAACCCTATGGAGCATACTTCTACTCTGATACACATGGGGTTGCCATTAGTCTGAATCAACTCAACGGCAATTAGTTAAAACTGGTTATCCAAAAAATTAATCATCTACCAATGGTTCCCTTCAAAACTAAATTCCTTGGCAAGTTTCTTAGTTGTAATAAACTCTTGCCAAAAAAAATAATAAACCCCCAAACTTCTCTTATGTTCTAAAGTCAAATGGCTTCTAAAAGATTAGTATAGAAAGATTAAAAAGAGCTAATGAGGGGTATTGAAGGAAAAGGAAAAAAATCAAAACTAAGGAGCTAAAATTTTGCCTTATGAAAGGGAATAAAAATAGCGGGAAAACTGGGGATGAAATGCCACATAAATATAAGATTTTTTTATTTGCAGTATTAGTAAATACAGAAAATCCCCCAGCCGCAACAAAGGTTTTTGCTCATTCTTTCACTGCCTATTAAGAGACATCGTAAGAGAAGTAGAAAATCCATGTAAACATCTAGAATCCAACCACTGTCTTCTTTGTATCACGACATTGATTCATATAATCGTATTCCTCTGAGATGACGTAAAGTGATCAAGAGAATTACTGATCATGAGCAGTTTATTCTCAGTCCTAGAGGTTTGGGACTCTTTAACGCATCCCCACATTTAGAATTAAATTGACTTTATTGTATACCAGAATCAGAACAGACTTCATCTGATCTTTTGTCAGATTGCTTTAACATGAAGATATATATCTCCATATTCACACAATTCAAAGAACATATATTTGAAGAGTATGGAATCGACTTGATGGCAACAGGTATTTTGGTTTATCTGAAAAGTATATCACATTTAAAGGAATTTCAGGATAACAAAGAAAATCCTCTCCAGCAATCGGCTTTCTTAAAGTCAGGTACCAGAGTGAAAAAGTTCTCCATATTTATCCCTGTCCTATCCCTCCTCCTTCAGAGACATCTTATAGTTACGGAACATCCATCACGTTCCAGGCACAGTCACCTCAAAGTTTACAGTCATCGGAGCATTGTCATAGAGCATTAAATATACGAGACACTCAATACAATTTTGTTTAAAAAATGCAAGGATAAGGAAATGAATGCATAACTGGAGAACAATACCTGCATGGTTAGAGATGCCCCAATTACCTTTTTCTAACTTGGTGCCTTTCTATAACTAAAACAACAGCTCGGTAAAATGCACATCAGAGGAGTATGGATAATCACTGTCTTCATCATCTGTGTAGCTGAAATGCACACAAAAGGAATGCAGAGGAATGTAGTTTGAAAGTGGCATAATTGGACTAAAAAGAGACTCTGCTTTAATTTTATGAAAAATTGTCAGAGTACTGATGAAGAAATATAGCACAGACATGCTCAGTGACTGTGGGTCACTGTGATTGGAACGAAGACTACAAACTATCTTTCTCTTCTTTGACAATCACAGTTTGGAAAGATGTGTTTCTCAACGGTTTGTAGAAGTACAGTATGTCTGGCACAATGATCAGGTTATTTTTCAAATGAAACACATTTTGAGATAACTAGCGGCAACACAGTAAGATTCTAGGAAAAAGTAGATGAGTGTTTTCTGGGTTTTTTTAAAAATGGTTCCTGTGGAAGAACCCAACTACAGGGAATCAACTCACCTGCAACGGGTCTAGAAGCGTAGATAAACTGTGCTTCAGTGTAATTTATGCAAGACTCAGTTTAACTATTAAGATTCCGAGCTCTACATTATATAAAACTATGTGACTCAAGTATTTGCAAAACACTGTTTAATTCTTTCTCAAAGCATTTAATTACCCTTCTGAAATAGCAGTAGTTTTCCACTTAGGGTTTCTTGGTTTCATTTTGTTTCCTTTACAACACTCATGGATATCTGTATTTCCACTGATTAGAATCAAGGTTTTATCGTGATCACCGGGATGAAACCAACCCCCTCATTTTAATGTTTTTAAACTGAGTTGCTAAAATAAAAAATGTGGTGATACTGACGACAGAGACCTTCTAATAAAAAAACCCTTTGGGATCCCTCATCTATCTCTCTGCTCGTGCTGCACAGCAGCTGCGCCTCGCAGATTCACATGAATAAAAATATTTAGACGAGAAACCACCCACTTAGTTTATTTTCCATATGACTTTCCTGTAATTATTCTGTAAACTGTTCACACAACAATACATAAAAACATCTGCAAAAACAGGTAATTAATGTGTCAAGCCAAACTAATGCATTTTTTATGGTGTCCATGCTTCGTCAACTGTAATTATAACTCTTTTTTAAGCAAATGATGATGTGTTTGTTGCAATGTGCAAGTGGTTATTTTAGATGCTCTGTTTACTGTTCATACAATCTGAATATAAAACTCCATGGCTACTTTACCCTAAATCAACGCTGCACCTAGTTTTTTGCAGAAGCAGAAAAGTGGTTCTCCTTTCCAAGCTATAATTTCTAGTAAACACTTTAGTCATTAAAACATGAGACAATTAACATAAAAGTTGACACCAAAATAGCCAACAATTCAAGAAGCACATGCCAGCCAACTACCCATCCAGACTGTCTTCCTGCAGTTAGAACTGCTGGGAATATAGCACTTTACGCCAATGGGCTTACAGTGTGCTAAGCCTCCTAGGTATTAGCAGAAATTTGGAGGTTTCATTGTTTTTAATGGCACAATATTCATCCCATTCTAGACCAACCAAATACACATATCTTCTACATGAGACCAACAAATGAAGAACCAAATCTTGCCCAAAATAAACTGTCTCCTATTCAATTTATCCTGCTGGAGTTCTGACTACATGAGTAATAACCATCATCATCATAATTATTTCTATTATTATTACTACCACTATTATTATTATTATATAATAATTGATATTATATGCCAACAATCATCCACAGATAGACATTCCTGCAGGCCCAAGGAAGACTAAGAACAAAGACATAACCCTATAATATTTTTCTAGGGTTCCTTCTTTTTTTAACAAACAAATATCTACAGTGACTAACTCTAGTACAGAGAAACCTTGGTAATAAGGAACTCTCACGGAACAAGGGTTTCTGTTGGTTTATTTTGACAACAAAGTTATTTTAGAGACAGCAGAAAATTAGTCCTTAGAGGTCCAAGCTATTTAACTCGTTATTTTGATATGAATCTTTCCAAACTGAACTACTCCATTCTTAAATAGAATATACTAAAACTAATTTAACCTTGCTTCCCCTGAATATCGCCTACAGTGATATGCAACAGGTGTCTAGTCAGCTGCTGCGACATGGTATAGGTGCCCATCTGTCTACATCTTGTGCCCAAAATGAACATCAGAAAAAAACTGCAGCACCTGACAGGCCCCGCTGCCAAACCTCGATTTTAGATCAAACACTTATTTGGGAGACTTGGAGGAGGAGTCTGATCAGAACAAAACAGCTGTAGTTCCAAGGGCGGTAGAGTAGAAAACATATGTCCAAGACGAAGAAAGGAAACAAGACAGAAGCTTATTATTAAAGCTAGAACGAGACTCAGACTCAGCTTAACAAGAGGTCTCAATAATAATCTCCGCTGCTTATGTAGCTACAATAGAAATGTTAAAATGCATACAGTCAATACCATTTCCAGTGGACAGCAAATGCTGGTGTTTGCTTTTATATCTGTTATTTCACTGACCACAAGCACTACTACTTTAGCTATTCTGACTATTGACTAGACAGAGATGCAACAGAAAATTGTGCATTCACACCAACTGAAACGTAAGTAAAGGATAGCTTAAAAATAACTAAAATAAGAAAATAAGTGTTACTATAAGTATGTGGAACTCAAAAGAACCTACATTGTCACAGTCCATACTAAAAGCACCCACCAAATGAAACGTACAGGTAATCTCTGGTTTACGACAGGGTTCTGTTCTGACGACTCCGTCATAAGTCAGTTCTGATGTAAGTTGAATTTTTTTTTTTTTTTTTAGTTTTCATTATTATTACCAGTATGTTTATAAATTCAATCTTTATTTGTCTTTGGGGGTTGGCATGAGAAGGATAACATCAGCAAATGACCTGCTGCAACACTGTATGTAGCACATATTACTAACGATAAGATGTACAAAAAAAATACAATGGACGGTCATAAGCACAGTTTGGCAAAACTCAAATACTTTGTAAGTCAAGATCTACCTGTAGTATCATCGAAGATTATATGCCACGTTAAATCAACGTTGACAGTTAAAAAAAAAAAAGGTCAAAGATTTCCAGAACCTACTCCCAGTGATTCAGAGCTAAATGATGTAAGATGGGGCCCAGGAATCTAAATTTTAGCAATTCCCAGATGATTCTGATGCTTATGTCAAGGAACCATACTTAGAAAAAGAGTGATCTAAGCCCAGAGTCTTCATCTGTAAGCTGGACTCAGTGGAAGCTCAGCAGTTGGGCAGGGGGCGGGGGGAGGCGGGGGAGGAACGATGACTACCCTGGAAACTGACTAGAGATATAAAACAAATTGACAAACATTTATACAAGAAAAATTGCTGACCTTCAGTAAGAGAAGCAAGGATCCATGGTGTTTCAACAAGGAACTTCTCCCATCCAGGCCCCAGCACCATGGAGTGGAAAATGTGAGGACCAACAGCATGCCTGCTGCTGGAGGAGGCTGGCAGGCTTTGACCACCACTGAAAAGTCTCATGCCAGGGAAATTGTTGAAAACAGCAATAATCGATGGTAAACAATAGACTAGCCAACAATTTAACAGGAAGTTCTGGGGAACAAGACAGCCATAGCGTGATTTTATAAGCTCCCGCATATTCTTAGAAGTCTCAAAAGATGTACCCATATATACAAGAAACCAGACAGGGCCCCAGTTATCTACTCATCCTGCCTGTAGTGAGGCCTTGCACAAGTGGAAAGTAGACTTATGAACTGCCTGAACTTTGAACGCACACCCTAACTCACAATCAGATAACCTCGGCAAATGGTGGAAGCCTCACTGGCTCACATTGTTTCAGCACAAATTCTGAGCAAGCACTGGCTGACCACTAAGCTACACCGATACAGTTGGAACCCCTAGAAAGCCAGGCTTAAAATTTTAAAAAAACTGAGCAGAAACATCAGCAGCTGCAAATTACACTGGAGAAAAACTATAGAATTAGCCCAGGCAAGTAAATAAAATGAAGAGACAACAAATGACAGTAACAACCACACCACCTCTGGGAAAGGAGAGGAGACAGAATCTAGAGTTGCAACAAAATAATCTCTTAAATGTCAAGCTTTCAACAAAAGTTACGAACCATGCAGAGTGTTGTCCATACTCAGAAAAAAGTGGTTAGAAAAAATATCTTTGAGCGAACTCAGATAAAAATCTTTGTAAAACTTCAAAGGAGATATTATAAACATGTCCAAGGAACTGCATGTAAAGAATTTTAAAAAGTATCGAGTCAATGAATGTCAAATAAAGAATAACAAAGAGACAGAAATTATATATTTTTAAAAAAATAGAAAATTTGGAGTTAAAAAGTATTCAACAGCACATTGAGCTTGTAGAAAATCAACAAACTTGAAAACAGATGAATAGACATTACCCAAAGCTCAAACAATTAAAAAAAGGAAGAAAAAAAAAAAAGAACAGAGATTCAGACAACTGTAGGAACCATCAAGCACACTAACATACACATAATTCAGTTCAAGAGAGAAAAAAATAAGCAGAGAAAACATATGAAGAAATAATGGCAAAACCTCCCAAATCTGACTAATCTACACATCCAAGTTCAACAAATACCAAGAAGGATACAACAAATACTGAGAAGGATAAATTCAAATAGATCCACACCTAGAAACATAATAGGCAAACTATCAAAAGTCAAAACAAATAAAACATCTTAAAAACGGGAAAAAAAAACACATCATGTACTAAGGAACCTCAACAAGATCAACAAGAGACTTGTCATCAGAAAAATGGAAACCAGAAGGCAGTGGGATGGCATATGCAAAATGTGAAAGAAAAATATCTGTGAACCAAGAATTTGATATCCAGCAAAACTATCTTTCGATAATAAAGATGAATTAAAGACATTCTTAAATAAACAAAGATTGAGAGAATCTGTAGCTAGCCGATATGCCTTACAAGAAATACTAAAGAAAAGGAAAGTGAAGGAAATCAAATGAAAAAAGACAAACTACCAGTAAAGGAAATAACTTAGGTACACAAATGACTCACACACCATTTGTTTGTGTAAGATATATATACATATATATCCTATATAGAGATATAGTATTTTTCTCCTTTCTTCTCTAAACTGGTTTAAAATAAAAATGTGTTAAACTGTAATTACAAAAATGTAGTGCGGGACTTACATAAACATGAAACATATATGATAATCATAGCACAAAGGAGAGGGGAGGGAAGGAGCTACACTGAAGTTAAGCTTCTATATACTACTGAAATTAAGTTAGTCCTAATCTGAAGTAAAGGAACCCCAGTGGTGCAACAGTTAAGCCCTCAACTGCTATCTGAAAGGTCAGTGGTTCGAACCCACCAGCAGCTCCGCAGGAGAAAAGACCAGGCAATCTGCTTCTGTAAAGATTACAGCCTAGGAAAGCCTATGGACCAGTTCTACCCTTGTCCTACAGGGTCACTATGAGTCAGAATTGACTCAATGACACACAACAACAGTCTGAAGCAGAATGGTTTAAGTTAAATGCTTATTATTGTAATTTGCAGAGAAGTCACACAAAAAAACTCTCAAAATAACAGTTTATTTTAAAAAAAAACAGTAAAATGTCACACTAGAAAAAAATCTATTTACCACAAAAAAGCAACAAAAACAAAAAAAGACATGAGACATGTTTTTAAAAAATAACAAGATGGCAGATATAAATCCAACCATATTAATAAATACATTAAATGTATAAGGAGTAAACACTACAGTCAAAAGGCAGAGATTATAAAACACACACACACACACTCCAACTCTATAACTGTCTACAGGAGACATACTCCTCTCAGCCCATCTCCAGGCAACCACTCCTCTGCCTTCGGTTGTGGTAGATTCATTTGTACTTTGAAGAATTTTCTAAGTGGAATCATACAGCATGTAGTCTTTCTTGCCTGGCTCCTTTCACTCAGCATAATTATTTTGGGATATATCCATGTTGCTAACATGGATATATTTGCACCCATAGTTCACTGCTTTTTATTGCTGAGTAGTATTCCACTGTATGGATATATTACTATTTATTTATCCATTCAACATGTTGATGCCATTGGTTGTTTCCAGTTTTCGACTAGTACATATAAAGCTGCCGAGACTGCTTATGAACAAGGCTTTGTGTTATGGATTAAATTGTGTCCTCCCAAAAGTTATGTTGAATCCCTGAGCTGATAAACACGACCTTGTTTGGAAACAGGGGTCTTCTTTTGTTGTGTTAATAAGAACACAGCAGAGCAGAACAGGTCCTAAACCCAATCCCTTCTGAGTGCTATCTCATAAAAGAGAAAACAAATAGAGACAGAAAATCCTCACAACTGGACCAATAAATAACATCATGATAAACAGAAAAAATACTGAAGTTGTCAAGAGTTTCATTTCACTTGGGTCCACAATCAGCGCCCATGAAAGCAGTAGTCAAGAGATCAAATGATGTACTGCATTGGGCAAATATGCTGCAAAGACCTCTTTAAAGTGTTAAAAAGCAAAGGCGTCACTTTGAGGACTAAGGTGCGCCTGACCCAAGCCATGGTATTTTCTATTGCCTCATATGCATGCGAAAGCTGGACAATGAATAAGAAAGACCTAAGAAGAATTGATGCCTTTGAATAACGGTGTTGGTGAAGAATACTGAGTATATCATGGACTGCCAGAAGAACAAACAAATCTGTCTTGGAAAAAGTACAGCTAGAATGCTCCTTAGAAGTGAGAATGGCAAGAAATAGGTGTGGTTTAATTAATCAGAAAATAATCAAACCTGCTGTCATAGAGTCCGACTCCAACTCACAGTGACCCTATAGGACAGAGTAGAACTGCCCCTGGGGGTTTCCAAGGAGTGGCTGGTAGATTCAAACTGTCAGCCTTTTGATTAGCAGCTGTAGCTCTTAACCACTGCACCACCAGGGCTCCAATATCATATAATTTAAAAATCAAGTTAATGATATGTACCTATGTCTATTCTGTAATCAAGTAATGACTGGTTAACTACCAAAAACAAGGCAGAGACTACTAAAAGGTAAGGAAATTTCCTACAACATGAAGATAACAGTGATGCTATGGCAGGTACCATAAAACTCTCAAATTATTTTTAAATGTATCATGCACCCTCAGTTCAAGGCCTTATATTAAAATGATTAAACAGGAGGGTTGTCCAGCCATAGAGAAAGCCTCAACAAATTTCAAAAAACTGAAATCATTCAGACTATGCTCTCTGAACACCATGGAATTAACCAGAGTCAGTAACAAAAAGATAATTAGAAAAACTCCAACTGCTAGAAAATTAAACAATATACTTACATACTTACAACATACTTTCAATAACTCATAAGTATGATAGGCAAAATAATGGCTCCCTAAAGATAACAATGTCCTAATCCCAAGAACCTGTGAATATGTTACATTACGTGGCAAAAGGAACTTTCCAGGTGTGATTACGGTTAAGAATCTTGAGGTAGGGTGATTATTCTGGATTGTCTGGGTGGGCCCAACCTAATCATATGGATCCTTAAAACCAGATAACTTTTCCTGGCTGAAGATCAGAGTGAGATGTAACTACAGAAGGATGGTCAAAGAAACGCAACACCGCTGCTTTTAAGATGGAGGAAAGGGGATTCCACAAGCCAAGGAATGCAGGCAGGCCCCAGAGCTGGAAAAGGCAAGTAAATGGTTTTCCCCAAGAGACTCCAGAAAGGAATCCCGCCCTGCCAACACCTTGATTTTAGCACAGGGACACTCATAGGGGACTCCTAACCTATAGCACTATAAGACAATAAATTTATGTTTTAAGTCATTAATTTTGTGGCAATTTGCTACAGCAGCAACAGAAAACTAACACAATAGAATAAAAGAAAATAGAAAATATTTCAAACAGATAATAATGTAAATATGACATATCAAAACCTATGGAATGCAGCTAAAGCAGACTTAGTGGAAAATTTATAATCTTATATACACACAGTAGAAAAAAAAGGCTGAAAAATCAAAGGTGTAAGCTTCTAACTTGAAAAAGAACAGTCAGGCCTAAGAAAAGTAGAAGAAAGGAAATAAATAAAACAGAAATCAAACAAAAAACAAACATACAATAGGAAAAAAATAACAACAAACCAAAAGTTGATTCTTTTTAAAATTAATAAAACTGATAAACCCCTACTATAACTGACAGAAAAAATAAAGCCAATATCAGGAAAGATCCAACAGAAATAAAAAAGATAAGAGAATATTATAAACAATTCTACAATCAATAAACTTGAAAATTTGGATGAAATGCACAAATTCCTCAAAAATTACAAATTAACAAAGTTGATAAAAGAAAAAATACATACAATTTTAAAAACTGGATATCTATTAAAGAAATTGAATCTGTTACTAAAACCTTTCTCATAAAACTGTTCTTAAATTTGTTAAATATTATAATTGTATTATAGGTATATAGAAGACTAACCTTATTTTCTGGAGATGTATACTACCTAAGTGTGAAGGTCATGATATCTGTAATTTACTTTTCAATCTGGCAAAAACACACACACATATATATTATACATAAATAATACATAAAAAACACACATAAATCATGAGCCAATATTAGCAAACAAATCCAGTGATACATAAAAAGGGTATTCGTATATCACTACAAAATGGGGTTTTTTTTTTCAGGACTGCGGAGGTCACTGAACATTCAACAAATAATCAGGGTGGAATCTCATGTCTGGAGGCCAATGGAAGTAACTCAATTTCAATCTTCCCCTATAAACTCTTAAAAAACAAATAAAAAAATCAAAACAGCAACGAAAACCACATATGATCCACGCCTCCAGTATTAACTAGGAGACAAAGAATACCATCACCTTCAGATTTTCTGTAAATGGGGAAATAAACCAAATTACACCAGACCTCCGTGTGACAGCAGCCGAAAAATCTGAAGTGCTGCTAAGATGGCGGACACAGGTTTAAATCAGACTCCATTTTGTTCCTAACCACCACTTCTGCTTTTAGACTGTGCATGGAATTTTCCACTCTTGCAAAGTTTTAAGTACCCCCTTTGAGCAATCAAGGAGGCGGCAAGAAAGTGGTTAAACAGCTGGGAAATGTTACCAAGGATGGGGTCTTGTGACTCTACTTTGAAAGATTGCTTATAAAGACTGTTTTCAGCAAGAATGCTAAAACAGATAAACTGATAGGAAGAGAGATTTGTTTGTTCCTCTAAAGTGTACATAAAAATCCCTTTATACCTAACCCCTTCGGAGCACTTTGCACTTATGGTTGTGCTGCCCGGTTCAAACTTTCATGCTTAATTTTGCACTTCAACAGCTCCCAGGGCCCAAACTGCAGGCCTATAGACATTGGGACCAAGGGAGAGAAGGCTTAAGAGACTCTTTAAAAAGAGTAGAGGGGCACATAGGACTTACACGAAGCACAGAAAAAAATCATCTCCAGAAAGAGAAAGTACAACTAAAGGTCAAAATACTAAACTTAGAGGTTGGGACTTGATAGTTCAAGGCAGAGGCTACAAAACAAGGGGCTTGAAAGTGAGCAGAATCAAGAACGAGAGCTTCAGTAAAGCATTTCTTCAGGGAAGAATCAGATACACAGAAAATAAAATAAAATCAGAGAAAGGAGGTGAGTGCAGGATGTGCAGAGAGACAGAAAGACAAATAACAAGACAGGCAAAGACCTGTATCAATCCATAAGTAACCCCTGGACCACTCATTCATGTGGGCTAAAACACTCTTCACAGTGAGCTTCTTTGAGTTGGTTGAGTTTTTGTTACCTGTCACTGAAAGCAACCAGACTAACACAAAAACTAAAAGAACTGACCTGACTACAGGGTAATTTTAAAAGCAATTCTCTTTTCTTCTGTGAACATCAAGAATAGATAATCTAAACCCTTCTCTCCGAACCTATGAAATAGTTCCTTCTGAGTTCACTGAGTTAGTAACTGCTTTCTCCCATTGCAGGCACTTCACAGATCAACTGAAGAAAGGAAAAGGCAGAATCTAATGGGGAGCAGAAGACAGAAGAATGGGTAGCATGTTTAATTCATTTAAAATCTCTATAAAAATCTCAGTTTTGCTGTTTTAAAATGCTTTCTTCTACCCAGTTTCAAAACAGTAAGATGTAAAAAAATTCCCAACAAAGGCAATTTATTGAATTATAGTGAAGAGCACATGCTTTATTGTAAAACAGAAAAGGTTACGGAAAAGCGTTTTATAACAGAAATATTCTGAATTTGTTTAATATAGCTCCTCTTAGAAAAGTACTATCTCAACTTCCAGATTAAGATGGACAATAGGTTCATGCTTCAGTGAGCCCCTTCTTTCCAATTATATTATGATGATGAACAAAATACACAAGAGACAGCAAAAAGGCACACTTGGGTTCAAATACAAGAAAAAAAATCTCTGAGGTTAAGTGAGATTTATCCCAAGAATGCAAAGGGTAGTTCAACATAAGAAAATCAATCAATGTAATACAAACTATTAATAGAACAAAGAAATAAAACCATATGATCATCTCAGTGCAGGAAAAGCATTTGATAGAATCCATCACCCTTTCATGATTACAAAAAACACTGAAAAAAAACTAGGAATAGAAGAGAATTTCAGGACATGATAAAGGCTATCTCTGAAAAACCCACAGCTAACATCATACTCAATGGTGAAACACTCAACATTTTCCCCCTAAAATCAGAAACAAGACTAGGATGCCCACTTTCCCAGTGCTATTCAACATTGTACTGGAAGTTCTAGCCAGAGCTATCAGGCAAGAAAAAGAAACAAAAAGCATTCAAATCGAAAAGGAAAAAGTAAAACTACCTCTATTCACAGATGAAATGATTTTATATAAAGAAAATTCAAAGAATACACACATGCGATTGAGTTAATAAATAAATTCAGCAAAGTTACAGGGTACAATATTCTAGACTCCGCAACAAACATATTTTATATATCAGCAATGAACAATCTGGAAAAAAATTAAAATAATTCCGTTTACAACAGCATCCAAAAAAACAAAATACCTAGGAATAAATTTAACCAGAGAAGTGAAAGACTTGTACACTGAAAACGACCAAACATTGCTGAAAGAAATTAAAGAAGACCTAAATAAACGGAAAGGCATCTGGTTTTCATGGATTGGAATACCTAACATTATGATGAAAATACTCCCCAAATGGATCTACAGATCCAATGCAATCCCTATCAAAATTCCTACTGATTTTTTTGCAGAAATGGGAAAGTCACACCTCAAAATTCATATGGAATTTGCAAGGGGCCCTGAATAGCCAAAATTACGTTTTAAAAAAAAAAAGTTGGAGGACTTACACTTTCTGATTTTAAACTTACCTCAAGGCTACAGTAACTAAAACACTGTATTATCAGAATAAGGATAAAGATATAGACAAATGGAACAGAACGGAGAGTCCAGAAAAGAACCTATACATCTATGGGCAATTGTTTTTGGAAAAGGTTGTAAAAACCATTCAATGGGTGAAGAACAGTCTTAACAAATGGTGCTGAGACAATTAGATATGCATATTCAAAAGAATGAAGTTGGAGCCTACCTCACAGGATATACAAAAATTAACTCAAAGTAAATCAATGACCTAAATATAGGAGTTAAAACTATAAAACTCTTAGAAGACATCATAAAGGCAAATCTTCATGGATTTGATAATGGAATCTTAGCTCACCAAAAGTATGAGCTACAGAAGAAAAAATAAATTAGACTTTATCAAAATTAAAAGCATTTATGCATTAAAGGATATAATCAAGAAAGTGAAGACAACGTACAAAACAAGAAAATATTTGCAAATAATATATCTGTTCTAAGTCTAGTATCTAGAATATGTAAATAACCCTTAAAACTCAACAACAAAAAGACTGCCAATTTACAAATGCCCAAAGGACTTTAATAGACATTTCTATAAACAAGAAGGCCAACAAGCACATGGAAACATGCTAGTTATGACAGAAATGCAAATAAAAACCATAACGAGATACCACGTCACACCCACTAGCATGGCTACAGTCAAAACAACAGAAAAGAACAGTGTTGGCAAGGATGTGGAGAAATTGAAGCCCTTATATATTGCTGGTGGGAATGGTGCAGTCACTGTGGAAAATAGTTTGGTAATTCCTCAAAAAGTTAAACATAGATTAACACATGATCCAACAATTCCACTTATAGGTATATACGCAAAAGAACTGAAAACAGATACTCAAACAAATACCTGTACATGAATATTCACAGCACTATTCACAACAGCCATAAGGTGGAAACAACCCAAATGTCCATCAACAGATAAATGGATAAACAAATTGTGGTATATCCATACAATAGAACATTACTTAGCCATAAAAAGGAATGAAGTATTGATACATGGATGAACCTTGAAAGCATTAGATAAGTGAAAGGAGCCAGACATAATAGGCCACATATTCCATTCCATTCCAGATTCCATTTATAAAAAAATACACAAAATAAGTAAATCCATAGAGACAGAAAACCAAATGTTTTGGAACTACATAGGGGTGGTATTTCCATGCATTATGAATGTACTAAATGTCACTGAATTGTTCATTTTAAATGATTAATTTTATGTTATGTGACTTCAACCTCAATTCAAAAAAAAAAAAAATCAACAGAACAGAAATGAAAAAGAATGAGTCTGTCTAAAGCCACAGGACTGATGGACTCCAGGTCCAGAACAGAAAATGACAGCAGTTCAGCATTTCTGTGGTAGTGTTTAAAAGTGTCCCAGGTAAGATGAGGGTAGAGAGCTAGGCTCATTTCTTAAAGCTAAGCTCTTAGCATTAAAATATTAAATCATTTATTTATTAGAAAAAGTGTGCATTTTCAACTTTTAGTACTAACAACTAAAAGGATAAAAATACAATCTATAGCTTCTACATAGGGAAAGAAACATGCAAAAAAAAAAAAAGATGGTTAACAGAAAATGGAAAAATAAGACAATGCACATCCATAGCTACAGTAAATATAAATGAATTAAACTCTTCTATCAATAAACTAATTATCAGACTGATTAATGATTGCGTTACATACTGCCTACAGGAGAGATTCATGTAAGACAAAACTATTCAGAAATGTTGAACATAAAACGAAGAAAAACAATGAACAATTCAAAATACTAACTAAACATGAGACAAAATAGTTTAAGGCAAAAAGCAATAAAAGAAATAATAATAAATGTCACATAATGATAAAAAGTTCAACAAAAAGACTGTAAGCACATAATAACAACTTCAATAAGCGTAAAGCAAAAAATGAAGTTGACGATAAGAAATTGACAAATCAGGAGGTGAGGCCAAGATGGCAGAGTAGTCAGACACTTCCTGTAGTCCCTCTTTACAACAAGGACCTGAAAAAACAAGTGAATTGATTATAGGACAATGTAGGAGCCCTGAACATCAAAAGCAAAGTTTAGGAATTGGACTGAGTAGCAGGGGGAGGGAAAGACGGTTCAGAAGCAGCGAGGAGTTGTCAGACCTGACCTAGCCGGCACCGGCACACTGCAGGCTGGATCGGCTGGCATGCACAGTGAGGCAAGCAGTGGCACTCAGGATGCATTTTGTACATCAGGAGAGACCGAGCAGTGGAGAGTCTGCTCAAGCCTCCAGAACTAGCGAGAAGCAGAGCTCAATTGGCTAAAGATAAGTACGTGCATCTAACCTACCGCACATATCAAAAAAACACCCCCTTTGGGAAGAACCTCTCTCCCATTTACCTGCACCCTCCTCACTCTGCATCGAATCCTGGTCCCTCATCAGCAATTGCCACACCCCTTGGGCCAGAAGTAGGATCCATTGCTTGCCCTGAGCCATTTTCCCAGCCTTGGAGAGTGAACAAATTAATAAACAGAAAAAATCATCTGCCAGCTCCCCTAAGCCAGGAACTCAAGGAAGGCACAGCCCCTTTGCCTAGGCAAAGGCATAAGGGGTCCACGGACTTTAAAAGCCTTTCACCCCAGCACAGACCTGTGTGGGCCCATTTCAACAGCATAGGCCCTCATTAGCATGGCACAACAGAGAATATACCTGAAGCCTATTTTCAACTGTATCACCTATAAGGAGGAGTGGCAGATTCATGACATTTGACACAGACCTGCCCATTAAGCAAGGTCATCACCCACCCACATCAGGGGCCTGAAGACTGGTGGCTCCACCCATGCCATCTAGCCACCTGCAACAGGGGTCCAAGTATAAGTGGTGCCTCCCAGTCCTTACAGCCAACAGCATAGGGTGTCCATAGTCTGCTGCAAAACCCACTCAGCTACACGGTCTAGGGAACAGGGATGTGCTTTCCTCCCAGACACTCAGGGACAGCAGTCAGCCCCCTGCCTTGACCAGCACGTGACCCCCTACTGCAGTCAGATACCTGTACCTACTTCAATCACCCCTGCCCATCTAGGACTGTAGGTGAGAGTCTGCATCACACACTTGGTGACCAACTACGTGGACGCCTGAATGGAATCCACACAAGAAAAGTAAACAGAGTCCTGGGCTCACATACCTAGTAACAGCTCTAACCACCTGGTGACAGGATGTGAAAGCTTCAAAGATGCCAATAGCCAAACTAGCTCACACGACCAGCCTATTTGGGCATATCAAAACAAAACAAAGCAACAAGTTAGGATACAGTAAGCAAACATAAAACAAATATAATAACTTATTGATGGCTTAGAGACAACAGTCAATATCAAGTCACATAAAGAGGCAGACCATGATGGCTTCAGCAAGTGCCCAAAACAAAGAATCAAGAAACCTTCCGGAGGTAGAGAACTTCTTAGCATTACCAGAGGTAGAATTCAAAAGATTAATGTCTTAGTCATCTAGTGCTGCTCTAACAGAAATACCACAAGTGGATGGCTTTCACAAAGAGAAATTTATTTTCTCACAGTCTAGCAGGCTAGAAGTCCAAATTCAGGGCGTCAGCTCCAGGGGAAGGCTTTCTCTCTGTGTCAGCTCTGGAGGAAGGTCCTCGTCATCATCAGTCTTCCCCCAGACCAGGAGCTTCTCTGTGAAGGAACCTCAAGTCCAAAGGAGGCGCTCTTCTCCAGGTGCTTCTTTCTTGGTGGTATGAGGTCCGCCAATTCTCCACTTGCTTCCATCTCTTAAAAGAGATAAAAGGTGGTACAGGCCACACCCCAGGGAAACTCCCTTTACGTTGGATCAAGGATGTGACCTAGTAAGGGTGGTGTTACAATTCCACTCTAATCCCCTTTAACGTAAAATTACAATCACAAAATGGAGGATAACCACACAACCCTGGGAATCATGGCCTAGCTAAATGGATACACACATTTTTGGGGGGACACAGTTCAATCCATAACAATTAATATACAGAGCTCTTCAAGAAATCAGGAAGGAGATCATGCAAAAGGCAGAACGTGCCAAGGAACACACAGACAAAGCAATAGAGGAACGTAAGAAAGTTATACAAGACCATAATGACAAATTTAACAGGCTGCAAGAATCCAGAGACAGCAAACAGAAATCCAAAAGATTAACAATAAAATTTCAGAATTAGATAACTCAATAGAAAGTCATAGGAGTAGAATTGAGGCAATGAAAGTCAGAATTAGTGAGACTGAAGATACAGCACTTGACACCAACTTATTTGAGGAAAAATCAGATAAAAGTATTTTAAAAAATGAAGAAACCCTAAGAATTACATGGGACTCTATCAAGAGAAATAACCTATGAGTGATTGGAGTACCAGAACGGCAAGGATAACAAAAAATATAGAGAGAATTGTTGAAGATCTATTGGCAGAAAACTTCCCTGATACCGTGAAAGATACCTATCCAAGAAGCTCATCAAGCCCCATGCGATATAGATTCAAAAGAAAGTCACCAAGACATATTATAATCAAACTTGCCAAAACCAAAGATATAGAGAGAATTTTAAGAGCAGCTAGGGATAAACGAAAAGTCGTCTACAAAGGAGAGTCAATGAGACTAAGCTGGGACTATTCAGCAGAAACTATGCAGGCAAGAAGGCAATGAGATGACATATATAAAGCCTTGAAGGAAAAAAACTGTCAGCCAAGAATTATATATCCAGTAAAACTGTCTCTCAAATATGATGGTGAAATTAGGGCATTTCCAGATAAACAGAAGTTTAGGGAATTTGTAAAAACCAAACCAAAATTACAAGAAATACTAAAGGGAGTCTTCCAGTTAGAAAATCAATAACATCAGATAACAACCCAAGACTAGAATACAGGACAGAACAAACAGATCTCAACCCAGATAGGGAAGCCATGAAAATAAATTAAAGCTAAGACACTGAAAACAGGGAAACAAGAGATGTCGATACATAAAAGATGAGAACATTAAAACAAAAAAGAGGGACTAAATAATGTAGTTATAGATCTTTCACACGGAAAAGAAGTCAAGGCGATATAAAGAAATAAAAGATTGGTTTAAACTTAGGAAAACAGGGGTAAATATTATGGTAACCACAAAGGAAACTAATAATCCTACACATCAAAATAAAAAATAAGAAAAATATAAAGATTCAGCAAATACAAAATCAACAACAATGAAAAGGATGAAAAGAAATTGACAAATCAACATTCAAAATGAACAGATTAAGGGCACAAAAAATAGTAAGACTATAGAAATATCAGAGCAACAAAATTAATAAGATTAAAAAACACAGGATATAATTTTTTCAAGCACGCATCTACAAGACATTTACAAAACATGCCCAAAGTCAATCTCAACAAATTTCAAAGAATCAACATCAAGTAAAACACGTTTTCTGACTACAATGCAATTAAAGCTAAAGTCAACAATAAGAGGTAGTTTCTAAACTATCAACCCATATACTAGTATCTTTTTATAGATTCCTAAATAATTCATGGAACAGAGAAGAAATCACAATGGAAATTTTAATAAGAATATATTCAGGACTAGATAATCATACAACTATTATATATCAAAATCTACAGAATACAGCTGATGATAAATTTATAGTGCTGAAATGCATTTATTAAAAAACAGAAAAGACCCCTTCCATCTCTTCTCTTCCCATTTCCCTCAAAGCTAAGACATCATCATCTGAGAAAGTGAAGCAGTCAAGGAGTGGGGCTGTGAATAGTAAACTGTCTTTCTCCTCTGACCCAGGAGTATCATGCCTTCTACTAGCATTAATGAAATTTTGGCAGGCTAACTTATCACCTTGCCAAGTAGGGTAAAATCTCAGACTGCTCACAGTTCTTGGAAGAATGAAGGTAAAAGACATTCTAGCAAAGGAAAACCTAAGAGAATTCTATACCAGCAGACCTGCTCTAAAAGAAATGCTGAAGAAAGTTCTTCAGGCTAAAGAGAAACAATAACTTGTTGCCATCGAGTCAATTCGACTTGTAGCGACCCTATAGGACAGAGTAGAACTGCCCCACAGGGTTTTCAAGGAGTGGCTGGTGGATTCAAACTGCCAGCCTTCTGGTTAGCAGCCAAGGTCTTAACCATTGTGCCACCAGGGCTCCAAAGGGAAACAATAGCGGGGGAAAAATGGAATTAAATGAAGCTTCTTGTATAAAATATAGATGACTGTCAAAAACAAAAATTATGCCTTGGATTGGTGAAGTTTTTTATGTTTATAAATGTAATATATATGAAAACTATAACGTAATAATGGGCGGGTAAAGGAACTTACATTGCAAGGCTTCTGTATTTCACATTTAGTAGTGAAACACTAACTATAAGTAGACTATGAAAGGTTAGTACGTATACTGTAAATCCCAAGAACCACCACTACAAAAATACTATAAAAAGATACAGTTAAAAGTCTATAGAAAAACTAAAATGCTAAAAATATACTCAAATAGTCCATAAGAAGGCAGGAAACAAGGGTAGATAAATGGATAACAGGATGGAGAAACAGAAAACAAGTAACAGAACGGTGGACCTAAATCCAAACATACCAATAATTAAAAGCAAATGGCTCAAAATAGGGGTTGGCAAACTTTTCCTGTAAGGGCAAATAGTAAATAGTTTAGACTATAGGGTCTCTATGAGGGGGAATCAACTCAACAGCAGCGGGATTTGGTTTTTGGTTGCTTTAAATAACAAGAGTGAAAATAGATTTCCAAAAATTTTCATTAATAATATTCAAAATATAATAAACCCATTCCTCACTTATCGACATGGTTAGGTTTCAAAGACCAAGTCGTTATGCAAAAATCAGCATTATGCAAAAATGGAGGACGACTACATCATTACATAATTGCCAAACCACTGAAAATCATGGCCCAGACAAGTTGACACATAACCTTAACCATCACAGCCAGCATTACTCTCACCTCGTAACTTGGCATTCGTTACTGCCAGATGTATGTTGTTAAGCACAAAATAGGTAGTAGATTTTTTATGTTTGTCAAAAATGTGAAATGTCAGATAACGAGATAGTCAATAAGTGAGAAGTAGATGTAATGAGAACTGAGTACATTTTTTTAATACATATCTACTAATGAGATCATATGCAACCTCCTGAAATACCTGAATATCAACCAATGGAAGCAGCAGTCAAGAAATCAAACGATGTGTTGTAATGGGCAAATTTGCTGCAAAAGACCTCTTTAAAGTGTTAAAAAGCAAAGATATCATTTTGAAGACTAAGGTGTGCCTGACCCCAGCCATGGTATTTCCTCAAATGCATGCAAAAGTTGGACAATGAATAAGTAAGACCAAAGAAGAATTGATGCCTTTGAATTAAGGTGTTGGCAAAGTATACTGAATACACCATGAACAGCCAGCAGAACGAACAAACCTGGCTTAGAAGAAGTATAGCCAGAAAGCTCCTTAGAAGCAAGGATGGCAAGACTTCATCTCACATACTTTGGACATGTTATCAGGAGGGACCAGTCCCTGCAGAAGGACAGCATGCTTGGTAAAGCAGAGGGTCTCAAAAAAGAGGAAGATCCCAAAGGAGACAGACTGACACGCTGGCTGCAGCAATGGGCTCAAACATAGCAACGATTGAGAGAATGGCACAGGACCTGGCAGTGTTTCGTTCTGTTGTACACAGGGTCACTATGAGCAGGAACCAACTCAACAGCACCTAACAACAACAACGAATGAGAAAAATGGAATTCTTTTTGAGGTTATGTCTTAGTCATCTAGTGCTGCTTTAAGAGAAATACCACAAGTGGATGGTTTTAACAAAGAGAAGTTTATTTCCTCACAGTAAAGTAGGCTAAAAGTCAAAATTCAGGGCTCCAGGGGAAGGCTTTCTCTGTCAGCTCTGGAGGAAGGTCCTTGTCATCAATCTTCCCCTGGACTAGGAGCTTCTTCGCACAGGAACCCCGGGTCCAAAGGACACACTCTGCTCCCAGCACCGTTTTCTTGGTGGTATGAGGTCCCCAATTATCTGCTTGCTTCCCTTTCCTTTTATCTCTTGTAAGATAAAAGGTGGCACAGGGCACACCCTAGGGAGACTTCCTTTACATTGGATCAGGTATGTGACCTTAGTAAGGGTATTATACAATCCTACCCTAATCCTCTTTAACATAAAAGTACAATCACAAAATGGAGGACAACCACACAATACTGGGAATCATGGCCCACTCAAATTGATAAACACATTTTCGGGGGGACAGCATTCAACCCATGACAGGTTCTAACATTTCACTTAATTGAAATCCAAAGACAGTGTTCCCTATCATCAAAATTCATTGAAAATCTATTTAAATTTAAAGTAATTACCAATCAGGAAACATTTTTTGCCATTTGTCAGTCTGCAATTTGGTTTCTATACACTTCATAGTTTTGTTTGTGAATTCCTCCAGTAATGCCTTCTTTTATGTTTTATTGATTTTTTTCCTAGTGTACTATTTTTATTCCCTCCTCATTTTCTTCTCTGCATATTTTCTACTTATTTTCTTAGTGGTTACTCTAGTAGTTCTGTCTTAGTTACCTAGTGCTGCTATACCAGAAACACCACAAGTGGATGACTTTAACAAACAGAAATTTATTTTCTCACAGTTTAGGACACTAGAAGTCCAAATTCAGGGTGCCGTCTCTAGTGGAAGGCTTTCTCTCTTTGTCGGCTCTGGAGGAAGGTCTTTGTATCTTCTGAGCTTCTGCTCCTGGGTGATCTTCATGTGGCTTGGTATGTGTCTTTCTCCTGTCTCTGCTTCTCTTGCTTGCTTGTATTTTTCACTTATATCTCAAAAGAGATTGACTCAAAACACGCCGTTCACTAATACTCCCCATTAACATAACAAAGAAAACCCATTCTCAAATGGGATTATAACTACAGACATAAGGGTTAGGATTTACAACACATATTTTGGGGGGACATAATTCAATCCATAACAGATTACAATTAACATCCTAAATATATAACAATCTAATCTGAATTGATACCCACTTAACTTCAATAGCGTACAAAAACTCTGTTCCTATGCAGCTCCATCTCACTCTCTTATTTTTGTCATAAATAACATCTTATATACTGTATGTCCAAGGGGCCCTGCTGGCACAGTGGCTAAAGCGCTCAGCTGCTAACTGAAAGATCAGCATTTGAACCCACCAGCCAGTCCACAGGAAAAATATGTAGCAGTCTGCATGCACAAAGATTGACAGCCTTGGCAGCCCTATGGGGCAGCCTACTCTGCCAGCAAATCAGGATATTCAGCTTCTAATTCCAACAAAAAAATTCAAGGAACTAGCAATAGTGAAGTCTACAAGAACGAGTTTATCCTTTGGGTTCCCTGATATTTATCACGCCTCTGCAAAGGAATAAACCAATGGTCCAGGCTGCTTTTTATTGCACTTGAGTATATATCATTATGCATGCACAGAGATCGACAACATTTATAGGACCTAGACATGTTCTGGAAGGTCCTGGTGGCGTAGTGGTTAAGCAATTGGCTGCTAACCGAAAGGTTGGCGGTTTGAACCCAGCAGCCACTCTGCTGGAGAAAGATGTGGCAGTCTCCTTTAGTAAAGATGACAGCCTTGGAGACCCTCTGGGGCGGTTCTACTCTGTCCTGTAGGGTCGCCATGAGTCAGAATCGATTCGACAACAACAGTTTGGTTTTGGTTAGGACATGTTCTAGAACCAAGTCTACACAGCATAGCTCAACTTTGAATGACACAAAGGAAACCTAGAAGGATATGTAGATTAGTGACTTCTCAGGGATTCTGTTCCTTGTGGGAAGGGGAAGAACGGTTGAGACCTAATAAGAGACATGGAATGACATACCTCAGGGTACAAGGTGACAGTTTTCAAAATTTGGGCACCCCAGAGAGCCTAGCACACATCTGTCCAGGGATAAAAAAATATTAAAAATGGTTTGGTGTTTTTTTATTATACTGTTTGCCAGATGAAACTGCTCAAGATTTTTTTACACATCCTAGTTGGGTATTAAAATAAGAAACATGCTCACTGGTCTAAATATCAATAAGATTTTCAAAGAAAAATCAGATGACAACAACGTTCAGAAGAGCACTCTTCATTGTGAGCTTTGGGGAGGATACAGGAGATTTAAATGGAAACAGAGAGAGAAGGGGCAGGAGGACGGAGACAGGGAGAAGAGGAAAAGGAACAGGAAAAAAAAACAGAGAAGTGTTGCATCAGCAACTAGAGAAAAGCAACAGCTGCGGCTGAGTAAGTCTACCAGACATTTTCAACAAGATACATACAACATACTCATAGGTCATATTAACAGGTTGCGGAGTTGACAGAAATATTTCGTATTTGAAGGGCTATCGCTCAATTTTATTTTATATTTTGACACAAGACCACTTTTATATTTGTTATCACAGTGCTTGGTATGTACAAATAGTAAATGCTTGCTGGGCCATCAACTGGCTGGATATGTAGTTAAGTGGCAAACAGACAAATGGATGGTAGGAAAGAGAATGAATGTTCAAAATAACATTTAAAAATGTTTGACACTGGACACATGGTGCTTCTCCATTTAATAAAAGCTAATCTAATTGGGAGAAAGATGTGAGAAGCAGCAAGGTGGAGTGAAAGAAGACAAGACTTGGGCTCAGAAAGATCTATCTTTAAATCCTGGCTCAAATTCTTACTGGCATGTGGGTCCTTGGGCAAATTTTGCTTAATTTATATGTGTCTTAGTTTCTCCCACCTGTAAAATGGGAATTACATTATCTACCTTACAGAGAACAAACCAGCAAACTTGGCACCAGTAACACGCTATACAAAACCAGCTCTCAAATAAACTCTGTAATGCATAACGTTAGCCCACAGATGGGTGTTACTGACAATGCTCACCATCTGGTAGCTTCCTGTTTTAAATAATTATTCTTGCCAACTAGGTGCCAAGCTTTTTAAATCATTATATTACATGTTTGCACCATCTTAATTTTGATGCCCTTTAGAAAAAGCCCAGTATGACCAGTCACAGTTCAGCTTATAGGGTTGTTTTGAGGATTAAAAATAACATAAGGAGAACTCCTTGCACAACGACACACATGTAATAGATAATAAACCATTGTTGTTGTTAAACATTTCATTAATACCTTTATGTCACCCATTAGCCACTCTACATTATCGAACCTATTCCAATAAACTCACACTGCGAATACAGATTAATCGAACCACTTCCTGTATTACAGAAACAAGATGGGAAATGGAAGGATGATATACACCGCACATTCTCTTCAAAGATTCAAGTTGATTCCTTCAACCTTGACTTTTGGATTTTCTCTCTTAAATCCATATACACCTGAGGACTTAGAAGAGTGGAAGGTACCTGAATTTCAAGAGCCATTTCTAGACTGAGGGATTAAGTGCCAAGTTCAAAAAGAAAACACAAAATTACAACCAGTATCAGGGTATGCCTTCTCACAGCTGGACAGATAAACAAAACTACTTCTACTGTGCTCTGCTTCTAGCCTCAGCTGTGCAAACGCCAGTTAAGGAAGAAAAACATAGGCCTTCTTTATCAGATAACCTCCGACAGGATGAACACTTCCATATTCCTATGGCTACTAGCAGCAAAACAACAAAAGTTGCCAACTCAGAAAGAACCCCTGTATAAAGCACTCCTACTTAGCTCTGGAAGACGTTTCTTCTGGACTATCGGATAGCTAGAAATTATTATTTTATTACAAAATATGTCAATCCAAACCAAGGTCACAGGTAACAACTGTTACAGCAAAAGTTACACTAAAATGACTTACAGGTCCCGCTGGTAGTTATGTTTCAATAACAATATTGTGACAGTGGAACAAACTTCCCCCAAGGCAACATCTCTTCCACTCATAAATGTCAAATCAAGCTCACATGCAACAGCCCCGGCTTCCCCATAAATTGAAGGATAGTGTCCACCTGTCTGTAGCTGGTGACAGATATACTATCAGATAGAATCCATGGACCAGCAGTGCCGTGACCCTACTTACATTTGACAGTCAAATGTGTAGCATGAGGATTAAAACAGAGATGATTTTACACGCTGGTTAAAAAGTCAGAACTGACATGACGGCACTGGGTTTTCTGGTTGTTTTTTGTTTTGCTTTGCTTTTTGTGTTTATGATAGCGGTCCCCATTATTAACTTTGTTAAATTTGATGGCATATAACAAAAAAAAAACCCAACTCAGGTCAGGAATGGAGATTGTGGCTTCAGGAAGACAGACACATAATTAAATAGGAGAAAGAAGTTTATCTGGTAACATTCCTTAAGATAGAGATCTAGCAGGTTTGGTATCAAATTCTAATGGAGAAATAATTCACCACCATAACCAGCAAACTAACTACCATTCTTTGTTATCTGCTGGTGTGCATTCATAATTCTCACTTTAAAGCAAAGATTTTTATTTTTCTGGTGCCATCCAGTGGCAGCATGACGAAGTGTTATGAGATTAAATTGAGATAACTTTTAGACAGAAAATGTCACCCTGATGTGATTTATCTTGTGTCATGTAAACACCAGTGACGTTTTAGCAAATAATTATTTGGAAAGAAAAGGGGAAAATATCAGAGCAGATTATTTGCAATTCATCCCCATTTTAAACTCCCCACCCAAAAATGAGAGTTGAGCCAAAGCACAGACGAGCAGACTTTAAGATCTAGCAAGCAAACAAAAAACAACGGACTATGAGACCATTTGAAAAACAAAATTAGCATCAAAACGATATACCAGTCAAACCATGAGGAAAAGTGGCTTCAGAATTAGCCATCAGAAATCTTAAAAGTGATAGCTAAAATTACATAACTGTAGGAAGAAGATATCAAATTAACAGGAAATTTATATTACAATCAATTCTTTGATAACAGGTTCCAAATAGTTATCCCACCAACTTCAGTAAGACAATAATTCTATCAAAAAAATAAACAACAGGATTCCAAGTCCTCCTACAGCTACACACACAAAGTATTGACAGCTTTTGGATTCCCGGGCCAACGAAATAGGTAGTTAACGTGGAATCTGAATACCCAGGGAAAGATGGCGGATTGGACACATTTATTTAGCGATGCTCCTTCCTGAAACCCCAAAAACATGGCAGTAAAAGATTTCTTCTTCTTTTTTTCTTTTAAAAGGCAAAACTCCACAAGGACAATGGAATTGGGAGAAAAAACAGCGGCAACAAAATTTTAGAAGCTGGAAAGTAAATGGATGAGTGCTTATTAGCTGGGAAAACTCAAGAAAGCAGCCTGATTTACATGGCACTGTAACGCTCTCCAAAGATCAGGAACTGGTAGCACCAGGTAGCTGTGGATGCAGGGGAGACGGCTAAGAACAAGAGAATTGGTCAAAATCCCAAATTAAGAAGCAGTTAGGACCGCCCCCCTCCATCCTCCACCCCATACGTTCCCTCTTCCACTCCATACAGCCAGGTGTGCACCCTTATCCCACCCCATTATAAGACTGAAGCCTTATACTCTAGGATAAATAAAACGAAGACGTCTGGACTACAGGCCACCAAGCATAGCAAGGGGAGTGGTATAGTAACACGCTAGCAGTACAGGAAACTGGTGATCTGAATGGTACTGACAAGTTGAAGACCACAGAACAACAATGAAAATTATGATGATTTTCTGGAAAGAAATCCGACACACAAGGGTCACATCAACCTTTGATGACTGTGTCAAAACATCATATTACTGCAGCATGCTTCATTCTGCTTTTACAAGAAAAAGGCAAATGACTAAAAGAAAAGCTGATGATTTAAAAAAAAAAAAAGAAAGTACTACTTAAAAACACTCAGGTACATTCAGCTCTGCAGGTCCTATATTATCTACATTAATAATTAGCTGAGGATTTACTGCAATGAAGAACAGAATAGTAGGCAAAGCCAGAGACCCTTCACACTCTCCGTCTGAAAGCTCGTCTCACTTTATCTCTTCAGGCCATCAAGAGCAAATGTCTGGAGGATCCCTGTGAATACTCCCAAGGTGACCCCTGTAGCCAGATCAGAAGAAACATGAACACATTCATACAAAAGACTTGGAGACTTGTTGATTTAAAAGAAATCCTGTTATGGGGATTAACTGCTCAAAGTAAAGAGTTAAATACCTCTGAAACTGTCTTATATCTCATGTAACTAAAAGTATTTATCCATATGTAGGTCATTAAAGCTTCAGTAATTTCTCTTTTTCAGTCTCGTTTCTATATAGGATTATAAAGAAGATACAGATCATATACTTATTTTCCCCAGAAACCAACATAAGAACATGCCCATACACATTAATACAGACAAAATTGTACCTTGAACACCTTCTAGGAGTAAATCAACTCCCTTCCTATAAAAATCAGAGGCAGCTTCATAGTCTTCTTCTTCTTCCTTTTTTAAAGCCAGCTTTATTAATTCTCCTGCTTTCTCCAAATAATCTCTCTTGCCAAGTTTGTGTTTTAAACTGCCAGGAAAGAGGCTACGGCTTTCCCGTTCTTCTTCTGTTTTGTTCTGTTCACTGTCGGAAGCCGCAGCCCCTAGTGCTGAAGAATCTGAAGAAAGGCTGAGGCCAAAAGTTCTAACGGGAGAATTTTGATTGGAAGCCATTCCATCATCTAACTCAGCAAGAGAATCCACATCAACAGTGAGAGACACCAGATCGCTGTCACTGGAGAAGCCTAGAAACAGGACCACAACAGTAAACACATATTAAATTGAGAATCAGCCAGAAGAATAGCAATCGTGCTTCTTAGGCTATTCATTTTCTCCTACTACGCAAGTCAGTGAGGAAGGCTGGAATGCACTGAAGGGAGTCAAGGTCTACCATCTTGACTCAGCTTAGTTCATTCGTTTCTGCACGGTCTCTCTGAACCTCTGGAATACAATCTCCTTGCCTCAATTACCAAACTAAAACTAAAACTGAAGACATGTCTTCATCGGGCCTTGATTTCCAAAAAAGCCTGTACCACAAGATTTTGTGAACTGTTTATAGAAAGCTGTTGCTATACATACAGCTGCTGTAAACAACAGCGTTACGATAAAAGAAAAAGAGTAAGAGCTTGGGAATCAGACAAAATCTTTTATGTATCTCAATGCAAATTTATTTCCACAAATGGTGCCTTTATGTAATCTGGTCCACTGAGACCAGTAAACAAATTAGACAAGTTGAAACAAAATCTCTGGTTTACACAGGGAATCACAAGAGGAAGGAAGGGCTGTGTTACAGGTCTTTCATCTGCTCTCTGGTGTCCTGTAACCTTCCCGCCATCTATCACACTGTACTGGCCCATGGGTTTCCTTTCTAACAAGAACTGCACGAAGTGACAGCTACGTGTACTCAGGTTTTTGCCCTCTGACCACAAAATCTAGTGCCAGTCACACTTCCTCTCACCTCCCAACCTTGCTTCGTTAGCAAAGGGGATCGTAATTAAAGGAAATTAGATCAGAAAAGTAAGACCATTGAAACACCTAGAGAGAAAGTTAGATAGCAAAACAACTAAATAAATATTCTACACAAACTTCTTCCTTTTCAAATTCTACCTAATTTCTAAGTGAAGAATCTTTAAAAGTAAACAAATAAAAACTAGCAGGTTAGGGAAAGGAGTTCTTTTTTTTAAAAGCCAAATTGGAAGAAGCAAAGAGAAACAAAAAGACTTCTTTTCTTATATCAGCATATATATGACAGGCAGTCTCAGCTGGAGAAAATAAAATGGCTTCACATTTTTAGAGGGCAATTTGGCAATGCGTTATCAAAAATCCAAAAAATGTTTATATCTTTGACCCAGAATTTCAGCAATTTACACCAAAAACAATCAGAGATGTGCAAAAAGGTCTATATATAAGAATGTCTACCACAAAAATTATTAGTAAAAAAATTGAAAACAACATAAATTCCTAATAATAGATTATAATACATCCCTATGAGAAAATATTATATAGCTATTAAAAATTAAGTTATGAAAGAACGTTTAACGATAAAGTATTCATGATACATTAAGTAAAAACGCAAACTGCAAAACGGTGTGTGTACTCTAGTTCCAATTAAAATACACGAACACACTCATACACACAGAGGAATAAAAAGGCTAGAAAGCTACGTTAAATACTGACAGTGATTTTCCCTGAACCACAGGGATACAGGTGACTACTGTTCTATCCTTTTTTCATGCACGAAAGCTGCTAAGTCTTGGTATCTGAAGGTTATCAAAGGAGAAGCAGCAAGGGCTAAAACTTGGAATTTGTTTGAAAATAAAGGTATGTTATACAGACCCACCAAAAAAAACCCATTGCCACCAAGTCTATTCCAACTCACAGCGACCCTGTGGGACAGCGCAGAACTGCCCCATAGGGTTTCCAAGGCTATAAATGTTTACAGAAGCAGATTGCCACATCCTTCTCCCACAGAGCAGCTGGTGGGTTTGAACCGCCAACCTTTCAGTTAGCAGCTAAGTGCTTTAACTGCTGTACCACAGACACTATTTTTGAAATATAAGCCTGTATGAAATCATCCAGCAGCCAGTGCCAACAAGTTCTAACTTGACAGAACTTAGAAATGAATGTGAAGACAGATCTTTTCAAAGCAGTCCAACCACTGACATCTCTTCCTTGCTGTCTTAGTCATCTAATGGTGCTTAATAGAAATACTACAAGCGGATGGCTAGAAGTCCAAACGCAGAGCGTCAGCTCCAGGGGAGGCTTTCTCTGCGTGTAGGTCTTCTCTTCAATCTTCCCCGGGACTAGGAGCTTCTCCGCGCAGGGACCCCGGGTCTGAAGGACACACTCTGCTCCTGGCACTGCTTTCTTGGTGGTATGAGGTCTCCCATTCTCTGCTTGCTTCCCTTTCCTTTTCTCTCTTGTAAAATAAAAGGTGGTGCAGGCCACTCCCCAGGGAAACTCCCTTTACACTGGATCAGGGAAGTGACCTTAATAAGGGTGTTATACAATCCCACCCTAATCCTCTTTAACATAAAATCACAATCACAAAATGGAGGACAACCACACAATACTGGGAATCATGGCCTAACCAAGTTGACACATATTTTGGGGGGACACAATTCAATCCAGGACACTTGCCTATCTTTAATTCTCCTCTTAAGTTGCACCCTACCATACCTGAAAACCCTAACCCTACCTTATCTCCCCCACCACATTCTGCAACTGTGCATCTGCCAGCACTCTCGGATGTCTTTCCCTTCCATATTTAAGCAATTCCTAAATTCCCTTCTTTTCAATGAAGTCTTCCCCAACCAGTTCAAAGAAATGAAGAAAACATTTCAAAACTCCCCTTCACACCACACAGGGACTCTCACATAAATATTTTCACACATGTAAATGCCTCGTTTAATAACTGTATATCCTAACTACATCTGCTTAATACAGTACTTGTTCAATCCTAGAAATCACGATCCAACCATTCAACTGCTTTTGTACAAAGCTGTTTGCAAATATCACATGAAGTGGAGACTGTTGATGTGTACCATGGAGTTGATCCCGACTCCTAGTGACCCTACAAGACAAAGTAGAACTGCCCCATACGGTTTCCTAGGCTGTAATATTTACAGAAGCAGACTTGCCACATCTTTCTCCCGTGGAGCAGCCGGTGGGTTCGCACCACTGACCTTTCGGTTAGCAGATGAGCACTTTAACCACTGTGCAACCAGGACTCCTTGAAGCAAAGACTAAAACTCTTAAATCCAGAAAGTTGACCAGTGAGATACAGAGAACTGCAAGCAAGTAAGAGGTCCTCGGTTAGGACAGACAAGTAGGAAATACTGTGTATGAGGCAGAGGTAATGACAGATACTTGATAAAATATAGAGCCCGTTTGTCAAAAATCAAAACAACCTGAAGTCAACCCATGCTTACAGGGGCCCTCGGGGTCATCATGAGTAATAGGTGCATTTTTCACCTACGCTCATCAAGTCAAAAGTCTTAGGCCTTTTTTGTAAGTGATGTGGGGGAAGGGGGTTTAAAGGTTCTAGGAAAGTGTTCCACCTCCAGGCTCATATCACAGAGATTCAAGTCTCAGGGCTACTTTAGGGCCCCAGGTGACTCGTTAAAAAGCAGCTACAGACCAGAGGGGTTTGTTTCACATCCCAGTTCACCTACCAACCCTCGCCTTCTGTGCTTTGAACTGATCAGAGGAGGGCAGTGTAGTGAAAGCTGTTTAGGACACCATCTCTGAAAGATGGGCACTAGAGGAAAAGCTGAGTCGACAGAAGAAATCTTTACAAACTATCAGAAATCTGTACTTGAAGACCAGCTGTAAAAAGATCAGTTTCCTTTAGAACAGCAGGTGGTCTGTCATGGTTGACTATATATAAAACACACGGCCTCATTATTACTACAGTCTGTTGGCGAAGAACACTGAATATACCATGGGCTGTCAGAGGAACGAACAAGTCTGTCTTCGAAAAAGTACAGCCAGGATGCTCCTTAGAAGCAAGGATGGCGAGACTACATCTCACGTACTTTGGACACGTTATCAGGAGGGACCAGTCCCTGGAGAAGGATATCATGCTTGGTAAAGTAGAGGGTCAGCGAAAAAGAGGAAGACCCTCAACAAGATGGGTTGACACAGTGACTGCAACAATGGGCTCAAGCACAACAATGATTGTGAGGATAGTGTAGGACAGGGCAGTGTTTCACTGTGTTGTACCAAGGGTCACTATGAATCTGAACCGACTCGACGGCACCTAACAACAACAACAAAAACAACATTATTACCTGATGGCTTTCACTGAGTTCTAAGGTTCAAATATTGTCATCATCAACGAAAGTGAATTTATACTTTTCCTAGTAGCAATGATTCATGCTTCAGGCAGAAAGTAAGATATCTGCCCAGCAGAACAAGGGTGGAAGACATGCATATCAATCTCCATTAAAAAATAAGCCTTTCAAAATATGACTTTAAGTGAATACCTCAATAAAAAAATTGATGCTAGTTAAGCTCCCTGCACTTTAATACCCACACATCATTTAGTAACAGGTATTGCTACTAAACAAAAACCATTCCTTTGACATTTCATATTTGTCTGACGTCCTTGGGACATGTCTGTGCTTCACCCTTGAAAACTTATGAAAAGAGCATCAAAATATCTACTGTACATTTCGTGAAAAACAGAATAAGCTCACAAAACAACACATTAATCACAATGACAAACCTTAATACAGTTATCTTATTGTGAGCAATAAAGATCTCTTATTAATTGGCTTCCTCATTTACCTAATGAATGTTTTAACTCTGCCACTCTTCAGCACCAGCGCTGGGCTCTAGCAAAGCAAACCTGTCATGAGCACACGAGCAGCTCACACTGACCTTTCTCTATAACATATGTACTCCCTTTGTCATGGTGTGAATTATGTCCCCCCAAAAATGTGTGTATCAGTTTGTCTGGGCCATGATTCTTGGTACTGTGTGATTTTCCTATAGGTTGGAAATCCTGCCTCTATGATGTTAATGAGGGAGGATGGATGGCAGTTGTGTTAGTAAGGCAGGACTGGATCTACAAAACTGGATTGTGTCCTGAGACAATCTCTTGAGATATAAAAGAGAGAAGTGAGCAGTGAGACAGGGGGACCTCATACCATCAAGAAAGAGTGCCGGGAGCACAGCGCATCCTTTGGGCCTGGGGCCCTGCGCAGAGAAGCTCCTAGTCCAGGGGAACACAGAAGAGAAGAAGGCCGACAGAGAGAAAAAGCCTTCCTCTGGAGCTGATGCCCTGAATTTGGACTTTTAGCCTACTTTGACTGTGAGGAAATAAACTTCTCTTCATTAAAACCATCCACTTGTGGTATTTCTGTTATAGCAGCACTAGATGACTAAGACACTCACTGCTTCCCCTCCATAAAATTAAATCTCTTCATTTCAAAATACAGTTCTATGATTACTGTTAAATACCTGGAGTGCCTTAGGCACATGGTTCAACTTCTCTTAAATTCTAATTTTTTAATTGCAAAATAAGGGATTTATACCAACCGTTCCTTCCACTCTAAAACCCTGATTCCCATGACTCGTCCTAAGTGTTGTGTTATTTGCCTGACCCAGCCCCTAAGTTCCTAACGTCCAGTATCACCCTCAACAGTCCAGGGGTTTTTAAGAATCAGTATTTATCATTTGTTTTGAAGAATCAATATGTATTGTTTTCTATGCATACATACATGCACGTTAACACACTCTCATTCATGTTTACCTTGAGAGTAATAACCTATTCTTTTTTCCTATTTATTTTAAACTCCCCCACCAAAGCAAATTCAATTAATAAGGGACAGTGAATAAAAATAAAGCAGAGTAGATAAGCACTTAAGAGAAAAAAACAACTTTTTCAAGCTGAGTATGCAATACATTCTCTTAACACAGAAGGACCTAGAATAAGTCTAGTAACAAGGAGACTTAAAGCTCACGGTGCCATCCAGTGGACATTTACACTAAATTCCACCTTAAATTTAAATTACCATATTTTATGCAAATAACGCACGCCTTCTGCATTTGTTGGTCAACTGCACCCTCTCCCTCCCATGAGGTATTTTCTTAAGCGCACTATGCTAATTTTTTACAGTAATATGTGAAAAAATTGGCATATTAGCACTTATAAAAATACCTTGTGGTGGGGAGGGCACAGTTGGCAAACAAACTTAGAAGGCGTGTGTTATTAGCGTAAAAATACGGTACTTCTCATTAGACTCTATATTTGTCATATTACACTGTACGGTGTGGTGCATACACTTTAAATTTGTCTTAAAACAGATTTAGGTTATTAAATGCCCAATCAACTGAAGAATATTCCTTTTTAAAATGATCTTGCCTGAACTTTCAACTCTAAACCAACTAAACAAAAATGACACAAATAATAAAGAGAAAATAAATGGTAGTTTAATAGAAAAGAATTTATTTTCAAACTTAAATAACTATACCAAACCAAAAAACCAAACCCACTGCTGTCATGTCAATTCCAACTCATAGCGACCCTCTAGGACAGAGTAGAACTGTCCCGTAAGGTTTCCAAGGCTGCGATTTTTACAGAAACAGACTGCCACATCTCTCTCCCACGGAGCAGTTGGTGGGTTTGAACTGTCGACCTTTCTGATTAGCAGCCAAGTGCTTACCAGGACTCCTTCAAATAACTATACACTCTCCAATTAGTCCACTAGTGTTCTAAATATAACAAACACCCTTAAGTCTAACACAGTTTAACTATAATCTTTGTGCTTAGCTACATAAGTGAAAAAATTATTACCCTGCCATTAAATAAATATGTATGTCTTGGACTGAAAGTGATTTTAAAAGACCCCTGACTTAGCCCGGCAATAAGATGCTATCCTCAATATGTTCATCTTCATTTACTCTAATATAACTAATTCAAGACAGCCTAATAGAACCCTTCTCATCTCCACAATTGTCAAAATCAGTCCTTGAGGACTGAGGAGTTCTTAACCTACCATTAACAGGCAAAAATTATATATGTACATATTATGACAACAGTAAAAAATCTACTATCCAACTATTTTGCACATTATCAACATATATCTGGCAGTAACGAACACCAAGGTTAGTAACACTGGCTGTGATGGGTGAGGTTAGTTATGCGTCAGCTTAGTTGGGCCATGATTCTCAGTGGTTTGAATTTATATAATGATGTAATTTGGCAGTTATGTAAATTACATAATTTGGCATTTATGCAATGATGTAATCTGGCAGTTGTGTAATGATGTAGTCATCCTCCATTTTGTGATCTGATGTGGTCATTCTCCATTTTTGCATAACACCAATTTTCACATAACAACCTCATCTTTGGAAACTAACCAGGTCGATAAGTGAGGAGTGGGCGTATACATAACAAAACGTTTGCCATTTCAACATTTTTACAAGTAAAATTCAGTGACATTATTTTCATCACGTTGTGCCACCATCACCACCATCTGTTTCCAAATTTTTAAGACTACCGACTCTTAAGATCTGCTACATGTAAGAAGCTGATCTCTCAATTTCTATTTGTGGTTACGATCACCTAGTTGCTTACTCTTACTTGCCACATGTACCTGGAAAACATCCCTCCCAAAACTGCAAAGGAAGCCAAATAATGTATTAGTAAGAGGAAATGACACAGGTTACCAGATGAGATACCAACATCAAAGGCTCCAATCCTGAGGCCAACATGGCAAGAAAGCACCATGCAACTCTTTCAACAGACTGGCAGGTAAGGAGAAACACATCAGGAAGCTCAATTTCTAGGTAGCATTTTTGGTCATGCTTCCACAAATGTCACAGTAACTTCATAGCTAAGTTTAATTCAACAAAAAATGGAAATTAAGATGTTAACAACCAATTAGATCTTCTTTCATCTTTGGTCTCTAGTAAGTGTCATGTAACATCATGTTCAAATGTTCAGATTGGAGGAATATACAGTTTAATTTCTTTGAACAAAAAAGATAAACTGTAACCAGTATTTCATTTTAAAATTATAAAACAATATTAACTTTTTGTCTAAAAACTTACTGAGCCATTTCATAGTTTTCAGTTCCATATTTAATAAAACATATTTACCAGTCAATCACTGAATTATTGGTTTTATGAAATCTTAAAGGAGTTTCTTCTATTACACTGTACTATAATTTTAAAAACACAAAACAGAAACCTAGTTTTTTATGTTTTCCTCAGAAGATTTTCAAGGTGAATTATGACCTGTTGATTGCATTTTTAAGGTTACCAGTTGCCACTGAGTTGATTCCATAGCAACCCCATGTGTTGCAGAGTGGAACTGTGCTCCATGGGGTTTTCATGGCTGTGATCTTTTGGAAGCAGATCACCAGGCCTTTCTTCCAAGGCATGTCTGGGTGGGTTGGCACTGACAAGCTTTCCATCAGCAGTCAAGTGCTTAACCGTTTGCACCACCAGGAGCCCATTTTTAAGGTACTAACAAAAATAATGATCATTTAGGCTCTCCATCTGTTCTCTGAGAAGTGATACACTCACCATGTAATTCCCTCTGTGACTGAAGGACCTTGAAACATAAGACTGTATATTAAGATCTGCCCCTCTGGCTCATTCAACTGGCAAACTAAATCATGAGTATAAAAAACATGACAACTCACCTTCTAAACACCATTTAAAATACTACACTCAGAGGAGTTGTTATGGAGCCAATCCCCTCTTCACATTCTAAGTCCAAACCACAGCTTGCCACCAGGATCCCTTTACAGCCCTCCCCTGCGCTGCAGACCTGCGGCCTGGGCTGGCTGCCAGCTCTTCTTTGCTACTAGATGCCCCCTCCTCTGGTTGTCCCTGGGGTTTGCAGACCGTTAGGTGTGAAAGTAAATCCCCCACTTGCTCACGACACCAGACAATCTCATGATATTTAAAAGCCATTTTCCCCTCTCATATAACAATGAATTTGCAAGCTGTCTGACACTTTGATCTAGCTGTACTTGTCCACTAGATGTCTTTCAGCAGGATTAATTAGCCAGGCAAAAAGGCTTTGAAAGGGAGGAAAAACATAAGCATTAACAGCATTTCCAGGTCCATGTTTTTTCATGCTTCGCGGATCACAGTGTGTTTTCAAGACAGTAACATATGAAAACTGAACTGTGCATTGACAGGATATGACGCTAGTATTACATTTAGATGTCATAACTCTTTTTCTGTGTTTTTAATAGAAACAGCCCCAATTTCTATCAGCCTTAGAAAAGCACATTCCTAAAAGATAGATTCTTCCAAGCAAAACCTACCCTTCTGAAATGTCCAAATAAACTCTGAACAACTGCATTAGGTAAGGTAACCCATACAGCCCGGTTTGTTCACGGCAGTCTTGATGGAATTGTCTTGGTGTAATTATTAATAACATCCTCTTTAATTCTCAAAAGTGTCCCAATTTGGACAATAAATTATATGCTCACCTTAGCTTTAGGCTGTATCTCCTTTAACATTAATGCAGCCTCCTTTTTACCCTGAACACAATCAAGTCATTCCTAATGATAATGCCCCTTCCTTACCTCTCGTCAATCACAGCAAAGGACAAAAGACCTCTGTGCAGCTCCCACCACAGCCATCCCTTCTCTCATCCTGGCTGACTCTCAGCTACTAATAAAGGCTTATTCTGGATATCACAAGAATATAAACCAAAAACCAAACCCACTGCCACCGAGTCCATTTCAATTCATAGCAGCCCTACAGCGCGGAGTACAACTGCCCCACAGGGTTTCCAAGGCTGTGATCTTTACAGAAGCAGACTGCCTCATCTTTCTCCCACAGAGTGGCTGGGGGTTCAAACCCCCTGATTCTTTCAGTTAGCAGCTGAGTGTCTTAACCACTGGGCCACCAGGGCACCTTCTCTGCTACACGTTAGATGTCACAACGTCTGTGCATTCTGCAGGAAAACGGCGATCCTCTCTCAGGCACAGGGAATCTCTAAGGCAGCCACGAGATCAGGTTATCCCACAAAAGTCATCTTCCAAGGAAACTAGCTCTAGAAATAGAATCATATTAGGACCCCACGCAGAGGCTATGTTTTCCAATGTCTAGCAAGAATCTCAGATTGAAACAAGTCAAGAAGAAGAAATTTTTCCCAAAAAACATGCCAGAACACAAAGTAAAATTACTGTCAAAAATGATTTTCTACGATCCTGCATGAATCAGGATAGTCGAGTGTTGGGAGCTCAGTGGAGACTCTGAGCGTGCGTTGCCCATGCTTTGCACAGGGCACTAACAGACTGTGCTTGTCCACGGAGCCACCGTGAGAAACTGTAAGAGACTAATGAGCCAGTTTTAAGGGGGTCAGCCCACATAATGGAAAAAAACTCATTGCTCCTATCAAATCAAGATGGGAATTGACTTGAACAGATGTATGTCGGTGCACATACCCTCATAAACACACCACTGTGAGGAGGTTATGGTGACCTCCCATTTCACAGTCACCAAGAAGCCTCTCCTGCCATAAACTGTTCCTCATGGAGAAGACCAGGCAATATTATCTCGTCTCTTAGTTTATCTTTATGTAAGCTCAACTTAAACCATCTCAAACAAATCTATTTCTTTTCAAAGATTGCCACTCATCTCTCTCCCTAAATCTTTTTTTTAATTCCATAGTCTTCCCTGATAATTACTAATCTTTCTCAGAAAGAAACTAGCTGAGTAAATCCAAAGGTCAAAATGTACCATGTTTTTACACAAATAGCGCGCGCCTTCTACATTTGTTTGCCTACCGCCACCTCCACCCACAAGGTATTTTCATAAGTGTCGCTATACCAATTTTTTCTTTACATGTTACTGTAAAAAAAAATTAGTATGGCGCACTTATGAAAATATCTCGTGGGGGGAGGGAACGGTTAGCAAAAAAACATAGAAGGTGTAAATTATTTGCATAAAAATACAGTGTATTTTAAATCTTCATAGAAATTCAAATATAGCTAAAAAAAATCATGTATGGCTTAATAGAAGAATAAAACAAAAGAATAAGCATTCTAGAATTAAAGTAATTAAAATTATAAAAATTACCTTTTTTTTACTCTTTATTAAAATATGTATCAAAAACACTAAAACTGCCTTGGGTTTATTCTTTCTGGGTAAATGACTAAACTTTTAAAGCCAATCCTGAAATTGTCTAAAAGCCAGAACAGCATGCTGCGAAATGAACTTCAGCAAAGCACCCCTGTACAAGGCAATACAAATTCTGAATATTTCATCAGATCTAAGAAACCACTACTTATACGATCAATCATTATTTTATATACCACTGAGAGCAGGGGGAAACTGCCAACAAAATACATGATATTATCAACTGCAAACTGTAAAAATGGTGACGTGGGGACATCTGACCTCCTCTAACTTCATGAGGGGGGAGAATCACCATCAGCATCAACAGCCCAAGGCTGATTCCTACGAGGCAGAGGTCAGACATACCTCCTCTCTCCAACATTTTTACCAATTCTGACACCAACCGTCCTTCCCCAAGCACTCTCTACTTCTCTAATGGGTTCAGTAATTCATTGCAGTGACCACACAGAACTCACAGACCATACTCACAGTTATGGGGTTTATTAGAGAAGTAACAGGTTACAATTCAGGACAAGGAACAACTCAGGATACAGTTCTTCAGTCAGGACAGCTTCTTGGCCATGCTCAGAGGCAGGCCTCTCCCTGGCCCTCAGCCTCTTGGTCCTTGGGCCTCTTGAGCTGACCCAGCCTCTGCCCTGCTAGTGCAAATGTTACAAAGCTCTTAAGCTCTGCCAATAAGTGCCCAGAGGCACCCACTCCACCAGGATGTCTCCTGCCCAAAGGCACTCAGCTCTCTCGCTCCCTATGGGTCAGCACACTCACTGTAACCTCCTTGCTCTGTGGGCCGGGAAGCCCAATGCACCATCTTGTTCCAGTATCCAGGTTCTGCTGCCACCACTTCTTGCCATCTTGCACTATCTCCAGTGTTACAGCTCTCTCTCTATCTCATGGGTCTAGGAGGTTCTCAGCGCAGGGACCCTGGTCCGAAGGATGTGCTCGACTACCATCTCTTCTTCTTGGTGATAGTCAGGTCCCCCTTCTGCTCAGGGGTTGGCTCTCTTTTAAGCCTGACAGGATGGCAAAACTAACCAATCCCCTCATTAGGGTTCCATACACCTTATTTGGGTAGTCCCACCCAATCATTTTGTGTGTTACATGACTAAGATGAGAAAGGTCACATAAAAGCAATCCATCGCACCACAAAGATGCACCCCAGCATCAGTGATATTAAAATTTTTTTTAAAAGTATCTTAGAATCAGGGAAATACTCTCAAATTCCTATATCCATCTACCTTTTTGTAGTGTAAATATGATTTATAGTCTTCTGCAATGAAAACCATTAAAATTGAAAAATTACAATTTCTTACCTTCTGTACTACATGTAGCAAAGCTATCAGGGTGGGAATCCGAATAGGCTTCTGCAGGACCAATCAATTCAGAACAATCATTAATTATTCCACCCTAAAAGATCAGAGTAATTGTGTTTCAATGTCATAAACATAAAAAAAACACTAATAAATGAGTAATATTTACCTAAACAATGTATAAGGACTACAGAAAGATACATTAAACAAGATAACAATTCCTCTTTCAAAATTAATAGGAATATTATCATGTTTATAACATATGGATTTTATTACAAAAACAAAAACAAAAAACTGATTCCAACTCATGGCAACTTCATGTGTTACAGAGTAGAACTGCTCCATAGGGTCATCTTGGCTATAATCTTTACAGAAGCAGATTGCCAGGCCTTTCTTCTGTAGGGCCACTGGGTTAGTTCAAACAAACAACCTTTAGGTTAGTAGCTGAGAGCAACCGTGTGTGCGACCCAAAGACCTTGTGGTTTTTATAAAAGTATATTATTTTAAATCTATCAAAAATACTTATAAAGAAAAAACAGAAGAAGAAAAACCAAGTCTTAAGAAGAAGGAAAAAAACTGCGCGCTAAAGAATATTGTTCGGTATCCTTAGTGACTGGCCATTTTAATTAGTGATATCTGGTGGAATCCTTCAGGAAGTCATTAATTTTATCAGATTATAAACTACAACATATCACACAGCACCTCCCCTGGGATCTGGTCATCCTAGAGGCCATTTGACTTTGAGAACTACTTATATACAATGCAGGAAGAACTAAATAAATTTAAAATATTTAATTAAAGAAACATATTTTTAAAAACACAGAAAATAATTATAAAATTATTTTCTGTATATGACTATCATTTTAATTCTATATTTAGGTCTGCAAATACAGGTCTCAAAAATATTTTATCTCATTCTATACACGACTAGAGAGCATTAACATCAGGCAAATAGGGCTTCTGTGATTTTGCAATGTGGATTATGAACAGAGTGCTCCAATCACAGATGTAAGAGATTACAATTCTTAAATGATTATAGCTAATTAAAATAATAACTCTTCTGCTCCATCCTTTCTTCTACCTTCCAACAACAGTACTAAGTCCCTAAACACTACTACCAGGATACCAAAACCCAAGAGAAATTTAAAAAAAGAAAAAAACAGTTACCATCAAGTCAAGTCCATTGAGTCGAACCACACCCCATGTGTGTCAGAAAACAATTGTGCTCCATAGGATTTTTAATGGCTGATTTTTTTGAAATAGATCACCAGGCCTTTCTTTCAAGGTGCCTCTGGGTGGACTCAAACCTCCAACCTTTCAGTTAGCAGCCAAGTTCATTAACTGTTTACACCACCCAGAGACTCTACCTACCTCAACACAAAGAACTTAATGACTATCTTTACCTAATCAGAAGTCTCCCTGTCAGTTTATCTTTCAGCAAGAGAAATTTGAAATGATCCTTCTCAAATTACCAAATTTCACTTCCCTGAGTGTATATGACCTGAAATTTTAAAAACAATTATTCTCTTTAGGATCAAGAATTTGTATCACTTTATTCTTTATATCTGAATTTTTCTCCAAAAAGGAGAGTACCTATTCTAGACCAAGCCATCCTTAAATAACATTGAAACCAACTCTTAAGAAAATTTTCAAGTATTCCAGGGAATTAACAGAAGAATTTGTTTTTATTTACAATCTCACTTAATAGATAGTTCCTTTCTACCACAGCTACTCCTCACTTACCGACTATCTCATTATCTGATATTTCGCATTTATGACAACAGTAAAAAATCTACTACCCAACTATTTTCTGCATTAATGATGAACATATGGCAATAACGAATGCCAAGGTGTGAGGCTGGAAGTGATGGTTAAGGTTGTGTGTCAACTTGGCTGGACCATGATTCTCATTGGCCTGGTAGTTATGTAATGACATAATTTGGCAGTTACATAATATGTAAGTTGACAGTTATGTAATGATGTAGTCATCCTCCATTTTGTGATCTGATATGGTCATCTTCCATTTTCACATAATGCCAATTTTTGCTTAACAACCTGGTCTTTGGAACCTAACTATGTTGATAAGTGAGGAGTGGGTGTATGAACTACTCATCAACCATTAGGAGGTATGTGAGCTTAAATTACCTACCCATAAAATGGAAATAGCGTGTATAACTAAAGGCACTGTTAGGAGCAAGATTTCATACATGTAAAGTGTTTAGAGCAATGTAAGCACTTAGCAAATGTTTACTTATTATTACTATTAGCTGTGTAATATAAGATCCACTTACAAGATAAAATGAAAACAAAGCACTAAAGAATACAACAAAATATTTTAGCCCTGGTCATTTCGGTGGGTGGCACTGGCAGAGTAGAGGATCCACGGAGTGGTAGCTGAAGATTCCCCACCTGACTAGACTCTGGACGGCACCCCCTTCTCACATTTGGTCAGGCTGGGTCCTGATCACTGGCTATACTCTGTGGGGAGTGCCCCAGTGCCCATACCAGAGATGAGGAAACATGCTTCCCTCTTCCCCCAGTCCCTGCCTCCTGGTGACTAGTGGTGAGTCCCCCGTCACCCCCTCACTTGGTGATCCACAGCGTGCAAGCTTACACGTCACGGGACCTGTGACCAGAGGCTTGCACTCTCCCCAACACATCCCCATGCAGCCACGCCCGCCAGTGATCCATGGCACATGCTCACGTGCTGACAGATCTACAACTGGAGGCTCATGTTCGCTTGTTCCGACCACCCTGCACCACCCTGCTCAACTGACAACCAGTGATGAAAGTTCCCATGCCACCCACCTGGTGACCAGTGACCTGTGCACCCTTACCCTGATCACTCACAACTGACATGTGCACACACAGCACCCAGCCCAGCTACCAGCAAGAACACTCACTGCACCCACATCCAAGTGACCAGCCAGACAGACACATCACCTCACCAGCAACATCAGTCACATCCTGACAGGCACCAGCTACACCTCTGCCAAACAATGAGCAAGAGATCCTAGTGCCCTCATCTAACATCCACACAGCTGCAACAACACATATTCCACACCCAAACAGTTCCTGCAGGCCATCTGCACTTGTACTGAAACCCCTTGATACCTCACCACCTACTTAGATGCCAGTTCACGCACGCACTGCAGGCCCACCCCATCCATTTGGGTAGCACTCCTGCAGAGTGGATACGGAGATGTCCTGCCCTGACCTCAGAGAATGTGCTAACTGCTAGCACCAAACTTAACGCCTCAGAGACAGCAGACAATAACAAATCATATGAGGAAACAGGAAAGGATGGCTCAAACTGCTGAGCAAAATAAAGGGGCAGAAAACCTTCCTGAGGAAGAAATAGTAATAGAACTACCTGAGAAAGAATTCAAAAGACATACATAGGACCGTCAAAGAAATCAAGGAAAACACAAGCAAAACTGCAGAAGATTCAAGAAAACAATACAAGAACAAAATGAGAAAATAAACAGACAACTAGAAACCATGCAAAAACAGCAACTAGAAATCCAGAAGATTAACAATAAAATATCAGAAATAGATAATTCAATGGAAGGACACAGATGTAGAATTGAATCAATGGAAGAAATAATCAGCAAAATAGATGACAAGTCCCTTGATACTAATTTGAGGAACAAACAGAAAAAAGAATGAAAAAAGCCTAAGAGTTATGTGGGACACTATCAAGAGGAATAATTTATGCATAACTGGAATTCCAGAACAGGAGAAAAAAAAAGAGCACAGAGAGAATTGTTGAAGATTTATTGGCAGAAAACTTACCTGATTATCATGAAAGACAAGCAAGTTTCCATCCAAGAAGCTCAACAAATCTTATACAGGATAGACCCCAAAAGAAAGTCAGCAAGACTCACAATAATCAAACTTTTCAAAACCAAAGACAAAAAAAGAATTCTGAGAGCAGTCCATGAAAAATATCACCTACAAAGAGGAACCAGTAAAACTTAAGTTCTGATTTCTCAGCAGAAACCATGCAGGCAAGAAGGCAATGTGATAACATATATAAAACCCTGAAAGAAAAGAATTGTCAATCAAGAATCATATATCCAGTAAAACTGCCTTTCAAATATGATGGCAAAACTAGGATGTTCCCAGCTAAACAGAAATTAAGGGAATTTATAAAAAGCATACCAGCCTTATAAGAAATATTAAAGGGAGTCCTTTGGACACAGAACCAATGACATCAGACAACAACCTGCGATGAAGACACATGACAGCATCACCCAGATATCAATCCAGATAAAGAATTCTCAAAAGCAAAATAAAGCTGCAAAATTGAAAACAGGGAACCAGAAATGTCAACCTGTAAACAATGACAACGTCAAACCACAAAGGGGAAATGACTGGTGTTGTTACACAACTTGCATATGGAGAGAAAGTCAAGGCAATATCAAGATATAACAGACTGTTTAAAACTTAGGAAGAGAAAGGTAAATTTCAGAGAAACCACAAACAAAATTAATAAATCTACTCACCAAAATAAAAAAGAAGAAAATCAAAAAGACTCAGCAAACACAAAATTAACAATAAAGGAGACTAAAAGAAAATCCATAAAGAAAAAGAACTCAGCACAGAGAATTAAGCAGAACAAAGAAACTGTTAACACCACAATAAAAAGCATAACAAGATAGAAGTAGTAAACTTATAACTATCAATAATCACACCAAACGTAAATGGTTTAAATGCACCAGTCAAGAGACAGAGAATGGCAGAATGGATTTAAAAAAAAAAAAAAAAACCACCACGACCCATCAATATGTTGTTGCCTACAAGAGACATACCTTAGACACGAAGACATAAATAGGTTAAAAATCAAAAAAATGGAAATATATATATATAAAGCAAACAGTAACCAAAAGAAAGCAGGAGTGGCAATAATAATCTCTGATAAAATAGACTTTAAGTCAAAATCCATTATAAGAGACAAACAAGGGCATTATATAATGATTAAAGGATCACTCCACCAAGAGGACATAACCATAATAAATATTTATGCACCCAAAGATAGAGCTCCAAAATACATAAAACAAACTCTAACAGAATTGAAAAGAAAAATAGATAGTTCTACAATAACAGTAGGAGACTTTAACACACCACTTTTGATGATGGACAGAATGAATAGAAAGAAACTCAATAAAGATACAGAAGCTCTAAATAACACAAGCAACTGCCTCATCCTCAAAGACTGTATATTAGGGCACAAAGAAAGCCTCAATAAATTCAAATCCATCAAAATAATACAAAGCATCTTCTCTGATCATAATGCTATCAAGCTAGAAATCAATAATAGAAAGAACAAGGAAAAAAATTAAATACATGGAAATTAAATAACACCTTACTTAAAAAATATTGGATAATAGAAGAAATTTTAAAAGTCTTAGAATCAAATGAGAACAAAAATACAACATACCAAAACCTTTGGGACACAGCAAAAGCAGTGCTCAGAGGAGAAATTATAACAATAAATGTACACATCAAAAAAGAAGAAAGGGCCAAAATCAACAGCTTATCCCTACAACTCAAACGAATAGAAAAGGAGAAGCAAAAGAAGCCCACAGTCACCAAAAAAAAAAAGGAAATAATAAAGATCAGAGAAGAAATAAATGCAATAGAAAACAGAAAAACAATAGAAATAATCGACAAGACTAGAAGCTGGTTCTTCTTTGAGTAGATCAATAGAATTGACAAACCGACAATTTGACAACTTGACAAAGGAAAAAAATAAGATGTAAATAAATCAAAATAAGAAATGAGGTGGATGACATTACAACAGAACCAACTGAGATAAAAAGGATCATAACAGAATATTATGAAACATTATACTCTAACAAATTTTAAAACTATAAAAAATGGACAAATTCCTAGAAACACAGTCCCTACCTAAACTAACACAAAGAGAGGTAAAAAATTTGAACACACTCATAACAAAAGAAGAAACTGAGGAGGTCATTAATTAAAAAAGAAAAAGAATAGAAACTCCCTACCAAAAAAAATAAATAAAAGCCCTGGCCCAGAAGTCTTCATTGGAGAATTCTGACAAACATTCAGTGAAGAGTTGACACCAATCCTACTCAAAATATTCCAGAGCATAGAAAAGGAAGGAATACTCCTTAATTCATTCTATGAAGCTAGCATAACCCCAATACCAAAGCCAGGCAAAGACACCACTAAAAAAGAAAATTATAGACCAATATCCCTCATGAATATAGACACAAAAATTCTCAGCAAAATTCTAGCCAACAGAATTGAACAGCATATCAAAAAAATAATATATCATTATCAAGTGAGATTTATACCAGGGATGCAAGGACGGTTCAGCGTTAGAAAATCAGTCAATGTAATTCACCACATAAATAAAACAAAGAAAAAGAATCACATGATCATCTTAATCGATACAGAAAAGGCATCTGATAAAATCCAATGTCTTTTCCTGATAAAAACTCTCAGCAATATAGGAACAGAAGGAAAATTCCTCAACATAATTAAGGGCATACACGCAAAACCAACAGCCAACATTATTTTCAATGAAGAACGACTGAGAGCATTGCCCTTGAGAATGGAAATGAGGCAAGGACGCCCTTTATCACCACTCTTACTCAATATTGTACTGGAAGTTCTAGCTAGAGCAGTAAGGCAAGAAAGGAAAATAAAGGGTATCCAAATTGGAAAGGAAGAAGTAAAACTATCCTTATTCACAGACGACATGATCCTATACACAGAAAATCCCAGAGACGCCACAAGAAAGTTACTGGAACTAATAGAAGGATTCAGCAAAGTGGCAGGGTACAAGATCAACACACTAAAATCAGTCAGATGGATTCCTCTACACTAACAAGCAGGACTCTGAAAAGGAAATCAAGAAATAAATACCATTGACAATAGCCCCCAAAAGAATAAAATGTCTAGGAATAAACCTAACCAGGGACATAAAAGACTTATGCAACGAAAACTATAAAACACTACGGCAAGAAACTAAGAGATCTACATAAATGGAGAAATATTTCATGCTCATGGATTAGAAGAATTAACACTGTGAAAATTTCACTACTACCAAAAGTGATCTACAGATATAATGGAATCCTGGTCCAAATCCCAACAACATTCTTTAATGAAATGGAAAAACTAATCTCCAACTTTATATGGAAAGGAATGAGGCCCTAAACAATACTGAAGAAGAAGAACAAAGTAGGAAGCTCTCACTTCCCAATCTCAAAACTGACTGTACAGCCACAGTAATCAAAACAGCCTTGTACTAGTTAAATAGCACACACATAGACCAATGGAATAGAATTGAGAACCCAGAAGTAAACCCATCCATCTACAGGCAGCTGATCTTAGGCAAAGGGTCAAAGTCCATTCAATGAGGAAGAAACAGTCTTTTTAACAAATGGTGCTGGCAAAGTTGGATATCTATACGCAGAAAAATGAATCAGAATCCATACCTCACACCATGTACAAAAACTAACTCAAAATGGATCAAAGATCTAAATGCTAAAGCTAACACTATAAAAGTCCTGGAAGATAACATAGGGTCAAAACCGGGGACCCAGTTTTCGGCAAAAATAGTCTATCAAACAAAACTAAAAGTACACAAACAACAGAAGATAAATTAGATAACTGGGACCTCCTAAAAATTAAATACTTACACTCATCAAAAGATTTTACCAAGAGAATAAAAAGAGAACCTACAGACTGGGAAAAAAATCTTTGGCAACAACATATCTGATAATGGTGTAATCTCTAAAATATATAGAAAACTTCAACATTTCAAGAACAAAAAGACAAATAACCCAATCGAACACAGGCAAAGGACATGAACAGACACTTCACCAAAAAGGACATTCAGGCAGCCAACAAATACATGAAAAGACACTCACAATCATTAGCCATTAGAGACATGCAAATCAAAACTACAATGAGATACCACCTCACCCCGAAAAAATGGCAATGATTGAAAAAAACAAACGCTTGTGAGGTTGTAGAGGGATTGGAACTCTTATACATTGCTGATGGGATTGTGAAACGATACAACCACTATGGAAAACAGTATGGCGCTTCCTTAAAAAGCTAGAAATAGAAATACCATATGATCCAGCAATCCCACTCCTAGGTGTATATCCTAGAGATAAAACAGCAGTGATACAAATAGTCATAGGCACACCGATGTTCACTGCAGCATTATGCATAATAGCAAAAAGACAGAAACAACCTAAGCACCCATCAACAGATGAATGGATATACAAAGTGTGGTACATACATACAAATGGAATACTACGTAACTATAAAGAATAATGAGGAGTCTGCAAAACGTCTTATAACATAGATGAATCTGGAGGACATTAGGCTGAGTGAAATAGGTCAATCACAAAAGAACAAATATTGTATGGTCTCACTCTCATAGAAAGTCAAGAATAGGTAAACACACAGAAAGCAATGTTCTTTGATGGTTACCAAGGACAGGAGTGGGAGGGAGGGGGAATCACTTTCTAGGTAGTAGATACTTGTTATTTTCGTTGATGGGAAAGGCAAGACCCAATATGGGTGAAGTCTCTACAATTTGTCCAAGGAAAATGAAGACACTAAGAAATACACAAGAATAAGGGACAATTTCAATAAATGCTGTAACAATACAATTTTTCAACAACAGTAATAAAAACCAAAAAAATAAGTGTGTGGTTACATAGGTAGACATGTATGCATATATGTGTATGGGAAGGCACAAATGAGTATATGACTGTGCATGTACTGGTGTATCTGTAGGCATATGTGTATACATGTTTATGTGTGCTGCATATATTTCATATAAACCACATAGGGGGCACAGTTATGGATACTCCTTAGACATAACCAAACACCTTGTGGGGTTGGTTTACTGGATTTGAAGGCTTGGAACCATAGTCTCGTGGGACAACTCAGTCATAACACAGTTCATAAAGATAATGTTCTACATCCTAGTTTGGTGAGTAGCGACTGGGGTCTCAAAAGCTCATGAGTGGCCATCTAAGATACAGCTATTGGTCTCTACTCGTCTGGAACAAAAGAGAATGAAGGCAACCAAAGACTCAAAGAAGAAACTAGTCCACAGAACTAATAGCCCACATAAACCACAGCCTCATCTAGCCTGAGACCAGAACAACTAGATGGTGCCCAGCAGCCACCCCCAACAACCATTCTGACCAGGGCTACAATAGAAGATCCTGCATAGAAGGGGAGAAAAATGTAGAACAAAACTCAAATTCCTAAAAAAGGCCAGACTTACCAGACTGATAGACACTAGAGGAATCCCTGAGACTACCGCCCTAAGGTACCCTTTGAACTTGGAACTAAAGCCACCCTCAGAGGTCACCTTTCATCCAAACAACAGATTGGCTTATAAAACAAACAGTATCACCCAGGAATACTGAGCTGCCTTAAATAATCAACTATATGAGACTAAACAGTCAACGTTTACTCTAAAACGAAGACGAGAAGCTAAGGAGGGGCAGGGAAGCTAGGTTAATGGAAACAGAATAAAAAGAATGGAAAAAGTAAGAATGTTGACGCACTGTAACCAATGTCATGGAACAAGTTACATAAAAATTGTTAAAAAATGGTAACTTTGGTGAAGGGTAAGAGAGTACACAATACTGAGGAAGCCAGTACAACTTGTACAAGGAAAGGTCATCGAAGCTCTATAGACACAGCCAAACTCCCTGAGGGACTGAATTGCTGGGCAGAGGGCTGCGGGGACCATGGTCTTGGGGAACATCTAGCTCAACTGGCATAACACAGTTTATAAAGACATTGTTCTACATTCTACCTTGGTAAGTAGCGCCTGGGGTCTTAAAAGCCTGTGAGCAGTCATCTAAGATACTCCACTGGTCTCACCCCTTCAGGAGCAAGGGAGAATGAAGAGAACAGGACACAGGAAAAGGTTAGTCCAAAGGACTAATGGACCACAGCTACCAAGGCCTCCACCAGACTGAGTCCAGTACAGCTAGATGGTGCCTGGCTACCACCACTAACTGCTCTGACTGGGATCACAACAAAGGGTTCTGGACAGAGCTGGAGAAGAATGTAGAACAAAATTCTAACACACAAAAAAAGACCAGATTTACTGGCCTGACAGAGACTGGAGAAACCCGAGAGTATGGCGCCTGGACACCCTTTTAGCTCAGTGGTGAAGTCACTCCCAAGGTTCACCATTCAGCCGGGGATTGGACAGCCACATAAAACAAAATGGGATTAATGAGGCATAGCAGTCCAGGGACAAGGACTATAAGGCAGAAAGAGACAGGAAAGCTGGAGATAGAGAACCCAAGGTTGAGTAAGGACAGTGTTGACATGCAGAGGGGTTCTTAACCATTGTCATAGGGCAATATGTGTACTAACTATTTAATGAACAACTATTTTGTCCTGTAAACCTTCATCTAAAGTGAGAATAGCAGCACAACTGGAAGAATGTAATCGACGTACCTGAATTGTACATGTAGAAATTTTTGAAATGGTGTATCTTTGGCTATGTATATTTTCACCAAAAAAAAAGGTCCTCCAAGGCCGAGAAGCAAGCGCGTTGACATGTTGTGGGGTTAATAACCAATGTCATAAAACAATTTGTTCACTGACTGCTTAATGAGAAAATATTTGTTCTGTAAACCTTCACCTAAAGTACAATAAAAAAAAATTTTTTTTAATTGTTAAAAAGGAACCTAATTTGCTATGTAAGCTCTTTCACCTAAAACAAAATAAAATTATATTTAAAAAAGCAAGGTAAAACTGGAGAAATTTGTCAAAACAACCATTGGAGGACCACAGAAACTGGCCAAAAATATAACTCAAATGAAGAAGTGGTTACTCTTGAAAATCCACTGAACTTCAGGGAAGATGTGTGGGATTCTATGTGTTCTTCCTGGGGTTGCTTCCAACCCCCACCCCACCTGGGACAGCATAGTAATCACACAGGGACAGGGAAGCCCTGGAAACCCACACATTTACAATTTATCTCCAGAGAGGGATGACCTGTTTTGGATTTAAGCACAAAAGGGGGGAAAAGTCTATTCCAAACAGTGCTGTCAGCAATGGCAGCAATCTCAGTGCCAAAAACAGAGAGAAGAAGAGTGCACGCCTGAAGGTGCGGTCAGCAAAGGTCCGGCACATAGGCCAGAAATTTACCAGAGAGAAGAGAGCCTCAGCAGGCCTGAAGGTGCTGTCAGCAAAGGTCTGGCACGTAGGCCAGAAATTTACCAGAGAGAAGAGAGCCTCAGCAGGCCTGAAGGTGCGGTCAGCAAAGGTCCGGCACGTAGGCCAGAAATTTACCAGAGAGAAGAGAGCCTCAGCAGGCCTGAAGGTGCGGTCAGCAAAGGTCCGGCAGGTAGGCCAGAAATTTACCAGAGAGAAGAGAGCCTCAGCAGGCCTGAAGGTGCAGTCAGCAAAGGTCCAGCACATAGGCCAGAAATTTACCAGAGAGATGCAGAAAATAACACAGCAGTTGCCACTGAGTCAACTCCAACTCATGGTTGATCCACATGTGTCAGAGTAGAACTGTGCTCCACAGGGTTTTCAATAGCTGGTTTTCTAGAAATAGATTGCCTGGCCTTTCTTCCAAGGTGCCTCTGGGTGGACTCAAACCTCTAGCCTTTTGGTTAGTTGCCAAGCAAGTTAACCATTTGCACCACTCAAAATGCTCTCTACCCATCCACGTAGGAGAGACCAGAGAGGGACCAAGTTACCCCTGATAGACCATACGCCTGCACGCACACAGAGGAAATGTGGGGCACCAGATGGAAGTAAACACCAGGGCAGACTTAAACTGCCTGAATTTTGAGAACACACAAAGAATAACAAGCACTTAATGGTACAAGGTGTTCAAGCACAAGCAATGACTAATCACTGGCTGGCCACTAAGCTGTGTAGACACAGCGCCAACCCCTAAGTCGCCAGGCTTAAAAATAAAATAAAAGTGAAAAACTGAGCAGAGATATCAGCAATCACACACCCCAGGGAAAACAGGGCAAACAAAGTTACTAAAAAAAACTAGGAAAAAAAAAAAAATATATATATATATATATATATAAACCAAACCCGTTGCCATCGAGTCAGTTCTGGTTCATAGCGACCCTATGGGACAAAGTAGAACTGCCTCATAGGGTTTCCAAGGAGCACCTGGAGGATTCGAACTGCTGATGTTTTGGTTAGCAGCCACAGCTCTTAACCACTATGCCAACATGGTTTCCAACATATAAATATATATATATGGCAACAACAAAGCTCAGGGGGGAAAAATCAGAACCCAGACTTGCTACGATATACTACCTAAAATTTCCAGTTTTCAACAAAAAAGATTATAAGACATGCAAAACAACAGGAAAGTGATCTCTGAGGGGGCCAAGATGTTGTACTTAGGAGACTGGAGTTATCATAAATATGTTCAAAGAACTGAAGGAAATCATGATTAAAGAATCAAAGCAAAATTATGATCACTGTGTCTCATGAAATAGAGAATAGAAATCAAATTTTTCAAAAGTAGCACTATTCATAAAAGCCAAAAGTGGAAATAATTCAAATGTCCATCAACTGATGAGTGGATAAACAAAACGGGTATATCCATAACCATACAACACAATTCGGCCATTAAAAGGAATAAAATACTGGTATATGCTGCAGCATGAATGACCCTTGAAAACATCATGCTATGTAAAAGAAGCCAGATACAAAACGCCATGGCTCCATTCATATGAAATGTTCAGAACAGGCAAATCAATAGAGACAGAAAGTAGATTAGTGGGTTCCAGAGACTGCGGAAATGGAGACTGAGGAGTGCTAGGAAGCACAGGGTTTCTTTCCGGGGTAATGAAAATGTTCTGGAATCAGGTAGTGGTGATGGTTGCACTACCTTGTGAATGTACTAAAAACCATTAATTTGTACACTTTAATATGGTGAATTTGATGCTATGTGAAGTATAACTCAATAATAATAATAATAATAATAATAAAAGAACAAAATGGAAATTCTCAAGTTGAAAATACAGCAATAAAATTTTAAATTCACTACAGGAGCTCAACAATAGATTTATGAAGAAGAAAGAATCAACGACTTAAAGCTCAATAGAAACTATCCAATCGGAAGAACAGAGAGAAGAAAGACTGAAGGAAAATCAACAGAACCAGAGAGACCTAAGGAACAGTATCAAGCACACCAACTTTCATGTAATGGGAGTACCAGAAGAAGACAAGAAAAGAAAGAAGCAGAAAAAACATATTTTAAAGATGAGGGTGGAAATTTTCCAAAATTTGATGAAAAACATTAATTTACATATACAAGAAAGTAAATGGACTCCAACTATGATAAAATGAAAAGAAATCAATACCTAGACATGAGAGGCAAACTGTTGAAAAGACAAAGGCAAAATTCCGACAAGCAACACCAAAACAGGGGTCATCACTAACGCCCTGTAGAAATTAGGTCCCTGGGTGGCACAAACAATTCGTGCTCAGCTGCTAATCTAAAGGTTGGTGGTTTGAACCCACCCAACACCACAGACGAAAAGCCCTAGTAACTTAACCTAACATAACCTATTATGACAAAATCTGTTTTTCTATTCTTTAGTTCATACATAAAAATTACAGGCAATTCTCCCAATGAAACAGCACATCTAAAACGAAAGACATTACTACCTCATTGATCAATAATATTATCTGGAAACAAACTTCCAGAGGCCAAATCCTACATCAACTCTCCAGCCTGAAAACAACTGAGGGAAAATCCGTGGCCATACAGGTGAAAATGACAACAAATTGTTCACTGTTCCTTCCTGGGAATGGGAAAGGGGGATCCCTGCAAACAGACAAGGGGAGCTTGTTGAGGTGATGAAAATGTTATAAAACTGGATGGTGGTGGTAGTTGCACAACCTATAAATTTATAAAAGCCATTAATTATACACTTAGCATTGCTGGATTTTAAGGTATGTAAATCATACCTCACAAAACTGTAAAGAAATAAATAAGCAACCAGCAAAGAGTATAGGGTAGCAAGGTATAGATGAAACAAGTGTAGCAATACACTGGTAATTTTTTATGCTGGATAAAGGCTAATAGAGATTTATTACACTATTCCTTCCACTTCTGTGTTCCTGTGTATGTTTTAAAAAGTCAACCCAATCATATGGCTATATGGCCACTCACATGTGGTACCATCACTGTTTCTACAGTGAAAACAAATGCGTCCCCATGGCACACCCTCCGCACTGGCTACCTGCAAACCTCCCCTCCCCACGCTTTTCTTCTGCCTTCTTCCGCAATCAGAACTCTGCACTTAGCAGCGGTCAAGTGACCCAGTTGTAGCCGATGAGATGCAAGAAGGACTCTCTCTAGCAGAGGTTTGGGGAAAGCTTTGAAAAGTGACATATTTCTTTTGGTCCTTGGCCTTTCATACCATCAGCCTGGAACCCAGGTCCTGGTTGACATTATCGAGCTTCTCTATCAGTTCTACACTGCCTTCCTCACTCAGGCTTCGTGTAGGAGACAAATAAGCCCTTTCTTGCTGAAATGAATATGGTGAGCTTTTTTTTTTTTTGCTTGCAACTAAATAAGCCCCCACAAAACACATTTTCTTATCTCTGTTTATACAAACTGGATACCACTACTGTGATGTTATCAAATCAGTGTCTCTCTCCCGCCCAGCATACTACTCGAGATATTCCAAGATAGATTCCAAGACTAGCCTGGCTTCTCTTAAACTGCCCACTCTTCTCTCCCTCTTCTTTTCTCATTTCACAAAGCCTGGCTTCTCTTAAACTGCCCACTCTTCTCTCCCTCTTCTTTTCTCATTTCACAAAGCCTAAACAACAAATTTCTTCCATCCACAGTTACAATCAGGAATTCCCAGATCCAAAAGAAATAGCATGGACAGGTAATTTTCATTTCTATTATTTAAAGTCTACAATCTGACGTCCATAATCCCTAGATTGTTTTTTTTCAGTCCTGTGGTATATGTTACTTTGCATGACTGTCTCTCACAACACCCAAAAAGCAATATTCCTCTTGCTTTATAATAATGCCTTTTTCTGTGAGCATAAACTCTGTTGCTACATAGAGACAGCTGTAATAGAGAATAGCAAAGAGCTACATATTTTATCAATCTGTCTGGGCATTTTCTCCTAGAGATCTGCATTGGGTCACAAGCATAGCCAAACTGATGATCTCACTCTAGTTTCTCAGAGGAACAAGGTATTAAGCAACAAGGTCAATAAGCAGGAATCTTGTTAGCACCAACTTCTCTGTCACTACTTATACTACTATGTCATAAACTTGCCATGTCTTTCAACAGATCAACTTTCCTTGGTAAACTAAAATAGGCCACAAAAAATACATTCCTTTTGTAGATCCACCAGCATTAGGAAAATTAAAAATCTCACCACTCACATACCTTGCTGGCTACGTACCCTAAGAAACTAAGTTTATGCAAACGAGTGGAGTTTTAGTTACTAAAGAAGAGAAAATTATGGCACAATTACCTAGCTTTATTCTACAAGGCTAAATGCAATAGGAAAAATGTGGTAGTTAAAGACAATGACATCAGTTGGAAACTTCCACAGATTCAGTTCAAAATGAAATAGGAAACTATTATTTAAAATGATTAAAAAAAAAAAACAAACCAACAACCAAACCCGTTGCCGTCGAGTCAATTCTGACTCATAGCGACCCTATAGGACAGAGTAGAACTTGCCCCATAGGGTTTCCAAGGAACAGGTGGTGGATTTGAACTGCCGAACTTTTGGTTAGCAGCCAAGCTCTTAACCACTGCACCACCAGGAAATGATGAAGGGCTTAGAACGAAAACATTACATGTCAAGAAACTTAGAACATTAATATTCAATGATCTCAAGGAATCCATATAACTGTAAAGTACCTCTGCACTAAACAGTACAGGCCTGCCTCTGCGTGACTGTATAGCATCCATTCCTGTTATACCTTTACATAAATTAGTAAATTTTTAACAATTTAATATGGGTTAGTAGTGGTTTATATCACAAAGAGAAGTCTGCCACTGAAAGACACTTCGACAAGTGAAGACAACTGCTGGAGTTTCACAGTACCTCAATTTTTTAAAAAAGAGTTTCGATTATGATGGAGCAAATTAGACCATCTCTAAGCCCTCTGCATCAAATTAAAAAAATCTATAAATCAAAAATCTAATACATTTCTGCACTAAAATTAGAAAATACGCCACAGACGTTGTTACTTAGCTAGTAGATCCTACACACATTATTCTAGTAAAAAATGAAATTCAAAAGCAAACATTTTCTTATTTAAGAAAGAATTTTGAATCTTGCTTTAACTACAAATTAGAAAACAAAATACTTAATAAAATAGAAAATATTCCAGAAAGACTACCACACCTTGAAAAAATCTTCCAGCTGTTTGCTGTTATAAAGAGCGGGAATGTTTGCAGAGAACTGGAGCAGATCTTCAGCACACTGTCTTCTCTCCTCAATTACAGTTTCATCAAATCGTCCTAAAATTAAATAAGAATCAACACTTAAAGAATGATCAAACACCGTTTTTTGATAGCTTGTGTCCAAAGATGAGAAAGCAGCTGTGGGCCAGTCCTTGCATATTTGCTGTGCTTATTCTGTGATCTTCTGAAGTCAAATTGAGTCTCTACGATTAGAATCAGAAAAGAAAATAATGCTTCTGGTGAAATAAGAGGCAGAGGTGTCAGCTGATAAACAAACAGTGCATTCATCGTCTGAGGCCGGGCGATGTAAGAAACTTACCATTTAGGAAGCGGGTGATTTGCCACTAAGGTTGAAAAGAGAATTTTAAAGAACTCAGATGGTTTTCTACGCTGATTTTAATACTATAATTACTCCTATAATTTTCCCTTTTCTGCTTTCTTTGATTTACAAAGTGACTGGAAGCAGGAAATTATGAGAACACCTGTATATCAATCAGTGAGGTCAGGAGCCTCAGCTTGAAGCGAAAAGCTTTTATGCTGAATTCCACGCGTGACGCTGTCAGCGTGTGACAGCGTGCTTGTGAGAAGAGAAAGCACACGGGTACCAGTGAGCTGATTCACAAGCTGATCGAAAGGTGGTCTCTCCAGAATGTCAAAAAATGATATAGACAATTCGAACGCTGATCAGACATTTTCAAATATGATCATTTTGTGCTGCTCTGAGGTCAGGCTACTGGCTGGTATTTGTCACATGCCAGGTATCACACTGACTGCAAAATGGGTTTAAAAAAATACAAAATCAAAACAGCAGCATCATCACATACTTAAACGTTTTAAGTGGTTTTGCAGTGTGCTACCAGAAAACTGAGGCGCAAAGAAATTCCTAGTTATATAACTCGAGGCAAAAATATGAAACTCAGCCACTAAAACACCTTCAGCTCAACGTGTCTCATGTTTATGGGGAAGGGTCTGTTTCACAGTAACTAAAAGAAAAGGCCAGACAGGCCTGGGTGCAAGTGCTAGCTCTGTCCTCCCTAGTTGTAAAATCTTAGGCATAATAGTTCCTCATTTGTAAAATGCAGTCAGTGAACAAGGTACTTGAAGCCGCCAGATCCGCGCCAGGCACCTAAGAAGCACTAAATAAATGATTATCCCGGTGTCTTTAAACCTTCAAGCACCATCTAGTCCCTAGCACAAAGAACGTGCTCAATAATGAGGCCACTCCTGGGGTTCACCCCTTTATCCAAAGATTAGACAGGCCTATAAAACAAAACAAGACTAAATGGCCACACTAGCCCAAGGGCAAGGACTAGAAGGCAGGAGGAGACAGGAAAGCTGGTAATGGGGAACCCAAGGTTGAAAAGGGGAGAGCGCGGCATGTCGTGGGGGTGGCAACCAACGTCACAAGACAACGTGTATTAATTGTTTAACGAGAAACTAATTTGCTCTGTAAACCTTCAACTAAAGCACAATTTAAAAAAAAAAAAAAAAGTCCAACAAACTGGTACAGTAGAGAACAGAGGATTCCATGGGATTATCACCCTATTGCTGTTATTAGGTGCCCTCGAGTCAGTTTCTACTCACAGTGACCCTGCGTACAACAGAACAAAACACTGCCCGGTCCTGCACCATCCTCACAATCGCTGCTATGCTTGAGCCCCTTGTTGCAGCCACTGTATCAATCCATCTCGCTGAGAGTCTTCCTCTCTCTCACTGACCCTCCTTTACCAAGCATGATGTCCTTCTCCTGACGACGCCATGAGACACTCTTTAAACCTAGAACTGAGCCTACTCTGGGATCACCTTTTAGCGAAATAGCAGAGTGGCGCACAAAATAAAAGATATTACCCGTAAGATTGGTGTCCTGCTTAAAAAGCATCAGCATGAGACCGAAAGGTCAACAATTACTCAAAAGCAACGATGAGAAAACAAGGGGGCAGGGAAACCAGAGCATTGGAAATGGAAGGAACTAAACACAGTTAAAGAGATGTTGACACACTGTGATAAATGTAACCAACATCACTGAAAATTTTGTGTGGAAACTGTCAAGGGGAAACCTAATTTGCTGTGTAAATGTTCACCAAAAACTCAATAAAATGCTATTTAAAATGATAAATAAATAAAACAAAAGACATTACTACCTCACCTATCATTAATATGATCTGGAAACAAACTTCCAGAGCCCCAAGCCCTAGATCAAGCTCTCTGGCCTGAAAACAAGAAAATCCACTGGCCAAACAGGTGAAAACGACAGCTAACTGTTCACCATTCCTTCTTTCATCTAAATGAGAAATTAAGTAAGAACCTGCACTTATGATTATCCTGCAACATACTTATCCTTTAAACAGAAAAGTGAACTCCAGTGCTTGTCAATTAACATTAGTAGTTTTGTAAACATCTATAACCTTAGAACAGAAACCTAGAAAATATATACATTATTTTATGCTTCAACCCACAAGACCACCTGAAATTATCTTTAAATACATTAACTACTTAATGAAAGATTTCTTAACATTTAATGATACCCTAAAAAGATCTTGGAGCCCTGGTGGTGCAGTGGATAAGAGCCACAGCTGATAACCAAAAAGTCGGTAGTTCGAATCCACCAGCCATTCCGCGAAGACCCTATGCGGGGCAGTTCTACTCTGTTGTACTGGGTCGCTATGAGTCGGAATCGACTCATTGGCAATGGGGTTTGGTTTTGGGTTTTTTTCTGGTAAAAAGATCTTATTTACTATCTGAAACTAATACCTAAAAGTTTCTAGGCTTTAACACTAGTGTGATCAATGATTCATCCCACCTCCCCACTAAGCTGGACTAAAAAGCTTACGCAATGAGTATCCCAACCCCTAAACAGAATAAATATGCCAAAAGCATGTCTTTGTTGTACTCCTACTCATCTATGTATTTCTATTCCACCAAACTTGAACAAAGATGAATTAAAACACTTTTCAGAGTGGATCACAACTAAAAACAACAGCATATGCATTAAAGGGTCCAAATACATTCAACCCTATCATCAGAACAAATACAGTGAAAGAACCGGCTCACTTCTTTGTTCCTAAGATGTATCAAGACAACAAAAAAATTATTGCTAGCAGAAATGAATTTTAATGCAATAACAACTGGTCCTAAACACATTAACAAAGTCGCCTAATTTTTACAAAGTTGGTTTCTAAAGCAACAATATTCAACCATCATTGTAATGACAAACAACGCTCTTATGGCTGTTCTGTAGTTACTAACCCTTTAATATAATCAAATCTCTACCTGAAGCGGCAACAATGTGAGAAATCATACACTTAACAAGTACTTCTCTTGCTCTAAGATGATTTTTAAACCTTAAACCAAAAAGATCCCCTGAAGTCTTTTTAAAACCAAACAATAGTTTAGCTTAACTAGTAAAGAATATCTGCCTTGAGCATTGTGCTCTTTTAAGATCTATCTATGCAGGACCAAAATGACAACAGCAACTTGAAAGATTAGATAGGAAACTTAGGGGGCAGCGAGTTTATGTTAATGGGGGAGGAACAACTTGGAAAAAGAGGGTGAGAATGGTTGCACAACTCGAAGGATGTAATCGATGTCAGTGAATTATACATGTAGAAATTGTTGAATTGGTGTATTTTCTGCTATGTATATTGTCAACAACAACAAAAATAAATTATATTAAAAAAAGACATTACTGGGAATTTGGACAATGATGAAATTTGTTTATGGGCTGTGGGTTAGGCAATAGTATTGTATCAATATTAAATTTTAAACTTCCATGGGGGAGAGGGGAAGTACCTCTCTTACCACTGCTTTAAATTTACATTCATGGTGCCAATGTTTATTTTTCTGTCAAAGAGTAGAAAAATTATAAGATAGAAAATGCAGTACAAATTTTTCTAAGGTTTATTGCACAATATTACATATTATAATTACTTGCATGTGTGTGTAAAAAATAAGCTACCCCCCCACACACACACACAATTATCCAACAATAGTTTACTAAAGCCATGGAGAAAAAAATTAAGTTCAAACATTCTCACTGGAAATAAGCCTCTCTCTGATTTATAAGGATCGTACCTCCTACATAACAGAGTTATAACTTTTTAAAAATGCCAATGTCAATAATCAAAAACTAATTACCGTACTTTTACATGGATAATGCACACCTTCTACATTTGCCAACCTCACCCGTCCCTCACGAGGTATCTTCATAAGCGTGCTATGCTGATTTTTTTTACAGCAACATGTAAAAAAAATTGGCATAGTGGCGCTTACAAAAATACCTCGCACAGGGAACAAACATAGAAAGCATGTATTATTTGAGTAAAATATGGTATATGGAACTAAAAGTTACCCTTGACCAGTAAGAAATTAGCCAGAAAAGCTTGATGATGGTGATTCTAACTCTAAACTATATCAAAAAAAGAAAAAAAGAGAGACCCAAGTTCTTGGACGTGAATTCCCTTGAGCCAGGCAGCAGGAGGAACACATCTCTAGTTCAGCAAGCTGCAGCTAGGAAGAACAGGTACCACGGAGAGCCCTGGAGCATTTCACTGACAGGCTGTTAGAAAGGACTTAGGATTTGGGCAGTGTTAGGTGCTTTGGGGAAAGGTTCAAAAAGGGGCTTTGCTCTGGATTGGGTGCTGTCGGGAGTGAGGGAAATTCTATGATTCTATGAATTCTATCTAATCCTTTGATTCTATAATGTTACTCTAGCATGAGGAAGGAAGAACGAAGCTCGGCTAAAGCTGTGACTGATAAGTCTGCCAGGATGGGGATGTGTTTAATCATTACTGTGGCTCCAACAATGTTCCTGCTCAGTTATGGAGTGGTCTTCTTGATGCGTTATGGACACAGAGTGGCCTTGTCTAATGTTCATGCTGTGAAAAATTGTTATGTTCAACAGGAGAACAACATGGCCTAGCTGTGAGTGCCAGCCCAGCTCCAAGAACCATCAAGGCAGAACCGGGAGTGTGGGCCAACTCCGAGCTGTCGGGAGCTGCTGTCTATTTCTCCCAAGGAAATCACAGTCTGATGAGAGATATCACAAAACAAACCAAAAAGCAAGAATCTAATCATGAGAAAATAACCAGACAAAGACAGATTGTGAGATCTTCTACAAAACAACTGTCCTGCACTCTTTAAATAGGTCAATGTCATGAAAGACAAAAAAAAAGTCTCCTCTACACTAACGTAACAACCCTAAAGAGGCACGAGCCCAGATTTAAAAAAAAAACAAAAGCCAAAAAGAACATTTTGAAGACAACTGGGAAAATCTGAATACGGGCTGCATATTTACGATATTGCTGTAACAACGTTAAATTTCATGGGTGTGATACGGTATTGAAATCACACAGAAAATTCATAATTAAGTATTTAGGGACTAAGTGTCGTGATATCACTCTCAAATGGCTCCGGAAAAAAAGAAAATGTGGCAACATGTAACAATCAGCGAACTTTGGTAACGGTTATATGGGTGTTCACAGTAGCCGTGGACCGCCTTACATCCCCTGGGGCCACGTCGGACCGCGTATATGTCCGTGGACCCCTGCACGGCTTCCGGGAGGCGCCCACCCACCCCTCCCGGTGCACCACAGCTTCGGCCCCAATGGCGTGCATGCGAAGCTCATGGCCACTGTGTCCCAGAACCTGTTCCCCTCTACCAACGTGCACAAGATAAACCTCAAAACCATCAAACGCTGCCTCAGCATCCGACTACCAGGAGCTGGATTTCCACAATTACAGCACCAGACTCGTTCCTGTGGGCGCCAGTCACCGGATGAAGAAGCTTTTCTGGGAGAAGTTCCCCAGTATGTGCCACCTGCAGGACATCAGCTGGCCAGGGGCGCGGGGCTGCCAGACAGCGAGGTGGAGCCCATAGCGCGCACGCTATGGACCTGGCCCAGGCCATGGCGGGGAGCCCAGGAGGGCGCCGTGTGGCTCACTGAGATGGGTGGTCCTCGCATGACGGATGACACCGCAGGAGGGTGTCGGGGAGCTGCGTGCACACGAAGGAGGAGGAGCTGCAGAAGGCCCAGAGGCGGACCAGCAGGCCCACAGCGTGCAGCCAAAGCAGGAGCAGTGACAGGCCCACAGGAAGAAGAGCCTGATGAGCACCAAGAGGACAGGGCAGAGCCGATGGGGACAGGGAGGCTGAGGACCCAGGGGCCCCGCCAGAGGCCGAGGGGGCGGCTGACCTGAGGAGGAGGAGGACGAAGCTGAGTATTGCCGCCAAGGATAGGCAAGTAGCCTGATAGGACATGCTCCTCGGGCGGACCAAGCAGAGACAGCCCGCCGGGCCTCCACACAAGCAGCAGCGGGTGAAGGATCAGAGGCCTCTACAGCCCAAGGGCAGGTCCAACCGAACCCAGACCAAGCTAGAGCCCAAAGGGGCTTCCCAGACCGTGTGCAGGGCCGGGCGCAGCCACCTAAGACAGCAACCCGAGCCTGAGCACCAGCAAGGCCAAGGGAATGCCCAGATTGGGGCCCAGACGCTGCCCTGGCTCCAGGTGCAGCCTTCGTTTTCCTTTCGTAAAGGAGCTGTTTCCCTAACTCCACCCCCACAGTTCCCCTAACTCCACCCCCACAGTTTCCCTAACTTCACCCCCACTGTTTCCCTAACTCCACCCCCACAGTTCCCCTAGCTCCACCCCCACAGTTCCCTAACTCCACCCCCACAGTTCCCCTAACTCCACCCCCACAGTTTCCCTAACTCCACCCCCACAGTTCCCTAACTCCACCCCCACAGTTCCCCTAACTTCACCCCCCCAGTTCCCTAACTCCACCCCCACAGTTCCCCTAACTCCACCTACACATTTCCCTAACTCCACCCCCAGTTTCCCTAACTCCACCCACACTGTTTCCTTAACTCCACCCACAGTTTCCCTAACTCTACCCCGTTTCCCTAACTCCATGCCGTTTCCCTAACTCCACCCCCACAGTTTCCCTAACTTCACCCCCACTGTTTCCCTAACTCCACCCCCACAGTTCCCTAACTCCACCCCTACAGTTGCCCTAACTCCACCTAATAAATGACTGATGTTCCCAAAAAGACAAGAAAAAAGATACTCTCCCTTCCTTTCCCTGGGGGATGCACACAGTCTGATTCTGCAGTAAGCCTGCCACTCTCGGGAACAGGTGCCCCTGCCGCTCAGAAGGACGGGTGATGGATCCTGCTCCTGAGTGCCCAAGGTCGGCAGATATCTCCAGGCCCAGCCCGGGCAGGGGTGTCGTGTCACGGAGACTGCTCCCCTGCTGCCCGGGCCCCACCATGACCTTCACTGCGGGGTGCATGCTGGGTGGCACCCGCCAAGCACTCACCTGCGGAGGCCACAGCAAGAGCTGCCCGGGCCACGTGCTAAACAGCAGACCCTATGCGAGCCCTAGACCCTGCAGACCCAGGTGTTCACACAACGTCCAAATCACATAAGGTCTTATTTCACAGAACGTGTCATGGACGTTAACATTACTATTCTTCTGGTTTTCATGTAAATTTGAAAAGTTTTCAAATTTAAAAAATTGAAGAAAAATAAAATGAGTTAAATGCTGTACTGGTGACATGTAGAACTGGGAAGAGAGAACAACTAACTCAGCCTCAAGAAAACATGGAGGACTTCCTAGAAGAAACAAAAAAAAACCTGTTGCCACCGAGTTGATTCCAGCTCTTTACAGAAATAGACAGCCACATCTTTCTCCCATGAAGCAGCTGGTGGGTTCGAACCACCAAACTTTTGGTTAGCAGCTGAGTGCTTAACCACTGCACCACCAGGGCTCCTTCTGAAAGTCTAGAAGGCTAACCAGAAATTTCCACAATGAAGCAGTGCAAAACTAAAGGAGGCACAAGACAGTCTGGCACGTTAGAGGAATGGTAAAGTGAGTCATGGATCACAGCTAACAGCAGATATTTGTGGAGCACTGAGCTCGACACACTACAGATATAACGCTCAGAACGGTAAGTTATTATCCCTATCCCACCAATAAGAAAACTACATTCAAATGTTAAGAATCTGTACAAGATCACACTGCTAGTAAATAGTAAGCAGAATACTTGAACCTACAGCTATCAGGCATGTTCTTTTCACTATACTACTAGCACAGTAAATACATATCTGGTGGTCCTGTGAAACCCTTTAGCTGCTGACGTTTACTTACTAAAAATGTAAGAATAGCTAAAAACATTGACAATTAATCAACAATTCCCTCTACACAACCACAGCTGCTGCCTGCAGGGTTCACTGCAGTTATCAAGTATTATAAATGGACTGCAAAATATACTGAAAGAGATAAATGGCTTACTTATTAAGATTTATAAGAAACTTTCAACTGATAATATGTAAGAATGTGAAGAAATGTTGAAGTTAATCCAATAGCAATCAACAATAATGGCTAAGAGTCTCAAATTAGAAGGCCCTCCCTTTTACCCAGTGATAAGCTTACTGTTTAAGTCTGTGTACCTTACGTTGTGTACCTTCTAACGTTAAAGGTAAAGATATATATATATATATATATATATATATGCAGTTAAATTCCACAGTACAGAAAATATAAGGCAAAGTAAAAATGTCTCTATTCCAACCCCCTCAGAAGTTGCACACGTTAAGCAAATGTAAGTATGTCTTCACACATAGACTTGATCTTACTAAACATATGGCTGTGCAACATTTGTTTTCTTTAATTTAAAAATATATCTTGGTAGGACACATCAAGAAGACCAAAATACGCATTATGGACATCCAAGAAGAGGAGAGAAAGAAAGGGACAGAAAAAATAGTTGAAGAAATAATGGCTGAAATTTTTATAATAATGGCTTTCCAAATTTGATGAAAAGCATGAATCTACACACCCAAAAAGGGCAACAAACTCCAATCAGGATAATCCGAAAGATATCCACAGAGACACATTATAATCAAACTATCCAAAGGCAAAGAGAGAATTTTGAAAGCTGCAAGGGAAAAGAAAATCATCACATACAAGGGATCCTCAGTAAGATTAAATGTAGATTTCTCTTCAGAAGTCTAGGAAGCCAAAAGGCAATAGAGTGACATATTTAAAGTGTTGAAAGAAAAGAATTGTCAATCAAGAATTCTGTATCCAGCAAAATCGTCCTTCAAAAATGATGGTGAAACTAAGACATTCCCAAATAAACAGAAGCTGAGGGAATGTATTACCACCAGACCTGCCTTACAAGAAATGTTCAAAGAAGTCATTCAGGTTAAAAGGAAAGGATATTAGATAGGAATTCAAAACTTTATGAAGAAGTAAAGAGCTGCAATAAAAGTAACTTCATGGGTAAATATAAACGCCAGTTTTACAGTACTTTTGGTGCGTAACTCTACTTGTTATATCCTACATGATATAAAAGACAAATGCATAGAATATGATTATAAATTTATGTTACTGGGCACAGAACCTACAATGATATAATTTGTGATGACCTAAAGGAGCAAGGATGGGAACTATATAGGAACAGAATTTTTTAGCCTAATTGATGTCAATTTAAACTAGGTTAAACTAAATTGTTATAAATGTTGGATATCAAGTGTAATCCTCATGGTAACCATAAGAAAGTTATCTTTAAAATTTACACAAAAGGAAAAAATGAGAACCAAAATGGTTTACTACAAGAAAATCAACTAACTGCAAAAAAAAAAAAAAAAAAAAAAGAAGCATGAGAGGAAATGAGGGGCAAAATATGTACAAGAAAACAAACAGCAACATGGCTGAAATAAGTCCTTCCTGGTCAGTAATTGCTATGCATATAAAAGAATGTTGTTCAGCCACAGGGAGAAGTGAAATTTTTATAAATGCTGCAGTATGGATGAATCTTGAAAGCATTGTACTGGGTGAAATAAGTCAGATACGGGAGGGACAAATATAGTATGGTCTCACTTATATAAATTATCTAGACTAGACAAATGCATAGAGACAAAAGTAGATCAATGATTACCAGGGGCTGGGGGAAAGAGGAATGAAGAGTTACTGTTTAATGGATACTATTTTCTCTTTCATAATAATACTAACACTAGCATTTTTCACTGCAGTCACATCTGCACTGATGGTCTAAAAGCAATGGTGGTAAAATTCCTAGTATCGTAGCATGAATCAAGGCAACAGTAATTGTACCAAACTCCTATACTTACTAATAATCATTTTATTCTTTATAGCTACTCACTCATAGCAAAAAAAAACAAAAACACACTACCTGACCTCAGAACCTACTATACAGCTACAGCACTCAAAACACCCTGGTGCTGGTATAAAGACAGACACATTAACCAATGGGACAGAATCGAAAACCCAGATGTAAATCCAGCTACCTGTGGTCACCTGTTCTTTGACAAAGGCCCAAAATCCATTAAATGGGGAAAAGACAGTCTTTTCTAACAACTGCTACTGGCAAAACTGTATGTCCATCTGTAAAAACATGAAACAAGACCCATACCTCACACCATCAAAGATCTAAATATAAAACTAAAAATATAAAGATCATGGAAGAAACAATACGATCTATGCTAGGGGCCCTAGTATACAGCATAAATAGGATACAAACCATAACAAACAACACACAAACTCCAGAAGATAAACTAGATAACTGGGATCTTCTAAAAATTAAACACTATGCTCATCAAAAGACTTCACCAAAAGCGTAAAAAGAGAACCTACAGACTGGGAAAAAAATTTGGCTATGACATATCCAACAAAGTTCTAATCTCTAAAATCTACAGGAAAATACAACACCTCTACCCAAAAAGACAAATAATACAATTAAAAAATGGGCAAAGGATATGAACAGACACTTCACCAAAGAAGACATTCGGGTGGCTAACAGACACATGAGGAAATGCTCACGATCACTACCGATTAGAGAAATGCAAATCAAAAGTACAATGAGATACCATCTCACACCAGCATGACTGGCACGAATCAAAAAAAAAAAAACAGAAAATAACAAATGTTGGAGAGGCTACAGGGAGACTGGAATTTATGCACTACTAGTGGGAACAGAAAATGGTACAACTGTTATGGAAAATGATATGGTGCTTCCTTAGAAAGCTAGAAATAGAAATACCATACGATCCAGCAATCCCACTCCTAGAGAAAGAAGAGCCTTCACACGAATACACACATGCACACCCATGTTCATTGCAGCATTGCTCACAATAGCAAAAAGATGGAAACAGCCTAGATGTCCATCAACAGATGAATGGATAAACAAACTATGGTACATACACACAATGGAATACTACACAATGATAAAGAACAATGATGAATCTGTGAAGCATCTCACAACATGGATGAATCTGGATGACATTATGCTGAGTGAAATAAACCAATCACAAAAGGACAAATACTGTATGAGACCACTATTATAAAAACTCATGAAACGGTTTACGCACAGAAAGAAGAATCTTTGATGGTTAGAGGGGAAGAGTAGGGAGGAAAAAACACTAACTAGATAAAAGATGAGTGGTAACTTTGCTGCAGGGTAAGATAGTACACAATACTGGGAAAGTCAGCACAACTTGACCAAGCCAAAGTCATAGAAGCTTCATAGGGACATCCAAGCTCCCTGAGGGACTGAGTTAGTGGGCTGAGGGCTGGAGACCACAGTCTTGGGGGACATGCAGCTCAACTGGCATAACATAGTTTATAAAGAAAATGTTCTAATCCTACTTTGATGAGTAGCGTCTCATGTCTTAAAAGCTTGTGAGCAGCCATCTGAGATATGTCTACTGATCCCACGCTATCTGGAGCAAGGGAGAATAAAGAAAACCAAAGACACAAGGGAAAGATTAGTCCAAAGGGCTAATGGACCACAACTACCACAGCCTCCACCACACTGAGTGCAGCACAACTAGATGGTGCCCGGCTGCCACCACCAACTGTGCTGACCAACCGAAAAAGCCAAACCCGTCGCCGTCGAATCAATTCCGACTAATAGTGACCCTATAGGACAGAGTAGAACTGCCCCATAGGGTTTCCAAGGAGTGCCTGGTGGATTTGAACTGCTGACCTTTTGGTTAGCTGCCACAGCTCTTAGCCACTAAGCCACCAGGGTTCTGACAGGGATCACAATAGAGGGTCCTGGACAAAGTGGGAGAAAAATGTAGAACAAGATTCAAACTCACAAAAAAGGACCAGACTTACTGGTCTGACAGAGACTGGTGAAATCCTGAGAGTATGGTCCCTGGACACCCTTTTAACTCAGTACCGAAGTCACTCCTGAGGTTCACCCTTCAGGCAAAGATTAGACAGGCCTATAAAACAAACAGTAACACACATAGTTCATGTATACGAGGCTAAATGGGCATACCTGCCCAGGGACAAGGAGGGGACAGGTAAGCTGGATGAATGGAAATGGGGAACCAAGGTCGAAAAGAGGAGAGTGTTGACACATCATGGGGTTGACAGCCAATATCACGAAACAATATGTGTATTAATTGTTTAGTGAGAAACCAATTTGCTCGTAAACTTTCACCTAAAGCACAATTAAAAAAAAGAAAAAAAAACCCACCAGTTTCACTTAAGAATGTCTTTGATGAAGCAGTAAACAGTAAAAGCTAACTTCATTAAATCTCGATCTTTGAGAACATGTCTTTTTAAGATTCTGTGGGACACAATCCACAACACAGAACTTCTAACAATGAATACCAAAGGTCAAGGTTCCACTCCAAGAAAAGCACTGGTATATAATTATTTGGGTCACCAGCTGAACTAGCTGTCTTTTTCATGGAGACATTTTTACTTAAAAAAATAGCTAACAAATTATAACTATCCAGACTCAGATACTTGGCAGACATTTTCTTAAAAACAAAGGAGCCTGACACTTCATGGAAAACAGCCGATAGTATTGCTGTCAACGATAAAATCCAAGCTGTCCAGCCAAAGTAAGCTTGACAGCTTCCCAATACTTGGAAATTTCTTCTGAAGAGCTCTACAATGATATTAACAATATCAAAACATTGTCTAATGAAATGGTCAATACTTGGAAATCTACATAACTAAGGGAACCAATACTTTTCAAATGACCAGCACAAGATGTTACAAGTTCATACGTAAGTAAAAGATCCATTCATATCTCAGACAGACCAATGGGTTTTAAAACAACAAAGTACAAAAAGTTCCTTGATAGGACATCAGGGTCCATAATGCAACTAACCTTTAAGAAATTACCACTTGTCAAGTTTTTGTATATCAAAGAGGAGTACCTTCAATTATCTTAAAACGCTATTAAAATACTCCTCTCTTTTTTAACTACATTATGTGTATAGCCCTGAATTTTCCTTACGTATTTCAAGCAAAACATGTTGTAACAGATTAAATGCTAAATGCTCGTCTTAATTTTTTTTGCTTTGAAAATAGTCGTTTCTCATAAAAATGTTAATGTGTTTATTTTTGTTGTTTTTAATTTAATATATTTTTTTTTAATTTTAAGTATGGTAAATATTAATGCATATAATCCACATAAACAACAGTTCTTTAGGGTCCTAAAGCTTAAGAGTGTAAAGGGGGTCCTGAGATCAAAACATCTAAGAACCACTGATGGATATCTCTTATAAACACATGATAATATACTTGTAGGAAAATTTATTAAAAACAGAATTGCTAGGAAAAAGTAGATATCAGACTGCTCTCCAAAAAAACCTGTACAAATTTATATTTCTCTATTGCATATCTATTTCCCCATACTAAATATAAGCAGACTTTTTCAATATCTGCATTGTGATTAACTTCTCATGACATCATCACCTAAAATTATTCCACTTCTTAAATCTTAATTCTTCCTTTCAATTTTGTTCAACTTATTTTTTTAAGCAATTATATGTCAGACATGGTCCTCATTCTGAAGATACAGCTATAAGCAAGACTGAGGCAGCATCTAAATCATACAGCTTAGAGTCATCTCAAGGAATCAGAGAAAAAGGTAGAGGAAAAGATAGTTAAGTATAGTATGAAGGTGGTTCTTTACTTTCCAAATACAAAAGCACTTTTTAGTGTGGATTTAGAAGGATGATTCTTAAAACTCTTCAGATTAGTGGCTTTAAAATTATTTGATATTCATCATAAAAGTGCCACAAGACTTAAAAATTTGACAATGAGGGTAGCACATCCTAAAGCATTCCCTTTCTCAGCTGCTGGATCATGATGCTCACTTCTTCAAGTATAAGACCATAAGCTTCTTAAAGATAACGAAGGCTGTTTAAAGTCTTTGTACCCCCAGTGCCTATTTTCAAAATGTTTCTTAAATTAAATGTGCCCAAAGAATTTCTATTTAATTAAGGGTTGGGCTGAAATGAATCAAATAAGACTATCAATAACAGATTTTTTGGCATGCAATGATTCAAGCACAGCAGCAGCAAAATGGTGGCCAACAAGCAGTAGTTGCAATGGCAAACAGCAGCTTGACTTCAATCGTTAAAGGTGTTAAGAAAAAAAGTAAGGAATTATTGATACTGAGTAATAACTAGGACCAGAAGAAAAGACAACAGAAATGTAAAATGGCATAAAACACCTGGGCTCAAAGGCCAAAAGCAAGCAGTTTGATTTCTTCAAAGGTTAACAGTTGTCATGGATTGAATTGTGTCCCCCAAAAATATCTATCAACTTGGCTGGGTCATGATTCCCAGTATTGTGTGACTGTGTACCATTTTGTAATCTAATGTGATCTCCTTGTATATTGTAAACTCTATCACTATGATGAAGTATATGTGATTTCCTTAAGTGTTATAAACTCTATCACTATGATGAGGTTATACTGATGAGGTTTATAAGATTCGATAGTGTCTCAAGCCAGTCTCTCTTGAGATATAAAAGAGAGAAGCAAGCAGAGATGCATGGGAACCTCATACCACCAAGAAAGCTGTGCCGGGAGCAGAGCGCATCCTTTGGACCTGAGGTCCTTGTGCAAAGAAGCTCCCAGATTGAGGGAAGACTGATGCATCACAAGGACCTTTCAGAGCCAATAGAGAGAAAAAGCCTTCCCCTGGAGACATGCCTTAAATTTGGACTTGTAGCCTACTGGACTGTGAGAGAATAAACTTCTCTTCATTAAAGCCATCCACTTGTGGTATTTCTGTTAGAGCAGCACTAAGACAACAGTATACAATAATAAGAGTTCATGAACCTCTTAATGCTTAGTTAGGGAATAGAATGAGTTGATGGCACCATCAAAATTAATGGTTCAACTGCTACTGAACTGTTTTTCATGTCTCTATTTAGTTTTTCACCTAAGAAAATACAAAAGCTTCCCTTTCTAATCATGCATCCAAAATATCTCTAGCTTATACTTCTTATACTTCAATACATCATTAAATAGCATAAAGTTTTGATATTAAATATATGTTAAAACTTAAAAAATTATAAGTACTATTGAAACTATGTCAGAACACAGAACAGGAAGGGATACTTCTGAATTCATTCTATGAAGCCAGCATAACCTTGATACCAAAACCAGGCAAAGACACCACAAAAAAAGAAAATAACAGACCAATATCTCTCATGAACATTAATGCAAAAATTCTCTACAAAATTCTAGCCAATAGAATTCAGTGTCATATCAAAAAAAAAACACCATGACCAAGTGGGATTCATACCAGGTATGCAAGGATGGTTCATCAGTAGAAAATCAATCAACGTAATCCACTACATAAATAAAGAATCACATGATCATCTCCATCAATGCAGAAAAGGCTTTCAACAAAGTCCAAAACCCGTTCCTGATAAAAACTCACAATAAAATAGGTAAAGGGAAATTCCTCAACATAATAAAGGGTATCTATACAAAACCAACAGCTAACATCATTCTTAATGGAAAAAGGCCAAAAACATCCCCCTCGAGAACAGGAACAAGTCAAGGATGCCCTTTATCACCACTCCTATTTAACATTGTGCTGGAAGTCCTAGCTAGAGCAATATGGCAAGAAAAAGAAATAAAGGGCATCCAGATTGGTACGGAAGAAGTAAAACTGTCCCTATTTGTGGATGATATGATACTGTACATAGAAAACCCAAAGACTCCGTGAGAGAATTACTGGAACTAATAGAAAGATTCAGCAGAGTAGCAGGATACAGGATAAACATACAAAGATCAGTTAGATACCTATACAACAATAAAGAGAATGATGAAAAGGAAATCAGGAAAACAATGCCATTTATAATAGCCCCAACAAAAAAATAAAATATTTAGGAATAAATCTAACCAGGGATGTAAAAGACCTATACAAAGAAAACCACAAAACACTACTACAAGAAACGAAAAGAGATTTACATAAATGGAAAAACTTACCCTGCTCATGGAAAGGTAGACTCAACATAGTGAAAATGTCAATTCTACCAAAAGTAATCTACAAATACAATGCAATCCTGATCCAAATACCAACAGTATTGTTTAAAGAGACAGAAAAACTAATCATCAGCTTTATATGGAAAGGGAAGAGTCCCAGATAAATAAAGCACTATTGAAGAAGAATAAAGTAGGACTTGCACTACCTAACCTCAGAACCTACTATACAGCTACAGTAGTCAAAACAGCCTGGTACTGGTACAATGACAAATACATCGACCAATGGAATCGAATTGAGAACCCAGATGTAAATCCACCCACCTACGGTCACCTGATCTTTGACAAGGGCCCAAAGTCCATCAAATGGAGAAAAGACAGTCTTTTTAACAAATGGTGCTGGCAAAAATGGATAGCCATCTACAAAAAAGTGAAACAGGACCCATACCTCACACCATATACAAAAACTAATTCAAAATGGATCAAAGACCTAAATATAAAACCAAAAACTATAAAGATCATAGAAGAAAAAACAGGATCAATGCTAGAGACCCTAATGCACGGCATTAACGGTAAAAATCATAACTAACGACACACAAACTCCAGAAAATAACCTACATAACTGGGATTTTCTAAAAATAAACACTTATGCTAATCACCAAAAGTGTCAAAAGAGAAACTACAGACTGGGAAAAAATTTTTGGACATTACAAATCCAACAAAATTCTAATCTCTAAAATCTACAAGAAAATCCAACACCTCTACAACAGAAAGACAAATAATCCAGTTAAAAAATGAGTAAACGAAATAAACAGACACTTCACCAAAGAAGACAGAGAAATTCAAATCAAAACCACAGTGAGATACCATCTCACCCCAGCATTACTGGCACAAATCAAAACAACAGAAAATAACAAATGCTGGAGAGACTGTGGGGAGACTGGAACTCTTATGCACTGCTGGTGGGAATGCAAAATGATACAACCATTTTGGAAAATGATATGGAACTTCCTTAAAAAGCTAGAAAAAGAAATACCATATGATCCAGCAATCCACTCCTAGGAATATATCCTAGAGAAATAAGAGTCATCACAGGAATAGACATATGCACACCCATGTTCACTGCAGCATTGTTCACAACAGCAAAAGGACAGAAACAATCTAGATGCCCATCAACAGATGAATGGATAAGCAAACCATGGTACTTACACACATTGGGGTACTACACAATGATAAAGAACAATGATGACTCTGCAAACCATCTCATAACATGGATGAATCTGGAGGGCATTATGCTGAGTGAAATAAGAAGGGCAAATATTGTATGAGACCACTACTGTAAAAACTCATGAAAAGGTTTACACACAAAAAGAAACAATCTTTGATGGTTACAAAGGAGGGGTGGGGGAGGGTGGAAAAACACTAAATAGACAATAGATAAGTGCTAACTTTGGTGAAGGTAAGACAGTACACAATACTGGGGAAGCCAGCACAACTTGTCCAAGGCAAGGTCACGGGAGCTCCATAGACACATCCAAACTCCCTGAGGGACCAAATTACTGGACTAAGGGCTGTGGGGACCATGGTCTTGGCGAACATCTAGCTCAACTGGCATAACATAGTTTATAAAGAAAATGTTCTACATTCTACATTGGTGAGTAGCGTCTGGGGTCTTAAAAGCTTGTGAGGGCCATCTAATATACTCCACTGGTCTTACCCCATTGGGAGCAAGGGAGAATGAAGAAAACCAAAACACAAGGGAAATATTAATCCAAAGGACTAACAGACCACAACTACCACAGCCACCACCAGACTGCGTCTAGCACAACTAGAAAGTGCCCGACTACACCACTGACTGCTCTGACAGGGTTCACAGCCAAGGGTCCCTGACAGAGCTGGAGAAAAATGTAGAACAAAATTCTAACTCACAAAAAAAAAGACCAGACTTACTGGCCTGACAGAGACTGGACAAACCCTGAGAGTATGGCCACCGGACACCCTTTTAGCTCAATAATGAAGTCACTACTGAGGTTTACCCTTCAGCCAAAGATTAGACAGGCCCATAAAACAAAACAAGACTATAAGGAGCACACAGCCCGGGGGCAAGGACTAGAAGGCTGGAGGAGACAGGAAAGCTGGTAACAGGGAACCCAAGGTCGAGAAGAGAGAGCACTGACATGTCATGGGGTTGGTAACCAATGTCACAAAACCATATGTGTACTAACTGTTTAATGAGAAGCTAGTTTGCTCTTTAAACCTTCATCTAAAGTATAATAATAAAAATAATAATACTATTAAAGAATTGCAGCAATAAGCTTTTGATGACCACTTCATTCTGGCATAAATGTTATTGGTGGGGCTATACTGTATGAGATTCCTTGCATCTAAGGGAGCTGTGAATCATCAGACCATCCTGAGGAAGCCAGTGTGAACCTCAGTGATTCTCAGTCCTGCAATCAGCCTGAAGAAATCTCTGTTTCACATGGACTGGCAGCCCATGGAGATAGGATAACTTTGGATCATTCACAATTCTCCCTAAATCAAAGAGAACACCAGTGGGATGTACGTAAGTTAAGGTCCAACCAAGAGACTGATACCACTGCACAATGTGAACAAAGTTTAATATGAAGAATTATTAACCATGACAGAGAAGTAATGAAAGAGGTGAAAAGAGAGCTCTAAAGAATACCCTAGGGTTGACAGAGGAACTACTTGAAAGGGGAAATCCTTCCCCAAGGCTGGAATTCAGAGCTTCTTGGAGAAGGTGAGGTGCAGCCCATTCAATGGGGTACAAGTTTGCTGAGTTCCCTGAGCCAGAGCTGATCCACAGTTGTCAGGAAAGACACCTCCAGAGTCCAGGAGGCCCAGGCTGGCAGGCAGGCATGCAGAGAGAGTCAGGGTACCAGGAACCCACTCATAAGCAAGGTAATGCAAGGCTGGGGTATGCAGTGTCCGCTTGGGGAAGGCCGTGGCAAACACTCTTCTGAGGATAAAGACAGGCCAGCATTGGGGAGAGGCATACAGAAGGAGAAGGGACATTAGGCACCTACCTGCTCATCGGTAGGACAAAGCCTGGGGTGCACGATGTCCATGTTGGGAGGAGCACTGGAAACAATGCTCCAGGGTGCTGGGAGGCCAAAGCTTAGGGGCAGGTACACAGAGGGAGTCAGGGAGTCAGAAGCCCACTCTCCAGTAGACATGGGGTGCCTTCATGTCCTCAGCGAAGTGGTTACCAAACTGGCTGAAGCTGCAAGACTATATTGCCCTGTCGTTAGAGTAGAACGACCCCAGCAACAGTACAGCAGAAGCAAAAATACACAAAATCACTAAATTGGGAGAAGGAAGAAAAGCCCCTACCCTCCGGTAATGCCCCTCCAGCGCCCTCTACTGCCAAGCTTAATAGCATGCTCACGGTAAAGGAAAAATGCTTAAAGGGTCCAAACAATTGGGCCAGGACAGGAAATGAAAGAAGGGTCTTGAAGTTAAGAGGCAATAAATAGATAATTAACATAACTGATTCTTTTTGTTGTTGTTAGGTGCTGTCAAGTCAGTTCCAACTCATAGAGACCCTATGTACAACAGAACGAAACACTGGCAGGTCTGGTGCCATCCTCACAATCACTGCTATGTTTGAGTCCATGTTGCAGCCACTGTGTCAATCTATCTCACTGAGAGTCTTCCTCTTTTTCGTTGACCCTCTATTTTACCAAGTATGATGTCCTTCTCCAGGAAGTGGTTCCTCTTGATAACACATCCAAAGTATGTGAGACCAAGTCTTGCCATTCTCGCTTCTAAGGAGCATTCTGGCTGTACTTCTTCTAAGACAGATTTGTTCATTCTTCTGGCAGTCCATGGTATATTCGATATTCTTTGCCAACACCATAATTCAAATACGTCAATTTTTCTTCGGTCTTCCTTATTCACTGTCCAGTTTTCACATGCATATGAGGCAACCGAAAATACCATGGTTTGGGTCAGGTGCACCTTTGTCCTTAAACTGACATCTTTGCTTTTTAACACTTTTAAGAGGTCTTTTGCAGCAGATTTGCCTAATGCAGTATGTCAGTTGATTTTCTGACTGCTGCTTTCATGGGCGTTGATTGTGGATCCAAGTAAAATGAAATCCTTGGCAACCTCAATCTTTTCTCCGTTTATCATGATGTTGCTTATTGGTCCAGTTGTGAGGATTTTTGTTTTCTTTATGTTGAGGTGTAATCCATACTGAAGGCTGTGGTCTTTGATCTTCATCAGTAAGTGCTTCAAGTCATCCTCACTTTCAGCAAGCAAGGTCGTGTCATCTGCATAACACAGGTTGTTAATGAGTCTTCCTCCAATCCTGATGTCCTGTCCTTCTACATATAGTCCAGCTTCTCAGATTTTTTGCTCAGCATAGAGATTGAATAAGTATGGTGAAAGGATACAACCCTAAGGCACACCTTTGCTGACTCTAAATCATGCAGTATACCCTTGTTCTGTTCGAACGACTGCCTACTGATCTAAGTACAGGTTCTTTATGAACACAATTAAGTATTCTGGGATTTCCATTCTTTGCAGTGTTATTCATAATTTGTTACAATCCACACAGTCAAATGCCTTTGCATAGTCAATAAAACACAGGTAAACATCTTTCTAGTATTCTCTGCTTTCAGCCAGGATCCATGTGACATCGGCAATGATATCCATCTTTCCACATCCTCTTCTGAGTCCAGCTTGAATTTCTGGCAGTTCCCTGTCGATGTATTGCTGCAACCATTTTTCAATTATCTTCAGCAAAATTTTACTTGTGTGTAATATTAATGATATTGTACAATAATTTCCACATTTTGTTGGATCACCTGCCTTTGGAATGGGTACATTCTTAGAGCCAAGAATTGCTGATGTAATTCTAGGCCAGGAATTTTAGGCCAATCTTGAAAGGCAACAATTCCCCCAATGTGAATGAGAAATATAGCTGATACCAGTTATTGGAAAATACTTTATAAGCCATTGTAAGAATATTGAAGCAAGTATTCGTATAAGAATAAATAAATGATGTCACAAAAGAGAAATTATTAATTAATATCAACACACATGAAAAGTTCGTATAAAACAAAGATGACAGTTCAATTTCATTGGGAAAAGGATGGATTATTTAATACATTATTTTAGAACAGATGTCTAGCCATCTAAAAGAAAAGTAAAATGAAGCATCAACTGACAACCCATTCAAACATAAATTCCACATGGATTATTTCTTTAATATTTTTTAAACTATACTCATCTTACAAGAAAATGTAGGTGTTGGGAGACATTTCTAATCAAGACTTGAAATGCAAAATCTAGAGGAGGGAAAAGATAGATATAAGTGACTATATTTTAAAAAAAAGGTTGACAAAAGATATCACGAACAGTTCTAAAACATGCACATGTATGGCAGTTGGAAGAGAGGCGTGTATACACGTATGTATTGCACATGTATCTGTACATAAATGCATTTGTTTCCTAGCTCTAGCTGCGAAAAGAGCCTAGACATCAAGAGGCAGCGAGCTTATATATGCCCACATCAGAGTCTCTGCATCAGCCAGGAGCCAGTCAGAATGTGGAATCCACACAGTAATTTGGACAGGGTAGGTCTTATGAAAAATAGGTTGCCTGGACCACAGCGGGTCTATAGTTAGAGGGCCAAAGTTGAGGGGGAGGAACCACAGGACAGGACTGGCAAGCAGGAAACTCCCTGCTGTGGTGCCAGCACACCGTGGTTGGAAGGAGGGAGCCGCAGGCCGACTAGCAACAATACTGGACAGAGAGTTAGCTCCACTAAGTGTCCGTCACGTGTCACTGGCAGCGCGGAGCCAGCAGCAGAAGTACACCAGACCCCTGTCTCCCACGGTGTCCCTCCAACACCCTCCACTGATCAAGCTTATGCAAGTCAACTAGAAAAGGAGGTCCAACGTCCAACACGGCAACGAAGGGTGGGTTTGGAGATAAGAGGCAATAAATTAACAACTAGCACAGTCTCTAATACTATTGCCCACTGTAAGCAACCGCTCTTGAAGAAATGGTTGATTCCAGGGCTAGGGCAGAATAAATTCAAGATGAGCACTGAATATCTTGTTATGCCTAAATAAAAGAAGTACTCAAAAAATAAATAAATATGTATATATATATAGACACATGATGGAAGCATGTTACAAGGACATAGAAGTCAGCTTAAAGGGTCTCCTGCTAGTTACAGCTGAGGCAATTTAGCATCAAAATAATTACGTACATCAAAAAACCGTAAACTACTAGAAAAAACAGGTATATGAGTCCACATCAACGATAGACGATAGACAGACACAGTGATAAAGGGAGAAAGGAGAGGGTGCTTGACTTGAAAACTCATTATTTTGTAACCTTCACATAGATTGGTTCATGTAGGAATCATTAATGGATGCTAAATCTCAGGGGCAATTTTGATGAAGAGTAGGATACCTTCACGGACTTAAAAGTTTATCTCCAAAGGTTACTTATTAGAACAAAGAAAAGGAGGGAGCGGGGAGGGAAGGAAGAAAAACAGACCAACCAATACACAGAGTGACAGTTACCAGGTCCTAATCCCTAGAATCTGTAAATGGTCCCCTATCTGGAATAAGGGTCTTTGCAGATGTGATTAAATGAAGGATCTTGAGGGGGGAAGACTCTGCTGAATTATCTGGGTGATCACTAAATGCCATAATCAGTGTCCTTATAAGAACCAGGCAAAGGGAGATTTCACACAGAGGAGAAAGTGTATGAAGATGGAGCAGACACAGACGAGATGATCACCCTTGAAGAAGCAAGTGACGAGCCACAAGCCAGAACGGCAGCAGCCAGCAGAAGCTGCAAGAGGGAAGGAATGCTTCTTCCCTAGAGCGTCTGGAAGGAGTGTGGCCCTGCCAATCCTTGATTTCGGCCCAGTGGTACTGACTTCAGACTTCTGGCCTCCAAAGCTGCAAGAAAATAAGTTTCTTGGGGTTGCTGTTGTTTCATGGATAGAAGAAGTAAATCTATTTTGAGTTACTGAAATTACACCAAGAACATGAAAAAACAACTTCAAGTGCTTGCTGAATTAAATCAATTACCTTAATAAGAGGAGCTTCTGAGGGGCTTCATGGTACAGTACTTCTGGGTTCAGCAGGTATGCATAATTAACTAAGAGTCACTTTTTAAAAATAGCAATTTCAAAATAACCACTTACCAAACACTATTCCTTTAGCAAACGGAGGAAACAATTCTGAATGTCGGAATAAGTTCTTGTGAATTTGCCAGAGTTCTTTGTGCAGTTTTTTAAAGTCACTGTATCTCTTCCATACGATTATCTGAGGAGAAGAAAGAGTTACATGTACATCTACAGGGAAACTGTTCAGGTTCAGACAGCTGAACAACAAATCATCTTTCCACCAAATGTTCACATGCAAAGGGAAACAAACCCATGTCCTAACCAATATGGCTAACCTAAAATTAACTGGTAATATTTGCTTTTAAAATATAAAGCAGCCATTCTTCCTCAGACTGTTCTGTTTTAGTTTCTAAATTCATTTTAAACAAGTAATGTTTTCTTCAGACTGGAAAAATATTCAACCTGGTACCGAGAAGGTATATACTGCATAAAATGTCACTTAACCTCTTCAAAAACCAGTAACTACTGGCAAATGTTTTTGTTGTATATATTTTTACCACAATTTAAAAAAAAACAGTAACTACTGGCCTGAAAATGAGCTAGATGTCAAAATATATATTCTGTCTCAAAAATAGCACATGCATAAACAGAAAATAATTAATTTAGATATATACTCAGCATTTGCCTAAAAGGATAAATAAATTGAATAACAAGAAATGGCTGTGAAGCAAGAAAATTGACATTAACTTTTATATTTTGTTTTGCACTAATTTCATAAACGTCTACTTAAAGTAGCACTAAGATTTCTGGGGGCAAGGTGAATCCTGACCAGAGTATCATTAAAACTATTATATTTCAAAATACAAAATAATCATCATCTAGATTAGACAAGACTTAAAAGTGAGTTTACCTTCATTACTTGAATTATTGTTTAACCTTATTCAGATAAAATTAGAAAAACAAAAAAACACTTTGTAAAGAAGAAGGATTTGAAATATGAGATCTTGATACCACTGAATCAGCCCCTCAGTCTCCACAAAATAGGGCTAAACTGAGTTTCAAATTCGACTACCTGCTATACTAGGGCCTTTGCTTCTGAAAAGCCAAATCACCTCACTTCTAACAAACTCCAAGTCTTTTCATGTACAACAGAGTCTAATGCTAATGAGCAGATACTAAGCCCAACAGGTCATCAAGTGTGATTTAAGAGATTTTCCAAAAAATGTACTCTCCACATATATGAAATTCTTCACTGAACTTCATCATATTACTAAAATTTCACCATTCATTTAAGTTTGCTGTTCATAATACAGTGTAATTCTAGGAGGCTAGGCAGACTATAATGTGAATTAATTTAAACAAACTGCTTTCTTTTGTTCATTTATTCAACAACAAATATAGGTATCCAAACAAATATTTTCATAGCCCTACCCCGTGCTAGGTACTGGGTTGCCACAAAGGATAAAGAGATGAAAAATATAGTCCCCACCTTAAAGGAGTTCACAGACTACGTAGGAAGAATAAGCCAACACAGTAAATACATCTCAAGACAGTGCGCTAAATGCTGACAACCGTGTTATAGCAATGCACCTAAACCAGCCGGGGGTATCTGAGAAGGCTTTACAAAAATTATTATCTTAGGTGATAGTTATTAAAGACAAAAATAAAACACAGAGGGTGGGGATGGTGACGAGGTTTTTAAAAGGAGAGAGAGATGCCAAATATAATTACTGGAATTTTGGCTTTTGGAACTGGATAAATGGTGATGCCATTCCCTGAGGTGAAGAGTAAGGAAGAAGTAGAAAGAAAGAAGTTCAGTTTTAGACATATTTGAAGTAGATGCCTGTGAAGCATCTAGTTGGAGATGTCCGGTAGGGTAGGTGGGTTTGGAGTTCAGGAGAGAGACCTGAACAATACATACCAATTTAGGAGTTACCAGCAGATAGACGGTAATCAGTCAGGAAAGGTTTCTCAGCGTTCCTAAGCAGATGAGGAGTCTACCAATGGGCTAACAGGGAACCTACCACTGAAGGACCACCAGAAGGAAGACGAGACCAAGCTAATGTGTTTAAGAAGCTTCGCTGGCCACGGGACAGGCCACTAAGACGGAAGAAGGATTTTTATATTAAAATGCAAATGAACAAGACAAATGCTGACAGCAAATATTGAAGAACCAACAGTTGTAGTAAAACAGCAAGAAGAGCTACTTGATGGAGCCAGAACAACGACTGAAAAGTAAAGGGTCTCAGAATAGTCAGATGACAGGCGATTTTATGCTATTTCTATTTTTTCCCATAAAAAACTTGATACATACATTGTTATGTGACTCTAATTGTTCTCCCCATACTGTAACAGCACACTCCTCCTTTTCACCCCTGATTCTCCATGTCCATTCAACCACCTCCTAAACCTCTCTACCTTCCCATCTCACCTCTGGACAGAAGCTGCCCGTTAGTCTCTTGCATCTACTTGAGCTAAGAGACACATTCCTCAAGAGTATCACTTTATATCCCACAGTCCAGTCCAAACCTGTCTGAGGAGTTGGCCTTGGAAATTGTTTTAGTTCTCGGCTGATACAGAATCCAGAGGCTGTGCTTTCTGGGCTACTTCCAGAGTCAGTCAGACCATTAAGTCTGGTCTTCTTACTAGAATTTGAGTTCTGCACCCCACCTTTCTCCTGCTCCATCAGGGACTCTCTGTTGTGTTCCCTGTCAGGGCGGTCATTGGTGATAGCCAGGCACCATCTAGTTCTTCTGGTCTCAGGCTAATGAAGTCTCTGGTTTATGTGGCCCTTTCTGTCTCTTGGGCTAATACTTTCCTTGTGTCTTTGGTGTTCTTCATTCTCCTTTACTCCAGGTGGCTGGGACCAGGTGATACACCTTAGATGGCCACTTGTAAGCTTTTAAGACCCGAGATGCCACTCACCAAAGTAGGATGCAAAACATTTTCTTAATAAGCTTTGTTATGCCAATTAACTGAGATATCTCCTGAAAGCATGGTCCCACGGATACCTACCCCTGCTACTCTGTCCCTCAAAGTGTTTGATTGTATTCAGGAAACTACTTAGCTTTGATTTAGTCCAGTTGTGCTGAATTCTCCTGTAGTGAGTGCTGTCCTTCCCTTCACCTAAGATAATTCTTATCTACTATCTAGTTAGCAAATAAATAATCCTCACCCTCCCTCCCCAACCTCGTAACCATCAAAGAATGTTTTCTTCTGTGTTTAAACCTTTTCTTGAGTTCTTATAATAGTGGTCTTATACAGTATTTGTCTTTCTGTGACTGACTAAATTCACTCAGCATAATGACCTCCAGCTTCCTCCATGTTATAAGATGTTTCACGGCTTCATCATTGCTCTTTATCATTGCATAGTATTCCACTGTGTGCATATACCATAATTTGTTTATCCATTCGTCCACTGATGGGCACCTAGGTTGTTTCCATCTTTTTGCCACTGTGAACAGTGCTGCAATGAACATGGGTGTGCATATATCTATTCGTGTGATGGCTCTTATTTCTCTAGGATATATTCCAAGGAGCGGGATAGCTGGATCATATGGTACTTCTATTTCTGGCTTTTTAAGGAAGTGCAAAATCGATTTCCACAGTGGTTGTACCATTTTACATTCCCACCAACAGTGTATAAGTGTTCCAGTCTCTCCACAACCTCTCCAGCATTTACCATTTTGTGTTTTTTTAATTAACGCTAGCCTTGTTGGGGTGAGATGGTATCTTGTTTTAGTTTTGATCTGCATTTCCCTAATGGCTAATGATCGTGAGCATTTCTTCATGTGTCTGTTAGCTGCCTGAATGTCTTCCTTGGTGAAGTTCCTGTTCATATCCTTTGCCCATTTTTTAATTGGGTCATTTGTCTTTTTGATGTTGAGGTTTTGCAGTATCTTGTAGATTTCAGACATTAGATGCTGGTTGTCTTTTCACTCTTTTGGTGAAGTCTTTTGATGAGCATAACTGTTTGATTTTTAGGAGCTCTCAATTATTTGGTCTCTCTTCTGGTGCTTGTGCATTGTTACTTATGGTTCATATTGTGTTTAAACCATGTATTAGGGCTCCCAGCGTTGTCCCTATTTTTTCTTCCTTGATCTTTATTGTTTTCAATTTTATATTTAAGTCTTTGATCCATTTTGAGTTAGTTTTTGTGCATGGTGTGCGGTATGGGTCTTGTTTCAGTTTTTTGCTGAAGTATATCCAGTTATGCCACCACCAGTTGTTAAAGAGATTGTCTTTTCCCCAATTAATGGACTTTGGGCCTTTGTCAAATATCAGCTGCTCATAGGTGGACAAATTTATGTCTGGATTCTCAATTCTGTTCCATTGTCTATGTATCTGTTGTTGTACCAGTACCAGGCTGTTCTGACTATCGTGGCAGTAGAATAGGTTCTAAAATCAGGTAATGTGAGGCCTCCCACTTTGTTCTTCTTCAGTAATGCTTTACTTATTTGGGGCCTGTTCCCTTTCCATATGAAGTTGGTGATTTGTTTCTCCATCTCATTAAAAAATGCTGGTGGAATTTAGATCGTGATTGCATTGTATCTGTAAATTGCTTTGGGTAGAATTGACATTTTTACAATGTTGAGTCTTCCTATCCATGAGCAAGGTTATGTTTTTCCACTTACCATGTCTCATTTGCTTTCTTGCAGTAGTGTCTTATAGTTTTCATTGTATAGATCTTTTACCTCTCTGGTTAGATTTATTCTTAAGTATTTTATCTTTTGGGGGGCTATTGTAAATGGTATTGATTTGGTGATTTCGTCTTCGAGGTTATCTTTGTTCGTGTAGAGGAATCGAACTGATTTTTGTATGTTTATCTTGTATCCTCAAACTTTGCAGAAATCTTCTACCAGTTCCAGTAATTTTCTTGTGGATTCTTTGGGGTTTTCTGTGTATAAGATCATATCATCTGCGAATAGAGATACTTTGACTTCTTCCCTACCAATTTGGATGCCCTTTATTTCTTTTGCTAGCCTAACTGCTCTGGCTAGGACCTCCAGCACAATGTTGAGTAAGTGGTGATAAAGGGCATACTTGTCTGATTCCTGTTCTCAAGGGGAATGCTTTCAAAGTCTCTCCATTTAGGATGATGTTAACTTTTGGCTTTCTATAAATGCCTTTAATTATATTGAGGAATTTCTCTTCCATTCCTATTTCATTGAGAGTTTTTATCATGAATGGGTGTTGGACTTTGTCAAATGCCTTTTCTGCATCGATTGATAAAATCATGTGGTTCTTGTCTTTTGTTTTATTTATGTAATGGATTACATTGATTGTTTTTCTAATGTTGAACCATCCCTGAGTAGCTGGTATAAATCCCACTTGATCGTGGTGAATTATTTTTTTGGATATGTTGCTGAATTCTATCGACTAGAATTTTGTTGAGGATTTTTGTGTCAATGTTCATGAGGGATATCGGTCTGCAATTTTCTTTTTTTGTGGTGTCTTTACCTGGTTTTGGTATCAGGGTTATGCTCGCTTCATAAAATGAGTTTGGGAGTATTCCATCCTTTTCTATGCTCAGAAATACCTTTAGTAGTAGTGGTATTAACTCTTTTTGAAAGTTTGGTGGAATTCTCCATTGAAGCCATCTGGGCCAGGGCTTTTTTTTGTTGGGAGTTTTTTAATTACCTTTCCAATCTCTTCTTTTGTTATGGGTTTACTTAGTTGTTCTACCTCTGTTTGTGTTAGTTTAGGTAAGTAGTGAGTTTCTAGAAATTTGTCCATTTCCTCTAGGTTTTCAAATTTGTTAGAGTACAATTTTTCATAGTATTCTGTTATATTCTTTTAATTTCAGTTGGGTCTGTTGTGATATTACCCATCTAATTTCTTATACTGGTTATCTGCTTCCTTCTTTTGTCAGTTTGGCCAATGGTTTACCAATTTTGTTGATCTTTTCAAAGAACGAGCTTTTGGTCTTGTTAACTCTTTCAATTTATTTTTCTATTCTCTATTTCATTTAATTCTGCTCTGATTCTTATTATTCCCTTTCTTCTGGAGCCTGAGGGTTTCTTTTGCTGCTCTCTTTCTACTTGTTCCAGTTACAGGATTAATGTTTTGATTATGGCCCTTTCTTCTTTTGGATGTGTGCATTTATTACTATAAACTGACCTCTGAGCACTGCTTTTGCTGTATCCCAAAGGTTCTGGTAAGATGTGTTTTCATTCTCGTTTGATTCTATGAATTTCTTTATTCCATCCTTAATTTCTTCTATAACCCAGTAGTGTTTGAGCAAGGTGTTGTTCAGTTTCCATGTGTTTGATTTTCTTCCTTGCTTTTTCTGTTGTTGATTTCTACTTTTATGGCTTTATGGTTAGAAAAGATGCTTTGTAATATTTAGATGCTTTGGATTTTGTTAAGGCTTACTTTATGGCCTAATATGTGGTCTATCCTGGAGAATGTTCCATGTGCATTTGAAAAGAAAGTATATTTGACTGCTGTTGAGTGGAGTGTTCAGTATAGGTCTATGAGATCAAGTTGGTTGATTGTAGTGTTTAGATATTCCATGTCTTTGTTGGGCTTCTTTCTGGATGTTCTGCCCTTCAGCAAAAGTGGTGTGTTGAAGTCTCCTACTACTATTATGGAGCTGTCTATCTCTCTTTTCAGTGCTGTTAGAGTTTGTTTCATGTATTTTGGGGCCCTGTCATTAGGTGCGTAAGTATTTATTTTATTTATATCCTCCTGGTGTATTGACCCTTTAATCATTATATAGTGTCCTTCTTTATCCTTTGTGGTGGATTTTACTTTAAAGCCTGTTTTGTCAGAGATTAATATTGCCACTCCTGCTCTTCTCTGAGTGTTGTTCGCTTGATGCATTTTTTTCCATCCTTTGAGTTTTAGTTTGTTTGTGTCTTTAAGTCTAAAGTGTGTCTCTTGTAGGCAGCATATAGATGGATTGTGTTTTTTTATCCAATCTGCCACTCTCTGTCTCTTTATTGGTACATTTAGTCCATTTACATTCAGCATAATTATTAATGGGTATGAGTTTAGTGCTGTCATTTTGATGTCTTTTTTTGTGTGTTGTTCAAAGTTTCTTTGTTCTGCTTAATTTTCTGTGCTGAGTTGTTTTTCTTTATGTATCTTCTTTTCATCTTTTTCATTGTTGTTGATTTTGGGTTTGCTGAGTCTTTCTATTTTTCTGATTTTTTATTTTGACTTGTAGGATTGTTAGTTTCCTTTGTGGTTACCTTAATATTTACCCTTATTTTTCTAAGTTTATACCAGTCTTTTATTTCTTTGTATCACCTTGATTTCCTCTCAGTATGCAAAATCTAGGTCTACATTTTTTAAGCCCCTCTTTTTTGTTTTAATGTTGTCATCTTTTCCATGTTGACAACTTTTTCCCTATTTTCAGTGTTTTAGCTTTGATTTACTTTTGTGTCTTCCCTATCTGGGTTGATATCTGGTTGCTCTGTCCTGTGTTCTAGTCTTGGGTTGTTATCTGATGGTACTGATTTTCTAACCGGAAGACTCCCTTTAGTATTTCTTGTAATTTTGGTTTGGTTTTTGCAAATTCCCTAAACTTCTGTTGATCTGGAAATGTCCTAATTTTGCCATCATATTTGAGAGACAGTTTTGCTGGATATATAATTCTTGGCTGGCAGTATTTCTCCTTTAAGGCTTTATATATGTCATCTCATTGCCTTCTTGCCTGCATGGTTTCTGCTGAGTAGTCCAAGCTTATTCTTATTGACTCTCCTTTGTAGATGACTTTTCGTTTATCCCTAGCTGCTCTTAAAATTCTCTCTTTATCTTTGGTTTTGGTAAGTTTGATTATAATATGTCTTGGTGACTTTCTTTTGGGATCTACCTTATGTGGGGTTCAATGAGCATCTTGGATAGATATCTTCTCATCTTTCATGGTATCAGGGACGTTTTCTGCCAACAAATCTTCAACAATTCTCTCTGTATTTTCTGTTATATCCCCCTGTTCTGGTACTCCAATCACTCACAGGTTATTCCTCTTGATAGAGTCCCACATAATTCTTAGGGTTTCTTCATTTTTCTTAATCCTTTTATCTGATTTTTCCTCAGATAAGTTGGTGTCAACTGCTTTATCTTTGATCTCACTAATTCTGACTTCCGTTGCCTCAGTTCTGCTCCTATGACTTTCCATTGAGTTGTCTAATTATGAAATTTTAGTATTAATCTTCTGGATTTCTGATTGCTGTCTATGGATTCTTGCAGCCTGTTAAATTTGTCATTATGCTCATCTCTAATCTTTTTAATTTCCTTTATTGTGTGTTCTGCATTTTGTTTAATTTCTTTCCTAATTTCTTAAAGAGTTCTGTATATTAATCTTTTGTATTCTACCTCCAGTAATTCCAAGAAATTTTCCTCCTCTGGAAAATTTCTAGATTATTTTGGGAGCTTGCTGAAGCCATCATGGATTGCCTCTTTACGTGATTTGATATTGACTGTTGTCTCTGAGCCATCAATAAGTTCTTATATTTATTTATTTTATGTTTGCTCACCATGTCCTAGCTTCTTGTTTTGCTTTGATATGCCCACAGGCTGCTCGTATGAGCTAGTTTGATTATTGGCACCTTTGCAGCTCCAAAGCCGTGTCACCAGGTGGTTAGATCTATTACTAGGTATGTGAGCTCAGGAGTCTGCCCACTCCTCCTGTATGGATTCAGCTCAGGTGCCCAGATAGATAGCCACCAAGTGTGTGGTGTAGGCGCTCACTTACAGTCCTAGACAGGCATGGGTGATTGGTGTAGGCACAGGTATCTGGCTGCAGCAGGGGGACACACTCTGAGCAAGGCACCGGGCTGATGGCCACCCTCGAGTGTCCAGGAGGAAGTCATGTCCCTATTCCCTAGAGCGCATAGGTGGGTGGGTTTTGCAGCCGGACTATGAGCACCTAATGCTATTGACTGTAAGGACTAGGGGGGGCACCTCTTATTCATGGGACCCTCTCACAGGTGGCTAGGCAGTGTGGGTGGAGCTACCTGTCCTCAGGCCCCTGATGTGGGTAGGTGAAGACCCTGCTTAATGGGCAGAGCTTAATGTCAAGAACCTGCCACTTCACAGCTGAAACAGTTGAAGTTAGACTTCTGGTATATACCCTGTTGTCCTGCGGTAATGAGGGCCTACACTGTTGAGATGGGCCCACACAAGTCTCTGCAGGGGGAAAGGCACTCAGAGTCCGTGGATCCCTTATGCCTGCACCTAGGCAAAGGAACTGTGCCTACCCTGGGTTCCTGGCTTAAGGGAGCTGGCAATTATTTTTTCCTCTGTTTGTTAGTTTGTTCACTCTCCAAGGCAGGGAGAATGGCTCCAAGTGTGTGACAGATCCTACTTCCAGTCCAGGGGACTCGGCAATTGCTGAAGCCAGTCTGGGACCCAGTGCAGAGCAGGGACCAGGGAGGTAAATGCGAGAGAAGTTTTTCTCTAAGGGAGTGTTTTTGATCTGTGCAGTAAGCCTTGCACAAGTACTTACTTATCTTTTGTGGAGGGCTGCTTCTCACAGGTTCTGGGTGGCCGTGTAGACTCTCTGGCACTGGGTCTCTCCTGATGCAGAAAATGCACCTCCTGAGCTCTGCCACTTGCCTGCTTCACTGCTCACCCCTGAGCTGATCAGGCCTGAAGGGCTCAGGCTCTCGCCGGTCAGGACTGGCAACTCCTCGCTGCTTCCAAACTGTCTCTCCCTCCCCCTGCCACTCAGTCCAGTTCCTCAACTCTGCCTTTGATGTTCAGGGCTCCCAGATTGCCATATATAATCGAATCACTTGTTTTTTTCAGGTCTTTGTTGTAAGAGGGTCCACTGGATGACTACTCTTCGCCCCGCCTCGACATGCAATTTTAAATTTTCATATATTTTGCTTATCTGTAGTTTGTAATTTTTGACACATGAACATATTTCTGTCATGAGACCCAAAAAATGCTATTTTTATTTTTTAAAAATATATCAAATTATGGCACAACCACACTGCCAAGGGATGAAGGGCAGAGGGGTGACAGGCTTGTGAAAGCAGTACCTTAGATAGGGTAAATATCATCCTTAAAGCCACTGTGAATGGAACATAAGAGCTATTCAAAGAACTGTGGCTCATGAAAATAACTATATCTGCAAATAAAATCTATATTCTAGTTAAAGTTATTTCTTAATTAAGGAAGAATTACTTTAAGGGTCAAGAGTTAACAACTTAATCACAATAATGATTAAAACACTATGGTATACAAACCACAGTCTGTCAGAACAAGAACTAGAACTCCCGAGATGGGAGCAATTTATTCACTCCCTGGTTATTCTCAAGACTCTAGAGGCAGAATAGCTGAGCGCAAACACAAGCCCTCAAGAAACACAGGAAACCAAAGCAGTGCACTCTGTCACCATCTACCGCCTCCTTCTCTTCTTACTCCTTTCAAGCTTTGATGATTCCAGAAATCTTCAAAGTGGAAAAGTGTAACAAAAGCACACTTCCACTACAGATACTAATGTTTATATGTGGACTGCACAAAATCCCGAAGGATACATACAAATTTTTTTCTCTAATATATTTTTCAATTTTTCCCATTGAAAAAATAGTTGTATAACAGCTACTACACTACTGAATCAATCCTGCAGAAATTTCTTATTCATTAAAGTCACTCTGAATAAAGTTCCTCGATGAGATGCTAATCCAGGACAACCATGCATAAGACAAAAAATTTAATACAAGCTTAATTAAAACATTCCCTTAAGTATTTTTCTTACATATATTAGATGTTTTATTTTTGGATACTTATACTTACTGACACAAAAACTTTTAGATTTCTTGTATTCTACAAAATCACCCAGCTCAATTAACTTTGTCCTTTTTACTCTCATATAGTATTTAAACCTTGCTGGGATTATCTTTTCTTGCAATCAACTCACTACCATACTATTTGCTTATAGATTTTCTTTCTCTCTTTTTCAAGAGCCTTTTCTTTCTCTTGACACATTTTTATTTTCTAAACTATTCTATTTGTGAAACACCTTAGTAGAGATTTCTGACATGATGCACAGAAGGGAAGTTTTATTTCAGTTCTTTTCCTTTCTCAAATGTTGCCAGTGAAATTTGGAACCTATGGAGAAACTGAGCTATAGATTTTTTGTTTAAGAAGAGGGCAACACTTCATGTCTTTCTTCATCCTTCTAGAGACTGTTCATGCTGTAGAGAATCTACTGACTGAGGGGCCTCCGATTACCTGTTACTGTCACCCTTCAGATGCACCTATGTTCTTCTTAATCAATAAAAATGTAGAGGGAATTATTTTAATTTTTTTTTTAAAGAAAGCTATCCTAGATAATTTAAAATTATTTACTCCATTTGAGTATTTTAGTATTATTAGAAAAAAAGAAAACAGTGATTTCTGGTGGCATGTGCCAAGGTATGTAAAAGAGAAAAACAGCAAAATTTCTCCAGTTTTATAAGAATATTACATTATTAGCCCTACATTTGTTTGGACTAGCAGTACATCTACTAACCATCAATAGCCCTGTGAAACCTGATTAAATTCTAAAGCAGCAACTAAATAAACCAGTTAATAGAAAGAGAAAGTGGAAGGAAAGAATATGGAAATGAATTCCAGGTCGTTGATTCCTCTCCTAAATAAGAATTACAATGTTTATATGAAATAAATGGGAAACTGAGAAAGTGTTGTTATAATTGCAAGGTTATTTTACATGTTAAGAAGCCTGCTACACAGAAAACATTTTTAAATTTTATACCACTTCTAACAAAGGACTATGCAATCTTCTAACTAAAGAACACTTACAAGAGTTTTCTGATCAATGGTTCACCAACAGTTGTTAATATAAAAGAGTCTTTCCCCAAAAAAGGATTAAGGAAATGGCATAGAGTATGTTCATGAAAAGGTTGGCTCAGGATTCTCCCTGGAAAAGGGGAACATCAAGCTACAAACTACAGCACAGCAATCAGACAATGTGTTCAAAGGAAACACAGCCCATTTCAGTTTTAACAGAGCTGTAAAAACAGAACAGCCTGCATTGATTATAATTCAGTGTAATTTGTAGAATTCTAAAGACACAAAGCACAGTTCATACTAAACAAAACTTAAGTGGAGAGTACTTTAGTTAATCACTGGTATAAAATACTTGCACTGAAAATAAATATGTATATATAGATATCCTTTTCTTCTAAACTAACAGTATTACAATTATAATATTCTTTTCCCGGCTATTGGGGAGAAAATGGAGATATCTTAAACTCCTAAGGAAAACAGTATGAAGTCTTTTAAAACTGTGTCTTTTGTTGGGCTATTTTTAATCACAAGACAAAAACAAATACCAGATCAGACCCAGCAAGAAATAGTAATCAAACTGAACTATAATGTATAAAAGTTTAAATACTGTCTAAACTTGAGGTCACAAATTCAAACCTAACAGGACCAAGCAATCAACTTAAACGAATGAATCAAGCCAGATACTGCAGTAAGGAGCACTGGGGCCTTTGGCTAAAAGGAAACTACATGCTCCACCTAAAGACTTGCAAATTTCACTGGGAAAAAAAAAAAAAAAAAAAAAAAAACACTGTTGGCTAATAAGGACTGCCAATTTACAATATCTGTTTCAAACACTTTAATTAGAAAGAAAAATCTCCAATACTGCCCTTCTAACCTTAGTGAAAATGAGCAGGGGCTGAAATGAAAACAAATTAAGAAAAGTTAACAGAAACAAGCTCCTCAGTAAGGATCCCTAAAGATATGCAACAAGTATAGCCCACAAAAACAATGCAATGAAGAGTACAAAAGAACAAAGAAACTTAAAGAGAAGCATCTATACTCCAAGCAGTTTTCCACAGTGTCAACATGTCAGTTCAATACAAAAGGAGAAGTAGGCAGAGAACCTTAACACATTATTATAATCTTTAAAAATCAATACTAGTTACCAAGTGCCTTTCTTTCTTTCTTTTTTTTTTATTTTATTAAACAGGCATCATGAGTTTTAAACAGGAAAGTAGGGGCCCTTAACTTATCACTGAAATCTTTGAGCGCTAGTTAGAAAGACAACTCGTACTTGTTATCAAACAGCACTATAATTTCTCAATTTCTTGTTTATTTAGTAGGTCTGAAATAGGGACACTTCAGCTACCATTTTATGAACTAAAAGCAATCTCCATATAAACACACCAAATACAAAGACTGACGTACAAATAACTCAGACAGCTTCCTCAGCAATACAATTAATTTTTTACCAAGTATAGAAAATAAAATTTTCATATGGACAAACATGTTACCTCCTGGACATCCTCTGGATTTCTTCGTGAAACAACCTACAACAAAACATACATAAAAATATCTTATCACCATTAAAATTGAAAATTTCATATTCCTACAATTACTTTTAACATATTTGTAGGAAAATTTTTCAAGTAATTTGCTTAAAAGAAATACCATAGTATGTTACTCACACAGAACTCAGCTATGTAATAACTTTACTTTCTGAAACACATACTAAAAAATTCAGCAAAGCAGCAGCTAAAATGAAGTCCATGTGTTACAGTTCACGTGTTATACTCACAAGAGAATGCCTCGGCCTTGGCTCTTACTGGACATAATTCTATTAGCTACCCCATTCCTGGCCTACATATATAAATCAGAAGAATAAAAAGCAGCTGCACCTGGGCAACGTGTACAATGGATCACTCTGTTATTTCTTTCAAATGTATGTGAATCTATAATCAGCTCAGTAACATTTTCAATTAAAAAAAAAACACAGACATAGCAATATCTGTGAGAAACAAGCCCTGCCCATCTAACAGCGAAGAAATAAACAAAAGTAACTTAAAAACTATTACATACAGGGACAAATAATCCCTCTACCATTTTTCCCAGAGCAAAAGGGGGCGGGGGGGGTGGCCTCTTTCAGACTTCTCTGATTATAAAGGGCCAAAAAGTCTAACACTGTTTAGAAAGATTTCCTGACCAAACTTTTGAAATGATGACAGCTGGGTAATTAAATTATCAAACAACATTGTAAGAACTGGAAAATCTCATGAGATACATAATATAATACTGTGTAAATGTAACATTTGTAAACTTGAAGCTACAATATGCATTTCACAAAAACAAAAAGATACATCAACCACATTAGAATGGTTGTCTATGGGTGGGAGAAAGAAACAGGTGGGTCTCTGCATCAAGCATCGATGACGCTATACCAGGAACTGGACATTGTGTTCAACTCTACTCTACTCCTGAAGTCAAAACAAAACCAAAAAAATATAGGCTGTAAAGTCAGACAAACCTTGGTGCAAATTAAGGTTGCCCAACTACAGGCTGGATCTCATCGATAAAATGGGAATAATACCACTTGCCTGGCCTGGCTGTTGTAGATATCAAATAAGAACACAGCAAAAACTCCATAATTAAAAAGTTAGCTTCCTCTCTCCTCTAACAGAAAATTTAACTATTCTGGAAGATCCCACCTAAGAATTCCAGAGAGCAAAGTTTTCCAATTTCTTACTACTCTGTCCTCCAACATTCAGAATATATAAATTTGCTGAAATCTCTTAGCACTTCACATTTTTTTAGAACAGCACTGTGCAACAGAACTTTCTGTGATGATGGAAAGAAATGTTCTCTATCTGCATCGTTCAATACAGTAGCACTAGCCACATATACGTGGCTGTTGAGCACTTGAAACATGGTTACTATGACTGAGGAACTGAATTTTTAATTGTATTTCATTTTAATTAATTTAAATTTAAATAAAAATAGCCACATATGGCTAATGGCTACCATGTTAAACAGTGTAGATTTATAATAATTGGCTAGAACGGGTAACTAATAACCATATATTATTCAAATATTTTATTTTAGCTATTACTTTTAAATACCAGCCCCTCCCTCCCAAAACACACACTGTTGGAAAAGCACAGTATTGCACATAATTAAATGATTTAATTTTGCCTCATGTAAAAGTCATAGACAACCAATCCACTAGCAATCCACCCACCAAAAATAAGCAATACGTATCACTGATAATAAGGTATAGTCAGGTGTACCTTATATTTTACAAGTTATATTTTGCAGAAAATTCATAGATTTCCTGAATATAGACCTCAATCATTTTATAAATGTACTAACGCATCTCATGATTTAAATAATCTCTCTTCACAAGCAGATCTTTTTGTAACAGAAGAAATGATTTCCTACTTTGCTTTGCTATTTGTACATTTTGGATTTTCTTCAGGTGATCCACTCCTGGAAATCAAACATATTTTGCTAAATAAGCAAAAACATATTAGCCATCTACTATAAAACCATAAAGAACAATGATGAGTCCACAAAGCATAACATGAATGGACCTAGAGGACATAATGCTGAGTGAAACAAGTCAGTCACAGAAGGACAAATATTGTAAGATCCCACTTTTATAAGAAGACAAGAATAGATACATAGAGAGAGAGACTAATGTTCACTGGTGGTTACTGGGGTGGGGAGAAGGATCACACTCTAGATCATAGATACTTCTTACTTTGGGTGATGGGAAAAGTAGCACAGAATGTGGATGTAGTGAGCACAGCCTTACCAAAGTAAACAATGTCACAAAGAGAAAACGATGTTTACACTACAGAATGTGACATATATAATTTGGCGATGACACCAACAATGCCAACAATGGCCACAAAATGAGTGTACGGTCACGTATGTATATGTAGGTGCGGGTGTATACATTATATGTGCACAGACAGAAGAATCGATATGTACATGTAAGTATCGATGTGTGTGCAGGCACATATATTCATAAAAGACAAAATTACAGATGCTTCTCAGACATAACCAAACAACTTGTAAGATTGGTTTCTAGGTTTGAAGGCTTAGGACCTTAGTCTCCTGGGATAACTCAGTTGACTGGCATAATATAGTTCACAAAGTTCATGTTCTGCATCCTAGTGAAGTAAGTAGTGTTTGGGGTCTTAAAAGCTTCCAAGCAGCCATCTAAGACACAACTATTGATCTGTACTTGTCAAGAGCAAAAGAGTAAGAAGGAAACCAAAGTCTCAGAGAAGAAACTAGTCTACAGGGCTAATAGTCTACACGAGCCATAGCCTTATCTACCCTGAGACCAGAAGTACTAGATGGTACCCGGCTACCACTATCAACTGTTCTTATCAGGGTCACAACAGATTGACACTGACAGAAGGGGAGAAAAATGTAGAACAGAACTCAATTTCTTAAAAAGTCCAGATTTAGTGGACCAGTTGAGACCAGAGGACTCCCTGAGACTATTGCCCTGAGACACTTTTTAAACCTTGAACAAAACTATCCTGAGACCACCTTTTAGCAAAATAACAGAGTGGCACACACAATAAAGGATATTACCCATAAGATTGGTGCTCTACCAAGAAGAGGAAGCAACACTTCCAAATTCATTCTATGAAGCCACCATAATGCTGATACCAAAACCAGGCAAAGAAGTCACAAAAAAAGAAAATTACAGACCAATATCTCTCGTGAATATAGATGCAAAAATTCTCAACAGAATTCTAGCCAATAGAATTCAGCATCATATCAAAAAAATACTACACCATGACCAAGTAGGATTAGTACCAGGTATGCAAGGATGGTTCAACATTAGAAAATCAATCAACGTAATCCACCACATAAATAAAAGGAAAGAAAACAATCACATGATCATCTCAATTGATGCAGAAAAGGCATTTGACAAAGTCCAACACCCACTCCTGATAAAAACGCTCAATAAAATAGGTATAGAAGGGAAATTTCTCAACATAATAAAGGGCACCTATGCAAAACCAACGGCCAGCATCATTCTTAATGGAGAGAGGCTGAAAACATTCCCCTTGAAAATAGGAAAAAGACAAGGATTCCCTTTATCACCACTCCTATTTAACATTGTGCTGGAAGTTCTAGCTAGAGCAATAAGGCAAGAAAAAGAAATAAAGGGCATCCAAATTGGTAATGAAGAAGTTCAACTGTCCCTGTTTACAGATGATATGATACTATACATAGAAAACCCTAAAGACTCCATGAGAAATCTACTGGAACTAATAGAAAGATTCAGCAGAGTAGCAGGATACATGATAAACATTCAAAAATCAGTTGGATTCCTATACACCAGTAAGGCGAACGATGAAAAGGAAATCAGGAAAACAGTACCATTTTCAATAGCCCCTAAAAAGAAAAAATACTTAGGAATATATCTGACAAGGGATGTAAAAGACCTATACAAAGAAAACTACAAAACACTACTGCATGAAACCCAAAGGGATCTACATAAATGGAAAAACATACCATGCTCATGGATAGGCAGACTCAACATTGTGAAAATGTCAATTCTACCCAAAGCAATTTACAAATACAATACAATCCCGATCTAAATACCAACAACATTCTTCAAAGAGATGGAAAAACTAATTATTAACTTTATATGGAAAGGGAAGAAGCCCCGAATAAGTAAAGCACTACTGAAGAAGACGAATAAAGTTAGAGGACTCACACTACCTGACTTCAGAACCTACTGTACAGCTACAGTAGTCAAAACAGCCTGGTACTGGTACAACGACAGACACATTGACCAATGGAACAGAAATGAGAACCCAGACGTAAATCCATCCACCTACAGTCACATGATCTTCAACAAGCGCCCAAAGTCCATCAAATGGGGAAAAGACAGTCTTTTTAACAAATGGTGCCGGCAAAACTGGATATCCATCTGCAAAAAAACTGAAACAGGACCCATACCTCACACCGTATACAGAAACTACTTCAAAATGGATCAAAGACCTGAATATAAAGCCAAAAACTATAAAGTTCATAGAAGAAAAAATAGGACCAACACTTCAGGCCTTAATACATGGCATTAACAGGGTACAAACCATAACCATCAACGCACAAACCCCAACAGATAAGCTGGACAACTGGGATCTTCTAAAAATCAAACACCTATGCTCTTCAAAAGACTTCACCAAAAGAGTCAAAAGAGAACCTACAAACTGGGAAAAAAATTCTGGACAGTACAAGTCATACAAAGGTCTAATCTCCATAATCTACAAGAAAATCCAACACCTCTACAACAAAAAGACAAATAATCCTATTAAAAAATGGGCAAAGGAAATGAACAGACACTTCACCAAAGAAGACATTCAAATGGCCAACAGACACATGAGGAAATGCTCGCGATCACTAGCCATTAGAGAAATGCAAATTAAAACCACAATGTGATACCATCTCACCCCGGCATTACTAGCACGAATCAAAAACACTGGAAATAACAAATGTTGGAGGGGCTGCGGAGGGATCGGAACTCTTATGCACTGCTGGTCGGAATGCAAAATGATACAACCATTTTGGAAAATGATATGGCGCTTCCTCAGAAAGCTAAAAACAGACATACCATTCGATCCAGCAATCCCACTCCTAGGAATATATCCTAGAGAAATAAGAGTCGTCACTCGAATAGACATATGCACACCTGTGTTCATGGCAGCATTGTTCACAATAGCAAAACGATGGAAACAACCTAGATGCCCATCAACAGATGAATGGATAAACAAACCATGGTACATACACACAATGGAGTACTATGCAATGAGAAAGAACAACAATGAATCTGTGAAGCATCTCATAACATGGATGAAACTGGAGAACATTATGCTGAGTGAAATGAGTCAATCACAAAAGGAAAAATATAGTATGAGACCTCTATTGTAAAAACCCATGAAAAAGTTCGCACACAAAATGTAACAATCTTTGTTGGTTACCAGGGATGGGAGGGGTGGGGGGGGGGGAAATACTAAATAGGCAATAGGTAAGTGTTATCTTGGGTGAAGGGTGAGACAGTACACAATACAGGGGAAACTAGCACAACTTGTACAAGGAAAGGTCATGGAAGCCCCACAGACACATCCAAACTCCCTGAGGGACTGAATTGCTTGGTGGAGGGCTGTGGGGACCATGGTCTCGGGGAACATCTAGCTCAATTGGCATGACACAGCTTATAAAGACAATGCTCTACATTCTACCTTGGTGAGTAGTGTCTGGGGTCTTAAAAGCCTGTGAGTGGCCATCTAAGATACTCCACTGGTCTCATCCCTTCAGGAGCAAGGGAGAAAGAAGAGAACAGGATACAAGGAGAAGATTAGTCCAAAGGACTAATTGTCCACAGCTACCAAGGCCTCCACCGGACTGAGTCCAATACAGCTAGATGGTGCCCGGCTACTAGCACTGACTGCTCTGACCAGGATCACAACAGAGGGTTCTGGACAGAGCTGGAGAAAGATGTAAAGCATAATTCTAACTCACAAAAAAAAGACCAGATTTACTGGCCTAAAGAAGACTGAAGAAGCCTTGAGAGTATGGCCCCCAGACACCCTCTTAGCTCAGTGGTGAAGCTACCTCCAAGGTTCACTGTTCAGCCTGGGAGTGGACAGCCCCGTAAAACCAAATGAGACTAACGAGGTACAGGAGTCCAGTGACAAGGGCCAGAAGGCAGAAGGGGACAAGGAAGCTGGTGATAGGGAACCCAAGGTTGAGTAAGGATATTGCTGATGTGTTGTGAGATTGTTAACCATTGTCATAGGGCAACATTTGTAGTAACTGTTAAATGAGAAACTATTTTGTTCTGTAAGCCTTCATCTTAAGTGAGAATAACAGCACAATTGGAAGAGCATAGTCAATGTCACTGAACTGTGCATGTAGAAATTTTTGAAACGGTGTATCTTGGGCTATTTGTATTTTCACCAAAAAACAAAAAGGTTGAGAAGTTAGAGGGTTAATATGTTGTGGGGTTGTTAACCAATATCATAAAACAACATGTGTACTACTGTGTCATGAAAAACTATTTGTTCTGTAAGCCTTCACCTGAAGTACAATAAAATATTAAAAATAAAGAAAAAAAATAAAAAAGAATAAACTTTCATGTAAAAAAAATAAAGATTAAAAAAAAAAAAAAAGATTGGTGCTCTACTAAAAAATCATCTATATGAGACCAAAAGGTCAACATCTACTCTAAAGCAAAGATAAGAAGATAAGGGGACAGGGAAACTAGAGCACTGGAAGCGGAACAACCAGAACACAATTAAAGAGAATGTTGACACATTGTGAAAATTTTAACTAATGTCAATGAGCAATCTGTATAGAAATTGTCAAATGGGAACCTAATTAACTGTGTAAACTTTCACCAAAAACACAATAAAACATTATTTTAAAAAATATTAGCCATTCCCTAACAATCTTAAAAGAAATATAAAACCATCTTGTAAGAAATAACCCATCTGGTTATAATTTCTCAACCATACTCCTAGTGGCTCACATACTCAGCTATGAGCTAGAGCCACAATGGTGAGCGAAACAGCTGCCTTCACAGTGCTCACAATCTGGAGAGTGATGCACAGGGACTGGGGTGCAGTGAACTGCTCTTATATGGCCTTTCTAGCCATGGTCTTGTAACTCCCACAAAATGACTGGCTGGGACTATGCTAATTGAGTGACTTATATTCTACCAAGGCGATTGGGCAGTTCCTGGTCCTGCTGGGAGGACCGTGCCTTGAAAATGACATTGAGTAGCTTTACATAAGGGCCAGTCCCACAGAGGTTGGGGAGACCTCACTACCATCAAGAAGAGTCTGGAGTGGAGCACATCCTTTGAACCTGGGGTCCCTGAACTGAGAACTCCCAGACCCAGAAGCAATAACTGTAACAATAAAGAGGGCGCAAGATGGTGAGAGACAGCAGCAGCAGGATTTCCAGCCCTCAGAGGGAGGCGGCTCAATGGACTTTCAGCCCATGGAGCGAGAGCTGAGCACCTTCAGGCAGGAGGCTTGTCAGCAGAGCTAAAAGAGCTGTAATACTTGCCTGTGCAAGGCAGAGGACCGAGCGCGTCCCGGGCAGGGTAGAGGCCGGAGTGGGCCCCGGGCGGGGTTTGCCTCAGAGGACCCTGTGCAGGGATCTCCCTACAGCAGGGGGGAGCCAGACGCCTCTGGGCAGGAGGCTAGCCAGCAGAACTAACAGAGCTGTAACGCTTGCTTGTGCAGGGCAAGAGAGGCCTGGATGTGCCCCGCACAGGGGCTGCACACTTCCCCCCAACCCCGGCAGCATGGGCATGGGTAGCATGGTGGCAGCCAGCAGCAGAGGCCAGCAAGGCCCAGCAGCAAAGCAGAAGCAGCAGGAGCCCTGCAGGCCCCAAGCAGCATGGCGGTAGCCAGAGGCAGCAGTGACATGGACACAGCATCTGACCTGAACCACGGTGTGCCTGCCCAGCGACATAAGAATCAACACGGGTAATTTAGGGAAAGGTAAGCATTTCCCCTTTGAGAATCTGTTGTTATTGTTTACTGTTTATTTTCTATAAATGATAAAATGGCTCTCACTTTGCTACACTTCGTACATGTCTTGTGTGTCTGGCTCAATCACAGATGGACGTAGGAACCATGGTGCTCTGTGGAAGTTTGAGACACAGCCTGTCTGCATATGCAGTGCAGACAAACGGACAGAGCATTACAGTGGCCACTCCAGGTGCGTGTGTGGGGATGGGGGAGTGGGGGGAGATGTTCTATTTCCCAGACTTATTTTAGTATCTCAGAGAACAGTAGTGTCTAAGCAGGAGATTGAGAGGCCCCTCATCCTTCCCTGACACTGAATCTTCACTGCCTATACCACAGTGGCAACCCAGAAGGAGTCAAGAACATTGTTAGTGATTTAAGACTTTAATGTTTTAGTGATAACAAAAGTAATTCATGGTTATTGCAGAAAAGCAAAGTTTAAGTATTCTTAAACTACCTAAGTGAAAGTCTTCATTCTCATTTTAAGCTTTACAAGAAGTGAACTTCTCTTCACCCCCGAATCCTTCTTCCCAGATAAAGAAAGAGAATTTACTTCAGCAGAGTTTAGAAAATTAAATCAAAAGCAATTTGTTGAGTGGTAACTATTCCTTTCCCCAACAGCGTAAACAAAGCTTAGTGAAAGTCATGTCTGGAAGTAGAGGCTAACGTTCCTGATCCTCCTCTCTCCTCTTTGGTCCTTTTGCTTCTCTTTTGTAGGTTCCTCTTCTTCCTTCTGCCCCCTAACACTCTGTAAGCACTCCATGAATCAGTCCTAGGCCCTGTTTTTTAGCATCATTTTTATAATTAAGAGTGAGAGTAACAGAGTCTATATCTCTACTGTCCAATACTGTTCAAGGCACCGCGCTAGGCATTAAAAAAAAAAAAAAAGTTTTTATATATGTACATTTGAAAAGCATTTTATACTGATTCATTCATTCCGCCAACAACCTATGAGTCCAGAAGGAGTGGTTATTATGAGCTCCCCTTTTACAGACAAGGAATCGAGGTAAGATCCAGAGACCCATCCAGGTCATGTGGCTATTTCCTCAGATCTGAAATTAGAACACAGGTTTTCTGACTCCTGGTGTAGTGCTCTTCCCACTATGGTATACTGCCCTCCTCTATCTGTGCTATTGTCAGCAAGAATTAAGTCTACCCACTTCCACAAAACACTGTCACCATTAGGTTTTTTTAATTTATGTCTTCACATATGCAACTAACAAACATTAGTGCCTGCTCTGTTGTGAGGTAGTGGAATCCAATGGAGAATATTTTGGTTCTGATTCCTAAGCCACTTCATTATAAAAATATAACCACTTTCCAAATGCATTACCAATTTCTCATTTAAATGCCTTTAGAAAGTGTCCTCTGAAATGGAAACCAAAAACACAAAAGGGTTAGACAAGTTGAGTCAAAATGTCCAGCAGTAACAACTCTTTCTAACTATGCAATTATCTTCAGAGTGATTGAAGAGTTGATGAAAAATAAGAATACCAATCAGAACTCTGAAGGAAGACTATAACCATAATGAAAATAAACAAAATTGAACACTCAGATCCAAATCTTTATAACTTTTAAAACGATACTAGCAGTTATCTCAGTAAATAGTATTAACTCTAAAACAAAAATATTGTAAATTCATTCTGATGTAAATTGCTAACACTTAGCAATTTTTTCTGGGTGAAGTTCAATACTCTGTGATAAAATTTAGTTGATAAATTCCCCAAAAGTTGGAATTTAAAGCAGTGATTCCTTTCATTTACAGTTCATAAATTACCACTGGCGCTGTAGGCACTATATATATATTGTGTAGAGTCTCTCGCAACAGAGAATTTTATCACCAAGCCATCTTCAAAAGTATTACCCTAAAGCAGATATTCACAAACCATGTTGCATGGAATACTGGAATTCTTTAAAATCAGTGCTCTCAAATGAAGGCCTTAATGATCAATTCAGTTTACTTTTGTTAAAGAAAGAAATATATTTTTTACAGTAGAATTTCTCAAAACCTTTATTTAATACACTGATATGCCAAATACATCTCTGAAAAGATATAGCATACTGCAGTTTCTAAATTTTTGCTATCATGTTGTTAATTTTTATTGTTACTATTATTTTATTTATTTAGTGCAACACTACTAAAATTTTGAACACAGTTGGTAAATTTTACCACAACTTTTGTAGTCCATCTGCCTCTGATAACACCAACAGCAAATACTGAATTTCACAAAAAGAAATAAGGGCTCACAGTGAAAGTAACTATATTTTACAGTGCTAAGAAATTAAATACTTCATCTAATACTCTCAATAATCCTATGGTAGGAATTTTTATGGATAAAATAACCATGGCCCAAAAACATACAATCAATAACAGCAGCAGGACTGGATTTCAACGACCTGATTCCAAAAAAAGTGCTCTTCCCAGGACATAACTAAATCAGCCCTTCTAGAGATTAAAATTCCAAGTATCTGGGTAAAACCTGTTAGGTAAATCCTCTTTTTCTTTCACAAATGTAAGTCAACCAAAGAATGGAAGTTGGAGAAGCACTTTAGCAGAGCAAAAAGAGCAAAGGACTTGGAGCTAGAAGAAAGGGGGCTGAACACTGGCTCCAGCACTGATCATGATCTGCTTTCTTGCCACTTCAGTAACAAACCAAAGAAAAAGCAACTTTAACCCTCAATAAAATCCAAAACATTGAGATAATACACAATATCTCCTCTGATTACAACATCATCAAAGTAGAAATTAACAACAGGAAGAGCAAGGAAAAGAATCAATGGAAACTGAATATCACCCTAGTTAAAAACCACTGGGTAACAGAAGAAATCAGAGATGGAAACAAAAAATTCCTAGAATCAAACAAGAATGAAAGCACATCATACCAAAACCTTTGGGACACAGCAAAGGCACTACTCAGAAGTCAGTTTATAGCAATAGATGCACACATCAAAAAAGAAGAAAGGGAAAAAAATCAAAACATTAGCTACACAACTCAAACAAATAGAAAGAGAACAGCAAAAGAAGTCCACAGCCACCAGAAGAAAGGAAATAATAAAGATCAAACAGAAATAAATGAAATACAGAATAGAAAAACAATAGAAAGAATCAATAAAACCAAAAGTTGGTTCTATGAAAGGATCAACAAAATTAACAAACCACTGGCCAAACTGACAAAAGAAAAACAGGAGAGGACGCAAATAACTCAAATATGAAATGGGGGACATTACAACAGACCCAACTGAAATAAAAAGGATCATAACAGAGTACTATGAAAAACTATACTCCAACAAATTTTAAAAACCTAGAGGAAATGGACAAATTTCTAGAAAAACACTATCTACCCAAACTAACACAAAATGATGTTGAAAATCTCAACAGACCCATAACAAGAGAAGAGATTTAAAAGGTAATAAAAAAAACTCCCAACAAAAAAAATCTCTGGCCCAGATGGCTTCACTGAAGAATTCTAGCAAACATTCAGAGAAGAGCTTACACCAGTACTACTCAAACTATTTCAGAACACAGAAAAGGAAGGGATACTTCCAAATGGCATTTGACAAAGTCCAACACCCATTCCTGATAAAAACTCTCAATAAAATAGGTATAGAAGGGAAATTTCTCAACATAATAAAGGGCATCTATACAAAGTCAACAGCTGACACCATTCTTAATGGAGAGAAACTGAAAACATTCCCCTTGAGAACAGGAACAAGACAAGGATGCCCTTTATCACCACTCCTATTTAACACTGTCCTGCAAGTACTAGCTAGAGCAATAAGGCAAGAAAAAGAAATAAAGGTCACTCAAATAGGTAAGGAAAAAGTAAAACTGTCCCTATTTGCAGATGATATAATACTATACATAGAAAACCCAAAAGACTCCATGAGAGAACTACTGGAACTAACAAAAAGATTCAGCAGAATAGCAAAATATAAGATAAACATACAAAAATCAGTCGGATTCCAATACACCAATAAAGAGAATGATGAAAAGAAAATTAGGAAAACAATACCATTTTTAATAGCCCTTAAAAAATAAAATACTTAGGAATAAATCTAATCAGGGATGTAAAACACCTATACAAAGAAAACTACAAGACACTACTGCAAGAAACCAAAGAGATATACATAAATGGAAAAACTTACCATGCTCATGGAAAGGTAGAGTCAACATTGTGAAAATGTCAAGTCTACCAAAAGTAATCTATAAAATACAATGCAATCCCGATCCAAATACTAAAAACATTGTTTAAAGAGATGGGAAAACTAATCATTAACTTTATATGGAAAAGAAAGAGGCCCCGGATAAGTAAAGCACTACTGAAGAAGAAGAAGAAAGTAGGAGGACTCGTACTACCTGACCTCAGAACTTACTATACAGCTACGGTAGTCAAAACAGCCTGGTACTGGTACAACGACACATACATTGACCAATGGAACAAAATTGTGAACCCAGATGTAAATCCATGCACCTACAGTCACCTGACCTTCAACAAGGTCCCCAAGTCCATCAAATGGGAAAAAGTCAGTCTTTTTAACAAATGGTGCTGGCAAACCTTGATGTCCATCTGCAAAAAAAAAGAAACAGGACCCATACCTTACTCCTTACACGAAAACTAATTCAAAATGGGTCAAACACCTAAATATAAAACCAAAAACTATAAAGATCATAGAAGAAAAAATAGGATCAATGCTAGAGCCTTAATACATGGTATTAACAGGATACAAACCATAACTAACAACACACAAATTCCAGAAGATAAGCTAGATAACTGGAATCTTCTAAAAATTAAACACTTACATTCATCAAAAGACTTCAACAAAAGAGTAAAAAGATAACCTACAGACTGGGAAAAAAATTTTGGCCATTACAAATCTGACAAAGTTCTAATCTCTAAAATCTAAAGGAAATTCCAACACCTCTGCAACAAAAAGACAAATAATCCAATTAAAAAATGAGCAAACAAAATGAACAGACACTTCACCAAAGAAGACAGTCAAGCAGTGAACAGACACATGAGGAAATGCTGGAGATCACTAGCCATTAGAGAAATGCAAATCAAAACCAAATGAGATACCATCTCACCCCGACATTACTGGCACGAATCAAAAAAACAGAGAATAACAAATGTTGAAGAGGCTGTGGGGAGATTGGAACTCTTATGCACTGCTGGTGGGAATGCAAAATAATACAACCATTTTGGAAAACCATATGGCACTTCCTTAGAAAGCTAGAAATAGAAATACCATATGATCCAGCAATCCCACTCCTAGGAATATATCCTAGAGAAATAAGAGTCATCACGCGAATAGACGTATGCACATCCATGTTTATGGCAGCATTGTTCACTATAGCAAAAAGATGGAAACAACCTAGATGCCCATCAGCAAACAGATGAATGGATAAACAAACTATGGTACATACACACAATGGAGTACCATGCAACAATAAAGAACAATAATGAATCTGCGAAGCATCTCACAACATGGATGAATCTGGAAGGTATTACACTGAATAAGTCAATCACAAAAGGACAAATATTATATGAGACCACTACTATAAAAACTCATGAAAAGGTTTACACACAAAAAGAAACAATCTTTGATGGTTACAAGGGAGGAGAGGGGTGGGGTTGGGAACAGAAAAACACTAAACAGACAATACATAAGTGGTAACTTTGGTGAAGGTAAGACAGTACACAATACTGGGGAAGCCAGCACAACTTGTCCATGAAAAGGTCTTGGAAGCTCCATAGACACATCCAAACTCCCTGAGGGACCAAACTACTGGACTAAGGGCTGTGGGGACCATGGTCTCGGGGAACATCAAGCTCAATTGGCATAACATCGTTTATAAAGAAAATGTTCTACGTTCTACTTTGGTAAGTAGCGTCTGGGGTCTTAAAAGCTTGTGAGAGGCCATCTAAGATACTCCACTGGTCCCACCCCATCTGGTGCAAGGGAGAATGAAGAAAACCAAAGACACAGGGAAAGATTAGTTCAAAAGACTAATGGACCGCAGCTACCACGCCTCCACCAGACTGAGTCCAGTACAACTAAATGGTGCCCATCTGCCGTGCCCGACTGCTCTGACAGGGATCACAACAGAGGGTCCTGGACAGAGCTGGAAAAAACTGTAGAACAAAATTCTAACACACAAAAAAAGACCAGACTTACTGGTCTGACAGAGACTGGAGAAACCCCGAGAGTATGGCCCCCGGATGCCCTTTTAGCTCAGTAATGAAGTCACTACTAGGTTCACCCTTCAGCCAAAGATTAGACAGGCCCCTAAAACAAAACAAGACTAAAGGGGCACACCAGCCCAGGGGCAAGGACTAGAAGGCAGGAGGGGACAGGAAAGCTAGGGAACCCAATGTCAAGAAGGGAGAGTGTTGACAAGTAGTGGGGTTGGTAACCAATGTCACAAAACAGTATGTGTACTATTGTTTAATGAGAAGCTAGTGTGTCCTGTAAACCTTCATCTAAAGTACAATAATAAATTAAAAAAAATAAAATAAAAAGCTTCCTTAAAAAAAAAAAAAACACAAAACTGTGTTTGGAGGTGGACAGGTCTCAGTTCATATCTCCATTTACCAACCAAAGAATAGCATTCTAGACACATATCTACATTTCTTAATTACAAAAAACCAAGACTTAGGAAAATAAGGAATCAGGTCAGGACAACATCCATTACACATGCAAATACTGAAGAAAAAAAAAAATGTAACCTCGCTGTTTTCCAAAATGTTTTTATGTTTAGCCCTCAAATGCGATCTGCTGAATAATTCATTATCATCTATGTTTAAACATATCACTTATTCCTCTTTAAAACATAGCTCCATCAAGACAGCCTCAAATAAAGGGAAGACCATAAACCAAATTATGACTTGAACTTATTTTCATTTACAAGGTACTTAACTCTAAACCAACTTGTAAATTAAATCAATGGTTATGATATTCCTAAGGAGCCCTGGTGAAGCAGTGGTTAAGCACGCCACTGCTAACCAAAAGTTGGCGGTTCAAACCCACCAGCTGCTCTGTGGGAGAAAGATGTGTCAGTCTGCTTCTGTAAAGATTACAGTCTTAGAAACCCTATGGGGCAGTTCTACGCTGTCCTACAGGGTTGCTATGAGTTGGAGTCAACTAGACAGCAACAGGTAAACGAGTAAATGATATTCTCCCCAAGTGTTCTTAGTTATCCGTCAAATAAAAAAGACAGAACTATAAATAAACTTCAATACTGAAAACACAAACTCTGCATGCGAGCAACTACTCTTCCGGTAGAAAAACAACGTGGTGGGCAAAAGCCAGGAGAATGGACAGGAACAGGCTAAGACCACACAAACAGCGCAAGTTCTAAAAACTATTGTAAAATAAAGTGCACACATGTAAGAACACAAACAGATCGCAGGAGCCTTGAAGTACACAAGTCCTCGGTGTGCAATTACCCACGGCATTAATTTCTTAGTCCTCATCAGTGTGTATGGAATTCTCCACGTACAAGCTGCAGCTACTAAACCGCCATTATAAATGGAAAGGAAAGGCCTCCGGAGTCAAGATCCTGGGACAAGTAGGGGCCCTTCGCATTGCTCATGGCAACCTCTCAAAGCTTCAAAAAAGCTACACACGTACAAGAGGGTCAACTATACACTGAACTGACAGAAAACTAGTTTTTTAGCTTTGTAATCCCTCAGTTCAACATTTTTTAAATTAAAAGTTAATCTTGGTAGGGCCTTATTGAGAGATGGGTCACTAACGAGCTCAGAGAAAGTATTAAGAAGCACCACTGAAAAGATTAGAATCTGTTAGCCCCCAAAGCTTCTGCTTGAAAACTTCAGGTCAAAAAGACATTGAGTTATTTGCCTCCCTGTGCTTCTGAACAACGTAAGGGAGGAGAGGTTGTGACTCACTAAATTTCAGATGCCTTTTGCTTTTTGGCTGAAATATTATTGTCAACATTACCAGAACTACCGAAAAATATATCTGAGTAGGAAAAGTCCACAAAAGGCAAAAAAAAAAAAAAAAGCAACTTTAAACTAAGTCCTAGTCAGCTTTCTTGCCTATCTTCAAAACAAAGACCAGGCTTTGTGGCCTGGCCTAGCTCAGGCCCACAACAGATCACATTATTATTAGGTCCTGAAATTATTTTAAGTGTGCTAATTTATCTACTTCTTAATAAATATTACCAAATTTCTTTAAAAGTCAAGTCAAAAGCACTCTTTTATTTAATTGCCATCGTGACAATGATTTGAAATCACCCCCCAACCGGACGTATACAATAGTTGTCTGCTTCATAGGATTAAGAGAGTAGCTATTAGAAAATAAAACTGCAAAATTATTCAAATCTATTATACTTCCTAGATAATGATCACAAAATAAGTCCCTTTAGAAACAGGTAGAGACAGGAAGTTAATTGTAAATTTTAATGAGAAACCAACTATAATCAAGTCTTCACCTATTCCATTATCAGTTTAGGGTAGCAGCAGAGGTAAGAGACTAAAGTGACAAAAGTAAAATATTTAAATAAAAACATCAAATGTCCAGGTACAAATAGTCAAACATGAAAAAAAGAGACATGCTCACTCGCCATTTCTCAGAGATACGAATCTCCAAATGTACAACAAGAATAATAGGATTTACAAAATGCAAGCCTACACTATAGTGAACATTTCCCATAGCAGTAACTGGGTAAACCAAACGGCACATCCATCAATATAATGCATGCAATCCTGACTTTCAAACATTTTTGACTTTCACATAAATATACCGACATCTTTAAACTGCATTTTACACACACACACACAAAACCAACTCTGGCAAAGAGTGTAGGTACCTCAAAGCACCCAGCTCACACAGTGCAAGCTCACCTTACCAAACTCAGCCTCCCTCCCACCCCATCACCTGCCTCTCGGCTCCTCTCTCCCTCTTTTCCCTGCAGAGCTGCAGGTGTCCCTGACCGGCAAGAATATCTGGGCTGCTTTTCCATCACCTGCCAGCCAGGCAGTCTGGGCCCAAGAGGCAGCACGTGCACAAGCCACAACTGAACATTTTACAACATGTGTTAGTTCTCTAGAGGGGAAGACAGGTAAGTTAATGGGTCAAATTTTGACGTTCAACTAACAAGTTTCCAGGAAGGCATCATATTTGAAAGTTATGAATAGCTGCTTTTTGCATTATTAAAATCCCAAAATCACAAGAGAAAATAAACACTGTAACAGCAAATTATCTCGATACTCCACAGATGTTCGCTGAAGTTGTTCACACCTCAAAGTTTACAAATTATTATAGCACCACTTTAAATAAGCTATTTTGCAAAGTTCAAGAATCATCAATGTTAAAGAAAATCTGTAGTTACATAACATCTGATGTATACAAGTGGTCAATAAATAAGACAAAATAGGAATGGTTTACATTTTTAAAAACCCATTGACTGAAGTTTTTGTAGGTGAGCTATTTCTCTATTAACAATATTGACTCAAAAACAAAGGAAGGGTAAAACAAAACTAGACTCTAGAAAAAAGCTGAATGACTTGAGAGCCATGGTTTTTCAAGATTTTTAAGCTTAAATACATTTTACAACAAACTAATCTCCCTCCTCCCAAACTCCGTGGTTACTCCATTTGTTGAAAATCTCTCCAGATTAAGCGGAAATCAAATATTTTTCAAAGTATCTTCTTGGTGCTACTCATTTAGCAACTGAAAACTAACAATTCCCACTGCTTTAACATTGTAATTTTGTAATAATGTAAGAGGTTAAGGGTTAGGAAGTTCTTTTTTTCCTTTAAAGTGACTTAAGTTATTGCTTGAAATGTTTACGGATATGCATCACTTTTGAAACAAAAAGCTAACAAAATTAAATTTAAAACATGCTGCCTCCCATATGCAAAATCTACAGTGAACATTATGCTTAATGGTGAAAGACAGAATGTTTTCCTCCTAAGGCCAGGAACAAGGAGAGTATATTCATTCTCGCCCCTCCTATATTCAACAATGTTCTAGAAGTTCTAGCCAGTACAACAAGGCAAGAAAAAGAAATAAAAGGCATACGGATTAGAAGGAAGAAATAAAACCACCCTTATTCACAGACAACATGATTGTCCAGGTACAAAAAATGAGAAATCTGTCAAAAACTCCTAGAACGAATACGTGAGTTTGGGAAAGCCACAGGATACAACGTCAACACACACACCAAAAAAAAAAACCAAATTTTTATATTTCAAAAATTAACTGAAAACCAATTTTTTAAATTTTATTTACATCAGCTACAAAAAAGGGAACACTGAGGAATAAAGCTAACAAAACGTATACAGAATCTGTGTGCTGAAAACTACAAAATACTGATGAAAGAAATCCAAGAAGACCTAAATAAATGGCGAGACACTGTGTTTGTGGATTTGAGGACTCAACAAAGTAAAGACGTTAATTCCCCCCAAACTGACCTATAGATTTAATGCAATTTTAATCAATACACCATCAGGATTGTTTGCAGATATAGACAAGCTGATTCTAAAATTTATATTAAAAAGAAAAGGAACTTAAATAGAGAAAATAATTTTGAAAAAGAAGAATAAAGTTGGAGGAATTATATCACCTAATTTTAAGACTTAGTATAAAACCACAGTAACCTAGACAGTGTGGTATGGAACAAAACAGTGAATTCAGATTTAGAGCCACATATTTACAGCCATCTGATTTTAAATAGAGGTGCAAAGACAATTCAACAAAGAAAAGCTAGTCTCTTGAACAAATGGTGTTTCACTGCAATTGAACATTCATATGCAAAAAGATGAGCATTCGGGCTATTACCCAAAAGCGCCTTTGGAATCCACCAGGCACCCCTTGGAAACCCTAGGGGGCAGTTCTGCTCTGTCCTAGAGGGCCACTGAGTCGGAATCGACTCGACGGCAATGGGTTATACAAAAATAAATTCAAAATGGATAAATGTAAGATGTAAAAGAATAAAACTTCTGGAAAAAAACATTCGGGAAAATCTTCATGACCTTGGGTTACACAAAGAGTTTTTAGACATAACACCAAAAGCGTGATTCATAAAAAAACAACTCAACTTAATCAAAATTAAAAATTTTTACTGTGCAAAAATAGGTGTCCCCACATGTACTCCCACAGCACCTAATAAAATGTGTTTTATGATACGGCTATTCAGCAGGAGTATGGCATCCCTGGGTGATGTAAACAGTTAATGTGCTCAGTTCCTACCAAAAGGTTAAAGGCTCAAGTCCACTCAGAGGTGCCTTGGAAGAAAGTCCTGGTGATTTGCTTCCAAAAAATCAGTCCTTGAAAACCCTATGGAGCCCATTCTACTATGAAACCTGAGGCAACTTTTGCAGTGATGGTGGTTACACAACTGTATTTGTTGTTAGTTAGTTGTCATTGAGCTGGCTCTAACTCATAGCAACCTTATGTATAACCTTGTCAAAACTCATCAACTTATACTCTTAAAATTGGTGAATTTTCTTGTATGCATATTATACCTGAATTTCAAAAGGTAAAGTCATAAGGCAGCACTGTCATTTAGTAATGAAAGCATACCCTTTGCTTTCCATGCTCATGGAAAGAACATAGGCAAGAATTGCCATTCACTTAATGTTAGTGAGAAACCTGTATTACAGTAGGAGAATATTGTAGAATTAACCATAGTGAAACAACCAAATACACTGTTGACAGTTCTTTTATATCTATGTCTCCTACTACTAAATAATAAAAAAAAAAAAATTTCATGAAATAATTTTCCAATGTTAAATAGAGATACTTAGTCTAGATAAAAAAAATTAAGACACAGCACAGAGTTTAACTAGGAAATCTGGTGGCAAGCTTGTAACTGGCCACAGGTTATTTAAGTCTACTAGGTTCCAGGGAACTGCAAAAAAAAAAGAAAGGTACAAAGGAGAGTTAAGAAGAGAAAAGAGCTCCTATGCTATACCAAATATAAGAACACTGGTAATTCCAATGATTCTTAAATTTAATTCTGCTCCTACAAAATTACCTGCAAGGATCAAGAATACAGACATTGTTCCTTGAAGCTAGAATTACATCAGAGGTAGGAAACACACTGTAGACACTTGTAATTTTTATCTCGTGAAGATCTCTCAAAGGAGCACTACTTACCTGGTTAACTCTCCTGAGGAAAGATGTTTTTCTACTTAAGTCTCAAAGATAATAAGCATTTTACCTGTTTTATAATGTTAAGTACATTTAAAGTATATCTCCACGTTGACCCTCAAACTATTAAAAATAAAAAATCTGTAACATAAGCAAGTGACCATTTATAGGTTTAGGTACCTGACAGTCTAAGCAATTTTCAAGTTCAAATAACCACAGCAATATATAGCATGCATATTATATGGATTTGGTTAGTTCTAAGGCAATTTGCTATTTTATTTTCTAATTTGTATTGTCATAAAAGTCAGTTTAGTAAACAGTTCACAGCTTTTGAAAAGGTATCTATGATCTGAATTGGGTTAATCTTCCCTTTTGTAAACTAACAATACAAGTAATTATCATACTCAGTGTTTCCTATTCAAGGTCCATACATATTCACACCTCCAAGCTTTACTGACTGTATCCCCTCTACCTAAGATACCTCTCCTTTTAACCCACCTGGTGTGGCTTCTTCCCACCTTTCAACACCTATCTGAATTGTCATATTCCCTGATCCCTTCAACCAGAAGGGATCTCTTCTGAATCCCCACAGCTTTTCTCTCCAGTCTTTTGTGGCACTTAAACTTACCGTCTTGTACTATATTTTTTTAAGTACAGTAAATTCTCTTCTGCTATGAGTATCCTTGAAAGGAAGGTCCATGTTTTATTCAGCCTTGTATCCTGCATAACACTTAGTGTGCTGCCATGAATGGAGAGGAAAACATGCAACTTTTTTTAGGCCCTAGTGGCGCAGTTGTTAAGAGCTCGGCTGCTAACCAGAAGGTTGGCAGTTCATATCCACCAGGCGCTCCTCGGAAACCCTATGGGGCAGTTCTACTCTGTCCTATAGGGTTGCTATAAGTTGGAATCGACTTGATGGCAACGGGTTTAGTTTAGTTTTCTTTTGGTGTGCCACATACTGCCTTAGGTTATATTAAACCCACTGCAGTGGAGTCGATTCCAACTAATACGATCCTATAGGACAGAGTAGAACAGCCCCATAGGGTTTCCAAGGAGCGGTTGGTGGATTCGAACTGCTGACCTTTTGGTTAGCAGCCGAGCTCTTAACTGCTGTGCCACTAGGGCTCCATAGGTTATATTAGGGGAAACAAATACCAATGACAGAGACCTACTCTAAATCTACTAAAAGACACAGACATGTAAACAGATAAATAAAATACTGTGATGTTATAAGAGATAAACAGGGTGCTGTGAGGGGATCATCATGTATGTTGAAAATTGCTGATTCCATAAACTAATCAAATTGATTGCCACTGAGTCGATTCCAACTCATGGCAACATCATAAAATACAGGTTGGAAAACTAAGTCTTGATTTTTGAAGGGCCCAATAACTATAAAGGTTCAAGAATGGTATAATAAACCCATTGCCATGAAGTCGATTCTGCTTCATAGCAACCCTATAGGACAGAGTAGAATTGTCCCCACAGGGTTCCCAAGGCTGTAAATCTTTAGGGAAGAAGATGGCCACATCTTTGTCCCGCTGAGCATCTGGTGCATTTGAAATACTGATCTTTTGGTTAGCAGTCTAGCGCTTAACCACTGCACCACCAGGGCTCCTAGTGGTATAATAAACCAAAAAAAAAAAACCTGTTGCCATCGAGTCAATTCAGACTCATAGTGACCCTACAGGACAGAGTCGAACTGCCCGATAGAATTTCCAAGGAGCAGCTGGTGGATTTGAACTGCCAACCTCTTGGTTAGCAACTGAACACTTAACCACTGTGCCACTAGGGCCCCAGTGATATAATAAACAAAAAAAACCAAACTCATTGCTGTTGAGTCGATTCCAACTCATAGCAACCCAAGAGGACAGGGTAGAACTGCCCCATAGAGCTTCCAAGGCTATAACCTTTACGGAAGCAGACTGCCACATCTTTCTCCCGTGGAGAAGTTGGTGGGTTCGAACTGCTGACCTTTTGGTTAGTAGCTGAGCGCTTAATCACTGTGCCATCAGGGCTCCTAGTGGTATAAAAGGGGCTCCTTAATCTTATATAAAATACCTTACAGGACCCAAAACTAACACTCCACATATGTACCCTTACTTACATGCAGGGAGCAGCAGATTTCCCCCTATTGTCAGTATGTTGTTTTGTTGTTAGGTATCTTTGAGTTGGTTCCAACTTATAGCAAGCGACCCTCTGTACAACAAAACAAAACACTGCCCAGTCCATCACCACACTGGCAATCGTTATGCTTCAGCCCATTGTGGCAGCCACTGTGTCAATCCATCTCACTGAGGGTCTTCCTCTTTTTTGCTGACTTCTACCTTACCAAGCATGATGTGCTTCTCCAGGGACTTTTCCCTCCGGATAATATGTCCAAAGTACGTGAGACAAAATCTTGCCATTCTTACTTCTAAGGAGCATTCTGGCTGTACTTCTACCAAGACAGATCTGTTCATTCTTCTAGCCGTCCATGGTATATTCGATATTCTTCGCCAACACCATAATTCAAAGGCATCAATTCTTCTTTAGTCTTCCTTATTCATTGTCCAGCTTTTGCATGCATATGAGGTAATTGAAAATACGATGGCTTGGGTTAGGTGTAACTTAGTCCCCAAAGTGACGTCTTTGCTTTTTAACACTTTAAAGAGGTCTTTTGCAGCACGTCGTTTGAGTTCTTGACTGCTGCTTCCATGGGCATTGATTGTGGATCCAAGTAAAATGAAATCCTTGACAACTATAATCTTTTCTCCACTTATCATGATGATGCTTACTGGTCCAGTTGTGAGGATTTTTGTTTCCTTTAAGTTGAGGTGGAATCTATACTGAAGGCTGTAGTCTTTGCTCTTTATCAGTAAGTGCTTCAAGTCTTCTTCACCTTCAGCAAGCAAGGTTGTGTCATCTGCATTTTACAGGTTGTTAATGAGTCTTTCTCCAATCCTGATGCACAGTTCTTCTTCATATAGTCCAGCTTCTCGATTATTTGTTCAGCATACAGATTGAATAAGTATGGTGAAAGAATACAACTCTGGCACACACCTTTCCTGACTTTAAACCACCCAATATCCCCCAGTATCCCCAGTATAGCCGTCTGCGATAATCAGGCCCAGATTTCTCATCATCTTTAAACAAATTTGCTCATCCCACTTTCTCACATTTGTCTGAATTGTGCACCAATTTCCATATGCCTTGTGCCACCTCCAAGTCCCAAACTCTGACTATCTAAATCTACCTAAACCTCTAAGGTTCTTCTCAAGGCCTACTTGCTACCTGAGTTCTCCATCACACGTGATTACCATGCCCTCCAAATGTGTACCGTGCTACTACTATTACCTGTACCCCTCTTTTTCAATTTGAACATTTAATGATACAGTGCATTACCTTTTCTTATTAATTCTTAACTTTTTATAAAACTTGGAGTTAAGCAGAACTGGTTTTAAATCCCAGTTCTGCTACTGCCTTGCAATGTAAAGCTGGACAAGTTACTAAACTTCTTGAACCTCCTCATCATTAAAATGAATATTAAACTAGATGATATGTACAAAATGCCTAGTATACACACACAGCACACACTCATGCACACATATATACATATGAACTTGTTTAATTTTATTGCTCCCATTTTCCTAATTCGTCTCCTAGAAGGGAGATGCAGACTCTCTTGGTTTTACCAAAGCAAGCAATAAAACGTAAACAAAGTGGGTACTAAAAATGGGATAAGTTAGTTGATGAAAGGGGACTCACAAGTTTTGAAATGTACCCGCAAGGCAACTCACACAAAACACTCTCAGTAGAATTTATGTTATGTAATATGTCTCCTACTGAAAACCATGAAAACTGACGCAAAGACACAACCCAGGTACACAGGTCCTAGGCTGATGGCCTAACACTGACATCTTTCTCGAGAGTCTGTCTGCTTCAGAGCTGTATAATGCTGTATAAAGGTCAAGAGAGGAAATATCTTCTATTTATTACCTAAACCATTTTTTTTTTTAATGTCCATCATCCCTCTGAAGCAAGAAAAACCACTTCTGCAAATGTGGAGTCAGAAGAGAAAGTCTAAATGGGATAGGAGCTGAGTCACCAATTTAACACAATCAACCACTGCCACACCCCACCCCTAAAATAGGAACGCTGCAGCGACACTCTCCAAGGGAGTCCCGAGCATCCCAGACTTGCCTCTACCCCAGCTTCCGGAAGTCCCACCTCCGACGCGTGTCCCCCGACGCGGTCCCAGAAGTCGGGGTCCCCAGTCCCTCCTCGGCTCTGACACGGAGTCAAGGACCCGTCAAACCATGGTCCCCACACTAGCCTCTTGACTCAGCCCCGGCTCCTAACCCGCCTGACGCCAGCACTCACCCGGGCGGTGACCTTATACACCGTGTAGCCTCTCCGGTGTCGCTGGGGCTCGGTGACAGTGTAGAAACGGGCCAGGTCCGCACTCCACTCCCGGGGAGCGCTCATCCTTCCGCCGCCAAGGCTGCCAGCACGCGCCGGGGATCATCAGGGCAGCCCAGAGCCGGCTCCCCTTCGCAGCCGCCAAGCGGCAAGGGGGCAGTGGCTTCAAGGCGGCTCCTCGGCTGCGCAACTCTGCTTCCGGGTCGGCAGAGAAGCTTCCGGGTCAGGCCGCGTTCTAACGTCCGGAGGAGGAGCGACTCCCCCTTAGAGTCTGACTCCCATCTGTGCCGGGGAGTGATTTGTGAGCAAGGCTCTGGTGGTCGCACGGCCACCCACGTCCCTACGGGAGAGCTGAGGCGCTCTCGACTAGGTCTGATGGTGGGCTAACTCAGACACCTAGATTCTGTGAGCTGTTACAGCCATGGCACACAGGTGAGACTAGACCCTCTTCACCCGTGTACAAATTGCTGCGGGGTCTTGAGGCAAGAGGAGTATCTCAGCCTTACATCTCCTTTCCTTCCACGTTCAGGGTCTACCATTTTAAATACCCACAGCAAAATCGGAACTCTCACAGACATACACTTTTATAAGACTAATCCCCACTGCCTGGGCACCCCTCTTTCTACCACACCTGCACAGCAAACGCTCGACCCTAAATCAGTCTTAAAATCCATGTGCTCAAATTCTGAAATCTGGAGACGTCTTCTGGCTGGGGGGAAAAATTAACACTACTTCTCAAAGTTACAAAGATAGGATTTTTACTGTAAGCTGGTCGCTATTCACTACTTAGCAATTCTTTTTACTTTCTTGATCAAGATTCCTTCTCACGCTGGATAACAGTCATTCCCTGTCTTTGCCATTTTCCTCAACCCTCTTCCTCTTAATCTTGACTCCCTACCCCAAGCCTCCTTTGTAATCAAAAACCAAACCCACTGCCCTCGAGTTGATTTCCGACTCACAGTAACCCTATAGTACAGAGTACAACTGCCCCATAGGTTTCCAAGTAACGCCTTGTGGATTCAAACTATTGACCTTTTGGTTTGCAGCGATAGCTCTTAACCACTGGGTGACCAGGCTCCTCAAAAAGGCATACCAATTCTAAATGTATATATGCCTGAAACAGAACTTCAAAATGTATAAAGCAAAAACTATTGTAACTAAAATAAAATTTAAAAAATACATAATTATAGTTGACTTCACCACTCCTCCCTCAATAATTGATTTTTAAAAAGTAGACAAAGAAATCAGTAAGGATAAGTTATTGTTGTTAGGTACTGTCAGAGTTTTTTGTTTTTGTCTTTGTTTTTGTTTTACTTATAGTGACCACATGTGACAGAGAAGAACTACCCCGTAGAGTTTTCTAGGCTGTAATCTTTACAGAACACTCCAACTGCAGCAGAACATATATATGTTTCAAGTGCACAGGAAATATTCACCAAGATAGGCCATCTCCTGGACCATAAAACAAATCTCAGCAAATTTAAAAGAACTAATAAGTGCTATTTTCTCTGTTATTTCAAGGGAATTAGAAGTTAATAACAGAAAGATACCTGTAAAATTCACAAGTACATTGAAATTAAATAAAAAACTTCCAAATAAATGGATCAAAGAATAAATAGGATGAGATCTTTAAAATACTTGGAATCAAAATTTGTGGGATACAACTAGAACAGTAGCTTAGAGCTACAGCTGCTAACAAAAAGGTCGGCAGTTCAAATCCACAAGACATTCCTTGGAAACCCATTGAGGCAGTTCTACTCTGTCCTATAGAGTCGCTACAAGTCAGAATCGACTCGATGGCAATAGGGAATGAGGTAGAGGAAAATTTATAGCTTAAAGACTATAAAAGAAGAAATGTCATACATCAGTGACCTAAGCTTCCACCTTAAGAAACTAGCAAAAGAAGATTAAATTAAACCTAAAGCAAGCAAAAGGAGAAGAAGAATAAGGAGAGGAGCAAAAAATCAATAGAATGTTGGTTGTTGTTGTTAGGTGCTGTCAAGTCGGTTCCGACTCATAGTGACCCTACGTAAAACAGAATGAAACACTGCCTGGTCCAGTGCCATCCTCACAATCATTATGCTTGAGCCCATTGTTGCAGCCACTGTGTCAATCCATCTCGTTGAGGGTCTTCCTCTTTTTCGCTAACCTACTTTACCAAGCATGATATCCTTCTCTAGGGACTGGTCCCTCCTGATAACATGTCCAGTAAAAAAAAAAAAAAAACTGATACTAGCCAAAAACTGATTCTTTTGGGAAAAAATTCTAGAAAATTTATAAATTTTTAGTCAGACTAAACAAGAAGATACATATTGTCGATATCAGGAATGAAAGTGAGTACATCACCATATGTCCTATGCTCACTAAAAGCAAAATAAGGAATTTTGTGAATAACTTTCTGCTAATAAATTTGATAAGTTAGAGAAATTTTTTTGAAAGACAAGAACTACCAAAGCTGATGGAATGAAATAGATAACTTGAATAGCCCTGTATCTGTTAAAGAATTCTTCATTAAATAAAAAAAAAAAACTTCCCACCAAGAAAACTCCAAACCAATATTGCTTTGGTGAATTCTACCAGGCATTTAAGGAAGAAATAATGCCAATTCTACACAAATTCCTCCAAAAAATAGAAGAAAGAATATTTACCAACGTATTTTGTGAGGCCAGATTTATGCAAAAATAAAGACGTTTCAAGAAAATAAATCTGAACAAAGAACTGCGGTCAGTGGTGGCGGTGACCCTCGTCTCTGGTGCTCCCCTCAGGGCCAGGCACCCTACCCTCGTGCCCGCCTCCCGCGCCCTGGGATCTCCAGATGAAGTGTGAGCACTGCTCGCGGAAGGAATGCAGTAAGAAAACAAGAACCGATGACCAAGAAAATGCGTTGGTCGACGTGACGGGTCCGGCCCTGGAGAAGGAAGAAAAGGGAGAGTTCCATAAGCTGGCTGATGCCGACATAATTGAGCAATGTCTGGCGTGTAATAGCTGCATGACTGCCCAAGAAGGGGGTCCGAGTTTCCCAGCAGAATGCCAAGGACTTCTTCCGCGTTCTGAACCTCAATAAGAAATGCGATACCTCAAAGCACAAAGTAATGGCAGTGTCTCTGTGTCTTCAGTCTTTGTCTTATTTTGCTGCTAAATTCAACCTCAGTGTGACTGATGCATCCAAAAGACTCTGAATACAATCAAACACTTTTAGGGATAGAGTAGCAGGGGTAGGGAGCTGGGGACCATGCTTTCAGGGGACATCTAGGTCAGTTGGCATAACAAAGCTTATTAAGAAAATGTTCTTCATCCTACTCCAGTGAGTGGCATCTGGGTTCTTAAAAGCTAGCAAGCAGCCATCTAAAATGCTTCAATTGCTCCCAACCACCTAGAGTAAAGGAGAATGAAGAACACCAAAGACACAAGGAAAGTATCAGTCCAAGAGACAGAAAGGGCCACATAAATGAGAATCTTCATCAGCCTGAGACCAGAAGAACTCGATGGTGCCTGGCTACCACCAATGACTGCCCTGACAGGGAACACAATAGAGAGTCCCTGATGGAGCAGGAGAAAGGTGGGGTGCAGAACTCAAATTCTAGTAAGAACACCAGACTTAATGGTCTGACTGGGACTGGAGGAACCCCAGAAAGCATGGCCCCCAGATTCTCTATCAGCCCAGAGCTAAATAATTTCCAAGGCCAACTCTTCAGACAGGGATTGGACTGGACTGTGGGACATAAAGTGATACTCGTGAGGAATGTGCCTCTTAGCTCAAGTAGATACAAGAGACTAAACGGGCAGCTTCTGTCCAGAGGTGAGATGGGAAGGCAGAGGGGGTTAGGTGCTGGTTGAACGGACGTGGGGAATTGGGTGGAAAGGAGGAGTGTGCTGTCACAGTATGGGGAGAGCAATTAGAGTCACATAACAGCGTATGTATAAATTTTTGTATGGGAGACTAACTTGAAATGTAAACTTCATCTAAACCACAAGAATAAAAAAAATAAAACCATAGAATTCTTAGAAGAGCAAGCAGGGGAAACACTGTCAGGCCTAGCTTTCAACAATGGATTATCTAATATAATAACAAAAGCACAAACATCAAAAGACAAAATAAATAAATGAGACCTTAAAAATTAAAAACTTTTTTTCATCAAAAGTCTTTCCAAAAAAGTGAAAAAATAAACTACTGACTGGGAGAATATCTTCAGAAACCATATATCCAACAAGAATCTAATAACCTAAGTATATATGAAACTTTGACAACTTAACAACAAAAAGACAAATAACCCAATCATAAAATAGGCAAAGGACTTGAATAGATATTTCAGCAAAGAGGACATTAAAATGGCCACCAAACACATGAAAATATGTTCAGCTTCATTAGCCACCAGAGAGATGCAAATCAAAACTACAATGAGATACCATTTCACTCCCACTAGGATGGCTAAGATAAAAAATAACAGAAAATAGCAAACGTTGGCTAGGATGTGGGGAAATTGGAACCCTTATCCATTGCTGGTGGAAATGCAAAATTGTACAGCCATTGTGGAAAACAGTGTGGCAGTTTCTCAAAAAACTAAAAATAGAACTACCATATGAATCAGTAATTCTACTCCTAGGTATATACCCAAAAAACTTGAAAGCAGAGACTCAAAAAGAGATATGTACACCAATGTTCACTGCAGCAGTATTCACAATAACCAAAAGGTGGAAACAACCTAAATGCCTATCAACAGATGAATGGATAAACAAAATCTGGTACATACAATGGAATACTACTCAGCCAGTAGGAGAAATGCAGTCTTGATACATGCTACTGTATGGATAGAGCTTGAAGACATGCTGAGTGAAATGACCAGTCACAAAAGGACAAATATTGTATGACCTCACTTATATAAAAAGAAAAGGGAAATGTATAGAGACCAAAGTTTATTAGTGGTTACCAGGGGTGACAGGGAAGGGGGGTTAACAGTGATGGGAAAATCACATTGATTAAGGGTAGGGTTGCACAGCTGATTATTGTAATTGTTGTCAATACATTGTACACCTGTAAAAAGTTGAATTGGCAAAAGTTGTGTGATAGATATATTTACAAAAACTACAAAAAAAAAAAAAAAAAACAGTAGCTGCTGAGGCTGCTTATGTACAACCAAGCACCTCATGGGATTTGGTTCCTTGGTCTGGAGGTTTAGGGTCATGGTTTCATGGGACATCCCAGTAAATTGGCCTAATAACAAGGTCAGTGCTTCTGTTCTACCTCCTACTTCGTTGTGTAGTGCCTGGAGTCTTTAAAGTTGCAAGTGGCCATCCAAGGAACAACAATTGGTCTCTATTCACCTAGAGCAGCAGAGGAAGAAGGAGAGGCAGGAATACGAGGAGGATATGGAATGCATGGCTAATTGCCTCCATGAACAAATACCTCCTATGCCATGAGACCAGAACTGGGTGGTGCCTAGCTACCATTACTGAACATTTTGATCAAAGATTCTATAGAAGAATACTGATCAAAAGGGGAAAAATGCAGAACAGAATTTCAAAATCTCTTTGACTCTAGACTTTCTGGAGCCCTGGAGAGTGGATGAACCCCTGAAACTATTGCACTGGGAGAATCTTTAAACTTTAAACCTAAAAAAATTTCCCCTGAAGTCATCTTAAAACAGAACAATAGTTTAACTTAACTAGTAAAAAAAAGGTTTGCCTTGAGCATTATGCTCTTTTAAGATCTATATGGGATGAAATTGACAACAGCAACTCGAAAGATTGGATGGGAACCTTAGGGGGCAGTGAGTTTATGTTAATGAGAGAAGAAGAGCTCAGAAAAGGAAAATGAGAATGGCTGCACAACTCGAAGAATGTAATTAATGTCACTAAATGGCACGTGTAGAAACTGTTGAATTGGTGTATGTTTTGCTATGTATATTCTCAACAACAACAAAGTAAAATTTAAAGAAAAAAACAGATTGACTCAAGATACAACCTACACTAATGCTGCCTCATTAACATAAAAGTGAACCCACTCCCAAATGGGATTATAACAACAGGGATAGAGGTCAGGATTTAGAACACATATTTTTGGGGGACACGATTCAATCCATGACAATGTTAGGCCACATACAAGTCTCAACAGATTTTAAAAGGTTAAAATCATACATAGTATGTTTTCTGACTGCAATTAAATGAAGTTAGAACTCAACAATAGAAGGATATTTGGAAAATTCACAAATACGTGGAAATTAAATCACACACTTCTATAACCAGTCAGTCAAAGAGAAAATTATAAGGGAAATTAGAAAATACTTTGAGGTGAATAAAAACACTACATATGAAAACTTATAAGATGCAGTGAAAGCAGTGCTCAGTGAGAAATGTCTAGCTCTAAATGCATACATTAAAAAAAAAAAAGCTATCAAAGCAATGATCTAAATTTTCCTCTTAAAAAGCTAGCTAGAGAAGAGCAAATTAAACCCAAAGCCAACAGAAGGAAAGAAAGAAAAAAACATTAGAATGGAGATAGAGAATAGAAGAGAAAATCAACAGAAGTTGGTTCTTTTAAAGGGTAAAAAAAAAATTGACAAAACTAGATAGACTACAACAAAAAGAAATAGAAAAGACTTAGATTACTCAAATCAGAAATGAAAGTGAGGACATTACTACTGACGCTACAGAAATAAAAAGGGTTGTAGAGAATACAATGAACAATTTTAAGCCAACAAATTAGATAAGCTATGTGAAATGGACAAATTCCTAAAACACACAAACTACAAAAACTGACTCAAGAAGAAATAGAATATCTGAATAGGCCTATGACAGGTAAAGATATTGAGTCAGTAATTGAAAAACTTCCAGCAAAGAAAAGCCCAGGAGCTTCACAGCTGCAAAGGCTGATGAATTCAAGATCGGCAGGTAAGATAGCAGGTTGTTGGCTCAAGTCCCAAAAATTGGAGGTCAGATGCTGACAAGCAGAATGCAGGATCCAGAGCAAAGGAAAAGCCTGAGACCTTTACCAGAAAATCCACTTATATTGGATGCAATCCACACCCCCAAGGAAACTCCCTTTCAACTGATTGACTACTCACCACAGATTCCATCATGGAGGTGATCCTACATTATGTCACATCTCATCATGGAGATGATTACATCATTATATGACTGCCAAACTACATCATAACTGCTAAACCACTGAGAATCATGACCCAGCCAAAACTGACACACAACCTTAACAATCACAGTCCACCCCTTGTCTACTTGGCACATGTACACATCTCCTTAAACCATACATAATCTTTGAATAAGGATAATTATGAAGTCATACTTGCACCTAACATGATACAATTAACATGCATACAACTGAAAACACACTAGCCCTGTTTACATATTCTACTTTATAAGTGAAGAAAACAAAAATATTTGATGCACATATACAAGGAAGAAATACTCATAACAATTACAGTCCTCGTTTCTGCAACTGGTCACATGATCATAAGTGGTATTTAGAACTACCTTCTTCCACCACCCATTCTGTATTCCCTTTGCCCTTGGCAAGCACCTCAGCTAGTCATGGTTCTTTTCCTCTTGGAATGTCCCAAACCTTCATTCATGAAGGGTCTGGGCCATTAGTAGTCATATTGGAATTGGATTGCTGTAGTTTTTCATTGACTTCAATCACAGGGCATAGCAGTACTAAGAGACACCCTAAGGGATCTCCTGCATTCCAGACATACTCTTCTTTACCGCCATTATGTAATATCAATCTGATTTCCTCTTCGTAATCAGGATCAATCACACCAGCCAATATGGTAACTCCCTTCTTTGCCTGTTTATCCAGAGGCATAAGGAGCCCAAAGTGGCCAGGTGGCATTCTTAACTTCCAGTTCAATGGAATCAGTGATGTGTTTCCAGGTGGGAGCATTCTTCCCTTTGGAAATAAGAACTCTAGACCCACAGAGCACAGGATAGGGGGGGCAGGAAGCAAAAATTTTGTGAGTGGGACACTAGAGGTAATAGTGAGTGGTGCCACTCCCATTTTCATCCCTTGATTCCTGGTCCCATGAATCCTGACTATGGGAGAAACAGCACCATATATTAGGCACTGGTTTAGAGCATATACAGCCTCCTGGAGCACATTGCCCCAAACCTGCATGGTATTGTCACCTAGCTGGCACCATAATTGTGTCTTTAGAAGGCCATTCCAACGTTCTATCAAACCAGCTGCTTCAGGATGATGAAGACGAGTGAATTCCATGAGCACGGGCCCATTGCTGCACTTCACTTGCTGTGAAGTGAGTCCCTTGATCTGAGGCAATGCTGTGGGGGATACCATGATGGTGGATAAGACGTGGTGTAAGTCCACGGATGGTAGTTTTGGCAGAAGCATTGCATGTAGGGAAGGCAAATCCAGAGTGTGTATTCCAGTAAGAATAAAATGCAGCCATTTGAATGATGCAAGCGGTCCAATATAATCAACCTACCACTAGGTTGCTAGCTGATCACTTCGAGGAATATAGCCACATCAGAGGTCTCTGCTGCTGGCATATTGGACACTCAACAGTGGCTGTAACCAAGTCATCCTTGGTGAGTGGAAGTCCATGTTGCTGAGCCCATGCATGACCTTCATCCCTGCCACTACAGCCTCTTTGCTCATGAGCCCATTGGGCAATGATGGGAGTGCCTGGGAAAAGAGGATAACTGGTTTTGACAGAACGTGTCATCCTATCCACTTGATTGTTAAAATTCTCCTCTACTGAGATCACCTTTTGGTGAGCATTCACATGAGACACAAATATCTTCAGCTCTTTGGCCCATTCAGAGAGATCTTTCCACATACCTCTTTCCCATACCTCCTTGTCTCCGATTTTCCAATCATGTTCCTTGCAAGTACCTGACCATCCAGACAAACCACTGGCCACAGCCCATGAATTAGTATACAATCACACATCCTGCCATTTCTCCTTCCAAGCAAAGTGAACAACCAGGTGCAGTGCTCGAAGTTCTCTCAATTGGGTGGGTTGCCCTTCACTAATGTCCTTCAGGGAGATCCCACAAAAGGGCTGTAGTGATGCCGCTGTCCACTTTTGAGTGGTGCCTGCATATCGCACAGAACCATCTGTAAACCAGGTGCGAGTTTCTCTTTCTCAGTCAATTGATCATAAGGAACTCCCCATGAGGCCATGGGTGTACAGTGGGAGGTGGAAGATACTGTGACAGAAGTGGAGACCATAGGCATTTTGGCCACTCCCTCATGCAACTTACTTGTGCCTTCAGGTCCTACTTGGGCCCAATCTCCTATATACCACTTCCATTTAATGATGGAGAGCTGCTGTGCACATCCAACTTTATGACTCAGTGGGTCAGACAACACCCGGTACCTAATGGGCAGCTCAGGCTGCATGGTGACTTGGTGGCCCATGGTTAAGTGTTCAGTCTCTACTGAGGCCCAATAACAAGCCAAAAGCTGTTTTTCAAAAGGAAAGTAGTTATCTGCAGAGGATGGCAGGGCTTTGCTCCAAAATCCTAAGGGTCTGCACTGTGATTCACCAATACGGGCCTGCCAAAGACTCCAAACATCATCTCTATCTGCCACTGACACTTCAAGCACCATTGGACCTACCAGATAATATGGTCCAAGTGGCAGAGCCGCTTATATGACAGCCTGAACCTGTTGCAGAGTCTTCTGTTGGTCTGGTTCCCACTCAAAACTCACAACTTTTCAAGTCACTTGATAAATAGGCCAGAGTAAACCCATTGCCGTCGAGTTGACTCTGACTCATAGCAACCCTGTAAGACAGAGTAGAACTAATACACCTTCTCGTACCATAGGGGTTCCAAAGAGCAGCTAGTGAATTTGAACTCCCAACCTTTTGGTGAGCAGCCAGTCACTTAACCACTGCACCATCTGGGAGTAGCACACCCAAATGAGGGATGTATTGCCTCCAAAATCAAAAGAGGTGCACTAGGCATTGTGCTTCCTTTTTAGTTTTGGGAGAGACCAGATACAATAACTTATCCTTCACTTTAGAAGGAATATCTCAACATGCCCCACACCACTGGACCCCTAGAAATTTCACTGAGGTAGAGGACACCTGAATTTTTGTTGGATTAATTTCCCACTCTCTAGCATGCAAGTTTTTTGGGTTTTGGTTTAGCATGCAAATATTTTACCAGTAAATCCAGAGTCATTGACACTTCTTCCTTACTAAATCCAGTCAGCATAGCGTTGTCAATGTAATGGACCGGTGTGACGTCTTGTGGGAGGGAAGACGATCAAGGGAAGGGGACAAAATTTTGACATAGAGCTGGAGAGTTTCTGGTGGTCTTTTGTAACAGATATGGAGAAAAAGGCATTAACTAGAGCAATAGCTGCACACGAGGTACCAGGAGATGTATTAATTTACTCAAGCAATGAAACTACATCTAGAACAGCAGCTGCAATTGAAGTCACTGCCTGGTTAAGTTTTTGATAATCCACTGATATTCTCCAAGATCCATCTGTTTTTTGCAGAGGCCAGATAGGCAGCTTGAATGGGGATGTGGTGGAAATCACCACCCTTGCATCCTTTAAGTCCTTAATGGTGGCAATAATCTCTACAGTCCCTCCAGGAAGGTGGTATTATTTGGGGTTTACTATTTTCCTAGGTAGAGGTAGTAGTAATGGCTTCCACTTGACTTTTCCTATCATAATAGCCCTTACTCCACTTGTTAGGGATCCAGTGTGGGAGTTCTTCCAGTTGCTGAGTATATCTATTCCAATTATGCATTCTGGAACTGGGGATATCACTGCTGGATGGGTTCATAGACCCACTGGGCCTACTGTGAGATGGATACGAGCTAAGACTCCATTAATAACCTGCCCTCCATATGCCCCCACTCTGACTGGTGGGCCACAGTGACATTTTGGGTCTCCCGGAATTAGTGTCAGTTCAGAGCCAGTACCCAGCAATCCCCAAAAAGTATGATTATTTCCTTTTCCCCAGTGAGCAGTCACTCTCATAAAAGACTGTACATTCCTTTGGGGAAGGCTGGGAGAAAGATTAACAGTATAAATTTTTGGCAGTGTAATGGGGTCCTTCCTCAAGGGGACCTGGCCTCCCCTTCATTCAAGGGGTTGTGGGTCTGTAAACTCATTAAAGTCTGGGAATTGACTGAGGAACCATGTCTCTCTATTGTGGCTATTGGAGTTAGACTGCTGTTCACTGTAACTATAATTCTTCTGCTTGTACGGATTAAGTAAATATTTAGTAGATTTCCTATTTATTTCACTCCTAGGGACACCATGACTAAGTAGCCAACGCCACAAATCCATACGGGTTATACTATTCTGATTACTGCTTTGACTCTGCTGTCCATTATGGTAACTACCCCTGCCTTGTCTTTGTCAACTGAGTGCCATCACTTGACCCCTACCACCACAGGGTCTAATAAACCCCATTGTAGTTAGGTGTCTTAATTCAGTTAGGACAGTTCCAATTGTCAAATCTGACTTACATAATATAGCCATCACAGCAGTCTTCAAGGATGTCGGGGCTCCCTTCACAAATTTGTTCCTCACCCATTGTGGTAAAAGGTGTGTCCTCTGGGCACTCCATGTGTGTGTCTGCGGGTCTGACCTGATAAATCTACTCTACCATGCCAATTTCCCTAAGCCTTTGGATACCTTCCTCTAGAGTGTACCAAGGCAGGTCTGATATTTCAACTTGATTTAGTGTAGGCCATCGCATAGTCCATGCTTTAGTGACCCAACCAAATAAACTATTAGATCCTTTCCTAACCTCTTGAACTGAAACATTGAATGAAGAATTTGTGCTTAGTGGGCCCATATCAATAAACTCAGACTGATCCAACTTTATGTTTCTTGCACCATTATCCCACACCCTTATAGCCATTCCCTCACATATTACCCAGGTTTCTATTTGTACATACTAGAAAAGTCAAGCAGTTCTTTTGGAGTGTAGTGTACTTCCTCCTGGGTCACACTTTGTACTTCACCTTTTGGTGCTTTCTGGGACTTCAGTCTAGTTATAGGTCTAGAAGCCAAAATGGGTGGTGAGGTTGTGTTTTGAGGACATTCAGCATTGTCTTGTAAGGCATCTGCCTCAGGCAATGCCCCAGGCAATGACTCAGACAAAGGCTCTTCAGACACAGCTGGGTTAATCTCATCAGATGGGGATGGAAGAGCTAATGGTTTTACTGGGGAGGATTGCTTAGCAGACAAAGATGGAGTAATCTCTTCAGATGGGAGTGAGAGGGTTGGTTCTGTTGGTAGGAGTGATTCAATGAAATTTAGGGCCTCGGTCTCCTTAGCTTCCTGATTATCTGCGCGTATGTCCCTATCTCAAGTTTCAGGATCCCATTTCTTCTCAATCAATACCCTCACTTTAACTTCAGACACTGTTTGAAGTTGGAATTTAGTTGGTGTTGTAATTCAGCCACTCTTACGATAAGACTCTGGGTTTGGTTTTTGGCAATATCAGCTCTGTTACTACAAGAAATGAGGCTTTCTTTCAAGGCACAAGGGGAAACTTCGAGATTGTTTATGTGGCATTTGAGCTTTGATTCTGAAGCCCTGAGCTCATCTCTTTCTTTTACCACTTCCTCTAGCAAAAGTAGGACCAATCAACCAGCTTCCTTATACTTCTCATTGTAACAAAATTGTAGAAAGGTATCAAACATGCGATTACCCTTAGCCTCGCCTTTCACCAATACCTTTCACCTATTGGTGATGATATTTTGCGTATTTCTATTGCCACCCCATGCCATGGATTAGCAGTGCCCTCTTTACTGCTGGAAGCAAAGTCTTCAACATATTTAAGACTAAACAGACTTGGGAACTACAGTGTGATGGAACGCTTGTATGGCCTTTCTAGCCATGGCCTTGTAACTCCCACCCAAGTGATTGGGTGGGACTGTATGATAGGGTAATTGTGGCCCACTAAAGGGATTGGTCAGTTTTGCTATCCCACTGGGTTTGACATGAGCCACCCCAGAGGCAGGAAAGAGAAGATACCACGACCACCAGGGAAGAACAGCCAGGAGTCAGCACATCCTTTGGACCCGAGATCCCTGTGCTGAGAAGGCCCTGGAAGCAGGAGACCAAGAGAGAGAGCAGGCTGTAATCCGGAAGACGGTGGAAAAGGGTGACAGGAGAGACTCGGCAGCAGGAGATGGCGTGGAGAGAGAAAGCTGAATGCCTTTGGGCAGAGGCCAAGGGCCAGGGAGAGGTGTGCCTATGAGCATGGTGGGGAAGAGGGTGTCCTGATGGAAGAACTGTATCCTGAGTGTTCTTACTTCCCTAATAAACCCCATAATCGTAAGTATTGTCTGTGAGTTCTTATTGAACCCAGCAGAGAAGTAGAGAGTGCTGTGAGAGGGATGTATGGTGTTAGAATTGGTAAAAATGGAGGAGAGAGGGGGCATGTTTGACCTCTACCTCTTAGGAATCAGCCTTGGACTGTTGATCTTGATTCTCTTTCCCCCTTGTGAAGTCAGAGGAAGTCAGACACTCTCACCACGCTGTTTGTACAAGAACCAAGTTAGAAAACTCATCCTTACAATTTTGTTTGTCTAGAACCACTCACAGTACCAAATGTCTTAAGCTGGGTTCTCTAGAGAAGCAAAACCAGTGAAGCGTATATATAAATATATGTATATAAACCAAACCAAACTTATTGCCATCAAATCGATTCTGACTCATCTCTTCCCTATAGGACAGGTAGAACCGCCCCATAGAGTTTCCAAGGAGCAGCTGGTGGATTCAAACTGCCAACCTTTTGGTTAGCAGCTGAAGTCTTAACCACTGCGTCACCAGAGCTCCATATACATATGTGTGTGTGTGTTGTTGTTGTTGTTGTTAGGTGCCATTGAGTCAGTTCTGACTCATAGCAACGCTATGTACAACAGAACGAAACACTGCCCGGTCCTGCGCCGTGCTCATAATTGTTGTTATGTTTGAGCCCATCGTTGCAGCCACTGTGTCAATCCATCTTGTTGAGGGTCTTCCTCTTTTTTGCTGACCCTCTACTTTACCAAGCCTGGTGCCCTTCTCCAGGGACTGATCCTTCCTGATAACATGTCCAAGTATGTGAGACGTAGTCTTGCCATCCTTGCTTCTAAGGAGCATTCTGGTTGTCTTCTTCCAAGACAGATTTGTTTGCTCTTCTGGCAGTCCATGGTATATTCAGTATTCTTCGCCAATAACACAGTTCAAAGGCATCAGTTCTTCTTCAGTCTTCTTTATTCATCGTCCAGCTTTCACGTGCATATGAGGCAATTGAAAACACCATGGCTTGGGTCAGGTACACCTTAGTCTTCAAGGTGACATCTTGGCTTTTCAACACTTTGAACAGGTCTTTTGCAGCAGATTTGCCCGATGCAATGCGTCTTTTGATTTCTTGACTGCTTCTTCCATGGGCATTGATTGTGGATCCAAGTAAAACGAAATCCTTGACAACTTCAATCTTTTCTCCATTTATCATAATGTAATTTATTGGTCCAGTTGGGAGGATTTTTGTTTTCTTTATGGTTGAGGTGAAATCCACACTGAAGGCTGTAGTCTTTGATCTTCATCAGTAAGTGCTTCAAGTCTTCTTCACTTTCAGCAAGCAAGGTTGTGTCATCTGCATATTGCAGGTTGTTAATAAGTCTTCCTCCAATCCTGATACAGCATTCTTCTTCATATAGTCCAGCTTCTCGGTTTATTTGTTCAGCATACAGATCGAATGAGTACGGTGAAAGGATACAAGCCTGAAGCACACCTTTCCTGACTTTAAACCAGGCAGTATTCCCTTGTTCTATTGAAATGACTGCCTCTTGATCTATGTACAGATTCTTCATGAGCACAATTAAGTGTTCTGGAATTCCCATTCTTTGCAACGTTATCCCTAATTTGTTATGACCCACACAGTCAAATGACTTTGCATCGTCAATAAAACACAGGCAAACATCCTTCTGGTATTCTCTGCTTTCAGCCATGATCCATCTGACATCAGCAATGATATCCCTGGTTCCACGTCCTCTTCTGAATCCGGCTTGAATTTCTGGAAGTTCCATGTCGATATACTGCTGTGGCTGCTTTTGAATGATCTTCAGCAAACTTTCACTTGCATGTGATATTAATGATATTGTTTGATAATTTCTGCATTCTGTTGGATCACCTTTCTTGGGAATAGGCATAAATACAGATCTCTTCCAGTTGGTTGGCCAGGTAGCTGTCTTCCAAATTTCTTGGTGTAGACAAGTGAACACTTCCAGTGCTGCATTCGTTCGTTGAAACATCTCAATTGATATTCCATCAATTCCTGGAGGCTTGTTTTTCAACAATGCCTTCAGTGCAGCTTGTACTTCTTTCTTCAGCTCTATTGTTTCCTGATCATATGTTACCTCCTGAAATGATTGAATGTCTACCAATTGTTTTTGGTATAGTGACTCTGTGTATTCCTTCCATCTTCTTTTGATGCTTCCTGCATCGTTTAATATTTTCCCCATAGAATCCTTCAGTATTGCAACTCGAGGCTTGAGTTTTTTTCTTCAGTTCTTTCAGCCTGTTTTTCTCTTTTGGTTTTCTACCTCCAGGTCTTTGCTCATGTCATTATAGTACTTTACTTTGTCTTCTTGAGCTTCCTTTTGAAATCTTCTACTCAGCTCTTTTACTTCATCATTTCTTCCTTTCACAAGCCCCCACAGTAGGACAAACTGACAGACCCTTGGGGTGTACATATCTATGGATATATATACATATATACATATGTATATACATATATATTTATATAAACCAGTTATACTTATGTATGTATATAATATATATATATATAAACCTGTTGCCGTGGAGTCGATTCTGACTCATAGTGACCCTATAGGACAGAGTAGAACTGCCCTATAAGGTTTCCAAGGAGCGGCTGGTGGATTCGAACTGCTGACCTTCTGGTTAACAGCTGAGCTCTTAAACACTTCAACACCAGGCCTAGAGTGAGAGATTTATCCCAAGGAAATGGCTCATATGGTTGCAGAGGTTGACAAATCCCAAGTCCTTGGGTTGGGCATCAGGTGTCAGGCTGGAGGCTTCTCCTGACTTATGTAGCCAGAGGGCCTGACAAATCCATGATCCACAGACGCATGTCTGCCAAGGCAGATGAACCCAAGATCGGCAGGTAATACGGCAGGCTGCTGGCCCAAATCCCAAGAACTGGCAGTAAGATGCTGACAAGCTGAATGCAGGATCTACAGCAGAGCAAAAGCCTACAACTTTTTCCAGAAAATTCACATATATTTGATGCAGCCCACACTCCCTGGGAAATTCCTTTCAACTGATTGGCTACTCACTGCAGATCCCATCACGGAGGTGACCACGTTATATCAGATCTCATCATGGAGATGATTACATCATTATATGACTGCCAAACTACATCATAACTGCCAAACCACTGAGAATCATGGCCCAGCCAAGTTAACACACAACCTTAATGATCACAGGTAGTTAATGGCTGACATATTGTCGTCCCACTACACTCTTTAAAGGAGCCATGGTGGCGCAGTGGTTAAGTGCTCCGCTGCTAACAAGAAGGTCAGCAGTTCGAACCCATCAGTCACTCCATGGGAGAAAGATGTGACAGTCTGCTCCCATGTAGGTTACAGCCCTGGAAACCCTATATGGCACTTCTACTCTGCCCTATAGGGAAGCTATGGGTTGGAATCTACTGGACAGCAGTGGGTTTAGTTTTTCTGAGTTTTACACCCCTTGAACACCTTGAATGTAGGCCTCTTCTTCTTTTATCTTTGTATCCACAGCATCTGTTGCAGTGGCAGAAAGATAAGAGGTATTTGCTGAATGAAGAACTTCAAAGCTATAAAGATTTTTTTCCTGCCAAGCTAATTAAATAAATTAAATTATAATTGTTTTTTTCTTCTTTGTCAATCAAAGTCGTTGACATATAACTACCAATCTGAGCTTCTGATCAGAATGAGATAACAAATGTAACCACATTAGGTTCATATACTGTAAGTCAATAACAAAGAAACTTGAGATTTTGGTGAACCTGTACTTGCTTATTGTGGATAAATTTACAATTTATGTTATATTTTTCAAAATATTGTATTAGATCATAGATTCTCTTAAACCTTTTTTGACAGCTAGGATCCCTGAAGTACCACCAGATTTAGATAAATCTGTGAGCAATAAATCAATTAAAGAGAATAAAGGGATATATACCAAGGATTCCTTGGTTGGTGCACATGGTTAAGCACTCAACTACTAGTCGAAAGATTGGTGGTTCAAACCCACCCAGAGGCACCTTGGAAGACAGGCCTGGTGATCCCCTTCCAAAAGGTTACAGCCTTGAAAACCCTATGGAGCAGTTCTACTCAATGGCAACTAACAACAACATACCTACTTTTGCCTTAGACAGAATCAGAATACTTGGTAGAGATACCACCAAGTAGTCATTTATTTATTCATTATTTAAAGAAACAAAAGACATGGTTTCTCTTCTCAAATGGGTATCAGACAACCAAAGAGTTGGAATGGGCCTTTTTGCTCTCCCTTACATGCAGCTTTCTCATGTTCTCCTCTGACGTTCCATCACCCAGTCTGGATTACCTCTTCATTCTTCTCTGTGCCCAAAAGACCACTGCTGAGGCCTGATCTTACTCTTTAGTACCTGTCCATAAAGATAATTCTTGGAGCCCTAAAATAGAGCAGACTAAGCAGCAAGGTCATCTGTCAGACGTCAGAATCCACACAATCCACAGTCTCTGCACTATAGGAATTCAGAAATCTGCAAAGCCCCGTTCTGGGACTGAGAGACAAGAATTAGAAATGGTTGAAGCGGTGGATGGAAAGTGTTATGAATTGAATTCTGTCCGTCAAAAATATGAGTTGTAAGTCTTAACCCCTATACTTATGGATGTAATTCCATTGGGGAATACAGTTTTCTTTGTTATGGTTATGAGGCCATATCAGTGTAGGTTGTGTCTTAAGCCAATCAGTTTTGAGATATAAAAGAGAAGATTAGCAAGGAAGCACAGATGGAGGAAGACAGATGCCACAGCACATGAAGATCGTCAAGGAGCTGAGGAACAGAAGCTGAAAAGAAACAAGGACGTTCCCCTCAGAGCTAACAGACAGCCTCCTCCTAGAGCTGTTGTCCTGAATTTGGACTTCTAGCCCCCTAAACTGTGAGAAAATAAATTTCTGTTCACTAAAGCCACCTACTTGTGATATTTCTGTTATATATCAGCACTAGGAAACTAAGAAAAGAAGGGCTATGTTGAATTTTATATTCTGACCACCAAATTCCTGTAATTTTGCTTCTATTTTAAAAGCCTGGGCATCAAGAGTTCTTAATTTAATCAGCCCACACAGATTAGAAATTAGAAATTCTGTCAAGGCCTGAGTGCTGTAATGTTTTCATCAAGGACCACTGCAGGATATGTACCCTTGGAGAACTCAATCATCTTTACAGTCTGACTTACTGTTTTAAGGCCATTAATTAAGTGCTTCCTGCTCCAAACAAATCTTTAATTTGCTGCCACAGTAACAGAAGCAGTACAAAAAAATTAAAATAAAAAAAAATCCACAACTGTAAAGAATTAGAAAGCCAGTGCATCAGGCTACAAGGTTCTGCAGGGGAAGGAACTTCATCACCATGACAACCTGGGAGGTTTTTATTGAGAGTTTGTAGGTTATACAAAAACATTTTCCAGAATTTGTGGGTTGAGAGTGAAGATTAAGAACATGTGTGGGAGTTGAGAGACATTTCAAGCTGGATTTTTATCTTTTTTAGCTTTTCCTTGCAATTCACATATTGCCAAAAATAATTTTTATACTCCATAATTAAATGTTATATACATTTATATATGATAATGTGTTTTTGTTTATTTGGAGGGATTTCATTTAACAAAGCATACTAGGTTTCCTGAAGAACAGAAATTTACATCAATCAAGAGTTTAAAATACAGTATTATACGTTAGCATACCCAACTTTGGGTAGAAAATCCGAAAGCATCAGAATGGTACTTCCTTTATATGTTGAATCTGTATTTCTTTTCACTTGCTTTTATATAATTTTTTTGTCTTCTGTTTTTAATTTCCTCTTTACTGTTGCCCAAACAATCTATTGTGCATAAAGTTCTGTCACAGGTGTTTTATCTATTCAGTACATGCTAGCTTATTTAACTAAGTTTATGTGTTCAAAAATTTGCTTACAAAACTGATGAAAAACAAAACATTTCTTTCTTATTTGTTTTATAAAAGGTACTTCACATCTATCATTTTATTTAATCATCACAATATTTCATAATGTGAGTACTATTATTCCCATTTGCCAATGAGGTAACTGTGATCAAAGATGATTTATTTGACCAATGCCACAGTTGAAAGTGTCAGAGTCTGTGTTAAAACTTAGGTCTATTTGACTCTTAAGCGTCTTCCCATTTCATTGTACGTCACTGCATCTCAATGCTTTCATGATTATTGAGGCACAGACTTTGTGCTTATAAAGAAATTCTTTCTGGACATTACATAACACAGTATATTTGTACTTTCAGCTAAGATATCTTATGAGTTCTTGCATTGAAGTTTCCTCTACTCCAAATACATAGCAATGACAGACAAAATATAAAAAGAGATATTAAAAAACAAAATAAAGAAACAAAAAAACACTGTCATGCTCAAAACCAACATAAACCTCTGAGGCCCTAAAGCACCAAATTACAGTATATGGGGCTGAGGTCTGCTGGGTGCCCCACTTAGAAATTTTACCCTCTTCAGTGAGTAACAGGGACCAAAAGTCTTCCCAAGAAAGGAAACAGATGAAGTCAGATTCACTGCTTGAAACTAGAAGCTTCTTCTCCCATGAAAAATAGCTGAAAAGAACTACAATAATTGCTTCCCAGAGCCATGGCATGGGGAGGCAGGAGGAAGCTGACACAGCTTCACATCTAGGACCTGGGCCAAGTCATCCACCCACTGTCTCAAAGACTGGACCAGCAATATCTCTAATAGTACAGCTAGACATGCCAAAGGCAACAATATAAGACCTGATTCTGGTCTGAGTCTCCCTTGAGGGGAAATGGAGGCAATTAAGACAGAGGGTTAAAAGAGAGAAGATAAAAACAAATCTAATCAGAATGTCTGCACATCAAAATTCCAAAATATATGAGGAAAATTCACACTCAGAACTTTGACCAATGAAGTAAAAAAAAGGAGATGAATTCATTCCAGGCAAAATGAACATAACAAAGTGACCTGAAAATGAGTTTTAAATAAGCATGTATAGTATGCTCCAAGAAAGTTAAAGGAGAAAAAAAAAAAAAGAACAAGGAATTATAAAAGCAAGCAGAAATAAACAACAACAGCAAAGTACATGTGGAAAAGACAATTAGAAATTCTGCAGATAAAAAAATATAGTCATTGTCAGGGCAGAAACGGGAAGATGCTGACACATTGAGGGGACAACAACCAATGTCTTGGAACATTCTGTGTACAATTGTAGAATGGGAAACTATTTTGCTCTGTAAACCTTTACCTAAAGCACAATAAAATATAAAAATAAATAAATATACAGTCATTGAAATAAGCAATCAACAGACAAGGTATACTCTATACTGGTCTCAGTTAAAGAAAGAATTAGTAAATTAGTAGAACTAAGGAATTCACACAGATATCAGCACAGAGACAAAGGACAAGGAAGCACAGAAGAGAGAGGAGGAAGAGAAGGAGAAGGAGGAAAAGTGGTTAAGAATAGTCAAGAGACAAAAGAATTAAGAGTCTTTAATAGTGATTTAATAGGAATTTCAGAAAAAGATAATAGAGGAAATGGTGAAAACAATCTTTGAAGAGATAATAGGTCAACATTTTCCAGAATTGAACAAGGAAATTAATCTTCAGGATGAAAGTGCACACTGAGTGTTGATCAGAAAAAAATGGAAAGTTCCACATCTACCATGTAGATCTTAAAGATTAACAAGAGAAAAGACAGATTAGCTACAAAGGAATGACATTTAGACTTACAGCATATGCTCAGAAATTGCCTAATACCCTATGCTTTCACCTTGGGCTGAGCCCTAGACTCAGTGCAAGCTTAGCTAAGAGTTGAAGGAGGGCCCCGACACAGAGCCAATTTGCAAAGTCTGGAGAAGTTTTTGTTGGTTTTTTTTTTTTTAATTGTTTGTTTGTTTTGTCTTCTGGTGTTCAAGGAAATGTTTTGCAAAATACTAGCTGAATACGAGCTAAGGAACAGAGACTTCAGTGCTCACACACATTCAGGAGGGCAGTCGTTTAAAAAGTTAGAAAATGTCACTAAACAAATGGACAACTACAGCCTTCAACAACTGAAAAGAGAGAGAGAGGAAAGAGAAAACCTTGGGGAAAGAAAAGAATCTGATTTCCAGAGTTGTCACGTTATGATATTGAAATGTGTCAGTTTCAACAAGACATCAGGAGGCATACGAAGAAACAGGAAAGGATGGCCCATTCAAAAGAACAAAATAAAGTGATAGAAACAACGCCTGTGGAGACCCCCAAAATGGATGTACTACACAAAGACTTTAAAATAACAGAACTAAATATAGTCAAAGACCTAAAGGAAAACAGAGACAAAGGACTAAAGGAAAACAGGAAAATGGCACATGAACAAAATGAGAATATCAACTAAAAAATATATAAATTATAAAAAAAAGACAAACCAGAAATACTGGAGCTGAAAAGTACAATAACTGAAATGAAAAATTCACTGGAGGGGCTCAACAACAGATCTGAGTGGGCAAAAGAATCAGCAACCTTGAACATAGGACAATTGAAATTGTTGAGTCTAAGGAACAAAAAATAAAAGAGAATGAAAAAAGTGCACATAGCCTAAGGGACATGTAGGACACCATCAATCCAACTAATATGCATATTATGGAAGTCCCAGATGGAAAAGAGAAAGGACTAGAAAAAATATTTGAAGAAATAATGGCTGAAAATCTCCCAAATTTGACAAAAGACATGCACCTACACATTTAAGAAGCTCAACAAATGCCAAGTAGGATTAAACCCAAAGAGATCCACACCGAGACATTTTATAATCAAATTGTTGGAAACCTAAGATAAAGACAGAATCTTGAAAGCAGCAAGAGAGAAGTGAATTGTCACATTCGAGGGATCCTCAATAAGATTAAATGTTGATTTCTTCTCAGAAACCAGGAAGGCAAGAGAGCACTGGGATGATATACTTAAAATGCTGGAAGGAAAGTTAATTACCACTAGACTTGTTGTATAAGAAATGCTACAGGGAGGACTTTAGGTTGAAATGAATGAACACTGTATGGTAACTTGAAGCCCTGTGAAGACAAGAAAAAAAAAAAAACTCTAGTAAAGGTAATTTCATGGGTAAATATAAAGGCCAGATTTATGATATTTTTTGTTTTGTAATTCTACTTGTTATATCTATTTTGTTCTACATGATTTAAAAATCAAATGCATAAAAAATAATTATAAATTTATGTTTGGGCCACACAATGCATGAAGATGTAATTTGTGACAACAACAACAAAGTTGGAAGGGAGGAACATTAAAGGAACAAAATTTTTGTATGGTATTGAAGTTGGTATGAATTTAAACTAGGTTATTGTAATTTAGGATGTTAATTGTAATCCCCAGAGTAACCACAAAGAAAATATCTAAAATATACACCAAAAGGAAACAAGAAGGGAATCAAAACGGTTCGCTACAAAAATTAACTAAACACAAAAGTAGGCAATATTGCAGGAAATGAGGGACAAAAAGGTGTAAAATACAGAAAACAAATAGCAAAATGGCAGAAGTAAGTCCTTCCTTATTGTTAATTACTTTAAACGTAAACACATTAAACTCTCTAATTGAAAAGCAGAGTGGATAAGAAAACATAATCCCAGTGTATGCTGTCTTCAAGGGACTCAATTAGATCCAAACACACAAATAGGTTGAAAGTGAAAAGACAGGAAAATATTCCATGCAAATAGTAATCAAAAGAGACCTGAAGTGGCTATATTAATATCAGATATAATAGACTCTAAGTCAAAAACTGTTACACAAGACAAAGGAGAACATTCTGTAATGATAAAAGGGTCAATTCATCAAGAAGACATAACAATTGTAAATATATATGTACCTAACAAGAGAACCCCAAAATATATGAAGCAAACATTGACAGAATTGAAGAAAGAAATAAACAGTTCTACAATAATATTTGGAGACTTCAATAAACCCCTTTCAATAACGGATAGAACATCTAGACAGAAGATCAGACCTAAGTGACATATATAGAACACGTCACTGAACAACAGAAGAATACGCATTCTTCTCCAGTGTACATGGATCATTCCCCAAGACAGACCATTGCTACGTCACAAAACAAGTATTAATACATTTTAAAAGACTGAAATCTTATCTCTTCTGACCACAATGGAATGAAATCAATAACAGAAGGAAAACTGGAAATTTCACAAGTATGTTGAAATTCATCAACACTCTATAAAACAAAAGGATCAAGAATAAATCACAAAGGAAATTAGAAAATACTTAGAGATGAATGAAAATGAAAGTACAACATACCATAACTTATAGGATACAGTGAAAATAGTGCTCAGAAGGAAATTTACAGCTGTGAATGCCTACATTAAATAAGAAGCACAGTCTCAAATCAATAACCTAAACTTACATCTTTAGGAACCAGAAAAAGAAGAGCAAACTAAGCCCGAATCTACCAGAAAAAGGAAATAATAAAGATTAGAGCAGACATAAATGAAGTCAAAAAACGTAAGAGAAAATCAATGAAACCAAAAGTTGTTTTTTTTTTTTTAAAAAGATCAATAAAATCAACAAACCTTTAATTAGACTGACAAGGAAAAAAGGAGAGAAGAAGCAAATAACTAAAATCATATATAAAAGTGGAGACATTACTACTGACTCTACAGAAATAAAAAGGGTTTTGAGAGAATACTATGAACAATTTGTAAGTCAGTAAAGTAGATAACCTATATGAAATGTACAAATTCCTAGAAATACACCAACTACCTAAATTGACTCAAGAAGAAATAAAAAAATTTAACAGACCTATAACAAGTGAAGAGATTAAGTTAGTAATTAAAAATCTCCCAACAAAGTTAAGCCCTGCACCAGATGGTTCAAACATTTACAGAATTAACACTAAAGCTTCTCAAATGCTTCCAAAAAAATAGAAGAGGGAACACTTCCTAACTCATTCTATAAGGCCACCATTACCCTGATACCAAAGCCAGATAAAGACATCACAAGAAAAGAAAACTATAAACCGATATACCTTATGAATATAGATGCAAAATTTCTTAATAAAATACTAGCAAACTAAATCCAAAAGCGTATTAAGAGGATTATACACCATGACTAAGTGGGATATATCCCGGTATTGCAAGGGTTGTTCAGCTTAAGAAAATCAATCAATGTCATACACCAGGTTAATACACATGATTATCTCAATCAAGGCAGAAAAGGCATTTGACAAAATCCAGCAAACTAGAAACAGAAGAGAAATTCCTCAACATAATAAAGGGCATCTTGAAAAACTCAAAGCTAACATCATACTCAATGGTGAAAGACTGAAAGCTTTCCCCTTAAAATTAAGCGGAAAACATTGTACTGGAAGTCCTGGCCAGAGCAATTAGGCAAAAAAAAAAAAAAAAAAAGAAAAGAAAAGACACCCAAATCAGAAAGGAAGAAGTAAAACTAACTCTATTCGCAGATGATCCTATATACAGAAAATCCCAAGGAATCCATAAGAAAGCTACTAGAGTCAATAAATGAATTCAGCAAAGTTGCAGAGTACAAGCTCAACACACGAAACTCAGTTGTGTTTCTATCCACCAACTATGAAAATAATCCCATTTACAATTGCATCTTAAAGGACAATATACCTAGGTATATAAATTTAGCCAGTAAGGTGAAAGACTCATATACTGAAAACTATAAAACATCACTGAAAGAAATTAAGAAAGACCCAAATAAAAGATATCCTGTGATCATGAGTTGAAAGACCATCATTAAGATGTTAATACTACACAAAGTGATCTGCAGAGTTAAACCAATTCCAGGAAATAGTCTTTTTGCAGAAATGAAAAAGTCAGTCCTCAAATTCAGATAGAATTGTAAATGTTCCCAAATAGACAAAGCAATCTGGAAAGAGAAGAAACTAGGAGGACTCACACTTCCTAATTTCAAACTGTACAACAAAGTACAATAATCAAAACATTGTGCTTCTGGTGTAAGGAGAGACAAATAGTCCAATGGAATAGAACTGAGAGTCCAGAAATAAACCCACACATCTATAGCCAATTGATTTTTGACAAGGATGCCAAGTCCATTCAATGTGGAAAGAATAATCTCTTCAGGAAATGATGCCGGGACAAATGGATTTCCTCATGCTAAGGAATGAATTTGGAGTCCTTCCTCACACCGTACACTAAAATTAACTCAAAATAGATCAAAGACCTAAATTTAAGAGCTAAACTGTATAACAAAGTGTAAAACATAAGTGTAAATCTTTGTGACTTTGGATTAGGCAGTGGTTTCTTAGATATGACACCAAAGCATAAGTAACAAAACAAAAAGTAGATAAATCAGACTTCATCAAAATTAATTTCTTTATCAAGAAAGTGAAGAGACAACCTACAGAATCGGAAAAAGTATTTGGTAATCACGTATCGGATAAGGGTTTGATATCCAGAATATATAGAGAATGGCTACAACTCAACAACAAAAAGCAATCTACCCAATTAAAAAATGAGCGAAGGACTTGAGTAGACATTTCTTTAAAGAAGCTATACAAATGGGGGACAAGCACGTGAAAAGATGCTCAATGACATTAACCATTAGGGAAACGCACATCAAAACCACAATGGGATACCACTTCACAGGATGGGTATTATCAGAAAAATGGAGAAAAAAACATGTGTAGGAGAGAATGTGGAGACGCTTGAATGATCCTGCATTGTTACTGGAAACGTAAAATGTGGCAACTGCTGTGGAAAAGAGTCTGGCAGTTCCTCAGAAAGTTAAACATAGAATTCCCCTATGACCCAGCATTTCTACCCCTAGCTATACACCCAAAAGACTTGAAATCAGGGAGTCACATAATTGAACTCCAATGTTCATTGCAACATTATTCACAATAGCTAAAAAGTGGAAACAAGCCAAGTGTCAATCAACAAATGAATGGATAAACAAAGTGTGGGGCATACAATGGAATGATATTCAGCCATAAAGAGAAATGTTCTGATACGTGCTATGAGATGGGTGAAACTTGAAGACATGCTGAGTGAATAAGTCAGACACAAAAGGACAAATATTGTATGGTTCCACTTATATGAAATATTCAGAGAATTGAAGGAAGGTGGAATGGAGTTATTTCTTAAGGGGTGCTGAGTTTCTGTTTGGAGTGATGAAAACTTTGAAATAGATACTGGTTATAGTGGTACGATGGAGCTCTGGTGGCACAATAGTTAAGCTCTAAGCTGCTGAGAGGTCAGTGGTTCAAACCCAGCCACCTGGCTGGAGAAAAGACCTGTTGATCTGTCGCCATAAGATTAAAAACAAACAAACCAAACCCGTTGCCACCGAGTCTATTCCAACTCACAGCGACCGTATAGGACAGAGTAGAACTGCCCCATAGGGTTTCCAGGGAGCCGCTGGTGGATTCAAATTGCCCACCTTTTGGTTAACAGCCGAGCTCTTAACTACTGCGCCACCAGGGCTCCACTGGGAAACTCTATGGGGCCTTTCTACTCTGTCCTATAGGGTCTCTTTGAGTCAGAATTGACTGGAGGGCACACAACAACAGTTGTACACTTAAATGGTAATTTAAAAAAATTTTTTTTATTGTAGTTTAGACGAAGGTTTACAGAACAAATAATTTCTCATTAAACAGTTAGGACACATATTGTCTTATGACATTGGTTAACAACCCCATGACACGTCAACACTCTCCCTTCTCGACCTTGGGTTCCCTATTACCAGCTTTCCTGTCCCCTCCTGTCCCTGTCCCTGAGCTGTTGTGCCCCATTAGTCTCATTTTGTTTTAGGGGGCTGTCTAATCTTTGGCTGAAGGGTGAACCTCAGGAGTGACTTCATTACTGAGCTAAAAGTGTGTGCGGGGGCCATACTCTCAGGGTTTCTCCAGTCTCTGTCAGGCCAGTAAGTCTGGACATTTTGTCAGTTAGAATTTTTTTCTATATTTTTCTCCAGCTCTGCCCGGGACCCTCTGTTGTGATCCCTGTCAGAGCAGTCAGTGGTGGTAGCCAAGCACCGTCTAGTTGTACTGGACTCAGTCTGGTGGAGGCTGTGGTAGTTGTGGTCCATTAGTCCTTTGGACTGATCTTTCCCCTGTATCTTGTTTTCTTCATTTTCCCTTGCTCCCAAAGGGGTGAGACCAGTGGAGTATCTTAGATGGTTGCTCACAGGCTTTTAAGACCCCAGACGCTACTCACCAAGGTAGAATGTAGAACATATTCTTTATAAACTATGTTATGCCAGTTGAGCTAGATGTTCCCTGAGACCATGGTCTCCACAGCGCTCTGCCCAGCAATTCGGTCCATCAGGGAGTTTGGAAGTGTTTATGGAGCTTCATGACCTTTCCTTGTACAAGTTGTGCTGGCTTCCCCAGTGTTGTGTACTGTCTTACCCTTCACTAAACTTACCACGTATCTGTTGTCTATTTAGTATCTCCCCCCTCACACCCCATCCATCCCTCGTAACCATCAAAGATTGTTTCTTTTTGTGTGTAAATATTTTCATGAGTTTTTACAGTAGTCTCATACAATATTTGTCGTTTTGTGATTGACATTTCACTCAGCATAATGTCCTCCAGTTTCATCCATGTTATGAGATGCTTCACAGATTCATCATTGTTCTTTATTGTTGCATAATACTCCATTGTGTGTATGTTTCATAGTTTGTTTATCCATTCATCTGTTGATGGGCATCGAGGTTGTTTCTGTCTTTTTGCTATTGTGAACAATGCTGCAATAAACATGGGTGTGCATATGTCTGTTCCTGTGATGGCTCTTATTTCTCTAGGATATATTCCTATGAGTGGGATTGCTGGGTCATACGGTATTTCTATTTCTAGCTTACTAAGGAAGCACCATATCATTTTCCAAAATGGTTGTATCATTTTGCATTCCCACCAGCAGTGCATAAGAGTTTTGATCTCCCCACAGCCTCTCCAACATTTGTTATTTCCAGTTTTTTTGATTTGTCCCAGTAATGCCAGGGTGAGATGGTATCTCATTGTGGTTTTGATTTGCATTTCTCTAATAGCTAGTGTCATGGATTGAGTTGTTTCCCCCAAAAATATCTGTCAGCTTGGCTGGGTCATGATTCCCAGTGTTGTATGATTGTGTAATCTGATGTGATTTCCTTATGTGTTGTAAACTCTATCACTATGATGAGATTATATGTGATCTCCTTATGTGTTGTAAATTCTGTCACTGTGATGAGGTTATACCGATGAGGTTCACAAGATTAGATAGTGTCTTAATGCAATCTCTTTTGAGATATAAAAGAGAGAAGCAGCAGAGACACATGGGAACCTCACACCACCAAGAAAGCAGTCCTGGGAGAAGAGCACGTCTTTTGGACCTGAGGTTCCTGTGCTGAGATGCTCCCAGACCAAGGAAAGACTGAGGCATCACAAGGACCTTTCTCCAGAGCTGACAGAGAGAGCCTTTTCCTGGAGCTGATGCCCTGAATTAGGACTTGTAGCCTACTGGACTGTGAAGACAATAAATTTCTCTCTGTTAAAAACATCCACTTGTGATACTTCTGTTAGAGCAGCACTAGATGACTGAGACAGCTAGTGATCATGAGCATTTCCTCATGTGTCTGTTGGCCGCTTGAATGTCTTCTTTAGTGAAGTGTCTGTTCATTTCCTTTGCCCATTTTTTAATTGGATTATTTGTCTTTTTGTTGTAGAAGTGTTGGATTTTCTTGTAGATTTTAGAGATTAGACCTTTGTCTGACTTGTACTGTCCAAAAATTTTTTCCCAGTCTGTAGGTTCTCTTTTCACTCTTTTGGTGAAGTCTTTTGATGAGCATAAGTGTTTAATTTTTAGAAGATCCCAGTTATCAAGCTTATCATCTGGAGTTTGTGTGTTGTTTGTTATAGTTTGTATTCTGTTAATGCTGTTCATTAGTGCCTCTAGTGATGATCCTATTTTTTCTTCCATGAACTTTATAGTTTTGGGCTTTATATTTAGGTCTTTGATCCATATTGCATTTGTTTTTGTATATGGTGTGAGGCATGGGTCTTGTTTCATTTTTTTGCAGATGGACATCCAGGTTTGCCAGCACCATTTGTTAAAAAGACTGTCTGTTCCCCATTTGATGGACTTTGGGCCCTTGTCAAAGACCAAGTGGCTGTAGGTGGATGGATTTACATCTGGGTTCTCAATTCTAACCCATTGGTCAATGTTTCTGTCGTTGTACTGGTACCAGGCTATTTTGATTACCGTAGCTGTATAGTAGGCTCTGAGGTCAGGTAATGCGAGTCCTCCTACTTAATTCTTCTTCTTCAATAGTGCTTTACTTATCTGGGGCTTCTTCTCTTTCCATATAAAGTTAATGATTAGTTTTTCCATCTCTTTAAAAATGTTGTTTGTATTTGGATAGGGATTGGGGATGCTTTGGGTAGAATTGTCAGTTTCACAATGTTGAGTCTACCTATCCATGAGCATGGGATGTTTTTCCATTTAGGTAGATCTCTTTTGGTTTCTTGCAGTAGTGTTTTGTAGTTTTCTTTGTATAGGTCTTTTACATCCCTGGTCCGATTTATTCCTAAGCATTTTATTTTTTAGGGGCTATTATAGATGGTATTGTTTTCCTAATTTCCTTTTCATCATTCTCTTTATTGATGTATAGGAATCCAACTGATTTTTGTATGTTTATCTTGTATCCTGCTACTCTGCTGAATCTATTAGTTCAAGTAGTTTTCTCGTGGAGTCTTTTGGGTTTTCTATGTATAGTATTATATCATACACAAATAGGGACAGTTTAACTTCTTCCTTACCAATCTGGATGCCCTTTATTTCTTTTTCTTGCCTTATTGCTCTAGCTAGGGCTTCCAGCACAATGTTAAATAGGAATGGTGATAAAGGGCATCCTTGTCTTGTTCCTGTTCTCAAGGGGAATGTTTTCAGCCTCTCTCCATTAAGAATGATGTTGGCCATTGGTTTGGCATAGATGCCCTTTATTATGTTGAGAAATTTCCCTTCTATACCTATTTTATTGAGAGTTTTTATCAGGAATGGGTGTTGGACTTTGTTAAATGGCTTTTCTGCTTCAGTTGAGATGATCATGTGATTCTTTTCTTTCCTTTTATTTATGTGGTGGATTACTTTGGTTGATTTTCTAATGTTGAACCATCCTTGCATACCCGGTATGAATCCTACTTGGTCGTGGTGTATTATATTTTAGATATGATGCTGAATTCTATCGCTAGAATTTTGTTGAGAATTTTTGCATCTATATTCATGAGAGATACTGTTGTGTAATTCTTTTGGGGGGGGAGGTACCTTTGCCTGGTTTTGGTATCAGGGTTTTATGCTGGCTTCACAGAATGAATTCGGAAGTCTCACTTCCTTTTCTGTGTTCTGAAATAGTTTGAGTAGTACTGGTATAAGCTCTTCTCTGAATGTTTGGTAGACTTCTCTAGTGAAGCCTTCTGGGCCAGGGTTTTTTGTTGCTGTTGTTGAAAGTTTTTTTTATTACCTTTCAATCTCTTCTCTTGTTATGGGTCTGTTCAGATTTTCAACATCACTTTGTGTTAGTTTGGGTAGGTAGAGTGTTTCTATAAATTTATCCATTTCCTCTAGGTTTTCAAATTTGTTGGAGTATGGTTTTTCATAATACTCTGTTATGATCCTTTTTATTTCAGTTAGGTCTGTTGTAATGTCCCTCATTTCATTTCTTGTATGGGTTATTTGAGTCCTTTCCTGTTTCACTTTTGTCAGTTTGGCCAGTGATTTGTCAATTTTGTAGATCCTTTCAAAACACTAATTTTTGGTTTTGTTGATTCTTTCTATTGTTTTTCTATTCTCTATTTCATTTATTTCTCCTCTGATCTTCATTATTTCCTTTATTCCAGTGGCTGTGGGCTTTTTTTGCTGCTGTCTTTCTATTTGTTCGAGTTGTGTAGTTAATGTTTTGATTTTGTCCCTGTTTTCTTTTCTGATGTGTGCATCTTTTGCTATAAATTGTCCTCTGAGGACTGCCTTTGCTGTGTCCCAAAGGTTTTGGTATGATGTGTTTTCATTCTTGTTTAATTCTAGGAATTTTTTGATTCCATCTCTGATTTCTTCTATTACCCAGTGGTTTGTAAGCAGGGTGTTATTCAGTTTCCATGTAATTGATTTTCTTTCCTTGCTCTACCTGTTGTCAATTTCTACCTTGATGGTGTTGTGGTCAGAGAAGATACTTTGCATTATCTCAATAGTCTGGATTTTGTTGAGGGTTGCTCTGTGACCTAAGACGTGGTCTATTGTGGAGAACGTTCCATGTGTGTTGGAAAAGAATGGGTACTTTGTGGGTGTTGGGTGGAGTGTTCTGTATATGTCTATGAGGTCAAGTTGGCTGATTGTGCCCTTCAGGTCTTCTGTATCTGCTGAGTTTCTTTCTAGATGTTCTGTCCTTTACCAAGATTGGTGTGTTGAAGTCTCCTACTATTCCTGTGGAACTGTCAGTTTCTCTTTTCGGCGCTGTTAGAGTTTACATATTTTGGATCCTTGTCATTGGGTGCGTAGATGTTTATCATGGTTATGTCTTCATGATGGATAGTTCCTTTAATCACTATATAGTGTCCTTCTATGTCTTTTATGGTGGATTTTGTTTTATAGTCTATTTTATCTGAGATTAGTATTGCCACTCCTACTGTTTTTTGGTAGCTATTTGCTTATTTTTTTTCCATCTTTTGATTTTTAATAAATTTACATCTTTGTTTCTAAGGTGTGTCTCTTGTAGACAGCATATTGATGGATCCTGTTTTTTTAATCCATTCTGACACTCTCTGTCTGATTATGGGTGCATTTAGGTAAATGGTAAATTTTTTGCTATGTGTACTTTACCACTATAAAGTTTTTCTTTTTTTATTATTGTACTTCAGCTGAAGGTTTACAGAACAAAGTAGCTTCTCATTAAACAATTAGTACACATATTGTTTTGTGACATTGGTTAACAACATCACTGCATGTCAACACTCTCACTTCTCGACCTTGGGTTCCCTATTACCAGCTTTTCTGCCCCCCCCCCCCTTCTAGTCCTTGCCCCTGAGCTGGTGTGCCCCTTTAGTCTCATTGTTTTATTGTCCTGTCTAATCTTTGGCTGAAGGGTGAACCTCAGGAGTGACTTCATTACTGAGCTAAAAGAGTGTCCAGGGGCTATACTCTCAGGTTTCTCCAGTCTGCATTAGACCAGTAAATCTGGTCTTTTTTGAGTTAGAATTTTTTTCTACATTTTTCTCCAGCTCTGTCCAGGACCCTCTATTTTGATCCCTGTCAGAGCAGTCAGTGGTGGTAGCCAGGCACCACCTAGTTGTGCTGGACTCAGTCACTATAAAGTTTTAACAAAAAAAAAAAAAAAAAGTGAGCTCTGACGCTATCGTCCTGCAAAATGAGTTACAAAAACCGGTAGTACCACAGTTTCATGGGAACCCTGAGAAAGGGTCATTTCCCAGTTTATGGAGTCTCCCCAAGTACCTCATAAAAATACTCTAAAATAATTTTTTTCTTCCTATCTTTCATACAGTACCCACACTGTATTTGCTCCTAGGCCTTAATAAAGTTGTTGAGCGCTTAGTTCATTTCTTTCTGTCTCTTTTAAAAAGAGATGGGTATTTTGCCCTATGCCGAAATGGCTGCCTCAGCTTCACGCGCTCTGCGCATGCTCATTGCGGACCTTTCGCGGTTACGGCAATTTCGTGATCTCGCCGCAGAAGATGGGGACTTGGCGGCCGGCTAGCCGGCGCGTCCCAGCATGCCTTGCAGCTGGGCCGAGAGTCGGACGTGGAGTGATGGGGCTTTCCCGGTGTCCTCGGCCGCCGAGTCTGAGGCGCGGCTGAGGCCGAGCCCCGCGAGAGAACTGGAAGCGACGGCGGGAAAATGGAAGCGTGGCGCTGTGTGAGGAGGGGCTACGGCCGCTGTGCGGTGGGGCGAGGCCGGTCAGTAGGGCTGGGGGCGGAGGGGCGGGGAGACGGGAGGGCGGCTCTGGGGTCCGCCCGAGGCGGGGCGGCGGGAGGAAGGCGGAGAGGGCGGGCGGCGCCGTCGCCGGGACGAGCCTCCGGGGACCTGCGGGATAAGTACCCCCGGCGCGCAGCCCGGTCGCCAGCCCAGCCGGGACCCGGGCCCGGCACGACCCCGGCCCCGTTCCCCAGCCCACCCCCGGCCAATCTCCGCCTCCGGCCGCGGCTCTTCCCAGGCCGCCGCGCGGGGCCCGGCTGAGCGGCCGCGGGGCCCGGCTGACCCGCTGCCTCCCCGGCTGGTTCCACCCCGCGGGCGCCGCGCGTTTGTTGGTGTGTTCGAGTCTCTCCAACTTCAGTCTCTCGTAAACCCGCTTTTTCGATCAGTACCAAAATCCCGCTTCACCTGTGCTGGTAGTACTTACTGGAGATTTTTCTTTCAATTTACTGGAAGAAAGCGTTTAAATAGGTGCCACTCAACGTAAACGCTCCTCTAAGCAATATCCGCGAAATCTTGAGTTTGATGTCCTGCTTACGATTTTTTCTCCCCTAATACACTTTAAAATAAATTCTTAGGTATTAAAAGTCAGAAGGTTTGTGTACAGTATAAATCCGACTGTTGTACTGTACTAATACTAATCGTATTGTCACATAAGCCCTGGGGAGCTGCTTCTAACTCCTGTACACCTGGGGCTTCACGGCAGGTCAGTTCAGCATTTTCCTGGGTACCTGCCATGTGCCAGGACTGCTGGGCGCTTGGGAAGAGACTGGGATTAGGAGGAATAGGAAGACTCCAACCCTGAAGGAGCTCGTTGGCTTAAGAAAAATGACATCTGTGTAAATGACAACAAATGTAGAGAAGAAATGTTGTAGTGGGAGCATTTTATTTCAATGCAGTGGCTTATCAGGATAGAGCAAGTGCCCAAATCTCTATGGCTTTTAAAGTTGTCTTAAACCAGGAAAGGCCCCATGTGTCATGTTTAAAGATTCACAAGAATTTAGAGGACAGTTTGAGAATGCATGAACTGCAAAAATAAATAATAAGAATTTTAAATGTTAAAGTGTAAACACGTAAAAATCAAGTCAGCAGTAAATGCGATGTAAGTAAAACTCCTACGGTAATGGAAGTGTACCTTTAATGAACTCCGGAGCAAGGGCTGGAAGCCCGCCGTTTTGCCGCGGTAGTCCTGTATGATACGAAGAACGTGCTGTTACGTCGTGTTGCTTCTTCCCGTTCGTTAGCACTACTTTGAAGTTATTTTGTATGATGGGTTGAAGTGTTGGTGAATTCCTACTAAGTAATCTATTCTTTCATTTTCCCCAAGGGGAAGCATGTTTTTGTTTGTTTTATAAAGAATGGAAAAATAAGTTATCTACTAATTAGCAAGAGAAAGTAGTTTTGTGATGAGCATTTGTTTTCTTAGATATACAATGTTTGGAAAATCTAAACTTGGTATGGAAACCGTTGAGAAACGTGTTTTTACTGCAAACCCAAGCTGTAGTAGAGATTCACTGTAATTGCGGTCAGAGACGTGTTCTGTATTTGGTTTAAGTATTATGTTTAATGTGGATTTTATTTTTCCATCGCGTTTTACAAGGTGCTAGAAAGCTGCTTTGGACACCAGTTTGATGGTTATTTCATCTCTCAGTTGAACTGTGGACTTTTTGAAGGGTGTGTGGTGTTTGGGGAGCCTGGGTGGCGTTCTAGGTTAAGCGTTTAGAATACCATTCATGGTTGTTTAAGAAGAGAGTATTGAGATAACTACTGCTGATAGTTAAACCATGGGTGTTTTTGCCCATCGTTCACACACTTAGAAGGGAGGTTTTAAATGACACTGTCTTCCCTTGAGGAAGCATGAGATTTAGAGTTTATGTATTATAGCAGAACGAAAAGTGGTGCCTCAAGGAGTGTATTTATTTCCTTTTAGATACCCCATGTTACCCCATCACCTGAAGAGTCTGGGCAGAGACTGGACCACACCGTGGGAGGATCTGCAGAGGTGTTGCTGGAACAGACATATTTCTAGTTGTATGAGGTGGCCTGGACATTATTCTCGTGCTCCTTATCCATACTTCAGTAGTAGGCATTTTTCACTAAATTGGAGACCAGCTTGTTTGTTTGAGTCTAGAACTCAGTTTCAGTACTTGAACTGGAGACCTGAGCACCTGAGCCAGACATCTTTGATTCATCTTTCTAGTTACAGCATGAACTCTGAGGGAGATGAGCCTTCATCAAAACGAAGAAAACACCAAGGTAAAGGTGACGTTTGTCTTGGTGTAGCAATAGACATAAGTGATAGACTAAGTTGAAACTTTGCTTAAGAAAATCTCTGCATATTTTAGAGATGTTTGGTGTTTATTTTTAGCTGGTAGTTTTCTATTAGGAAAAAAATAAATCCTGTTTTAAATGAAGTGTTTCTTTTTCTCTTCAATTGTGTATTTCTGGCAGTAAAAATGGAAGTAACGCTACAGTAGAATAAGGTTGGAGAAGAATGGAGAAATAGGTTAAAAACAGTAAGTTTAAGATTCATTTTCAAACCCAGTGTTTTTGAAACTAGGACTTCTTAGACTTCCTAGAAATTAGTGGATGTATTCCGGAGCCACACAGATCTATAAAAGAATTTAATCCTGCGTTTTCATTTTTAATGCTAACTTTTTAAAAAGCATTATATAAGACAAAAGAACTTTTTTTTAAATGAAAAAATCATAAATGAAAGATATTTTCTTACAGACTAAGATTTTAGTGTCTTAAGTCAGTATTTTTCAAACCGGGACCTTATTTTATCTTTTAAAAGGGAACCACATTGAGTTTAAGTTTGAGAACCACAGTTTTATCTAAATCTGTTGATTACTTCCGTTTTCCTCATATTCTGTAACAGTTCATTAGACTCCCTCTCTGCCACCAGCCCTCTATCCCACAGGAAGTATAAATTTTCTAAGTAGAATTTGGAGTCATGTTTCTTACTGAACTGTAGTTTTCAGTGAAGATAACTTCCCTGAAGATAGTTGAAAGTAGGCAGTGTGGGTGTTCACGTGTAGGGAGCTGACACGTCCATTTGGCAAAGGAAGGCACTCAGAGTGTCTCCTCTGGAAGTCAGAGCTAGAGGAGTTAAATTTGTAGTTACTGATCTTCAGGAGGCTTCTGCCTTTTTTACCGGCCAGTAGCTTATGTGTATAGACTTCAGCTTGGTTCCAGTCAGACTGGTTAAACTAATGTTCAAATAAAGGTATTATGTATTGCTACACAGTTGCAAAGCATCTCCTTAGAAAAAACAATACATTTAAGTAGAAATTTTTTGTGTGGTACTACTTAACCGTATCCACCACCCAGGGACTCTATGTAGATAAACAAATACTTGTTTGAACCAATGAAAGGTGTATTTAGAGGCATTAAAACTAGGTTTCGGAGAATAATCCATAGTCTATGAACCTCAGGCTGTATGACAACATCAGCTTTCTTCATTCGTGCATTTGGTGTTCATCAGGTCAGCACGCCCCTCTGTTTAACCCTTTGTAAACCTGGTGTGCTCTCAGACGGAGCTGTGGCTTCAGCATGGGCTTACGGACCACTGCTCTCATTTCTCACCACCGTAATTGTTTGAACTTAGGCGACTTAACCTCTTGCTCCATGGTTTCCTAATGTAAAGTAATACCTACGTGAAAGCCTGTTGAGGATGAAATGAGATTGTCAGAGTGCCTAACACACTGTTGGCTCCATAGTAGGTACTCAGAAAGTTATGTTGTTTTCCTTTTAATGGATGGGGAGTTGCGTTTACATACTGATAAGCCTTGATTGCAACCTGACTCTCTATATGTCCGTTCTTCCTAGGTGATGTGAATAAGGAAAGTGCTCTTCGTTAAACCATATTTGTGACTTCCGATATTTCACTAATACTTTTCAATCAAGAGAACAGCATTGCTAACTTGCCTATCACTTTAAAGTGGTATTTGAAGGATTTGTGTCACACAATAATGATTTTTTAATTAGGCACCCTAGAAACCCAATCAGGCCTATGCTCACTTTCTTTGATTCATCTGTCTTCTCTGCTGTGATCACCTTGTTCCTCTTGACATGGAAGGTATATAAGCTTTTGTGGTGTGAATTTATATTGTGAAGTATATGAAGACCAGAGACTGTCCACTCTATCAGTGGTTTTCAAATTGTCTTCATGGAACCCTAACATTTGAACACATTTCTGTATGTTTGCTAAAAGCACTGTGGTCAGGACAAAATGCATGTTCACCTTGTCATTCCAGCCCCAGCCTTCCATGAATTGGTGTTTAATGACATGAAAAGTGATGCTGAAGGGTTCTACAAGCTCTGGAAGTTTGAAAGCCACTGTTTTAATTAGAGAACCTGGTAGTCTCAGCTACTGAAAAAGTGGAATTGCAAGAAGAGTTGGTTTATAAACTCTTGATTGCCAGGACTGTGAAAATACTAATGGGTGTATATGCTATTACATATACATATTTTGTAAGAAAATATGAATAAGATTTTTAGACCTTTATCTTTCATGTTTTAAAGTGGCAGTGACACCAGTGTAGAGCTATAACGATTTGTGATGATGGGTGAACATTTTGTTTGCATGACTGTGTTGTATACACATGAGGACTTTTTGATTTGTGACTAAAACCATATAGACAGTCCTCAATTTATGAATAAATTGTGTTCTAGAAACTTGTTGATTATCAGTTATGTTTCCCTCGTGGAAACTATGTTATAAATCTCAAAGTGGCTCTATAGAGCTAGTACAAATAGCCTTAGTTCTGGGCCTTTGGGGCAGGATTCTCCATATTCACTAAAGGACAGGGAAGGAGATGGTTTCCTACTCTCTCTTGGGAATTCTGAAATAGTTGAAGGTTTTTGTTTATTTTACTTTTGTTTCCTTCCACCACCTTTTCTTTGCCTTTCTCTTCAAGCTCCCCGTACCTTTCTGACATCATAATCCTCTTACCCCCTTGTCCCACCCAGACCTCGCTATTCATAAAAATTATCTTCCTCTTCTGTTCTCTGGTCAGAATTTCTGTATCCTTGGTGCAGCAGCTGTCAGCTACTTGGATATTGAGGAAAGCAATCTGATTAATTTATTAGCAGATATTTTTTAATTTTCACTTCATTTCCATTTTTATGTGCAGTGTATTGATATTCTGATTGTAAATATATTGTCATTTTAGAGGATTTGGAAAAATCTTCCACAATTCTACCACCCAGAGATAACTACTTTTAAAATACTAGAGTATTTCCTTTCAGTCTTTTTTCCCCATGTACATATGTGTGGAATATTTTAACCCCAATTTTTTATTTTTTATTGTACTTTAAGTGAAAGTTTACAATTCAAGTTAGTCTGTCATACAGAAATTTATATATACATATTTCCTGTGTCCGTTCAGCCAGCTCCTGACCCTCTCTGCCTTCTCATCTCACCTCCGGACAGGAGCTGCCCGTTTAGTCTCATGTATCTACTTGTGCTAAGAAGCACACTCTTCACAAGTATCATTTTATGTCCCATAGTCCAGTCTAATCTTTGTCTGAAGAGTTGGCCTCGTTAACCCTGGTTTTTAATTGATGGCATTTTGGACATTGTAATCCAGTCACTGAGAACTGTCATGCAGGATGGAGAGACATATCCTGAGGCTGAGATTCTTTTTTTGTTATTTTTATTTTTTGTTGTTGTGGTTTAAATGAAGTTTACATTTCAACTTAGTCTCCCATAAAGAAATTTATGTATACGTTGTTATGTGACCCTAATTGCTGACCCCATACTGTGACAGCACCTTCCTCCTTTCCACCCCCGATTCCCCATGTCCATTCATCCAGCTCCTAACCCTCTCTGCCTTCCCATCTCACCTCCAGACAGCAGCTGCCCGTTTAGTCTCTTGCATCTACTTGAGCTAAGAGGCACATTCCTCACGAGTATCACTTTATGTCCCACAGTCCAGTCCAATCCCTGTCTGAAGAGTTGGCCTCAGAAATTGTTTTAGTTCTGGGCTGATAGAGAATCCGGGAGCCATGCTTTCCAGGGTTCCTCCAGTCTCAGTCAGACCATTAAGTCTAGTCTTTTTACTAGAATTTGAGTTCTGCACCCCACCTTTCTCCTGCTCCATCCGGGACTCTGTTGTGTTCCCAGTCGGGACGTTCATTGGTGGTAGCCGGGTTCCATCTAGTTCTGGTGTCAGGCTGATGAAGTCTCTGGTTTATGTAGCCCTTTCTGTCTCTTGGGCTAATACTTTCCTTGTGTCTCTGGTGTTCTTCATTCTCCTTTACTCCAGGTGGTTGGGACCAGTTGATGCATCTTAGATGGCCACTTGCAAGCTTTTAAGACCCCAGATGTGAGGCTGAGATTCTTTATGTAGCTAAGTTCTTCCCATTTCTTGTTTTCCTCTTCTTTTAAGCCCATAAACCAGTAAAACCAGTTGCTGTTGAGTCAGTTCAGACACATGGCAACCCTTTATAGAGTAGAACTGCACTGCATAGGGTTTTCCAGGCTACCTTTCAGAAGCAGGTTGCCAGGCTTTTCTTCTGAGACACTTCTGTGTGGGTTTGAGCCACCAAACTTTTGGTTAGTCGAGCGCTTAACCATTTGTTCCAGCCAGGAATTTTTAAGCTCATAGATACTCTAAAACTTCCTTTTTTTAAAATCCATGTCTTCTATGGTGGGGTGAGGCGGAGAAGGTTGAAGGTGGAGAGGAAAAAATCCCAAATATATATATAAAACCTGTTGCCGTCAGGTAGATTCCAACTCACAGCGACCCTATAGGACAGAGTTGAGCTGTCCTATAGGGTTTCCAAGGAGCGGCTGGTGAATTCAAACTTCCGACCTTTTGGTGAGCAGCCGAACTCTTAACCAGTATGCCACCAGGGTTTCCAAATATATATATCTATGTACGGTTACACATACATATATATAAGTTAAACATCTGGTGGTCATTTCTAAATCGAGGACTGCCTATAATTGCAAAAATCTCACCCTTTGAGTCTCTTCTCATCACTTTCTTAGGGTGCGTACTGTCTTTGCAGAATATAAAGTATCACCCATTCCTTGTGGCTGCACGCGGGGTCGGTCAGCCAGCTGTTGTCATTTCCTGGCATTCTGTAACCGTATCATGTTTAACTTTTGCTTTGGTATACATTAAAAAGATTGCTTTTGTTCATTTTATTTGCACTGTTTCCTGTTAAGTGTTTCAGACAGTAACTGCTTCCATAGATTGCCATTATACACCCTTCATTCATGTCTAAACCAGAGTTCTAAGCTAAGAGTTGATTCTGGAACCTCATTAATCATTTGAAGATCTTACTGATAGGGATTAAATATGATGTGAAATTGTTTTATTGAAAAGCCAACTGTGACATAAAATATATTGTTATGATTATAAAGTTGCTAACCATATCTGTGCCAGAGCTGCTACTTAATCGTAAAGAAGTGAGAAACTGCTGTCCCTTTGTGTTTTATTAACACACACTCTCAGCCTCCAGAATGACTGGCTGTATCCGTGTAAGCCTGTTTTGTCCCTCCTGGTCTTTCAATATATCATTTTGGCACCTGTGTAACCAATTTGATGAATTTCTAGTTACTGAATGCTATATTGCCATTTCCTAGGGAAGAAAATTCTATTCATTGCTTATAGAAATTTTTTAAAGACAAGATAATATATGTATGTAGGAAAATATGTGATCTTTTTTAAATTAATTCTTTGTATTTTGTCCAATATATTTTTGACAGGCACTATAGAACGGCATTGGGAATATCTATATAACCATCATAAAGAAAACACAAAGATCCTAGGAGACAAAAATGTCAACCCCAAATGTGAAGACAGTGAGAACAAATTTGACTTTTCAGTGATATCCTATAATATACTTTCACAAGATTTATTGGAAGACAATTCACATCTCTATAAACACTGCCGGCGGCCATTATTACACTGGAGTTTTAGGTTTCCCAATATTCTGAGAGAAATTAAACACTTCGATGCAGATGTAAGTGCAAAATATCATTAAAATTCTTCACTCAAGAGAAAGTTGGGTTAAATGTTTCGTTTGTGCATTTGTGAACTAAATGATTTAACCTTTTTGTTGTGGGGTAAGGAGAGAGATTCAACAGTAGTGACGGAACAGGGCTGAACAAAGCATCACGTCTTCCAGAGAATCCTTTGCTAATGGCTGTTGGTATCAATCACCATCTAACTTTTCAAAAAGGATCCAGAAGCTTTCAGTATTAGTCAGTTTTGAGATAGGAACTGGAAACATTAAGTACGCAGTAAAAATTTCCTTTGATTTGAAATTTATATTTAATCATGTAAAAATTTAATCTACATGATGGCATGCAAAGAAATCAACCTCTTAAGAAAGGACCAGAAGGATTTCATGCTAATGAACATGTAAATTTGGGGAAAACAGGCTGGCATGTAACTTAAAAATACTTCCTTAGGAAAATACTGATTTTTGGATAGTAAGAGAGCTCCATGTCATTGAAGGCCGGGGTTTTTGAAGTCATCAAATTTGGAAACATGAGTTTGATAGCTCTATAAATAATAAGAAAAAAGGATTATAAGTCTTTTATTTCAGCTTTCATCAGATTTGAAATTTTAGAAGCCTGTTTTTAAAGATGAAAGCACCAAAAATTCATGTCTGCATCTCTATTTATGTTTTAATTCAAGTCATTCTTTTCTTCCCAGGTACTTTGTTTGCAAGAAGTTCAAGAAGATCATTATGGAACAGAGATCAGGCCAAGTTTGGAATCATTGGGTACAATGTATTTTTTATTTTAGCCAAATTTACTTTGAAAGATTTATGTATGTTAAAGCGTGACTTGCTAACAAAGATTCTGTGGCATATTTGGGCCAAAAAAATCTTGATTGAAAACTTAATACCTGTTTTAAAGCGTCAGGAAAAAATCGAGGTATTTCAAGTGAAAATGACTGTGTTGGTGGATAGTTTTAATTCAGACGGAGAGGTGTGTAAGGGTCTTTCAGTAGCTTTTTTTCCTAGGAGTTGCTCTGCCCACCACTAGCACTCCAAGACTGTGAACTCCATGAGGTCAGGGACCATTCTGTCTAGTACGTGTTTTAACACCAGCGTCTACCAGTGCCTAACAGATAGAAACTAAAGACCCGTTGTAGAAAACATCATCTAGAAAACAAGTTATTTGTGGTCACATCAGTTGAGAAATGCTGCCTACTTTGCCCCTTCTTATTTGCTCCTTCAGCAGACATTTTTTGAGTGTCTGCTATATAGCACGCTCTGTGCTAGGCAGTGGGGATGCAGCAGTGAGCAAAACATAAAAATCTCTGCCCTTGTAGAGCATATATGCTAGTGGAGAAAGGCTGACAAATAAGTACATCATATATTATTATGATAGTTTTCTGGAGAAAAGCAAGAATAGAGAAAGTTTCTATTGTAAGTGAAAGGATCAGACAAAGACTCACAGAGAAGATGACATTGAGCAGACTTGAAGGAGGTGAAGGAGCACGCCACACCCAGAGCATTCCAGGCAGTGGAAATAGCAAGGGGAAGAGGCCCCGTGGTTGGAGTGGAGCGAGGGGGGAAAAGATCAGAGATACGGGGGCATATATCAGATCAGAGATATGGGGGCATATATCAGATCAGAGATATGGGGGCATAGAGGGTGAGGAGACAGGTTAATGTACGGCCTTACTGCCATTGTCATGACTCTGCTTCTACTAGGGTGGAGACGGGAGAGTGATGACACACGCTAAAGACTTATCGACATCCTACATAACCGACGTCTGCAGAATACACTTCGGCAAACGCATTGGAGAGCTGTGTTTTGACGTGTGTGTGTGAATAAATAAGATTCTCTTCATTTGTTTTATAGGTTATCACTGTGAATACAAGATGCGGACAGGAAGGAAACCTGATGGCTGTGCCATTTGCTTCAAACATTCCAAATTTTCGCTCTTGTCAGTGAACCCAGTGGAATTTTACCGCCCTGATATTCCTCTGTTGGACAGAGACAATGTTGGATTAGTGTTGCTCTTGCAGCCCAAAATTCCATGTGCTGCCTCTCCCGCGATCTGTATAGCTAACACACATCTGTTGTATAACCCAAGGCGAGGTGACATTAAGCTGACCCAGCTGGCAATGCTGCTGGCAGAGATCTCCAGTGTTGCCCGTCAGAAAGATGGCAGCTTCTGCCCTATTGTTATGTGTGGTGACTTTAATTCCATTCCTGGTTCTCCACTCTATAGTTTTATAAAAGAAGGAAAATTGAATTATGAAGGACTTGCCATAGGAAAGGTAAGTACTCACTCCTTCATTATTAGGAGGTGGACTCGGTTGTTTGGTTCATCGTAATGTTGTATGGCTGTTCAAAAACTTCAGCTGGTCCAGTAGCCTCGGTTCACCAAGCTATAATGATTTTCCCCAACTAGTAGTAAGTAATTATATTCACTTGGTTGCATTTCATCGTGCTTACCTTTCTGTGGCAACATTCTGCTTGGAGGAATAACAAACAAAAAAATCCCAGGTGAGAGAGATCATTAAAAGATATGGTTACTTCGTAAATAAGGGGCCACTCACTAGGCAGCAGAAGAGAATTTTCAGTGCCAGATGTTGGCAGTAAAATAATGCTTTGATTTTTTTTTTGAAACAGTAAATTAATACTTATTACATAAATTTTTCTTTACATAATGGTATTTTATTCTTTAGTATATTTCTCTCTTTTTTTTTTTTTTATTGTGGTTTCCTCTACTCATTTAGATCATTTGATCTTCTGTATATTTAACCAAAATAAGCTCTCTACCACTGCAATTCTGAGTGATGGTTAAAAATTTTATAGGATTTCTTCTCAGTATTTTATATAATAGAAGCTGTATTGTAGGACAGGAGCCCTGGTAGCACAATGGTTAAGTGCTCAGCTGCTAACCGAAAAGTTGGCAGTTCGAACCCACCAACCACTCCATGGGAGAAAAGAAGTGGCAATCTGCTTTCATAAAGATTCCAAACTGAAACCAAACCCATTGCTGTCGAGTCGATTCCGACTCATAGCGATCCATAAAGATTATAGCCTTGGAAACCCTATGGAGCAGTTCTCCTCTGTCCCATAGGGTCACTATGAATCAGAATCACCTCAATGGCAGTGGGTTGGCCATGAATTTTGCAGGAGGCAAAATGGAAGAGCAACATTAGTTCAAAGCTGATAGAGCATTTGGATGTCCAAATTAGAGAAAAACGTGCAGGAAAGATAGTCCTTTTCCTGGAAATGATAAGTGGTTTCTGAACTGTATTTGAATAAGATTTTATGTTATGAGCACACACAATCTCTTAAAACAGTGAATAAAGGGCAGTGTTTATAATACTTGGAAGACCTTTTATTTAAGACAAACTTCTCAACACATAAACCCTTTAAAATCTGTTCACTTAAGATACCTGTTGAAATTTTGTTTAGGTATCTGGCCAGGAACAGTCTTCACGGGGACAGAGAATTTTATCTATTCCAATTTGGCCCCCAAACCTAGGTATCTCACAGAACTGTGTGTATGAGGTACAGCAGGTTCCAAAAGTAGAAAAGACAGGTAAGTGTTTGCAATACATTTTGGCCATCTCTCACTGATAATCGTCCCTTTGAAGACATAAAATTATATTTTTAAAGGGGTAACATCTCAGAGATGAATATTCATATATATAGTATATAGTTATTTCCTTATTCCTTTTTTTTAAAGCTCTAAATTTACCTTTTTTAAGTTGAACAACCTTCAAAATTATCATTGATGAATTATTTGCATGTTGCTTTGGAAGTGTTGCTTTTTATTTTTGCTCTCTTAATTCTGGAACATGTAGATTCCAGGATGAAACATGTCATTCAGCATCTATCTAAACTACAATTGTCGTGAATATTGTTTCTAGAGTAAGAGAACTATATTAAGGCAAACTAGAGCAAAGCAGTATATTAACAGTAATAAACTCTTTGTTTTTACAGATGATAATCTGACACAAACACAGCTTGAGGAAACAGAGGTCATAGTAACACCTGAAAAGTGAGTTCTGGAGAACAACAGCAGACATTTGCTGAATTTTCGTCGAGTTAAGAAATGCATTTCTCAAAAATCACTTGGATAAAAGAATGAAGAAAATGATTATATTCTGTGCTGGTAAAGAATGCTTGCTCCTGAGTCAGGTAGACCTGAGTTGAAACCCTGACTCTGCTACTTTTAGCTGTATGATCTGGAGCAAGAAATTTCTGCCTGAGGCTCAGTTTCCTTATCTGTAATTTGAGTTGCTGTGAGGATTAGATGAGACAAAATAGGTAAAGCATGATGTTTGACACATAGTAAGTGTTTAAGCAATGTTGTTAAAGGAATTAGCTAGTACACTTTGAAATTTATTGCATTGTATTTTTAATTAAACAGAGGTCAAGATCATTAAAAAAAATCATCCAGATCTCAAAGGATCCTTAGCCATTTCTGAGTTACTAGATCTCAAAACAATTTATAGAATTGATCCGAAAAAGAAATATATGCCGGTAGAAAAGGTCATTTTCCCTTATCTTTTAAACTGTAGGAGAAGGTCATGGGAGGTGCAGAAATGGCAATGCCTGGGTTTCTTACCACTGAAGAAGCATAGATGCTCGGGCCTGCGCTTGAGAAGGGGATGCAGGTCATTCAGCAGGAGGAGACTTAAATTTCATCTCTTTGGGAGATGCTTGAAATGCCTTGATTTTTTAAAAATATGCTGGCTCTTTTGTAGTTTCGATTGTTGTTTTAACATTTAGTTTAGGAAACAAGTTAGAAACAACTTTTCTTCGTTTTATTTGCTTTCTCTTCCATCTTAGTTTATATATCTTAATTGTTTTGAGAAAAGATTATCTCATAAATAAGAACCTAAGAAAGGAGGCAATTTTTTTTAATTTTTAAAAGTGAATATTTAAAAATTTATTATTAAAGGTTTCAAATGTAGTAAAAATTTCCCTGAGGAAGAATGATAAAGAAGGCTAACAAATACTCAGTTTTAAGTAAATTTTAAATCTTATAATCAAATGGGGTAAAATACACTTTTAAGCAGTGCGTTTATATACACAGATTATATCTATAAAATGAAAAGCAGATATGGTTGACAGATCTACACACCTACTCCTTACTTATTGACATGGTTACGTTCCAAAGACCAGGTCGTTCTGCGAAAATCGGCAGTATTTTTTTTTCTGTTTTCAGACCATTTGTCTGATTTTTTTTATTTAGAAAATACGATCATAGAAATAAAACAGCTAAGATTTACTAACATGCTCATCACTGGGACAAGTCCAGTTATGGATTAGTCCTCTGCGGAGAAGGAGGCTTGGAGGAGATGAAGCTGGATAGAAGCCAGGCTGTGTGACTGGAGGGTCCACGGCTTAACCACTTCCCCTTCCTCCTGTGCTGGCTCAGAGCTTCCCTTGCGGAGCCGCCTCCAGGGCTCCACTCCCACCCCTGCAAGACCTGTGTTCACCATCCAGGAGCCTGCTCTGCCCTCTGGGTCTGGCGAGACACCAGGGACCTGAGCTTCCCGTAAGGGCGCTGGGAACCTGGCCACGCACCCAGCCCCAGCAAGCTGGAGGCTTCAGGCCCAGTTTGCTTCGCTTGGGGATGTCATTAAACTCGCGCTCATTTTTTCCAGACACTCTCTCCAGTGCCTCTTTCTTTCCTCCCTTCCCACCTGATAACTGTTGTGAGCTGCAGGGCCTCAGGCTCCATAGGAGCTGGGAACCTAGAACAGGCGCCCCGCTGGCTGGGTGCTGCTTGCACGTGTCCACCTGGAGGCCGTGGCCACAGAGGTGGCCAGCTCCGCACAGCAGCTAGACACAGCACCCCCACCAGCAGGAGGGAGCGGGGGCACAGGGCAGTGCAGCCCAGTTTCCTGGAGGCCCTGGGAGACCCTCTTCAAGGGAGGGGATGCTCCACAGCCATGGTTGCCGTGCCTGCCACATCGTGAATGTGCAGTTGGATAGTGGGGTTTTTTTTTTTTTGCTGTCATAAGTGCAAAATGTCAGATAACAAGATAGTCGGTAAGTGAGGAGTAGGTGTATTACATTTAATATCATCATAAATATAAGTCCCTATTCATAAAAAAAGTTCTTAAAACTTGGAAGGACACTTAAGGAATTGCCTTTGTTCGTTGTCATATGCTCTCTTTAAAAGCAAGGCCAACATCTTTATCTGTGTATCTCAGCACCTGAGTCAGTGCCCAGAGCTTAGTAGATGCTTGGTAAATATTTGTTGAGTGAATTTAAAAAAAAATTTTTTTTTTTCGTCAAATTTTATTTTCCTTCATGACATGTAAGATCCTTAAAGTTATGGTGTGTTAACTGAAAATGATTTTTAAACCCCTTACCTGTAACATCACGTGTTTATAAACCAAAAAAAAACCAAACCTGTTGCCATCAAGTTGATTCCAACTCATAGTGACCTGTAGTGCAGGGTAAATGTAAACCAGCCTGTTTTAAGGTACAGTACAAAATATCTCCAAGGTTGTAACAGGAGCCCAGGTGGTGCAGTGGTTAAGTGCTTGGCTGCTAATGGAAAGGTTGGTGGTTTGAACTCACCAGCTGCTCCATGGGAGAAAGATGTGGCTGTCGGCTTCTGTAAAGATCCCAGCCTTGGAAGCCCTGTGGGGTAGTTCTGCTGTGTCCTGCAGGGTTGCTGTGAGTCAGAATCAGCTCAGCAGCACACAATGACAGCTTGTAACGTTAATAGAGAAAAATGTAGCCCCTTTGACACCAAAAGTCTGGTGGATTCCAGATTGAGTTCTTGAAGGCCACTTTGATTTTCTTTCTTAAAAACACAACAGAAAAATTATACCATATTTTTATGCAAATAATGCATGCCTTCCATGTTTGTTTGCCAGCTACGCCCTCCCTCTGCGAGGTATTTTTGTAAGCACGCTATGCTAATTTTTTTGCAGCAACGTGAAAAAAAATTGGCATAGCAGTGCGTATGGAAGTCCCTCTCAGTGGGAGGGCAAGGTTGGCGAACAAACACAGAAGTTACACATTACTTGCAGAAAAATACAGGAAGGTGTTTTAGAATGCAATGTTCAGTAGTATGTGGAGGCGCTCAAGCATAATTAATAAGAGTACATGAATATGTTAATTATTGAGCTTTCTTCCCCCCTTGTAGCATTGTTGTTAATGGATTTTGAGTATCATCACATGGATATATAAATGTCAGATTATTATATGTTCTGTTTAAATAAAGCTTGTCCTAATATCTGGACTTAAGTCTGAAAATTAAATGTTGAAGGACTTTAAATAGGAGAAACTATGGAAGTCGTGAAACTCAGTGGGGGCTGAATACTTTTTCTCTCCAATTTAGGTTATCTTCAAATTTACAGCATCATTTCAGCTTGTCATCTGTTTATTCCCATTACTTTCCTGACACTGGGATTCCAGAAGTGACCACTTGTCACTCCCGAAGTGCCGTAACTGTGGATTATATTTTCTACTCTGCAGACAAGGAGGAGGCTGCCCAGGAGTCAGGTATATCCTGCTCGCTAGCACTGGGGTTGGTAGGTGCTGATGAGTTGATTCTGACTCATAGTGACCCCACGTAACAGAGTAGAACTGCCCCATGAGGTTTTCTAGGCTGTAATCTTTCTGGAAGCAGATCGCCAGGTGTTTACCCCATGGAGCTACTGAGTGGATTTGAACACCAGCCTTTCAGGTAGCAGCCGAGCACTGAAGCATTTGCGCCACCAGGGCCTCTTAGCACAGTAGCTGTGTTCTCAAGGCTGAGACAGAGAAAATCAGCTAAACTTCCAGATGAAGTTCTGAATTTTTATTTTCAAATTGACGGGTTGATAATGTATTTGAAGAAATCCGTTAATTACCCGTGTATGGCGAGGGAGGTCGTGAAACACCCCAAAGCAAATTATTACCTAAGGGGTACATTCTCAGCTTTGTCCTCCAGTTTCGGTCATCTTCAGAGTTACAGGGCTTTGTTGTTACCCTTTGGTTTTTCACCTGCCATGAATTTCCCGTGTGTCCTGTGACAGCAGCTGAATAACTGGTGTTAATGGTCTGCTTACATTGTCCTGAGGCCTGCTGCCCTCATTGCACGACTGTGCTTGTGCCGCCAGCAGCAGATGGTTTTGTCACGTTGACTCTGGAAGACTGGATCTTTCTGAAGAATGGTCTCTACTGTGACGGTGTGTTTTCAGAAAGCAAAGATGAGAAGATACGTTTCCTTGTATGATTCAGTGAAAATCAGGTTTAAAACATTAACTAAAGGCTTTAAATTGGAGAAGAAAATGCAGTTTAAAATAACTGGAAGTCAAACAATAGCATTCAGAAAACTTTGAAAATCCATAATTTTTATCTGGGCAGCTGCTTTTTCTTTTCTCCTCTCCCTTTCTGATCATGTTTCCCCCTTACTGGGGATAACCTTATTAACACTCAGGAGCGGCTTACTGTTCCACCAATTAGATCATCTCTACAAAACGTGCAAGTTCTGATAGTTGTCATGCTGATAAAAGTTCACTAGGTGGCAGGAGAGTCATGGACCGGGGTCTCAGATCTCTTAATATTATAAGAGCGTGTCATTTTTTACTCTCTTTCTGTGGGTAGTGATTCCCTGAGGCCAAATTAACGCGAACTTATTTTCCAATCACCTTATAAACTTGGTACTCAGCTGTGGCTTATAAACCTGCTGCCCGTTGTGGTTTTACACAACTGCAGAAGAGTTACTGGATGAATTTCTTATGTAATTGTCAGTCTTAAATTACCCTTTACATTATGTGTTATGTTGATATTTTTATCTAAAGATTATTTGCAGAACTTGAAATAGAAGAAATATTTGAAACAGGAAAATCATCAGAAACCGCTGTCTCTGACATTCTAATTAGATTGTTGCAAACCAAAACCACACCCATTGCCATGGAGTCAGTTCCAACTCATAGCAGCCCTGTAGGACAGAGTAGAACTGCCCTGTAAGGTTTCCAGGCAGCGGCTGGTAGATTAGAACTGCCAGCCTTTTGGTTAGCAGCTGAGCTCTTAACCACTGCATCCACCCAGGCTCCTATTCAATAAAACTTCAATCATATTCTAAAAAATGTTTCATATTAGTCTTCTGGAGGGTCTCAAGTTCCGTATCATCCTTGTTTAGAAAACAGACTGTATGATTAATTTACAATAACCTTACGACGGTTTCACTAAACATGTTTGCTTTTTTCACATAGGAGCTGCAGTTGGTTTGGTTGGTGGCTTGAAGCTTCTGGCTCGACTGTCACTTCTTACAGAACAAGACTTATGGACTGTTAATGGACTTCCAAACGAACACAGCTCCTCGGATCATCTGCCTTTGTTGGCTAAGTTCAGACTTGAACTCTGACTCCTCCTTCATCACCTACTTCAGTTTCTTCCCATCTCATATTCTTTTCAGATAATGTACAGTCGTTATGAGTTGGCATGTTATTTCTGTGCTGTGGGATTTCTGAAGAGACTGTTAGGCGTGCTTGAAGCAGATGGTAGAAGAAACAACTTTACAACAATTTTCTTTTTTAAGAATGAAAAATATTTTCCTGACAAGTGAGGTCTACATGCTCTTTATTGTAAAAGAGATGTAAATTTTTTTATTGTAAATCTTAGTAAAATTGATGGTGATTTTTAAATATAGTGCATCTTCTTTAGTCCTCTTAGTAAAGAATTTCATGTTTTTGACAAGCTTTCCAGTGGATCCAAAGTATCTTTGAGTTCTTGCAAACCACAAATCGCATATACATGTCAGAAATGTGTGAAGCATGCAAAACTCTGGTAGTGAGATACCCACTTGGAGCTGTATTATTCTTAAGTAGTAATTTCAATTCCTGGTTTTAATGACTTTATTTCTAAAATATGGTCTTTTGTTTTCTTTTACAATGATTCACCAGCGTGAAGAGATGGTGCTGACATTTTTTATGGAGTGGCTAAGAGCAGGTCTAATAAATCCTGCAGTTGATTCTGTGTTAAGTGTTTGAATCAAAAAATTTAAAGTGACATTAGACATTGGATCAAAGAATTAAGTGCATTTTTACTAAGTAGTAATTTTACACGGAGTTATGAACATTTTTACAGTGGATTTTCTTAAGAGAATGCTTTATCTTAAATAGGAAAGCCACTAGTTAGTTCATAACCTTGGGTTTTATAAGTTTTTGTACCAAAGCACAATTATTTTTTAAAAATTGGATGAAAACCCCGAAGAGGGCATATGGGTTGTAAGGATTTGCCTAGTAAAAATTGTAGTGAGTACTTTTAAATGTTTCTCACTTTTTTTTTGTTTTTGTTTTTATTATAGTATTAACTATAGTTCTAGGTTTTTCCACGTTTTCTAGTAATAGTTGGTAGAATATTAAGATACATCCTAATTAGCAGATAGAGTCATCATCAAATTATAATAATAGTATAATTACCCTTTTTAGTGTTGGGAAGAGAAAAATGGAAACTCATTTGATTAATCATTGCTTTGTGTTTTGTGAATTCATTAACAAATAACTATCTACAGATCATTGTTAACAAACTAACACCCCTGAAAACTTGTGTGAAAATTTAATGGTTTATATCCTGGTTCATATAATGTGATTGCAGGCCTTGTTTTGTGTGCTTCACTTTGGTAGAGTTAATTCATACAATTGTTTCTACTTTAGCTTCTAGAATGAAGTGATAGTTTGTGGACTGGAGTCCAAAGGCCAGTATAACATTCTCACACGTTTGGAAAGCTCCACTAGAAATATTTATCTGCTAGTCTTTACTTTTTTCAGTCAGAAGAGTTGGTAACTCTCCTGAAGCTTTGTATATACTTTCCAAAAGCAATAAAATCTAGTTAATTGCTAAAACCAAATCTCCACGCTGTCTCACATGCCATACTGTCCCAGTTTGAAATGGAAAGAGGAATTGTGGAGTCGTGAAATTTTGGTTTTACCTTTTGATATCAAGATAGTATGCGTGTTTGAAACTTCATCTTGTTTGAGAATTTAGCGACTGTCTGCTTTTAATCCTTTGCTTTCTTAAAAGTCAAAGCTAGAGATCCAGAGAGTTCAAGGGGCTGGGGAGACAGGTCAGGTCATGTGCACTCTGTAAATCACCTAATAAATGATTCTGCTAGCACACTGTGCCTGAAGGGCTCCTGGTAGGTGTGCTTAGGTGTCAGCTGGTCTGTTGCCCCTTCCAAACTATTCCATTACCCTTTCCAGCCTTTATTACCCAGGGTGATGCTGAAAAATGAATAAACTGAGATACACCAAAATGGTGATGTTTAATACAGAATCTGAAAATTGTGACGGAAGACAAAGCGAGAGAATAGTAAAAAGTTCCCTAAAACAAGTGTGTAAGGAGAGGACAGGAAAACAGCACACCAGCTTTCATTTTTAGCCGAAGTTCCCAGGATGGTTTTATTAAAGTCTCATGCTGTATATAAACATCCAAGTGATGGGACAGACATTCACTTGAAACATGCACTTATCTGGCGTTCTCTAAAATACCACTGTACAAGTTTTCCTTTACTTAGAAAAATACCACTAAAACAATCACAGTTTTTCTTAAAGATTAAAAAAAAAATGTATTGGCCAGAACAAAGTCCAAGAGAATAAATTCAGAATTGTGTATGTCAAAAAACCTGTACAAGATTGTACATAAAACGAGAGCTTACAAAAGCCTCAGGTATGAGAAGAATACTGAGTTAAAATTTCCAGAGTCCTGTTTACCTAGCTATTAATAAAATCCTTAAGAAATAATTGACTTAGAAAAAGTGTTAAACGCTCATGATTTCAGTGTATAGAAAAAGTATACTCAAAACACAACATGGAGTGTGAAATCAGTGTATAGAGAATATAAAGTATACTCAAAACAGCACAATGTAGAGGCTAAAATCAAGATTCTGTCACTCATTTAAACTTTGCATATATTGCCATGATGGCTTAAGCCTAAAATTGATCTTGCATTAATAACTTTTTTAGAACTAGATTTCAAATCACAGTTTCAGTTTTATCTTTTGAATTATAGCCAGTCTGACAGTCAGTTTTGGGGGGGTAAAATATGTCATTTTTTTTTTCTTGCCTTAATAGTGTTTAAATTATTGCACTAGAATTTAGCGGTTTGGTGCCTTTCCCTTATCTTTCAGAAATTAACATATTCCATAGGAAATCAGAATGACAACTAAAAACGTTTTAAATGAATCTTCATGTTTCTGTGATTACCTTTTGCTTTTGGAAGTGAATTTTAAAATTGAGAAACAAGGGTGGAAGAAGTTAGGTTACTAATTGAATCGTCAAGCCAGTTGACAGTTTTAAGGCTTATGTATCAGCACGTTAGAAACAGTTTGTATTCCTTTTCTTTTCCCCTTTTTTGTGGGTGACGAGGCTGTGCAACTATTTGACATTCTGTATTTGAGAAGGGACAGTACTTTAGTAAGACTGAGCACATCCTTTTCCAAGCTCTTCGAATGTTGCACATGGTATGACTGGATGTGATAAAGTTTCAGAGTGATAAACAGAAGGCGTGTATCTGTATAGAAATGGCTAAGTCAGTATTACTCTGGAACGATGAGACAGCTCACGGACTGTTCCAGACAGCTCATCCACGGGGCACGGCTGGGTTTGCCTTGTGAAGACAGGCGAGGACAACTCATTTTGAGTTGTGTAACTGACAGCGATGTTCTTGCAGAAAGTAAGATCGGGATTTTTCACAGAACTGCATTTTAATGTAATCGAGATGTATGCTTCCTGGTTCTTATTCACGTAAAGGATGTTAGACTACCTTTGTTTAAAGAAAACAATACTTTCCGTTAATAATACTGACTTGTAGGGAAGAGTGGGCTCTTGCGCACGTGGACGGAGGGTAGAGTTTTGCATTTCATGTCACCACCAGAGGTTTCACTGGAAAAAAATCTAGATGGACAAGTTCTTTTTTTTTTTTTTTAACTCCCTTCCTCTAACCACCTTGGGTCAGACAGAGCCAGAGAGAAGCAATGAGACTGAACATACACGTTGGTGGACTAGCAGGCTTCCCTTCAGATGCCTTTTGGTGTCAGCAGTTGGCCTGGTTGCTAAGATACACGAAATGCAAGCTCTACTCTTGATACATGCAGACCGTGGATGCTGTTAGAGTCACTCCGTGTGGCTGCAGCCAGAAGTGACACGGTAACTCGCATTTGCAGGCCAGATATTTGTACTGTGCTTCATGGATTAATCACCCCATGAGGTGTAACACTGTACCAAAAGAGTTTTCCATTAAAAACAAATTCTGATGATCTAATTCATTGTATTTTCCACTACTCGTTCCCAAATGTCATCGAGTGGTACCTAAAAAGCAAGGTACTGGAAAAATCACATTATGTCACATTGGTCTTAATATAAGACATCAGAAAACATCTCTAACAGCAGTGAGTCCTCAGAATCAGCCTGACTCAGAGTTTAGAAATCAGAGGAAATGTGAACAGAAAGGCTCTCTGGTTCTCAACCTACCGACTCATTCCTGGCCGTTTGTCTTTCTAAGGCATCACTGCCGGAGGTCCCCGCAACACTACTGGATGTGTCCTGGCACAACCGCTTGTGCTTTTTGCTGGACTCTGCAAAACTTAAATGTTGGTGACAGAACATACACTAGCTTCTACACACGGTTTTTTATTTTGTTTTGAAAGGACTAAAACTGCTGTAAGAAAGGTTAAGGAAGTTAACGCCAAGATCCTGAAAGTGGTTTCCCGTATTGCCAGAAGAATTTCAGTGCTTTTTAGTAAAACACTTGCATATAATACCTTAAATCTCATCACATGTGTGCACCAGAAAAACAAAAAAACCCTCCAAACTTGTGGAGATCCCCGTGAGAAATACTGGGGAAACAGTACAAATAGAATATTAAAAAGCAAAACACCATTTAGTTTGCATATCTGATGTCAAGGTGCTGAGGTAATACTGACTGCTTAAAAAAACCCACCCATCTTTGCTTCTGTTATTGCTGAGAAAGACATCAATGCTGACTGAGTGACCGGACTGTACAAAAAACGGGAGAGAGGATTTCGTGAACGCTGACTACCGGTGAGGCCTAACGTTCACAGCAGGAAGAGAAAGTAGGTGATGGGGAAATGCAAACTACAGTTACGGTTGTTATCCTTCAAATCTCGAGTCAGGGGACAGCCCAACCCCAGTGGGGTTCTTTAGTATTTTCATGGTTGCCCCTTCGTGAAGTTTTTAAGGTTCATTGTTACCACCCACTCAGATTCCATTTCCAGGTGAATCCTGAAAAATGAAATCCACACGTTAATAGTTGCGGTTCCTCCTGAAGACACTGGGTGAAGTGCAGAGAGAAGCACTGCAGAAGCTCTTACTGGCCGTTACGGCCGAGCTAAATGCGGATTTGATAGCCCACTTCGTTCAGGGTGCTGAGGTCAGCTACCTTCTCGGGCAGTGCAGGCCTACGGGGAAAAGACAGAAAGGTGGTGGGGACAGAGAAAGATAATCCTGCATTTTCAAGGTTTTCCTAACCTTTCTGATATTTGGTCCCTCTGCTAGCCTTAAGCTCCCACTAACCTCTTGTTCTGAAGTCCACCTTTATAGGTTTTAAGGAGCATTTTAACAGGTTTTCAATGTAGAGTTCAAAAAATTTTACAGTTAGCTAAATGAGCCTGTTCATGTTTAAGCCCAAATTTGCTCACACTATATAACTTTTGAAACTGAGTATCTGCAAACCTTGCAAGGGTCTAAAAAGGCAAAAATACTACAGCATAACTAAAGATCTGAGCCAAGTTCTGGAAACATTAGCTTCCTACAGTGTTTGCGCCTGAGGGGGAACAGCAACTATAAGACGAGCCAGGTTTTCAGTTATCTTTGAGAGAGGGTTAGTATTCCAGGCTTGAATGCGTAAAATCGGGGTGGATCTTTTAGAATTTATCCAAAAAAAGCATATCAGTGTGGAAGATCATTCCATGGAAAATCATCTCTCTTCCCTAAAAAACGTGCCTTAAAGTACTTTCCAACATAAAACTACACCTGAGCACTTGATGTGAAGCCATGTAAGAAAATACTTCAAACTGGGAAACAGTCATTCAGTAGCACATCATTAGAACCCTGGTGGTGCAGTGGTTAAGAGCTCAGCTGCTAACCAAAAGGTCGGCTGTTCAAATCCACCAGCTGATCCTTGGAAACCCTATAGGGCAGTTCTTCTCTGTCTTATAGGGTTGCTGTGAGTCTGAATCGATCTGACAGCAATGGGTTTGGTTTTTGGTTAGCTCACCATCTTTGTTAAATGACTTTCCAGTACAGAACTACGCCTGAGCATTCTCACACTCTCTCTCAGAATTCTTCCATTTTTTATTGTGCCTCTTCTCATGGTCTTTGATAAGAAATACCAGGATTGTAAACCAAGCTTAGGATGTTCAGTATGTTTAGTGAATTCTAACATAAAAGTTTCACATTTAGCCATTTCTCCAAGAAGATCAAAGACATTTTTAGGTTACACATGAACCTTGTTCTTAAGTGTTAAAAAAAAAAAAAGATCAAAATGAAGATATAATTGTTGGACTGTTTCTTGGTATACACCTTTTAAAGATATCCTAAGAGCAAATGGTTTTCTCTGGCATGAAAGTGGTCCAACTCATTCAGTGTTGACAGAGCTAGAAATCAACAGCGAGCTTCTACCAAGTGAAGGACCTTAGAGACTTTAGCAACAAATCCCACAACCCCTACACACACACACACACACACACACACACACACACACACACACACACACTTTCTCAGAGATGGGAAGGGTGGTCATCAGCAGGCTATGATCATCCCCCGTGAAAGGTTATTATTCAAAGTAGTCAAGAAACCTCCCCTGACTTGCTACTCCACCCCCCTAAGATAACTTGTAACCTTACTTGCCTCTGTTGCATGAAGCTTACTTACCAGTTGGACCAAATGGCCTGCTTTTATAATTAGAATAAATTCCTAGGATCAGGAATCATGACTTATTGCTTTGTGTCTCTTCTCATGGTGCCTGGGACACAGATGATGCTAACAAAGATGGCTGACTGCTGGTAGAAATCCCAACACTTCCTTGCGTGTAGACCCCTGCTTGTTACATCAAAGGACTCAAGGCTTCTAACCTTCTGGGTGATGGTGTCTGTCCAACTCATTCATGCCCTGGAAGATGAGCCATCCTCTTTAAATGGAGCCACCACCTACAGGCCTGGAAAAGTGGTTTCCAGGGGCCACAGTGAGGACCATCCTTAGGTTGGTAGCTAAGGGAGCACCATTTTGTTTGGGAATTCAGACTTAGACATCTGTTTCTGCCCTAGCCCTCAGATCACTAGTGAGGAGAGAACTAGGGTTCTTACAGACAATCAAGTTTAAAGAATCTATAGGCACCTTGTTCTTTCTGTCATAAAGCCTACAATGAAGTCTCTTTTTTCTTTCTTTGCCTGAGATGGTGTCATCTCTACAAATGGCTAGTTTGGGACTTTCCTTCTCAAGAAGACTAAGTTAGCATCAGCCTAAGGCAAATGTGGTTGGAAAGGTAAATCTACCCCCAAATACACCACATTTTTAAAAAACGCTATAATCAGAAATCCACATACCGAAAGTTAACCTTGAAGTAGCTGTATGATTTCCACACTGCCTCCCTGATTTTGTAACTATGTAACCTACATTGCTTATCCAAATATAAATTATACTGTCGTTGCTAGGTACCGTCAAGTCTGTTCCGACTCATAGCGACCCTGTGTGCGACAGAACGAAATACTGCCCGGTCCTGCATCATCCTCACAAACAGGGCCGTGTTTGAGCCCATTGTTGCAGCCACTGTGTCAATCCATCTCAGCAAGGGTCTTCCTCTCTTTTAGCGGACCCTCTTCTACTTTACCAAGTATGATGTCCTTCTCCAGGGACTGGTCCCTCCTGATAACATGTCCAAAGTACAAGTATTAGATATACATACCAAAAACAAACCAAACCTGTTGTTGTCGAGTCAATTCCGACTCATGTGACCCTACAGGACAGAGCAGAACTGCTTCATTGGTTTCCAAGGAGTGGCTGGTGGATTTGAACTATCGACCTTTTGGTTAGCAGCTGAACTCTTAACCACTGCACCACCAGGGCTCCCATGGGCACATAGCTGCCTAGAATACAAACTACACTTCCCAGCACCCCTGTAGCCTGGTATAGCCTGGGACTAAGTTATAGCCAACGAGATTTAAGTGGAAGTGTGGTGTGGCCGTCGGTTACCCGGACACCTCTTTAAAAGACAACTGGTATGCACCTTTGTCTTTTTCCTTCCTTTTCTCTCCCTGCTGACTGGAGTGTGGACGTGATGGCTGGAGCCTGGACCTTCAGCTCGCACACCTAAGAGGGCAGAGTAAGAAGCCCTACACCACCTCTGCTGAGCTTTTACATGGAGTGAATGATGTTTAAGCCACAGCTTAAACCTAACCTTACCCACAGCCAAAGCTAATCCTAACTGATACCATTTCCCGCCATTACCTCATGAATACGATGTGATCCTAGTAACAGTGTTGAGTCAGCCTGAGGAAGGTTGTTGTGAGTGTGTGCTGCTGAGTCAGTTCCAACTCACAGCGACCCTACAGGACAGAGTAGAACTGCCCCACAGGGCTTCCTAGACTATAATCTTTATGGGAGCAGATCACCAGGTCTCTTCTCCTGTGGAGTGGCTGGTGAGTTAGAACCACTCACCTTTTGGTTAGCAGCCGAGCACTTAACCATTGCACCACCAGGGGTCCTTAGAGGAAGGTCAGTATGAGGAATAAGGAGAACACGTTCCTAGCAAATTCTCCATAATTCCACTCACAAGTCCCATGCACATCCAAGCAACAGTCTTCTCTGCCGTACCCCACCAGCTACGCAGGACCTAAGCCACGGCGGCTCTCTGGGTCTCCCTATTGTCTGTGAAGGTTGAGCAGTTCCTCCCTGGGTGGAGCAAATAGTTAAGCGCCTGACTGCTAACTGAGAGGTTAGAACCCACCCAGAGGCACCTCATTAAAAAAGCCTGGCAATTTGTTTCTGAAAGGTCACAGCCACGAAAATCCTAGGGGGCGCAGTTCTACTCTGCACACATGGAGTTGCCACCAGTCGGAATCAACATGATGGCAACTGTTTCTGTTCGTTCATTTGTTTGCTGTACTTAACAAGAAAATTCCTTGTTCCACGTTCCTTGCGAACCTAGCAGTTAGCCCCAGCCCCCCCGTTTCTGAGCCTTTCTTGTACGCGCTTTCTTTCTGGTCTGGTGTCTTCCTCAATACCACATCACACCTCTCCTCCTGAAACATCATATGCTGCCCTTCTTGAATGAGAAGAACACAGGAAGACACTGCCTTACAACGGCTGAGGCGGTAGGACACATCTGCACTGAGCTGTTTTCTCACCCTGAGTCCTGTAACCCACAGAGCCCTCTGGAGAGCCGGTGGCCCGGACAGATACAGGGTAGGAACAAGGAGGACAAGGCTCCCCACTTGTTCCTGCAGTGTGAGCTTCGAGGAGACCCTACAGCTATCTTGCCACAGACTTGGCACCTCCTCAGAGAAGCTGGTTTTTGGCCAGTCGCCTGAGTTCTTCAGCCCTGAGGGACAGAATTTCCACATTTTCCCTAGTTCGTGTGTTCCTAAAACTTCACGTTACCTTCACCTATGTTCTGCTATTGGCATCTTTGAAAATATATGAAATTTAATTTGGGGTCTTTGGCCTCCGTTTTCTAAACCTTTCCTTAGGAATCCTGCCAATCTCCCCACTCCTACCAGGTGCCAGGATATTACAGCCTTTATCAAGCACTGACTATGTGCCAGGCACCATTCTATGAAGTTTGCATAGATTCATTAATCCTCACCACAACCTTACAGGGCTGATACTGTTATTACCTGTTCACAGAGGAGAAAACGAAGGCCCAGAACATTAGGGGAACCTGCTCAAAGTCACATGGCTGGCATGTAGCAGAGCCAGAGCCATTCCCAGGCAGTGTGAACGCAGACCCCATGCCCTTTCCCACGATGGAAGTCAGCCCCATCCTCCGCACCCAGCCAGCACAGCCTCTCAGCACCTAAGTACACCACAGGCATTCCTGCTCTGCACCCTGGCTTACGCTGCTCCCCACATCTGCTCACCCTCCTGCAAGGTCCAGCCCAAGTGCCACCTCTTCCATGAAATGATTTCTGACGCCCTACCCTCATAATCCACTGCCTCTTCTGTGTTCTGTTGCACTTTGTTTTGTAGATCTGCTAAGAGAATCCAGCTGATTTATAATGCTTGGGAACTGCCTGAGAGCAGGGATCAAGTAAATTCATTGTAAATCCCCACTGCTGAATATTTAGGACCTCTCAATAATAAACTTTAGTTCTCACTAATGTGTAAATGGCTGATAGGGTTTCATATGTTACCTTTCCTGTGGAATCTTTTCATTTTAACAAAGTCCTAAGCCAGGGATTCTAGTTACCCTGAGAGCACTCAGAATTTGGAAGTAGGAAGAACATGTTTTCTGGATAGAAGAGGCCTTGCTTTACCCCTGCAAAGTCTGCGGAACCTGCCTACTTTACAAGCTGAGTGTGGTTCTACATTAGGCTGTCTTCTTTCTGCTCGGGGTCTCTACCCCCCACTCCCCACCTCATCCTAAGTACCCAGAACTCAGATGAGGAAAAGGTTAATGCCGGCAGAGAAAGAGTTAAACCAGGATTCCTGACAGACTTCCTGGAAGATAGACTCTCTTTTACCGCCTCTGGTCTGGCAAAGGGCAGCAGTGGTTCTCATGGCCCCCACCTGCCTGTGGGCCCCACCAGAAATCCCATTCAGGCCTTGCCAGTTCATCCCAGGGTAGAGCCTGCTGAGCTGCTGTGTGAGGGGAGGCCCCCTGTGGGGCTCCCCTGCTATAATTAGAACACCACACTGGGTTGATTTTTAGGAAACACAGCATCCAGAGGATGATTCAGCTGGGCCTGCACTTGCCCAGAACCTTTCATCAGAGTCAGGGTGACTATTTCAGACTCAGCAGTATGTTTCTCCAAACTCCTCCCCAATCCAAACAAGGGAGAGACACCAAAGGATTTTCCTGTTGGCGAGCTCTCAGGTGGCCTTCTGTTTTAAGGGCGCTATTTACGGTTCCTTTGAACTCACTGGCCTCTGACTCACTTTATGGAAGGAGGAAGGGGCCACTTCTCTCTCCGCACAAACGGATGAACAACCTCATCTCTCGTCACGTAAATGTGTCCAGGGTAAAAGCTAACGCTTGATGGCCTGTCCCAGGTACCCCCTCGACCCCGACTGGCCTGCATTCCAGGAGCACAGCTGTGGAGCCAGAGCCAGCCGTGGCCGAGGGTGTCCAGAGGGGAAGGAGGGTGCGGAGGGGGAGGGGGTAGGCCCAGAAAAGTTAGACCGTGGAACACTACCACTGTGACCATTCCAACGAGCCCTTGACAACCTGGGGAGCGTGAACCATCCCCCAGGTGTGCCAAGTGCCACACTGAGTCCTTCACACTCGGAGGCAGCCTCAAGCTGAGGAAGACTCGCTGGATGGATGTTGGCACCAGTGAAGCCACTAGAAGCCTCAGAACTAGGAAGTGACGGCAGCATGTTGGGGACCAAAGTGGGGACATTGCCACCTCCTGGGCCGTACGTGCACACAGGTGTGGGGGAGACTGGGTTTAAGGGAAGTGGCAGCAAGTGGAAGGAGAGCTTACAGGGCTCCGCCTGGGCCAACAACCTCTTACCTGGCTCAGGGCTGTGTCTGAGGCACCTCCTCTCCTCACTTCTAAATCTCTCTCTCTCCCCGCAGCTGCTGTTGGGCAGGATGGGTGCCAAGGCCCCAGTGGCAGCATCAGAGCCGGGCCCCCAAGGCTCACTTGCTCCCGACTCGCTCCCGAGCATTGGCAGTGGTACACTGTGCCAAGTACCTCGCTAGGCATTCAGGCTACAAGACGGCGGCTCTCTGTGGGGCCCGCCTCCTTTCTTCCGAGGGACAACGACCTCTGGCTCCCCCTGACACGTGGAGGCACTTCATGGGCACAGAACACCTGCCCTCGAGGGTGGCCCAGTTCGGGGCTGCAGGCTAGGGAAGCACAGACAGCAGCCAGTCATCCATGCTTCTCGCTCCTGCCCCTCCGAGGTCACAGCTCTGGAAGGTGGGGTGTTCACCTGCAGGAAAGGTGTGACTCTAACCTGACCTCTCAGTCCTGGATGCTGATGGCCTGGAACAGACTCAGCAGTGTGGGCCTCGCATTTAGAAGTGTAAACAGAGACCCGAGGCCCTCCTCTCTGTCAGGTCTGGCGGGAATCAGGCCAGGCCCGATTTAGGACAGATGGCCTAGTTGGGAGGCCACGAGGCAGTGTGGCCTGAGAAGAGGGGCGCTGAGATGGAGACGTTCACTCACACCTGTTACCCTCACTCCAGGCCAGCCCCGCTCCCCGTCACGTTCCTCCCTTCCCACGGCTGCAGACGCAGCAGCAGCTGATGGAGCAGACAGCTGAAGTTGTCAGGTCACAGAGAGGCTCGGCCAAGAGAGACTCGGCTCCGCTCCAGAGATTCCCAGCCCTCTGCCCTTCCCTCAGGCCTTCCCCAGGGGGAGGCTCTGGGTGGAGACAGAGTCACAGGCCCCTACCTGAGACTCCAGGGCAGAGCCCCCAGGCTCTGCTCTCACCCTCCGTTCTGTTCTGAGAACTCCTGAGCACTGGGAACCCTGACCCTGCCTGACCCTCTGCAAAGGTCAGCTGATGGAGGCTCTTCATTTACTCTGCCTGACGTGGTCATTCCTGAGAAGGCCCATCATTTCTACCGGTTTCTTCAAGCGTCCCCAGGGACCCTGCTGTTGTTAGCTGTTGTGGAGTCAGCCCCCGACTCACGGCAACCCCGTGCACAAGGGAACAAAATTCTGCCCTGTTGTGCGCCATCGCCATGATCGGTGGTGGATTGGACTGCCGTCATCCTCAGGGTTTTCAGTGGCTGATATTTGGAAGCAGATTGCCAGGCCTTTCTTCCTAGTCCATCTTAGTCCGGAAGCTCTGCTGAAACCTGTTCAGCATCAGAGCAACATGCAAGCCTCCAGTGAGATGGGTGGTGGCTTCTCATGAGGTGTGATGGCCAAGAATTGAACCCAGGTCTCCCGCATGGAAGGTGAGAATTCTAGCACTGAACCAGCGCTGCCCCCAGGGGCCATGGGCCATCTGTAATTTAATCCCAGGGGGAGCTAAGCTGGCAGTCATCTGGGGGAAGCTGGGCCTCTTCTGGAAAGAAATCCCGTTATCTTGGGGGTTTTGCTCTTTCCTCCATAGCTTCCTAGCTGTTCTGTTTGTTCCCCCTCTCTACCTGCCACCTAAGGAAATTCTCTCCTTCCCACCCTGAGATCTTTTCTCATTTGGGGTCTAAGGAGAATAACCTTTCGGGCCCCACTCAAAATACCTTCGATATGATTAGACCATGGAACCAAAGTTATTTTCTATGACCCTTCTGAGCAAGTTCTCTTCTGTAACACCTGGGGTCACCGTGGGTTGGAACTGACTTGACAGCAACTAGTTTGGTTTTGGGATTTTGGACCTTACTCAGCTGATGCATGAAGCTAGGCAATCCTTCGTGAGACCAAACCAAACCAAACCCAACCCGCTGCCGTCAAGTCAATGCCGACTCATAGCGACCCTACAGGACAGAGTAGAACTGCCCCATAGGGTTTCCAAGGCTGTAATCTTTACAGAAGCCGACTGCCACATCTTTCTCCCTCGGAGCAGCTGGTGGGTTTGAACCACCCACCTTTCGGTTAGCCGCTGAGCACTTAACCACTTGGCCACCAGGGCTCCTGTGATAGAAAGGAGCAGGTCATTGTCCTGCGTGCAGCTCTGCATGAAAGAAGACTTTATCTTGAGGCGGGGCTGACGAGCTCTGATGAGCCTCCGGGAGCCTAAAGGACTCTGGCAGAGAGAGCAAAGCCCACAAGAGCCAAGAGCTGCCAGAGAGCAACATGAAGAAAGGAAATCAAAGAGGAAAAGAAACATCAACGGGAAGAGAAGAGGAGAAACGGGGGGAAGGGGGGCAGAGTACAGAAGAGAGAAGGCAAGGAGGTTCTCATGGGTCAGAGGAGAGAAGGCAAGGAGGTTCTCGTGGGTCAGAGGAGAGAAGGCAAGGAGGTTCTCGTGGGTCCTCAGGGACTCGGGCCCTAGTTCAGAAGAATGCTCCCACGTGGTCATTCCAACCGGCAGGAGCTGCTTTCCTGCTAACACAGGCAGCCGAGGCAGAAAACCACCAGCCACCCACTCCTGCCCCCCCACCAGCAGGCTCAGGTCACTGGGAGCAAATCCAGATCATCAGCTGTCAGAGATGAAAGGGCCTCAGAGAGCACTGAGTTCTCAGTTGGCACTGTTGGCATTTTATGTTTCCACGTGGGTTGGTTTTGTAGTGACCCTCTGCTATGTGCCGGCACTGTGCTTCCTGTGGAGTGCCTCCTGCCTTACTAAAACTCCACAGCCTACCTACGGGTTACATACTGTAACCCCGACACTGTTGTGAGATGTAGTGGAGTTGTCCTGACTCATGGCAACCCCATGTGTGTCAGAGTAGAACTGTGCTCCACAGGGTTTTTTTTTCCCTTAATAATTCTGTTTTTTCATTATTATTGAAAATATACACAGCAGAGCACACACCAATTCAACAACTTCTACATATACAATGCAGTGACACTGATCACATTCTTCAAGTTGTACAACCATCCTCACCCTCCTTTTCCATGTTGTTCCTCCCCCATTAACATAAACTCATTGGCCCCAAGCTTCCTGTCTAATCTGTCACATTGCTGTTGTCAATTTGATCTCATATAGATAGTTCTTTAAAAGAACACAATGCTCAAGGCAGACATTCTTTATGAATTAAGCTGAACTATTGTTTGGTTTAAAGAAGACTTCAGGGGATATTTTTGGTTTAAGGTGTACAGATTATCTCAGGGCAATAGTTTCGGGGGTTCATCCAGCCTCACTGGATCCAGAAAGTCTGGATTCCATGAGAATTTGAAATTCTGTTCCTCATTTCCCCCTTCGGATCAGGATTCTTCTATAGAATCTTTGACCAAAACATTCAGTAATGGTACACTGTTGGCATTTTAGATGGGACAGTTCTTTACTGGGCTGAGCTTTGCAGGAAGTGACTATCTCTGGCCCCTAGACCTGAATGGGGAGTACCCCCATCACTATGATAAGCAAAAATTCTCCCTTCCATCACATTTCTAAACTCCCACCCCAAGAGGGCAGCCCTGGCCGTGGCTGAGAACCACTCTGAACTCCCTTCAGTGAGAGGAGTGAAGCCCAGGGCTGTGGAGGGGCTGGTTTAAGTTCACAGAGGGCTTTTTAAACATGGGAGCTCAACCTCCAAGTCCGTCGCTTTAAGAACCACAGGGAAAAAGCCTGACTGTTCTGCGTGGAAGATGCTTTCAACACTCCCGAGAGGGAGAGTATAAGAAAGGACTCATGGGTGGAGGGGGTGGGAGTCCCCACTTCCCTCTTGGAAGTCTGTCTCGCGGATGCTAGTGCAATTGCTGCTGCCTGACCCCCCACTCAGCTGACTCTCTTCTGTCAACCCAGTGACACTGATCCTCCTTCCTTTCTAGAAGGATTATTCAGATAAGTGCAAAAATGGAGAGGAATCTAGGGCTGGAAATAGCCCCAGCTGTAGGGAGGAGGTGGATGGGGACAGAAAGCCACTAAGATTATCTACTCACAGACAGGGGACGGGACCCCGCAGCTGATGGGCCTCCCGCCTACTGTGGTAATTTTCCACCCCTTAGGCCACTCCCAAGCTTCATGATGGCACCCAACACATTTAGAAATGACTTGATGGCCTTATGTAACACTGAAATAAAAACACGCTGACGGAGCCATCAAACCCTTCCTTGTCTGGACCATCCTGCAGAAGGAGTCCCAGAGTTTGGTGGAGTTGTTGGGTCATAATCACATTGATCACTTTCTCATTTCCTCACCAAAAGCAAGATTACCTGGAGAAAAACATGCTTGCTGGAAGCCACGGGCAGCAGCTGAGAAGCTGCTTTTCTCCAGGCATCCCTCTAGGAACCAAGGTGTCCTGGGCTCTAGTCTGTGGCAATGGCGGAATCAGGCATCTGGAGAGGGAGGGAGGGGGTCTGTGCTCCAGCCCCTGTTTGGTCCCCAGCTCTCACAACCCTTCATTTTCCTTTCATCTTCTGCATTTCTCTTCCCTCTCCTCCTACACGAAGCCCCTGTGGTCTCTTCCCCAGGCCCTTAACGCACAAGTCAGGGTTAGGAGGAATCGGGAAGAGGATCTTCTCCATACCCCCTCAATCTATTTTGAAACTTCAGCCAAGATATTCGCCCTCTTGATTCCCTACCCAACCTCCAAACACTGGGAATAGAGACGAGAAATGCCACCAAAAATAACCATGGTCTTACTGGGTTTGTGCATATGAAATTGTCCGTACAGACCCAAAAGCCACCTGGGCTCCCCTTCCCACTTAGTGTTTCGATGCTCAGACTGGCTCAAGGCCACCTGGCCCCACTTGTAAAAAAAAAAAAAAAAAAAAAACAAGATTTCCAGCCTACTCGGAGGAGTTTATGAAGGAAGACTCCCAGGGATCTGTTCTCTCTACCCAGGAGAAAGGGCTTCAGGACAGGTCACAGGTCTGGGAGGTTCAGGAGCTGTTGCAGCCACTCCTCACCACTTTTGAAAAGCTTATGTTTTCACTGAACCTGGAGCAACCACCCCGGTGCTCCCGAGGCCTCCCCGTCTGGGGCTGGGGATCGACTTCCTCTGGGCATGGAGGGGGGAGGGTGATGGAAAGAATCCCCATCTCCCTGCAAGCCTTCCATCCTGACTCCTCTGGGGGCCACTTCCTTTTCCCTAGTCTTTCTCCCCACTCCCAGGCCTACTCTGAAGCTTCAGGTGGGCAGTCTGACCTCAGAAGGGCAGGAGGAGAGAGGGTGAGTGGGGCTCCGACACTAGAAGGTACGGTGCACTCACCACTGAGGCAGGCTAACAGCTGTCTTCTGCAGGGGCAGGTGTGATCGCGTGCCTTGGCTGCACAACGAAGTAGCCAGCGGTTAGGGTATGGAGCATGGGCAAGCAGGTGACTAAGGACTGGGTTTCTCTGTCTGACTGTCCGCGGAATGACCAAGTGGACCCTTCCCAGGCTGACTTCAGTGGGGTCCAAACCTGAGAGCCAGGCTAAGGCCAGACCCTCTAACTTCACCTCAGCAACTTCATTACCCGAAGGACCAGACAAGGCTAGACAACACCGAGCCCCTGCATCGTCACAGCTGATGGCCTCCTCTGTCCCCTCAGCAGACCCAATGCCTTCATCTTGACATGTTATTTTCTCAAGTCGACACCAACTCAGTGCTGCTGTTCCTAGTCAATCAAACAGAGCGGGAAGTCTGCAGGTGGGATCAGTCGGTGGGTCTACGTGTGGCCCCCAACCAGCAGCATCAGCATCACCTGGGAACTTGTTAGAAATGCATTCTCAGGCCCCACCCAGACCTGCCAAATCAGAAGCTCTGGGGTGGGGCCCAGCAATCTGCGTTGTAGAAAACACTCCAAGTGATTCTGATGCTCCCTCGGGTTTGAGATCTGGACCACAGGACCAGCCATCCCCACCTGGGCCCTCATTCTGCGTGTGCCCTTTCTTCACCCCGAACTAATAATCTGTCCTCTCCTCGTTCTTGACTAGGTAACTCAGCCTCCCTCACTGGCATAAAAACCAAAAACCAATTGCTGTTGCGTTCATTCCGACTCTGGCAGAATAAAGGCCGTTTAATGTACAGTCCAACAACTTCTACCCCCTCTCACTTACCTAAAACACTCCCTAATGTCCCCTCTTTCCTTGCTCCTACCCTCTTGCTCCTCTCTAAGCTAACAATGTAGCTTCTGATCCCATCAAACTCAAAAATTTTGCTCCATTAATTTATCCCTCCTTGAACTTTAATTTCTTCTTCATGGTTCTTTCTCCTGTGCCTGCAAAGACACTCTGATCTCTCCAGTTCTAGGGAAAGCCCCCAAGGAACTCTATACCTTTTACAAACTGCTTAGAATAATCCACTCTAACTCCCTCCCCTGCACAGGTCAGAAGTAAGAGGCTTGTCTAAAGTCCCAAGGAGCTTACGGCTATTGGGGGGTTAGCGATCAGGCTTCCTGAATCTCCGTTCAGTGCTCACTGTTGAGAAAATAAGCCTTGGCTGCTCCTTCCCCTCTTGCTCACACTCCCTCCCACCATCTGGTTCTACCCCCTCAGCACTTTTAACACTGCACCCCTCAAAGTCACCAGATGACACAGCCTTTTCTGCTTCTCCATGTCTTCAGGATCTGGCACCTCTGCCCTCGTCCTCTGGAATTCTTCAAATCTGGTGGCTGTCTTCTGCAGACGCAGGTGTGCTCCATCACACCCTGGATCCAGTCTCTCCGCTTATTCCTTCCTCATCTCCTATCCTGGTTCTTTCTTGGCCTCCTCAGGGCCTTGTCCTCACTTCTTTCTCTCTCCTCTCTTTCCGCATAAACTTATCCAGCTATCACTGCAACTGTCACTCTTGGATGTCACCATTCGATGGCTCCAATCTCTATTCCCCAACTTCTTCAGACTCCAGGTGTGCATTTTCAGCAGCTTCTAGACACTCCTCCTGGATGCCTAAGAAGCACCTCAAATTCCATAGTCCCAACTCAAACTCGTGTTCCTCCTCCACTCTCTCAAACAACAGCAACAACAAAAACCACCACCGCCTAGCTTATCATCCTGACATTTGCCCCCACAGCCTGTTTCTCAGATCTTATTGACTTCACCACGCCCAGAAAATCACGGTAACTTTCTCTGGCTATAAACTTAACATGCCTCTGACCTGGCAGTCCCTGTGGACTCAGGTAAAATGGATCCAAACAGGAATCATCTTAAAAACCAACGGCTCTTATTCTGTGCATAAAATCCTTTGCAGGTAGCACAGTTAGGCTTTCATGCGCTCTGGACCCTGGGGTCTAAGGGAAGAACCTGACCTTGCAGTGTGCTCAACTTCTGCTGGAGACTGACAGCTAGGAGAACTAATCAGATCAAAGGGTCCCCCTCCCCTGCTTTATGAGCGGCCAGATTCCTGTCTCTGGGTCACTCACTCTATGCTAACCGGCCTCCAGGAAGGGTTTCTATGCTCATAGTCCTCTGAGGCAACTGCCATCTTGCTCAGTGACGGCAATTAATGGATGTTTGAATCGGAGAGGAAGAGAGACAGGGTTGGGCAAGGGTCAGGGGGCGGGGGTGGTGGTCAGCGTAGGATGAGGGTCCGGAGGCCACATGAGAAATGTCTGAAGCCATCCTGCCCCCTAAAAGGACAAACCTGTGCTGAAACCATCCTCAGCGGGGGAGGGTAGAGTTGGTCAAGGAGGAGGATGAACCTGTGGGTATTTCTGACGGCACTATCCACTGATGGCGACCACACTTTCTGCAGGCTCAGAAGACTATAAAATTTTAGGGAGGTTCACAAATTCTAACAACTCCATTTCATGGGTGAGAAAAGCCCAGAAAGATTACATGACATGCCCAAGCTCACACAGCTCGTGAGTAGCCGGGCTGGTTCCAAAACCCAGGTGTCCTACTTGTAGGTCCAATGCCCCTTCCCTGCTGCCCGGTTTCAGGCTAGTCTTCCTCTCATGCTGTCTGGAGCCTCTCCCCATTTGTGTGCAGAGCTGACTGTGTGTAGAGTAAGAGCAATGGGCTGACACACACAGTGGGTCCGTTTCCACAAGAGCTGTCCCCTGAGTGAGGAGCAGTCATCTTGGAGATCACTGTCTGGGTCCAGTGCCAAGCCCAGGACACAGCTTTGTCCCCAAGGGTCAGGACAGCCCCAGGAGTGTGAGTTTGGCCTTGAGTTGGGGAGGAGGAAATATTACTCACGATTTGTCTCGTCTGCCAAGCCGTCTCGGTGGGCTGGCCTGTCTCCTTCGGGGGGACAGGGATTTTCCCCGGCTTCTCACTTGGGTGGGAGAGTGGGCACTTGCAGGTTTCAGGATCTGAGGGAGACAGGAGGAGTCACCACACCAATTTCTAAAGGAGCTCACCCTCATGTCTCCTATAGCACAGCCCCCAGCCCATCACCATTCCATAGTTGAGAAGGCACAGAGCAGGAAGGCTTCCAAAGGAGGGGGCCTGAGACAGAGGTGTTCCTCTCTCATTCTGCACTGGCAGGAAGCAAGGCGCCACTTCCCAGAGGGCACTGTGGATGATCACATGCTCCTCGCCCTTCCCACGCCAGAGAGAGGGACAGAGCCCAGAGTATCAACCTCCCGGGGCTGTGTCTGAATGCTTGGCAAGTTCCTCTCCTTATGAAGGCAGTGTCCCTTCTACACTGCTCCAGAAACCAGCTTATTCTTCCTCCAACTCTCCCATCCACACACATGCAGAGAATCTTCACTCAAGGCCCCACAGAGGGACAGTGACAAGTCCTCAGGTGCTAACCCTAAGCAAGCCTGCAGTCAGCATAATCCTCTTCCCCTCAGCGTGTGCTCAAGGCTTTGCCCAGTGACTCCACGGCCCTGGAGGGACAGTGACAAGTCCTCAGGTGCTAACCCTGAGCAAGCCTGCAGTCAGCATAATCCTTTTCCCCTCAGTGTGTGCACAAGGCTTTGCCCAGTGACTCCACGGCCCTGGAGGGACAGGACAAGCGGTATCGCGTCACCTTGGAAAGGACGCTGGTGGAGAGAAGGGTTTATGAGTCTAGGCTTCACGGGGCGAGTACGGTGACTGCACCCTTGCTTGTCATTGTGACACCAGATCAGAACTCTACACCAAAGGGCTTTGCAAGTCACAGAGCAAAGCAGAGATATCATGTGACTCTGTACCCTGTAAAGTCAGGTGACCAGCTCACCCCGCTTAGCCTGGGACTCTCCCGATGTTAGTACTGAAACGTTCATGTCCTGGGAAACCCCTCTATTCTGGGAAAACTGGGATGGCTGCTCACCTATTATAAGGTCAAAACAGAACAAAACTAGAGCTCCATTATAAAATGACTACGATTTTGGATTTGAGTTCATAAAAAGAATTGCAAACCAAGACATTGCTCTAACTGTAATATCTAAAATGGTTTTAGCTCTGATTTTTGAAACACAGCAACGACTGTGAGGACGGCGCAGCACCAGGCAGCCTTTTGTTCTGTTGCGCACAGGGTCGCTATGAGTCGGAACTGACTCCACGGCACCTAACAATAACATACACAAAAAGAGATTTTACTTGGCACGTCAAACAGTAAATGACTTATCTTTTTGTTTTACTAGGATGGTCAGTGAGCAAGAGAATGTCAAGAAGCTTTTGACCATCCCAGATATGCAGGGCACGTGGCAAGAGCGAGGGCGGGAGGGAGGAGAGGGAGACAATGGACAGGGAAGCTCTCTCGCGTCCCTCATCCGTCTTCCCTGCTGTTGCTGTCGCCCGTGGAGTCCATTCCGACTCTGAGCGACCTTATAGGACAGAGTAGAAGTGCACCATAGGGTTTTCCTGGCTGTTATCTTTACAGAAGCAGATCACTAGGTCTTTCTCCCCCAGAGCTGCTGCTGGGTTCGAATTGCCAACCTTTTGGGTTGGCAGCAGAGTGCTTTAACCGCTGCGGCACCAGGGCCCACGTCTTCCCCGCACCTACCTTCATTCTCATGTCCCTGGCGTATTTCTCCAGCTCCTTCCTTATGTCAGCCCTCAACATCTTCGAGACGTTGAGAACCAGCTGCTTCCACTCAATGGGCTGGAAGCTATGAGGCTCGTGGGGGACATACAGCCCAACCTTGACCTTCTTGACTGTGTGCAGGTATTTCTTGTAGGAGTCTTCAAAGTCAAAGACGAGGTCACTCAGAGTCCGAAAGGTCAGCGGCTTGTCCATCAGCTCGGCCCTTCGGCTCATGCCTAGGGAGCCGTAGCGGCCATTGCAGTAAATCCCCAGCACAACGTGGTGAAAGTAGTTTCCTGAGAAATAGGTTTTAAAGCTGATGGGGAATCGCTCAATGGAAGGCTGCCCGTTGGTTAAGTATCTTGGACGATCTGAGTCAAGGAAGAAGAAGGAGGCCTGGAAAATTCACCAGCTTTGGCCTCCCGGGGAAGGACACTGGCCCACAGGGTCAGTGAGTACTTCTTCCTGCTTCCAAGCGGCCACGTGTTACCTTTAAGGATAACTCTCCTAGAAAAGATTCACTTGACGTTTTCAAGGACTTACTACAAAGTTGGCTTTGGAATCTACCGGCCACTCCTTGGAAACTCTACGGGGCAGTTCTACTCTGTCCTATAGGGTCGCTATGAGTCAGAATTGAGTGGACGGCAATGAGTTTGGTTTGGTTTAGACCTAGCTTTTCTGGAGACCAAACCAAATCCACTGACGTCAAGTCAATTCCAACTTACAGCGGCCCTAGGACAGAGTAGAACTGCCCCATAGGGTTTCCAAGGAGAGGCTGGTAGATTCCAACTACTGACCTTTTTGTTAGCAGCCAAGCTCTTAACCACTGCACCACCAGGACTCCAGGGGCTGACCGAAGCACCCTTAAAAGATGCTAAGGGATGCCAGCACTGAGGCCAGTCTGACCTGTGCCTGCAGTTTGATCACAGATGGCTCCTCTCTAGAAAAATGTCGACACGCTTCTCTTCCTTCATCATGTAAGACTGACTCACAAAAAGGCATGAAAGCACACCCTTGAGTCCTCTGACATAAATTCTCACTGGCTTTCTGGGGCGAGTTCTCTGGGACTGGAATAAGGGCATTCCTTAGCTGCTTAAGTCAGTGTTACAGACACTTACTGAGTATCTACTGGGCCAGATACCCTGCCAGGTAGGCTGTGGTGCTGAAGATGACAAATGCAGCCCTTCTCTGGGGGAACTCACAGTTTGGGGGAGACAGGCTCAGAATGAACACGGAAAACACAGTGGGTGTTACTGTAGCAGGCAGGCCAAGTAACCTCTGGGAGGACAGACGGAGGCGCTGGCGAGGTGATGCCAGGGTTGGTTTTAGGGACAAGTAGAGGTGAGCCAGGAGGACACGTGGGAGTCGGGAGGGGACCACAGAGACCACCAGTCACACATCACTGATCGCTGGGACTTCTTCCATCGCCATGGTGATCAGTAAGTCTCGGGACCTGGGGCGACTGGGAACGGGGTGAGGGGACGAGTGTAGATGAGGGAAGGGAAGCAGCCTGGGCTTTTCCAGGAAGGGGGATCAGCAGTGCCCCCAAGCCCCTGGGAAACCCAGGGGTATGCCCATCATACCTTTAATGACACTCTATTACTTTAATAAGCCATAGTACTTCAGTACTGTGATTCAGCCCACCAGGGACACCCCCAAAACAGTTGCCACGATTCAGAAGGTAATTTGGAGCTAAAGATCTATCTACACAGCACACTTGTGAGAGCATACACACGTCCTCAAGCAAGATAAAAAGAAGCGGCTCTTGGCTGACGAATCCTGATCTCTGGGCTAAAGTCAAAAAGGAAAAAGCAAGGAAGGACAAGTCAATGGGTACAGGCTTCCAGGCAGGAACCAAGTCTACCCGTGTCAAAGGTGTCAGGCGCGCTTGTTCTGTGACCTGCCGAAGGGCCTGCAGGAACACAGGTAGGGTCAAAGCCTTCACCGTCCCTGCTGGGAAAGCAAGCCACAGGGACACTGACACCGAGCAATGGGGAAAGACAAAGATGCTGTAACCGTCAGAATTCAGGCCTGCGTTTGTTGTCCTTGTCCAAGAGCCAGATTTCCCTGAGTTCAGCAGTGTGGGCTCAGCTTCTCCACCCTCCTCCTTCCCGCCACTTTCTGAAACGTCACACCAATGTCACATCATTGGGAGCAAAGGACAACTAAGAGCACACCCTCCTCCTTGGATTGGACAGGCCCACAGGCTGGTCACAGGGCTGGCCCGGACAACCCACAAAGTTCAGGCAATTCCAGGAACCCAATGCTTGGATTTAATAAAACCCTGCAGGGACAAGACTAATGGATAAACTGACCTATATATCCAGGTCACTCAGGCATCCACCAGCCCAGAGAGGCTGACCTGCACGCATGCACCCGGTGAACGGCCTGTGTTCTCCCTCTTGGATCCCCACCGCCAAATCCCCTGCCAATTGTTCGCCCCCCTTAAACACACACGAGGCTCTGTGGAGCAGCTGTAGCTGGCTGGGGCCCTCTCGAGCCATCTGCTACCGCCATCCCCACCCCCCAGTCCTGCTCCCCTGCTGGGCTCCCCAGGCGCAGTTCATCTCCTTTGTGGGGATCAGGGGGAAGGTACGGCAGGAAGGCCAGGGAGGGGCCTCAATGAAGCTCAAGTGTCCGTTTTCCAAATGTCAGCCAAGGCACTGTAGATAATCTTGTTTCAGAACAGGTCTGTGAGTACTCTGCAGACAGAGAGGCTCAGAAATGCCCCTTCCTACGAAAATGTCCAGAGACCAGGAAGGCAGGACAGACCTGTCTTAGACATTGGCGGTGCAGTGGTAGAACTGTCGCCTTCCATGCCGGAGACCTGGCTCAACTCCCGGCCAATGCACCTCATGTGCAGCCACCACCCGTCTGTCCGTGGAGTCTTACATGTTGCTGTGATGCCGAGCAGGTTTTAGCAGAGCTTCCACACTAAGACAGGCAGGGAAGAAAGGCTAAAAATCTGCCCATGGAAACCCTCTGGATCACTACCATCCAGTCTGCAACCAGTCACGGCGGTGGCACAGGATCGGGCAACATTTAGTCCTGTTGTGCACGGGGTCACCAGGAGTTGGGGCTGACTTAAGGGCAGCTGACAATAACTGCTCCCGATAGACCCGCCCGACTCGGGATCACCTGGCCCTCTGGGTCTCCTTCCTCCTTGGTTTGCCTCCCACCTCTCTGACTGACCTTCTTAGTCACGTTCATGGGCTCTTTGACCAAAAAGATTGGGCTTTCCTTTATCTTTGTACCTTCTCACTCTGAACAGCAACTAAAAAAAAAAAAAGTTGCCGTCAAGTTGATTCCAATTCATAGCGACCCCACGTGTGTCAGAGTAGAACTGTGCTCCGCAGGGTTTTCAATGGCTGATTTTTCAGAAGTAAAGCGCCAGGCCTTCCTTTTGAGGAGCCTCTGGGTGGGTCTGAACCGCCAACCCTTCAGTTAGTAGTCGAGCACAAACTGTTTGCATCACCCAGGGTCTTGAACAGCAACTACCACCCCTTAAACACTATGGCTCCCAAATTTGTATTTTCAGTGCAGATCGTCCTCCTCAGTGCCACACTCCAGTCCTCACCCCAACATCCCACAGGCACCTCAAACATGCCCAAATCTGAACTCATCCCCCCATAAAATCCAGTCCTCCCCTTGAAGCCCTCACCTCAGACTTGGACTATATCACTCACCCACCCAATTTTCCAGAAACATGGAATCATCACTTAGTTCTTCTCTAGTTCCTCACACTTAATCAGTCCACAACTACTGTTCCTTCCCTTTCCTCTACCTTCACTGCTGCTCTCTTAGTTCACATCTGCCCTCAAGTACCTCACCTCTCTGTCACTCTCATTCCTCCAACCCATCCTCCAAAGACTGCCGCCCAATCCAGAAACCTTTATTCCTCCTTCATCATCACCTCCCCATCCCGCTGGCCTCCAAGTCCCGTTAATTCCATCTCCTTGATATCTCTTGAAACCATGCCCTCAAATCCATTCCTACTACCAGGGCCTTCGTTCAAGTATCACCATTTCCCTCATGTAAGGGTTCTACTCCATCACATGGGGTCGCTAGAGTCAGAGCCACTCTGCGGCACCTAACAACAAGAACCGCTAACTGGCTTTGCAGACACCAGTCCCAGCCTTCCTTTAACATCTGCGCCAAGAGCTACCTACCTAAGTGCACACCTGGCCACATCACTCCTCTGCTTCCAAGCTTTCATCCGGGCTCTTCAGTGCCTTTTAGAAAAAGGCCACACCTCTTTGCACAGCACTCAAGAACCTAACTGGTCTTACTTGGAACCACCTCTCAAGCTCATGTCTTGTATTTCCTTTGACACTGGCTCTTCCAGTCAACCACCACACATCTGTCAGTCTGTCAGTCTGTCGTACATACTGTGGTGGCTTGCATGTTGCTGTGATGCTGGAAGCGGTACAAATACCAGAAGGGTCACTCATGGCGGACGGGTTTCAATGGAACTTCCAGACTAAGACAGACTAAGAAGAAGGCCCTGATGGTCTACTTCTGAAAAAACTGGCCGTTGAAAACCTTATGAATAGCAGCAGAACACTGCTTGCTGAAAGTGAAGAAGACTTAGGGCACTAATGGGTGAAGATCAAAGACCACAGCCTTCAGTCTGGATTCCACCTCAGCATAAAGAAAACAAAAATCCACACAACTAGACCAAGAAGCAACATCATGATGAATGGAGAAAAGACTAAAGTTGTCAAGGATTTCATTTTACTTGGATCCACAATCAACACCCATGGAAGCAGCAGTCAAGAAATCAAATGGCATATTGCGTTGGGCAAATCTGCTGCAAAAGACCTCTTTAAAGTGTTGAAAAGCAAAGATGTCACTATGAGGACTAAGGTGCGCCCGACCCAAGCCAGGGTATTTTCAACAGCCTCATGTGCGTGTGAAAGCTCGACAATGACAAGACTGATGCCTTTGAACTATGGTGTTGGCAAAAAATATTGACTATACGATGGATGCCAGAAGAACGAGTAAGTCTGTCCTGGAAGAAGTACAGCCAGAATGCTCCTTGGAAGCGAGGATGGCGAGACTTCACGTCACGTACTTTGGACATGTTATCAGGAGGGACCAGTCCCTGGAGAAGAACATCATGCTTGGTAAGGTAGAGGGTCAGCAAAATAAAGGAAGACCCTCAATGAGCTGGACTGACACAGTGGCTGAAACAATGGGCTCAAACAGCAACAACTGCAAGGATGGCGCAGGACCGGGCAGTGCTTTGTTCTGTTGTGCACAGGGTCACTGAGTCAGAACCGACCCAACAGCACCTAACAACTTCCAATCATCCACCCCAGAGGACTTGGAATTTCTTTGCTCTTCTACCTGATCACTATCTATTGCCATTATCACTAATAAGTTAGTGCCATCCCAGTTCTTCAGGCTGAGGAGACAAGAGTCCAGTGGAAAATGGAAGAAAAACTGTGGGAGACCAGTCCCTTGTTTCAGCTCTGTGCTCCCAAAGCTGGCAGAAGTCCCCAGTCACACCACTACTTGGTCTCCCCCAAAATTCACACCTACAATCTTCCCTGGAGACAGGTTTTGACACCAGCCTTCTCAGCCCTGAACCCGTTTCCACTGGAGTGTCTTTTCTGTTGCAATGTCAGATTAATGCAAGAAATGATCACATGCTCTCCTTGCTCCTCTAAGTTGGAATTCTTCTCGTGACTAGTGAACCTGCAGGGTCACTGGCCTGGCAGCTGGCCCTGATGGAGGCTGCAGCTAACAGGCCAGACCGAGGATGCTTCAAGAGCCGAGTTTTGATTTGGTTTGGCTCCAGATGCTGAACGTTAAAGAGAAGCACCAGGGAAGCTTGAAACTTATCTCCAAGGAGAGAATGGGCATCATCACTGTGACTCTAGAATGTAAAGGCAGAGCCAGCCCCTACAGTAAGGCTGCCATCTTTTGAGTACACATAACTGGAAGGATACATGCCCAGGATGACGGCTTCAAGGCATTTGATAGGCAAGGACTCTCGGGTCATTTCTTTTGCTGTTTCCATTAACCTGTAGGAGAAAGCACAGCAAAGAACTTCAATTTCAGGACTTCTTTAACCTTGCAGCCCATCAGTCTGTCTGCCAGTCCATCCACGTGCCTGTCCCTACACTCGGCACCATGCAGGAATATGGAGGGAAAGGGGAGAACCTACCTCGCCAGGGGGCTCCAAAACGCACCTGCACGTGGCAGAACTAAAATCCTAAATTGTACACGCCCCTCGCCAGGAGTGAGTCCCGGAGGTTAGCGCTAAATTTCCACTGTCCCCCTCACTGCCCCAGGACAGGGGGCTTTCCAAAAGCGTACACAGGAGCAAGGCAAGGAGGCTCATACAAGAGATGTCACAAGCCGCCCCCTCCATTCAGAGTCTCCACCGCTGAACGTAGTGGTCAGAGTGGCCAAGTCCACCTCCAACCTGGCCCTGGGGCACCCCTACCCCCATCCTTTAGAGACCAGGCTATTCGTGCACTGGGTGACAGGGATAAAGGGTGGGAAAGAGAGCTGGCAGCTCTCAGCCCACAGACCATGCACCACTTACCCACTCAGCGGCCTCATTTTCCTAATTTCAAAGAACTGGGTCCCTGTGTGATTGTATCTGTGTGGAGTCAGTCAAAGGAAAGTGACAGGAAGCTCCAATAATCCAGCATTCTCACTGCCTAACTAGATGAAAAAGTGGACTTTCCAAGGGTCCAGTAGCCAGAAGGTAGCCAACAGCCTCTAACTCCTCACCTCTTGTCCTGGAAATCTAATTTCTAACTTGGATTCCCTAGCACCTTCCATCTGTACAATGGCTCTCTCAATCAGCTCTGAATTCCTAGTTAGTTGAATGCATATCTTAATTCACCTATTAAGCTATAAGCTACTGGAGTTGGGGCCCTTCCTTTATCATCTTTATATCACCCATAAAGCCTGGTACAAGTTTAAAATATGCCAGTTAAAAAATATTATTAAAGAAATCAGTAATGAGTGGGTGAATGGATGGACGGATTGGTGGGTGGGTGGATGGACGGATGGATGGACGGATGGATGAGTGGGTGGGTGGGTGAATGGATGGGTGGGTGGGTCGGTGTGTGGATGGATGGATGAGTGAGTGGATGAATGGATGGGTGGATGAGTGGGTGGATGGATGGATGGATGGATGGATGGATGGATGAGTCGGTGGATGGACGAGTCGGTGGATGGATGGATGGATGGATGGATGGAAGGAAGGACAGGACGGGGGAAAGAAGGAAGGAAGGACAAGTGGCCGTAGGTTTTCTTTGTACAGCAGGCAGCAGCAGAGCTTACTGTGGAGACGTCACTTGCATTTCCTGTCTGGACTAACACTGGACATGATAACGAAATCTGAGAATACAATACCATTATTCACAACCTGAGATTTCGCTGGCTGCCCAGGTCTCCGGGAATGGCAAGCTGTACCAGGTAATTCTCAAGGAGATAACAGATTGTTTGATGTCATGCTCTCTGAGACTGGATTTTGAGTTTTCTGAGCCTAAAGAAAAGTTGTTTTGTATATTTCCCTCTCCTGCCTCAAACAAAATCCTACAGAAAAAGTGGGTGCTGGGAAGGTGGAACTAAAGGGTGTAGTTGCACGCATGGAGCTGCTGCAGCCCATATCGGGGACATGGGGGTAGATCTGTGCCCCCGCAGTAGGACAGGCAGCTGCAGAAGGGGGTGCTGAGTTCCTGGAGGCCCACACACGCTCCTGAGGAGGGCTGGGATTCCTCCCTTGGCGTCAGCGTTCTTGGCACGCGGACACGGGAGTGCACAAGAACACCTGGGGAGCTTGGCGCAGCAGATTCTGGGCTCCACCTTCAGAGACTGATTTCAGGCCATGGTTCTGAACTCTGGATGCCATTCAGAGTCTCCCCACCTCAGACTACTGATTGGAAGTTTCAGGTGAGGGCAAGGGGATGATTTTAACAGTTCGGGAGTTACTGATCTGGGTCCTAAAAATAACTATTAATGATACAGATTTTCCCAGCTTTTAAAAAAGTCAATAAACTAAACCCTAGAGGTATAACAGGAGCCCTGGTGGCACAGTGGTTAAGCACTTAGCTGCTAACTGAGATGTCAATGGTTCGAACCTACCAGCCGCTTCACGGGAGAAAGATGTGGCAGTCTGCTTCCGTAAAGATTTACAGCCTTGGAAACCCTATGAGGCAGTTCTACTCTTCCTGTAGGGTCACTATGACTCCGAACTCGATGGCAAAGAGTTTGTTTTTTTGTTTTTTGTTTTATTTTTTAGAGGTAAAACAGAAAAATGAAGGACTAAATATTCTCACTGTGAAGTGATTTTTTTTTCTTCTTCTTACTTTACCAAAGATTTCCTTTAAGCAGGGAGGTTCCTGGTACATTTAAAATAGAATTCAATTGGCAAAAATTCAGTTTTATGCCCATCTTTCCCTCTATTTATATAAAGGCAGTCCCTGGATTTCAAACGAGTTCCATTTCTGTCTTTAAGTCGAATTTGTACTAAGTCAAAACAAGTTAGGTATGGTTTGTATCTAATGCCAGTTAGTCAAATGTTTGTCTTAGTATACAGTATATAGTGTGCAGCCCTGGTGGTGCAGTGGTCAAAGTGCTCAGCTGCTAACCAAAAGGTCAGCAGTTCAAATGCACCAGCTGCTCCTTGGAAACCCTATGGGGCAGTTCCACTCCGTCCTACAGGGTCGCTATGAGTCGGAGTCAACTCGAAGGCAACTGGTTTGTTTTTTGTTTTTGTTTTTTAGTTTTATATAGTGTACCTTTCTATGCATAAAAAACATTAAAGAAAAACTTTCAAATCAAACCCATAGGGCTTTCAGTGGCTGGTTTTCAGAAGTAGATCACATGGCCTTTCTTCTTGGGCAGCTCAGGGTGGACTCGAACCTCCAACGTTTCGGTTAGCAGCCGAGCACGTTCACCAGAGGAAAAAAACAAACCTGTTGCCATCACGTTGATTCCGACTCAGCAACTGTTAGACTGAGTCCAGCAGCCCGTAAAGCTTCCAAGGCTGTCATCGTCACGGAAGCAAGCCTCCTCTAAACGTGCACTTCAGAGCAAGACACTCACTGAGCCCAAGTTCACCCTCAGAAGGCTTCTCCCCCTCCAGCACTGCTGACACCTCTTTCCAGGACTCCGTGCAAGATCAGCCCACCTCCTGGCCACGGCTCTGTCAGAGGGACAGGTGGGTTTTGTCCTTCCACATCCCCCCGCCAGCTGGGCACACCTACAGTCAGGGCTGGCCCCAACAGTCCTCACACCCTGTCACCATATCCAGGCCAAAGCAGTAGGCAGTCTGGAGAAATGGGGCAAGAGTCCGGTCTGAAGGCAGGAGAGATTCCACGCTCTGCCCTCCTTGCGTGGTGGCTTTGGTGGCCAGCTGACCAGGTACACGATCCCAGCAGCCCCCTGGTGCTTTCTCTTCTCTGGCCCCCTCTGCAGTCAGTGATCTAGATCACGGACCATCATAGTGGTTCAGAGAAGGGGGAAATAAAAAAGCAGATCCTTCAGGGCTACCATGAGAACTGGGCTGAGGATGCGCTGCAGGGTCTGTGGCAGCACGAGCAGACATTATGTGGACCACATGCAAATGTGCCCTTGTGAATGGGCTGAACCGTGTTCCCCCAAAATGTGTGCTGTAAATTCTAACCTCTATACCTGTGGTTAGAATCTTATTTGGGAATAGGTTGTCTTTGTCATGTTAATGAGGCAGGATTAGTGTAGGGTGTATCTTGAGTCAATCTCTTTTGAGATATAAAAGAGATAGAGATAGGGGAAGAGAGATGCCAAGTCACATGAAGATCGCCCAGGAGCAGAAGCGCAAAGAGACAAGGACCTTTCTCAAGAGCCGACAGAGACAGAAAGCCTTCCCCGAGAGCCAGCACCCTGAATTTGGTGCCGGCTAAACTGTGAGAAAATAAACTGTTTGTTAAAGCCACTCAATTATGGTATTTCTGTTATTGCAGCACTAAATAACTAAGGGAGCCCTGGTGGCATAGTGCTTCAGAGCTCAGCTGCTAACCAAAAACATCGGCAATTCGAATCCATCAGCTACTCCTTGGAAACTCTATGGGGCAGTTCTACTCCGTCCTATAGGGTGGCTAGGAGTCGGAGTCTATTCGACAGCAACAGGTTTTTTTTTTCAGTAGATAAATAAGACACCCCTATAAATGCACTTCCGGCCGGATTCATTCTCTTAAATCGCCGGCCAGATAACCCTTGTGAAGACTGTGCCCTTGATGGAAGTGGGGAGCCGTTCTAATTTCCATCACCTTCTGGAATACTCTGGAAGGAGCCAGGTACTTTCAGGAAGGGTCAGCTCTTGAGGTCCAGGTTTACTCAGGCAGGAGTCTGTGCTTCTGGCCCACATGGACCCCCGCCCCCCGTGGGGTCCACATGGAACCCCCCTGTGGGTCAATTTGGGGGTCATCACCAGCACCACCAGGCCTTGCCAGGGCTGGGGTTGTCTGCTTCGCTCTGGCGGCTGGTGCGCCCTTTTCCCTAGAAGATCTTCTCAGGATTTGGCTGGAATGGGACGATGCCTGCAGGGGAGCTTGTGATCCAAGAAGTGGAAACTGAGAAGCTAATCAAGTCATCTCTCCACCAAAACACAACGAGCAGCAACTGGCACAGCTTCTGCCTGGGAACACGCAGCCTCATGGAGGAGGCGCTGGTGTTTGGCCCTTTGGGGAAGGCTCAGAAATCCCCAGGAAAGACTCTTGCCCACAGCACAGAGAGAAGGGTCTCCTTCCGGGTTATGGAACATTGGCCTGGGGGCTCCGGAAATCCTTTCTGCCTCAAGGCTGGGTTGGAACAGACAAACAGAAATCAAGCCAGCGTGCCTGGGGGCTCGTAGGACAGGCTAAGCTTGTGTCTTTATGGGGGAAGGACAGAGGCCAGCGGGGTCTGACCTCCTGGACAATGCACTGGGGGCTTAGGGCAGGGAAGCTGCCCTCAGCGGGAGTCTGATCCTGGTTTAGCTCAGCGGGCTCACCAACTTGCTTGGGACAAATGGCTGTCCCTCTCACATCAGCCTTGTTGGCTCAGCTGACTCCTAGCCCCGAGGAAACATCACAAGGGGCAAGTGGACCACCTGTCTCTCCAGTTCTCGCAGTGTTTCTGGGGGAGGGGGTGCGGGTGGAGTCAGAACTGATCTAATCCTGACTGCAAACAATATGAGGATAACAAAGAAGAATGGAACCAAAAGCTTGGCTGCTCTGATCCCAGCCTGCCCCACAGGGCCGCTCAGCTCTTCTTCAGGCTCAAGTGCGGACAGAGCCTCATCCAAGAACCCCATCCATTAACACAGACCTGAGCGAGGCCATGAGCCTGTGTCACCCGGGAAGTCAAAGGCAATGCCAGGCAGTCCTCTTACAGATCTGGGGGTGGTCGGGGAAGAAAGGAAAAAAGTGAGAGAGAAGAGAGTGGGAAGCGAAGAACAGGAGGAAAGAGGAGAAAGAAAGACGGACAGTAGAGAGAGGAAGAGGCAAACAAAGACGGCAGAGAGGAAGGGGGTAGAGAAAAAGGAGAGATGAGCCAACAGGGGATCCCAGGGGAGGAAAAAGGACAGGACAGGGAAAGGGAGGGAAAAATGAGAAGCCAGAGGGGCTGGAGGTGGGTCAGGTTAGCTGTCACCACCATTGACTCACAGCCCCTCAGCACCCCTGTCCTAACGCTGTCTGAAGGGAGAAGGGTCAGTCACTGCAATTCCATCCTCTATCATTACTCTTTCTAGTCCCTCTTGAAGAACCCCTGGGGGAGCAACATTTGGCTGCTAACCAAAAGGCTGAAGCTACTGGGAGAAAGACCTGCCAATCTGCTCCTGAAAAGGCTGTTGTGGCTGTTGTTGTGTGTCGTCACGGCAATTCCAACTTACAGTGACCTTACAGGACAGAGCAGAACTGCCTTACAGGGTTTCCAAGGAGCGGCTGGTGGATTCAAACTGCCAACCTTTGGGTTAGCAGCCTGAGCTCTTAACTACTTCACCACCAGGGCTCCCCCAGAAAGATTACAGCCTAGAAATCACTACTCGGGGTCTCTATGAGTTGGAATTGACTCAACAGCACCCAGCGACGGACTGTCTCGTGAGGATCTCCCCAAATCTGGCTTCACCAACCTTGGGGAGTGTTTGCTGGCACAGACATGCCGCCAGGCTGGGGAGCACCACCCTAATCCCCTCGCTGGGTCTGCTCAGATGCTGGTTGGAAGGATACTGTAGTGTCTTCATGTAATTCTGGATCGCCTGGAGCCAGTCTGGGATCGTCATCGACAGCCTGTAGTTTGGGACCTGGGGTATTGAAGGCTGCAGAGAAAACAAGAGAGGGATCTTTTAACAAGGAGATGCTCTGGGGTCCTGCCCTGGGGGCAGATGCCAGGCTAAAACGTCCTGAGAGCTGGGAGCAGATAGCCACCATGATGTGGTCACCTGTTCAAGTGGTGCCTCCTCCACCAGCCCCTCACTGAAATATCCCCCTCTCTGAACTCCTTCCTCACACGCTCAGCTCTGGGTCACATGTATTCTCTATGGCCCTCCAGGCGTTGTGAGTGTGAGCAGAGCCTATTTTCCCTATGGGAGCCTAAGTGCCTCCTCGAGGTCAAGGACCACGTCCTATAGTGTCCCCCACCGAGCCCGGCCCAGGGTGGGCACAGAAGTGCTCCATCAATCCTCAGTGACTGATGACTGACTCATTACACCATACACGCTTCACTTGCAGGGCACCGCTTCTGGCTCCACTTCTTCTCAACGCCCCGTTCAACAGCCACTGCACCCCTCCACCTGCGTCCTGCCCCAGGTGGGATTAGGATAGCCGGCCCTCGGGCCTGGACCCTTCCCGGACACCCCCTCCTGTCTGGTGGCAGCCCAGTGGGTGCTGCCTTTTGTCAACACTCACCAGTGTCCGCAACGGAAGCTTGATGCCTGCTGGGAAGAGAGAGGCCTGAGGGGCGGGGGGCTCGTCTCTGAAATCTGCTAAGAACCCACTCAGCTCTGAGCAACTCCACAAAGGAGGCCAAGTGCAAAGACAGCCAAAGGGACAAGTCACTCCTGGGAAGCAAGGGGTGCCAGCCAGGCACGCTGTTTGCTTTCTTTCAGCTAGCTGTTTCCCAGTCTCCTCGACCTCTGCCTCTCTGGGGTGTGTGTGTGGGCGGGTGTTGGTGAAAAAGAAACTCAGCTCATGTGGGCCGGGGGCTCCAGCAGTAGGGCTGCTGGGAAAAGGAGGGAGGGGGCTGCTCCAGCTTAAGCTGCTCAGGAGGAGCTGAAGGGGCTGCAGGACAGATTAGTTCCCTCCCGGAAGAAAGCAGGGAGAAGGAGGCCCTGGGGACTTAGAACTCAGTTGACAGAAGGAGAAGCTGCTGGGGCAGAGACTCAGGACAGCTCCGGGTGGGACCTGGAGGCCAGGCGGGGCACCAGAGACAAGGCTGCGGAGGACACCTCCTTTCCGTGGCCCTCCAGGCTCGAGTCCCCAGCGATGCAGGAGGGTGCACCCATGGGACAGCCACGGGCAGACAGCTCCTTCCACGCGTCTACTCTACACATTTGGCTGCGTTTGGCGTTGCTCTTCTCTCCATTGCAGCTTTGAAATTTCCTACTCCACAGCAACTGCGGCTTCAGCCTAAAGAAAACCAGTCACACCTCCTACTTCACAGCCAAGGCATGTGCGTGTGTGTGGGACAGAGAGCGCACACATGCAGCAGCATTCTGCAAGCTACGTTGTGTTGACAAAATGTTCACTCACAAGGACTGTACCCCTATCTTGGAGAGTCATTTTGGGGAACAAGAATGTTATGTGCCAATCTGAACATTTGTTCACATGACCCTTCCTCATACCCACACACACAAGATCCGAAGTGTATCATTGTGTTTCCACCCTAACACACACTATGAAGTGTCCAGCTTGTCCCTGAGTTTTGCAGTAACATCTGCTGATCTGCCTGTACCTGGAATTCTGTGTAGGAGAAAGTGTGCCAGAGATTTCCCAGAGAAGTGAGGACAGAAGGGGAGAAGCCAACAAACATTCTGCAGCATCTCCTGTGACCCAAGCTCTACGCCAGGTATAAAAAGGGGAGGGGACAGGTACAGTGGTGGGGAGAAGGGGAGGGAAGCTGAACAGTTTATTGAGAGCCCATTTCCACCCAGAAACGGGCTGCTTGCACCTATTTCACAGAAAAGCTGCTGAGTGTGGGGAAACATCCCCAAGATCACCAGTTACCTAAGAGATACCCAGAAGGTGGCCAGGGTGATTGGGTTCTTCTGTGCCGGCTGACCGCCAAATTACTTCCACTCCCCACAAGCCCAACATAGCCCACAAGAGCTGGGTGGTGGGTTGGGAGGCTTGCGGCAGCTGGTTCTCAGAATAGCAGCCCAGTGGCGCCCGAGGGCTTTTAAAAACAGCTGCAGGGTTACCTCAGCCCAGCTGTGAGTGGGGCACAGGAGCTGGCCACATTCCCCCTCCCCGCTGGGAGGACAAATGGATACATTCCCCAAACCCAGCTGGGGAGCAGGCTTGGTCGGGGGAGGAGCCCAGATTGCTCAAAGGATGATGTCATCCAGCTCCTACTCACCCTGAAGTCGGGGACAGCCGGCTGGGGCTCAGACTCAGCCAGTGTCCACCCAGCAGGCCACAGGCTGCCAATGCCCACGCAGGAAAAGGGGCCATACACCAGGTGGGCTCCCTGGTGTGTACTTTCGAGACAGACACAACCAAGTTCAAACCACAACTCGGCCACCACCGACAAGCTGTGGGCTCTGGTCAAGCTGCACGACCAGTTTCATAAGGTCAGCCTCTTTGGACCTTCTCGGCTGGCTGTGAGGATTACACGACCCAGTGTTCGTAAAGTAGAAGCTTGGGCTCGGTGCACAGCGCTCCCTGAGCAACCTCTTTCGGGGATCTGGACTGGGACCCCTGAACGCTTTACACTTTTCTGGTACTGTAAAACAGAACCAGCCGTGGCCTGACTCCTTGGACACTCAACTCGGGAGCGTCACGTCCTGAAGGGGCCTTTTCACCCTAAAGGAAGAGGATGAAAACATTCACTTCCCCCTGGGCACATGTGATGACAACGAGCTGATATTCTAAATGGGGGGGGGGGGAGCTCACACTACGGGGTAAGAAAACTCTTCAGCCCTCCAGGGCAGCAGGGGATAACCAGGAAAAGGCAATTCACAAGAGGAAGTGCAAACGGTGAACGCATATTTGGAAAAAATGTTCACGCTCACTGATCATTTCAGAAATGCAAACAAAATCCACTGCAAAATGTCATTTTTCACCTGTCCAGTTAGCAAAGATATTCTTAAACGGGGTACCCAAGGCTGGTGAGCGTGCTCTCAGACTGTGCTGATGGGAACAGAAACTGGCACAACCTTTTATGCAAAGCCCTGGGCACACCTTTTCCCCTCCCCGACTAGGGTCCTGAAAAACCAATAAAAACCCAAACCTGTTGCCTTCCAGTCGATTCCGACTCATAGTGACCCTACAGGACAGAGTAAACTGCCCCATAGAGCTTCCAAGGAGCGCCTGGTGGATTCAAACTGTCGACCTTTTGGTTAGCAGCTGTAGCTCTTAACCACTATGCCACCTCCCTCCTAATGCTATTTTCCTGCCCCATTTCATCAATTACTACCTGAAATGCCAACTCTCCTCAAGATTCTCTCCTCCCACCTTCTGCCACTAGCCCCTCCTTCCTCCTGCCACTAGCCCCCCAAGCCCCAGCCCAGTTGTAAAGGCAGAATCTAGAGGCAACTGATCAAAACCTACCTACTCCCATAGGCCCCTGGTCTGGAGGCAGGGGCCCTGGGAGGCACAGCGGGCAGGAGAAGAGGGTGAGCAGGAGGATGGTGGTTCAAGAAGAATAATGAAGCAAACCACCGGCACGGCTTTTGTGGACGGGCTCCCTTCCACTCCATTCTTGCCAAACACAGCTGACCCCCCAGAGAAACGCAAGCACTGATGCAGATGGACACGGGTGTGTGACCGGCATGGCCATGGAGGAGAGGGGGGATGAAGGAGAGGAGCCAGGGGGTGGTGAGAGCCCGGCAGGCCTCAGGAATCCTGAGCATGAAAGAGCAAGGAGAAGGCAACCTTTTGCCCATCTCTGCTCTGAAAAATACGCTAGGAAGGCACCAGGCAGAAGAGTCTTCTGTGGCAACCTGGGGGGTGGTGCGGAGGCCCACCACAGCAGCCACAACCCCTCCCCATCAGAGGCATCCAGAAATCTGTGGGTGCTGGCCTGGTACAGAGGTCCTGGGGTCCCAGCCTTGGGCTGAGGAGGATGGACAGATGGATGGCTTGTCAGTCCAGGGGCGAGGAGGGAGTGAGGGGCCGTGTGAGCCAGCAGGGAGCAGGAGTGCAGCCCTGACTGTGACAGAGTCTCACCCCACAAGCCCACAGTTTTCACTCGCAGTCCTCTAACTGGGAATTATTTCCCAATTTGGAACCAACGTGAGAACTAGGAAGAAGCGGTGAGAGCTACAGGAAGTGCATTTGCTGTCTGCTGTTGAATCCATCCTCGTTCTCAGCCCCTAGAGCCAGCTCCAGCCAGTCCAAAGGCGGAGGCTCTTCCCAGCACACCCCAGCTGTTTTTCTGGGCTAGCCGCTCTCCCTGCCCCTCTTCCCATCCTCTGTTACTACCCTCCACTGACTCTTGCTGTTTTCTTAAACTACCCCTAAAAACCCCAGCCTCGCCCTCGCCATGTACGAACCTTGGACCCCGGAGCCACCAGGAGGGAGGCCTGCACTCACGAGGAAGATCACACAGCAGGGAAGCTCAGCGGGTTGGGTGGGGGTGGGATGCGGTGGGGGGGTGGGGGGCCCGGACCTCTGAGCAGACCCTACCACAGCTGCCAGCGGAAGTGTAGGCAAACAAAGTGGCATTCAGCGGTCCTCTCAGACCCTTGAAGCCTTTCCACATCCCTTTTGCTTCTTAGCCCACATTCAATGGCTGAAAAATGGTTAATCTCCCTGGAGTTTTCCAGCCCTTACTACTCCCAGCCCCCACCACTCTCCTGTACAAATTCCTCAGCAAGACACAGACTTGGTTAAAGGAGAAAGGACTTGGCTCCAGAGGAAAGAAGCCAACCAAGCTGAGCGCAGGAATAGCCCGTGAATCAGTGGTCCCTGGAAACGGAGCTCGTGAGGCTGCTCCCATCTCAGGCCCTGTGGGGTTCACGTGCAGGGCTTGGGGGCTGGGGTCTGCCAGGGTGGGGGCAAGGATGGAGCACAAAACATTGAGATGCAATGGAAGAGAGAGAAATGTTAACTTTTTTATTTCGGTTCAAAAAGCCAACTACCCAAGTTTGGGCTGGCGGAGTCCTGACTTGGCAGCAGTTCCCACACAAAAGGATCTAGAAGCTTTACGTGACCTTCAGCATGTTATGAAAGTACAAGATGATGTGGCTGCTATATATTAAAAAAGCGAACAATCTTTTTTAAGAACACAGCATTCAACAACAATAATGCAAGTATCAGGAACAGGTCACAGGAAGTAGGAAACTATGTTTGAAACTGCTCAGACAACATTTAGGACATTGTGTTTCATAGGTTTTTTTTTTAGGGGATTGGTTACAAACTAGCAATTGTTCTATAAAGATCCCAGGAGAATGAGGAGGTCTAGGAATTACACATGAAAAAGTGGGTGAAGAGCTGCCTGCAGACAAAGAAAGCCAAGAAAAGACACAGAGTGTCAAAGTTCCCAGGGCTCACGGTCCCCCAACCTCTTCCCACCATACTCATTCAATAAATATTTATTAAGCACCTTCTAGGTGTCTGGAAAGGTCCCTGGGTGATGCAAATAGTTTGACCTCATCTGCTAACTTAAAGTTTGGGGGGTTGAACCCAGCACTAGAGACCTGGAGACATCAAGGGCCATAATACCATGGGACCTGGGAGTGGGAAAGAATTCTACATGTCTTCTGGTCTACTCTCATTTACAGATGGGACACTAAGGGCAGAGATGTTAAGTGGTTAAGTCACAGTGCCAGACACAACAGAAGCAGGGATAGGCTTCAGCCCTTGATTTTTACTCCCCGGCCCTCCTGCCATAGAGCACTGCCCTGTAGCATTCAAGGAACTGTGAGTAGCCAAGGAAGCTGGCACGTTCCACCCCAGCGCAAAGGGCAGCACAAGACTCAGTGGGAAGATGTGATTGGGAAGGTAGGGGAAGAAGGAGGATTTCTGTTTGTCTAAGAAAAGAGCTTCCTAACAACCAAATCTGGCCAGCTGGGGACGGACTGCCCTGTGAGGCTTGAGCCCATTCCCAGGAGGTGTTCAGATAGAGGAAGGAATTCTGCTGAAGGTGGGAGACTGTCCCCCTCTAAAACTCCACGGTTCCACATCGAGAACGGGGTCCGCACACGGAAGGTAGGGAGAAGGGTGAAGCCAAGGTTAGGAACAGGGTCGGTGCTGAGGGTGCTGAGTCAGAAAGGTGGCAAAGGATGGGGAACAGGCCTCTCTTTCAGGTCCTAAGAGCTCCAGCTCCTCATTTAAGGAAGGAAAAATTCTGAAGTCAGGAACTACAGGCCAGGACCAGCATCGTTCCACACTCAAGAAGAACTCAGCGAGGGTAATGACAGCCGCCGTTAAAGCAGGCGAGGTTCTCGCTGGGCATAATGAAGACCTGCTTGACCAGCAAGCTCAGCAATTAAACCATGTAACTGACTGCAGCAGGAAGTTTAGCGGCTCTGCCACTTTCCCAAGGGTACACTTCTGGCCTGCAGGCTCAGATGCTCGGTTGTCACCAGGCTGGGGACCTGACCAGATGCCCGACCAGAAGGCCTTCCAGGTCTCAGGCTGACATTCCTAGACTTGCCTGGGAATGTTCTCAGCCATCCCAGCATCCCCAAGTCCAGGGGACCTACCGCCAGGCTGTCACCCCAGGCTCTGCGTCATTTCTTCCAGTTTGCATTCTGATGTTTCATACAACGCAGCTACTCCACCAGTACACCTCCCTCACGACCCCAACCATAACTAGTGGCATCCTGGCTGTGTCACACAGTCCGCTGGCTTCCGCCCAAGGAGAACGAATGTGGCTCCTCGGCCTCCACCCCGAGAGACTAATTCCTGTGTACTGGAAAGCCCCTTCCAGCCACAGCCAAAAACGTTCCCTTTTGTTTGGAGCCCAGCTAAGCTGGGAAGAGAGGCAGTTGACTGCTGTGCAAGCTTCAGAGGTGAAAGTCACTGTCATAAAAAAAATTTTTGGCAAAAAGTCTGGAAATGATTCACACGCTGAGAAGTCTGACTGGGAAATTTCAAATCCATTCACAGCCCCATAAATCACGTGCTAGTGCCGGGAGAATGAAGCGCAAGAACTCCAGAGAAAAAGCAGGGTGGGGGTCCCTGGAAGTCCTGTGCTTTCTTGGCATCGCTGGTGTTAAGCTTTTGCGGCGGGAGGGGATGCGGGTGGGGGCGAGGAAATAATAGAGTTTGGCTTTAGGCTCAAAAAACAAAAACAAAAAACCTTGGCACAACCGACAGCCCAGTCCCAGAGCAGCAAGCCCCGGGGGCCAACCCCCGCCCCTCCACTTCTAAGGTTTCTAAGAAAAACATCTCGATTATGCAGGAGGGGGCGGGAGGCATGGGAGCGGAAAGCAGTTTGTAGCAGGACCAAGAAAATGGAATTTGCCTGTGTGTTGTGTGCAAGCTGAAACGGTCCCATCACTGCCCGTCCCCCCTTCAAAGCCACTGACCTTTGCCAAGAAGGCGGCGTTCCTGATGGAGCCCACCATTTCTCCCCCCTTGGGGTGCACCTTGGCCACGTGCATCCACATGCGCTCCCAGGTGTGGCTGTCGATGGGGAAGCCACTCTTGTTAACGTGAAACAGGACCCCGCCGTCTTTGTCCTCCTCTTCCGAGCCCCCGCTCGTGGCGAGGCTCACGGGCCGCGCGTGGCTGCTCCGGGACCGGGTGCCTTTGGCGCCTTTGGGGTGGGGGCAGTGGTGAGTGTCCGCAGCGGAGCCGGTCATGGTGGGGCCGGGGCGGGGCGCGGGGCGCGCGGCGGCGGCGGCGGGGGGCGTGTGCGCGAGCGCGGCGCGGGGTCAGCGTCCCGCGGGGGCGGCCTTCTCCATGCCTCTGGCGGCCGCAGAAAGCGGGAAGGGGGAGCGGCGGGAGGTCCGCGGAGGCGGCGGGGCTCGCGGCTCACGGGACGTGCCTGAAATCAGTGGAGACAGCAGACACCCAGCTAAGTGGAAATCACAGGAATCTAGGCGGGGGCTGGGTCCAGCAGCGGCGCGGGCCTCGGGGTGTCTCCGCGTCACCCCCGGCTCCCCCTGCACGCTGACAGACCCCCCAAGCATTGAAGCGGGCTTCCAGCCCTGCAGTTACCTAGAAAGCTGACTTGGAAATTGTCACAAAGCTTCACACACACCTAAACCCGAGAAAAACATAAAAGGAGCGTGGGGGTGCAGAGTGGCCCGTGTAGGGAGAAGAAAGGCAGCTCGTGCAGCGTGAACGACACGAGGTCCCCACGAGGCTCCACGCATTCCCTGGTCCCCAGATGTGGCCGGGCGATGAGCCGCGCCAAGAACGTGCCGGCACGCGCGCGCCCGGGGCTGGCGCGAGGGCGGAGCAGCAGCCTCGGCTTGCCAAGGCTGCCCCGAGGCTTCCAGGAATCCCTCCCCGACCCCGGAGGGCGAGGAGGCGGCCCTGACCCCAGTCTGCAGTGGAAACCTTCCACCCGCTTCCTGTCCCCGAGTTCCAGCGCCAGCACCCCGAGGGACTGGCTGCCCGCGGGCGCCGGAGGACGCGCCGCAGCGCCCCGGACGCTACCTCCGGCCGGTCGGCTTCATGGCCGCAGAGCCTCTCCCGGCGGCGGATTCGGTGGCCGTCGCTGCTGCTGCTGCTTCAGCGGCCGTCGCCTGATTCCATTTACCATTCTCGATGTTATTCTGTGACATACAACCGAGTCACCGGGGTAGCGCCGATGTTCCGAGTGCGTCCATTGGCCACCCCAACAAAGAGGGGCGGGTCCCCGGGCTCGGGATTCTACAACCCCGAGCTTCGCGACGCTCTGATTGGCTTCGGGGTTCCGGGCGGGAGGGGAGGGGAGTTGGGGAGCGGGGCGGCCACGCCAAATCCGATGGCTGTCGCGTCCTGGGAGCCGCGCAAGGGCCCGGGCGTTTGGCCACGGGACTTCAGACAGAGTTTCCCCCGGGGTCGTGGCACTTGAGGGCTTGCAACTAACTGTGGAAAGCGGGAGGAAGGAAAGCCAGCAGAAGTGACCAGGAGGTACAGGAGGGCTTGGCGTTAGAACAGCATTCCCTGAGGGTGGGCTGGACACAGTTCGTCTGCCACTGCCCGCGGCGGTGGATGGTTCAAGGAAGGGGTGTTTATGTGCATGCACAAATTCAAATCGTTAAAAAAAATTTTTAAAAATCCATATTACAAATCCCGCCAGATTAACATCAGCCGCGGTTAATAAAGTTTCTTTGAAGCCAAGCTGATCTGTGACACATGAGAGCCAGCCAGGCCCTTACTGCTGTGTCACAGGTACCGAGTTAGAGGATAGGATGGAGAGGTGCTTCAAAGCCATGGTGAAGTGGGTGGCCTTCCCCATTCACCACTTAAAGTGGAAAAGGCCCAGGACTGACCCGAAGGCCCGGCGCTAAGTCCAAGGTGGTCGCTCAGCTGTGTAACCTGAACAAGCCACTTCCCTGCTCTGGGCCTTAGCTTCTGTTTGTGAAAAGCAAACACCTCGCTCTCCAGGTCTACTGAGTCTCGAAGATTCTGCGATTCTCTGACTTCCTGTGGACGCGTGGGAACGTGGCCATTGTAGCCTTTCTCTGCACTCCAGGCCAGCAGCTAGCTTTGAAAGGGTAAGGCAGCTGTCACAGCAATGCTAAGTGAACCTCCAATTAAGGATATAATCGTCAAAGCACTACTGATGGCAGAATCAGTTTCTGGACGCTTAACCCTACAAGTTGCCTTTAATGGAACTGCAACGTCTTTTCTGCAGGGGCGGGTATTGCGGGGCCAGTGCCAGCGGGAGCCCAGGAGTGCAGCTGAGAGGCCAGGACGTGGGCAAGGGGACCTGGATTGGGGACCTAACCCTGCACTACTGCCCAAGGCAAACGGAAGCCATATCTAAGACTTTATAGATTGAATAATGAGAATAATAACTTAGGGCCGCAGAGCTGAAGGAAATCGACCAATTCAGGAAATTACCTGAATAACTCATGTGGAACAGACACACCTGAAAAAACCCAGAAACGGAACGCCAATGACCCCCACTAAGAACTGCCCCGATGTTTGTCTCCTGGTGAAAAGGAAAACCTCCCTCAGAGAATGGTCTGTTTTCTTTCTTTCCCTTTTTTTTTTTTAAATTGTGATTTAGATGAAGGTTTACAGAACAAATTGGTTTCTTATTAGACAATTAATACACATAATGTTTTGCAACTTTGGTTGCCAACCTCATGACGTGTCAACACTTTCCTTTTTCGACCTTGGGTTCCCCATTTCCATTTGTCCAGCTTTCCTATCCCCTCCCGCCTTCTAGTCCTTGCGCCTGGGTTGGTGTGCCCATTTAGTCTCGTTTTGTTTTATGGGTTTGTCTAATCTTTGGCTGAAGGGTGAAACTCAGGAATGACTTCAGTACTGAGTTAAAAGGGTGTCCGGGGCCATACTCTTGGGGTTTCTGCAGTCCTTGTCAGACCAGTAAGTCTGGTCTTTTTTTGTGAGTTAGAATTTTGTTCTACACTTTTCTCCAGCTCTGTCTGGGACCTTTTATAGTGATCCCCGTCAGAGCAGTCAGTGGTGGTTGCTGGGCACCATCCAGTTGTGCTGGGCTTAGTCTAGTGGACGCTGTGGTAGCTGTGATCCATTAGTCCTTTGGACTGATCTTTCCCTTGTGTCTTTGGTTTTCTTCAAAGACAAAAGTGAGACTAGTGGAGTATCTTAGATGGCTGCTCACAGGCTTTTAAGACCGCAGATGCTACTCACCAAAGAAGGACGTAGAACATTTTCTTTATAAACTGTGTTATGCCAACTGAGCTAGATGTTCCCCAAAACCATGGTCTCCACAGCCCTCAGCCCAGTAGTTCAGTCCCTCAGGGAGTTTGGATGTGGCTATGAAGCTTCTATGACTTTGCCTTGGTCAAGTTGTGCTAATTTCCCCAGTATTGTGTACTGTCTTAGAAAATGGTCTGTTTTCTTATCCCAAACGTGCTTCCTCCCTTCTTTTTTCATTGATCTCTCAAATCTGTCCCTTCCTCCACACTTTCCCGGAGTTTCAAGCCCAGGAGACAAGGGTTTCAGTGTAAAGACCTGTATACAGAGGATGAGAATTTGGCCAAAAAATCCCTCAGGGGAAAACAGCTCTCAAAGCTCAAGTGATGGGACCAATCAGTGAACGTGGAAGAAAGTCTGGCAGATGTCAGCTTCCCTGGATTCACTACAGTTACAATCCAACTACAATTACCCTATTAAAACAAGGCCTGGATTCTGCTTTCCCTGAATAAAAATCCTAGGAACCAGAGAGGGTTATTGATTCATCTTCTTGCCTACAGCTATCCCAGGGCTCCCAAACAGTTGAGGGGCAAAGTCTTTGCTGCTATTTTAATCTCCACTGCTCTAATTGTCTGCTCACCTGTTCCCCAGAAAGGGGGAAGGGGGACAGGTGACCAAACATGTGAAGACAGCTGTGAGGTTTGGCTCCTTTTCCAAAGAGGTGCTACGGAGGCTCCTGAAGTGAACTGCAGAGTCCCAGCAAAGGGTCTGCGAGGCAGAGGGGCTCCTTTGTTCAGAATTTCTTTACATTTTGAGAGTTGGTCTAGTGGCATAGGCCACCAGTATTGCTCATTTCCTTCTCTATTTTGTGTTACATGACACTCAAATGAATCAGGCCAGACAGAGCATGGGTTTTGAAAGTTCAGTTGGTTAATAAGAGTGATGAAGCCATGCATACATACAGTGGGACAGGGCCAACTGTGGCCTGAACAAGGATACGTGGTAGCTAGATACTCAACCTCTGAGAGCATGCTCTCTCCCGTTTGTTGGATAACAACAAGCATAGCAGAGAAGTACAGTGGGAAGGTTTGGACAAGGATAGCTGGCTTCAAATACTACCCCATTATTCAAACTGGTAGGGTCACAAACATAAGACAAAATCCTGCCCTCATGGATCGTGTCTTAGTTATCTAGTGCTCTGTAGCAGAAATACCACAAGTGGATGGCTTTAACGAAGAGAAATTTATTTTCTTACGGTCTAGTAGGCTAGAAGTCCAAATTCAGGACATCACCACCGGGGGAAGGATTTCTGTCTGTCAGCTCTGGAGGGAGGTCCTTATCATCAATCTTCCCCTGGACTAGGAGATTCTCCATGCAGGAACCCTGGGTCCAAAGGACACGCTCTGCTCCCAGAACTGCTTTCTTGGTGGTATGAGGTCCCCATGTCTCTCTGCTCGCTTCTCTCTTTTATATCTCAAAAGAGATTGGCTTAAGACAAAATACAGTCTTGTAGATCTCATCAATATAACTGCCGCGAATCCGTCTCATTAACATCATAGTAATAGGATTTACAACACATAGGATAATCACATCATACGACAAAATGGTGGACAATCACACAATACTGGGAATCATGGCCCAGCCAAACTGATACACATATTTTTGGGGGGACACAATTCAATCCATGACAGATCGTATATTTCTAACCCCACCGTGTGCTGATGGTACCATTTTGGGTAAGTTACTCAACATCTTTGAGCCGTACTTTCCTCACAAACTAGGTATAATAATACCTTAGAGGGATGTTGTGAGGATTCAGAGAGATGGGCTGTGTGAAAGCACCTGCTGGGGGCTTAATGGTTTTGATTTTTTTTTAAAGACATATTTATTCAGCATCATGATCAAACTATTACATTTAGCAATCAACAGCATTGGTGCAAAAAAAAAGAAAAAAGCTACATTAAAACCCTTTGTTGGAATGCTTTACACTTTCCACAGAACAGAAACTAAAATCACCTGTTATACAATTAGTCACAAATACAGTCCTCGAGTTTTTTGCCCATGTGATTGTTGTTAGGTACTGTCGAGTCAGTTCCAACTCACAGCAACCCTATAGGGCAGAGTAGAACTGCCCATAGAGTTTCCAAGGAGCAGCTGGTGGATTTGAACTGCCGACCTGTTGGTTAGCAGCCAAGCTCTTAACCACTAGCCCACCAGGGCTCCATTGTTTTGCCCAAACACGAGTATCGTCTCAAACATATCTTTGTAGTGGCAAGGACTTGGCACCACTGTGCGTGGCTGAGTTCACAAATCTGTTGTAGCCTGTAGCTCCCTGTCACTTTCCTGGCTCCCCTCTCCTGCTAAGCTTCGTTCCCTGGCAGAGTCATTAAAACCTTCCGCCACTGGCGTAGCTACTGCTGCTACTTGAACTGCCGTGGCCACCTTGGTTTCATGATTTGGCAAAGTACTGACCTCCACCACCCTAGGGTCCAGAGGTTCTGCTTCCAAACTTTCCTCCCTTCATGGGTACAAAATTTGAAGATTGATTGTGGTAATTGCCAAAATCACTGTAGCTTCCGCCACCTCCAAAATTGCTTCCATTACCACCGCCAAAGCTGCTTCCTCCAATGTTACAGCTGCCACTCCCGCCATAGCCACTGCCCCGGTTTCCAGAACCCTGTCCACCACTTTCTCCAGAATAACCAGGATGACCTTCTCCACAGCCACCATCATTAAAATATCCATTAGAATGATCCCCCCTGCCTCCATATCTACCACCACGATGGCTGCCACCAAAACCACCTCACCCGCTGAAGTTTCCTCCGTGACCAAAGTTGTCATTCCCACCAAAACCTCCTCCACGGCCACCATCAAAGTTTCCAGAACCCCTTCGACCTCTTTGGCTGGATGAGGTACTGGCCATCTCTCTCTTTGACAGGGCTTTCCTTACTTTACAGTTGCACCCATTCACAGTATGGTATTTCTGAATGACTGTCTTATCTACGGAGTCATGGTCATCAGAAGTAACAAAAGCAAAGCCCCTCTTCTTGCCACTGCCTCGGTCAGTCATAATTTCCATCATTTCCATCTTCCCATTCTGCTCAAAAAATCTCTTAGGTGATTTTCTTCAGTACCTTCTTTAAGGCCACCAACAAGATCTTTTTCACAGTTAAGTGGGCACCTGGTCTCTGAGAGTCTTCTCATGAGACAGTCCTCTTTGGTTCCACAACTCTTCCATCTGCCTTGTGTGGTCTTGCATTCATGACTGCATCCACCTCCTCCACAGCAGAGTAAGTGACGAATCCAAAGCCTCTGGAGCAGTTGGTATAATCTCTCATAACCACACAGTCTGTGAGCATCCCTTGTTGCTCAAAATGGCTCCTCAGACTCTCATCTGTTGTTTCAAAGCTCAACTCTCCATTGAAGAGTTTCTGCAGCTGTTCGGGCCCTTTAGAAGACTGACTTATACATGACGGCAGTGGGAAGAAAGACTTCAAAGATGCTTCCTCGGCGGCGTCCACCGGCAGAAATGGAGCTTAATGTATTAACCAGCAACCAACCAGTCAGTAACCAGTTGCCATCAAGTTGATTCTGACTCATGGCGACCCCATGTGTGTCAAAGTAGAACTGTGTTCCATAGGGTTTTCAATGGCTGATTTTTCAGAATAGATCTCCAGGCCTTTCTTCCAAAGTGCCTCTGGTGGACTCAAATTTCCAACCTTTTGGTTAGCAGCCAGTCGTATTAACTGTTTGCACCACCCAGGGATTTCTAATAGCTGTTGTCATAGTTAGCTAGTGCTGCTATAACAGAAATGCCACAAGTGGATGGCTTTAACAGAAATTTATTTTCTCACAGTTCAGGAGGCTAGAAGTCCAAATTCAGGGTACCGGGTCTAGGGGAAGGCTTTTTTTCTCTGTCAGCTCTGGAGGAAGGTCCTTGTCTCTTCCGAGCTTCTGCCCTTGGGCAATCTTCATGTGGCTTGGCATCTCCCTCTATCTCTGCTTCTCTCACTTGCTTGTTTAATCTCATATATCTCAAACGGGATTGACTCAAGATGCACCCTACATTAATCCCGTTTCATTAACATATCAAAGACAACCTATTCCCAAATGGGATTTTAACCACAGGCATAGAGGTTAGGATTTGCAATACACATTCTGGGGAGATACAGTTCAATCCATAACATTCCACACCTTGGCCCCCCAAAATTCATGTCTTTCCCACATGCAAAACACATTCACCCCATCACATCATCCTAAAAGTCTTAAATCAGCTCCAAGTCCAAAATCTCATCTTCTAAATCATCTAAATCAAATGTGGGTGAGACTTTAGTTGTATTCCATCCTGGGGCAAAATTCCTCTTCATCTGGGAACCTACGAAATCTAGACTACAAGTTATCTGCTTGTAAAGTACAATGGTAGAACAAGCACAAGGTAGACATTTACATTACAAAGGGGAGAAATTGGAGAAAAAGAAGGGAAGACAGGCACTAAGCAAGTCCAAAACCCAGTAGAACAAATCACATTAGCTCTCAAGTCTTGAAAATAATTCTCTGTTCTCTGAGACCATCTAAGCAAAGGCCCCACCCTCCAGACTCTGGTGAAGGAGGGGGCAACAATGGGTTCATAACTATGGTCTATTGGTCTTAACATGTAACCCACACCCAGAAGCAGCTGATCTGATAATGTAGTGGAATAAATTGTTGAAACTCAGTTAAGGCACAGCTGGGGGACAATATCTTGCAGGGTTGTGGCAGTCCTCCCAGTTGTAATAAATGCTTTGAACTAATGACCAATATGTGGTACTAAAGAGATGAAAATAGGAGTGGCCCCTTTCACTATGACGACCGGTGACATACTTGAGGAATTTGTGCTTTTTGTCCCTGAAACTTCGGCCTCTGTTATGTTGAGGTTCTGGTTTCCAGGGAAGACCACTTTTGCCAGGGTACACGGTAAGCATCTCACTGATCTGGAAGCTGCAGCCACTCTGGTTTAGTTATCTAGTGCTGCTGTAACAGAAATACCACAAGTGGATGGCTTTACCAAACACAAGTTTATTCTCTTACAGATTGGGATGCTAGAAGTCTGAATTCAGGGTAGTAGCTCCAGAGAAATTTTTTCTCTCCCTGTCAGTTCTGGGGAAAGGTTCTCGTCATCAATCTTCCTCTGGTCTAGGAGCTTCTCAGCGCAGGGACCCTTGTCCAAAGAATGAGCTCTGCTCCTGATGCTTCATTCTTGGTAGCGTGAGGTCCCTCTCCTCTCTGCTTGCTTCTTTCTTTTATATCTCAAAAGAGATTGACTCAAGATACAACCTAATCCTGCAGATTGAGTCCTGCCTCATCAACATAACTACCTCTAATCCTGCCTCATTAACATCGTAGAGTTAGGATTTACAACACATAGGAAAATCACATCAGATGACAAAATGGTGGACAACCGTACAATACTGGGAATCATGATGTAGCCAAGTTGACACACATTTTGGGGGACACAATTCAATCCATGACACACTCCTTGGCTGCTTTGGGCACTTTTGACCAATGGGCAAGGAAAGAGGTTAAAGCACAGTAGTTCCAATCACCACCAGAGCCAGGATTGCTACACAATAATGGCAGGGAACCCAGGGGATTCACTGGGATATCTCTTAGTATTTCCATGCCTCCTAAAGCAATAATTTGGCAATGGTAACAATTACAACTCAATGAGGGCAGTTCAACGGAGAACTTCAGGCCCTCCAGGGAAGATCATCCCATTAGTCATCAATCTAGGTAAACCAACTGAAAGGTTGGGGAAGAGTGGGGAAGGGAGATGATGAGTATCAATTATAGTCTTAAGACCAGCTGCAATAGCTTGAGTCACTAACCCTCTTGCCTTAGGTTTTCAGGTAGATTGTGACTGGCCACATCCTTGAAGGGAACTTCATAACTAAATGAATTTGTATCTTCTCTTGGAAAAGGGGTGAGGATATTTTATTCAAAGGGGGGAGAAAAGAAAAGAACAGAGGCTCCTTATTCTAATATGGGAGCTGTATATAATGGAAGGACATACCTTCTACCACGGAGGGGCCATTGCTTTGCCTTTACCAGAACCAATACATGCACAATGTGTGGGTTTTCTTGAATAGGCACAGAGCTTCAACCAGCACCACCATCCAAGGGCTTACAGAACATCTTACCCATTGACATCTTCTTTTTTTTTTTTTTTTAGTTTTATTTTGTTGTTGTTGAGAATATACACAGCAAAACATACACTAATTCAGCAGTTTCTACATGTGCAATTCAGTGACATTGATTACATTTCCATTGACATTTTAAGGCAAAGCTGGGGAACATCTTGTGTGGCTGTGGCATAACCCTCCCAGATGCAACAAACAAACAAAGAAACAAACCCATTGCCATTGAGTCAATTCCAGCTTGTATCGACCCTATAAGACAGAGTAGAACTGCCTCATACGGTTTCCAAGACTGAAATCTTTACGGCAGCAGACTACCACATCTTTCTCCCGCTGAATGGCTGGTGGGTTTGAACCACTGCACTTTTGGTTAGCAGCTAAGCACTTTAACCACTGTGCCACCAGGGTTCCTTGAGGTAGCACTAGAGTTAGAAAATCATTATTTTGCAACCATCATAGTAAAGACTGGCTCAGCAAGAATCATAAATAGGTGCTAAATGCAGGGGGAGATTTTGATGAGGAGCTAGATATTTGCATGGTCTTAAAATGTCTGTGAAAATGACGTGGTGTAGAGTCCCTGACGGAGCAGGAGAAAAGTGGGGTGCAAAACTCAAATTCTAGTAAAAAGACCAGACTTAATGGTCTGACTGAGACTGGAGGGACCCCAGAAGACATGGCCCCCAGACTCTCCGTTAACCCAGAACTGAAACCATTCCTGAAGCCCACTCTTCAGATAAAGATTAGACTGCACGATGGGACATAAAATGATACTCGTGAAGAGTGTGCTTCTTAGCTCAAGTAGACACATGAGACTAAATGGGCAGCTCCTGTCCAGAGGTGAGATGAGAAGGCAGAGAGGGTCAGGAGCTGGTTGAACAGACACAGGAAATCCGGGGTGGAAAGGAGAAGCGTGCTGTCACAGTATAGGGAGAGCAGCTAGGGTCACATAGCAATGTGTGTATGGATTTTTGTATGAGAAACTGACTTGAACTGTAAACTTTCACTTAAAGGACACACGCACACAAATGACATGGTGGGGCATCTGACCTCCTCACAAGGGGAAGGAGAGAGTCTCATTATTGCCATCATCAGCCCACAGCTGATTCCTAGGAGGAGGAGATCAGACAGACCTCCACCCTCCAACCTTTTAACCAATTCTGACACCAGCTGTCCCTCCTACAGCACCCTACCTCTCTGCTGGGTTTGGTAATTTGTTGCGGTGGTCACACAGAACTCACAGATCATACTCACCATTATGGAGTTTATTAGGGAAGTAACAGGTTACAATTTAGGATCAGGGATGACTCAGGATACAGTTCTTCCATCAGGACAGCCTCTTCTCAGCCATGCTCACAGGCAGGCTTCCCTCTGGCCTTGACCTCTAGGCTCAGCCTCTGTTACAAAGCTCTTTAGCTCTGCCAGTAAGTGCCCCAAGGCACCCCACTCGCCAGGAAGCCTCCTGCCCGAAGGCACTCAGCTTTCTCCCTCAGTGAGTCGGCACACCCACTGTAACCTCCGAGCACTTAACCACTGCTCCACCAGGGCTCCTCCAGCTAAGATTAGCAGACGTAATTCCCTTCACATTACGTGGGCTTCTGGACCTTCAGAAACTCCCTGCGTACTTTTGTATAACCCCAGTCACAAGCCTCCACAGCAGCTGCTTTAGCTCTTGTCATCAGACTGGACCAGACTGAGTCGGGGTGTCTCCATTCCCTTCAGGACACAGAAGCCATCTGGTTAAACTTGCTCCATTCTTGTCTTTCTAGAGTGCCGGGGAACAAAACGGAGAGCTTTGCCCCAAAACCCGAAGGCATCTGAGCAACTGCTCCTCTCTGTGGGAATCTGTCAGGAAAGCCCCACAGAGGCCAAGTCCAAGGATTTGCAAGATGGCTGCTTTCCTAGGAAGGAGGGGCACTGAGCCTCCACCTGCCCAGCTGAGAAGGTGACAGGCAGCAGGCTTCTCCCTGAAGGCTGTCATTGTATAAGGAGGCTGCAATTGGACAGCACATGATTCTCGTCTTCTCTGGGCAAAAAGGAGTTGTAATCCAAGAAAGTATTAAACTTCTGCTCCTCATAGCCAGATGTCCTCAGAGCACCTTAGACATCTAACCCTGGTGGGAAGGGCCGTTATCCAGAGCCGCTGCCAGTGCTCATTCAGGCCCCAGTGGTGTCCTTCCCGCCTTGGCTCCCCCGGTCTTGGTCTTGTAGTTTCTCATTCCCCTCTGGGCTCTCTTTTCTGGCATCGCTCCTCAAGGGATAGGTTATGAAAATAAATGAATCTGAAAGTTAAGGTACTTTCCTCGGAGGTAAAATTTGAAGCAGCAGGACAGTAAACTCTTTGATCGTAAGGATGACTGGGAATCCCCTGTGATTACCATTTAAGTCCGTGTTCTTCCTGTTATTAAAGAAAAGGAAAGGAAAGGAAAAAAGAGAATCTGGGTTTAAATCCACTTCTGACACTGTTTGTGTTACCTTATGCAAGTTATCTGGCTTTTTTAAACCTCAGTTTCTTCCTTTGTGAAATGAAAATGCCGGATAGAGAGTGTGCACTCTGGGTTGTTAGGAAGATGGCTAAGCTTTCCCTGAGGAGAGAAGGGTCTCTTGGTTGACAGTCTCCCTTAGCACCCCATGTGAGGGAAGGGGGGCAGCGTTGGAAACATGCCGACATGTTTCCTAACTTATTGCAACACTTTTCTAGGCCGTGTAAAGGGTGGCAGCTGTTTCCAGGACACCGGTGGTCGCTGGTGACAGACATGCATTTGGTCAGAAGAAGAAGTGAAGAAGAAACCCACATCCTTAATATTATCATCAGACACTATTGCTGACAATTACTGAGAATTCACTACGTGCCAGACACTGTTCTAAGTGCTTTTCGTGCCTTTACTCGTCTTATTCTCAGACAACAGCCCTAGGAAATTGGTGCTGTCAATATTGCAGTTTATAGATGAGTAGAGAGCCATACGTGGCACAGACGGATTGCGCTCAACTTCTAACCTAAACATTGGCAGTTCGAACCCACCCAATAGCTAAGTAGCTTTCTCAAGGTCACCCGAGTCACCTTTCAGGGGCTTGGTTTTCTTATGGAAGGGGGAGAGTGGAAACAGATAAACCCAAACATCAGCGGGGGTCAGGCAGGTGACGTAAGTGTGAGAAGTTGGCCGGGTGGGACTGTGGCAAGCTGGACCGAAGAGGGCGGCTGCTTTTCAGCTTCGACTAGTCATTGGCCAAGTGGCTAGTGTTCTCAGCGCTACCATTTTCAAGACAAACTTGGAAGTCTGGATCTTTTGGGGAAAGTTCGAGTTCCTCAATAAATTTCATCACAAGACAGTGTACAGGCCCATTAAGACTTATCTAGGGGCCGTGTTTGACCCACAGTGTTCCGTTTGGCCCCTCTGCACTAGACAGTTTCTGCAAACCCTTCTCCTTCTACCTCTCTCCTGGGCCATGACTTGGCCTTCAGCAGGATTAGTGTGTGCAGGCTCTGAGCCCCTGCCTTCGGGAAGATGAGTACCACAATGATCCAGAATTGTATTAAGATATAGTCAGCACAAAGAGCACTGTGTAGACTTGGCCAAGCCATGTAACTCTGCATCTGGGTTCTTCATTTGAATATTGGTCTATAGAAGTTCTGTAAGGATTACATAAGACATGCACAAGGAACTAATTAGCAAATAATGAATTAACTAGAGTCTTTGCTATGTATCAAAGACATTGTGCTAAGTGCTGTAATCTTTATGGAAGCAGATCTCCAGGCCTTTCTTCCTCAGCATCGCTGGGTGGATCTGAATTGCCAACCTTTAGTTTAGCAGCTGAGCACAGCCATTTGCCCCAGCAGGGACATCCACACATCGTTAGGTATCTCAGTGTTAGGGGTCTGAGCCACCTGCGTGATGCCATAGTGCTGTGGGGGTTCCTTCAGCTGTAACATGCTTGAAAGAAAAATGATTGGCACAGTGGCGTCACTAGGGTTTGTGTCTCCCAGTGTAGTAACTCATGGTGGTATCCCCCATGCTAATTACCACAATATTGTAGCTAAATCACCAGAAATTTTGACAAAATCAGTGTGTATAAAAATGCCGGCAGCAACGAAAACAACAGCACATGCTTGTAGCGCGTGCAGACGAAACCACGTGATTGGAAACATCATTGTAATTGGGTAATAATGACAGCTCTGACGAGCCCTGTAAAAAGTTCAAAAAGTAAGTTAGCATAGAGTTTTAACCCTGTAGGTATATTGATACATGTAAGCCGGGCTTATGAAAAATGTTTTTGTTGTTACAACTAACTACAGAGATATTTTTATAAAAAAATAATAAATTTCAGGCTGAAACACATTTTTATAGACATTTTGGTGTCACCCCCTCTGACGGTGTCACCCCCATAACCCCCCCACAGTGACCCACTGTGTTGGCAATGTTCTAAATGACACCAAAGGCTGTTCTGTAGAGCCCAGAAGCATGACTGAGAGGTGGGGAAGTTGTCAGGAGTGACAGCAGCTGTGATTTCACCCCATAAGACAGGAATAGCCTTCTCTGTTCATGAGGGCTAGGGAGGCATAATTAGTAGGAACGTTTGTATGAAGGCACCGAAGGTTCTACTCAATGCTCAGTAGTTGTGTGTAAAAATTCCAGTGGGTCCATTTTTAGTTGTGGCTAATGAGGGTTAACAACTCTCCAGACTGCCCAAAATATTCTCAGTGAAGTTTCCCATGTGGGGTTCCATTTGCCGCACAGCTGACTGAAGAAGGCCTTATCTACTCCGGATCATCCTTCACCAGAGCCTGTATCAGTGTGTTGTTTTGGCTCCTGGTTTTCTTCAATATAGGAGAGCGGAGTAGTTGTGTTCCAAGGCCGGGACTCAAGGCAGCGGTTTGCCAGCTCTGAGGAAGCCAGAGCCGGGTCCTCTGGGGCCATACTAGAGGGGAGTCGCCAATGAGGAGAAGGAGAAAGGAGGAGGCAAAACACACTCTTGTCCAGGTCCTGCTGGGGAGCAGCTCGGTGGGGCAAGGGTGAGCGGGAGAGGACTCTGACCAGGAGAAGGAGGGGGTTAAGGGCCAGCTGAGGGGAAGGAAGGCAAGACACAAACTGGCAAGGGCATCAGGGGAGGGTACGCTGGCGTAAAAATGGTGGCATGGTGAGGCGTCTGACCTCCTCGAACTTCACAAGGAGGAAGGAAAATCAAGACCAACAGCCCAAGGCTGGTTCCTACGAGGCAGAGATCAGATATGCTTCCACCTTCCAACCTTTTTACCAATTTTGACACTAACCGTCCCTCCCACAGCCGCATAGAACTCACAGACCACACTCAAGGTTATTGGGGTTCTTAGGGAAGCAACAGGTTACAAGTCAGGTTCAAGAATGCCTCAGGATACAGTTCTTCGATCAGGACAGCCTATTCTCAGCTGTGCCTGCAGGCAGGCCTCTCTCTGGCTCTCGGCCCCTTGGCCTGGCCGCTGCCCTGCTCAGGAAAGTGTCGCAGAGCTCTTTAGCTTCACCTATAAGTGCCTGGAGGCACCCTACTTTGTCAGTAAGCCCCTGCCTGAAGGCGCTCACCTTTCTCACTCTTTGGGCCAGGAAGCTCACTGCACCGTCTCCTGCTGGTCTCCTGGTTCTGCTGTCATCTCGTGCCGCCATTGCTCTTGCTACTGCTACACCACCTTGTCTCGCTGTCTTCCGTGTTATAGCTCCTCTCTCTGTCTCCTGGATCTAGGAGGTTCTCAGCACAGGGATTCCGGATCCAAAGCATGCACTCCACTTCTTGATCTTCTTTCTTGGTGGTGGTAAGATCTTTCCTTCCTGCCTCTGGGATGCCTTATTTTAAGCCTAGTGGGATGGCAAAACTGACCAATCCCCTCATTAGGGTTCCATACAACTTATTTGCATGGTTCCACTCCTTCAAGGGTGCCATGGGCCTTATTTGCATTTTAGCAAGCTATCCAATCCCTCTGGTGGGCCACAAGTACATCATTTGCATAGCTCCACCCAGTCGTTTGGTGGGAGTTACAAGGACTATGGCTAGAAGGGCCATATTAAGTAATTCACTGCACTGCAAATGGAGACTTCCCCAAGAAGCTGAATGAAGAAATGCACGTGGTTGGAAAGCAAGGACAGCACAGAGCAGGGAGGAGGACCTGCTGATAACTGTTTTCTGGGCTAAAACTAAATCTATTCTTAGCAGATCAGGGAAAGGCACCTTCTGCCATAAGAGCTGGGAGACCCTAAAATGCATTTTCCGAAGAGATGGGAGAGATGCTTTGGAGTTGAGAAGAGCTCTCACTGGATTGGGGGCTTGGCCCTGCGACTACCCACCGGATGGTCCTGGGTACACTACTTACAGGTGTGCTCTGTAAAACGAGGGTGTTGCACTAGACCCCGAGTTCTTAACCTGGGTTTATGTTAGACTCCCCTGGGGAGCTTTAAAGACCCCAATGCCCAGGCAACACCCCAGATCTTTAGGAGCAGGGTCCGAGTCTGGGCATCAGTATTCCACAAACTAGTCCTGTACACAATCAAGTTTGAGAACTGTGGGACTAGATGGTCCCTAAAGGTCTCGCCAGCTCTGACCCTCATTAAGACTTTAAGGAAAATAGAAGCTTTGGAAGGCAGTCCTGAGTAGAAGCAGGGCACGGACCAGATAGTCTTGCAACAGTTCCACCGTCCTTAAGATTCAGTGCTTTGAAACCAAGTGGACAAGCTCTTGTGGCCAAGTTGCAGCCAGCTCTGTCTCTCCATTCATTCATTCTACGAATACTTACTGGGCACCTACCATGTGCCTTGCACTGTTCTACATGCTGGGGATACAACAGTGAGCCAGACAGACACTCTCCTGTGTTCAACTCTTGGGACTGAAACCATGTGGTTGAAGAGGAGGGTACAAGATGGCGCAGAGAGAAGGGAGGGAGGGAAGGCTGGGAATCTGTGAGTAGGGTTCCCCAGACTTAAACATTATTTCCTCAGTCCCCTAAGATTATCACAGATCTGTCCTTTACCATGGAGCCCTGGTGGTGCAGTGGTAAGAGTTCAGGCTGCTAACAGAAAGGCTGGCAGTTTGAATCCACCAGCTGCTCCTTGGAAGCCATATGGGACAGTTCTACTCTGTCCTATAGGGTCTCTATGAGTCAGAATCAACTCAACTGCAACAGGTTTGGTTTGGGTTTTTTTGGTCCATTCCCGTTAATCTTGTCTTCCTTCTCTCCTCCTTCCTCCTGCAATTCTGGGATCATGAAGATCTGCATTTAGCAAACAACCCTAGGGTCAGAAAAACTCTGCTGCTCCCTAATCCCAAACCCACGCTCCCAAGGCTACACCATCTCTTCCCAGCTCAAGCATAAGCTCCTCATAGCCAGGGACTGGGTCCTGAGTCTTTAGGGAGCAGGTATTGTAGGTTAGAGTGTATAGGCTAGAGATAAACAGCCTAGATTCAAATCCTGCCTCTGTCATTATGTGACCTTGGTCATGATACCTAACAACAGCCCAACTACCCACCTCAGAGCGAAGTGGGGTTATAATAGTGCTTCCCTCTTAGATGACTGTGACAAGTAAATGAAGGAGTGAAGGCAAAATGGTGTCTGGCACATGATGAACACTCAGTACTCAGTGGCTATTACTATCCTAGAGCAGGAGATGTTAAATGTGCTTGTTCTGATTGAGTTGATGGAGAGACCAGGAAGGCTGTACACTAAGGTGGCATCTGCTATTTCTTTCCTACCTCCCACCAGAGCAGGCTCCTGATATATTGGTTAAGGTGATATTAGATGTTGTAACAAGTAGACCCTGAACTCTCAGGGGTTTAATTCGATAGGAGCTCATTCTTTTCTCGTGTCAAGTCTAATGGAGCTGGGTGGCTGCTCTGCTCCAAGCAGTCACTCGAGGTGCCAGAGATCTGTCATCTTCAAGGCATGGATTCCCAGGGAACCCAGGGCTGTGACATCCAGGTGACAGACAAGATGAGAGGGAGAGAGGAGGGTCACGAGGGAGGCTTCCGTGGGCCAGGACAGGAATGACATCACTTCCACCCTGTTCCATTGGTCAGAACTCCACAGGGAGCCTGGGAACCATGTCCTGGAGGAAGTGAGGGTCCTGGGGTCTTCTTTGCTGGCTAGGCTGCCTTCTCCCCATCTCAGGTCCCTACCACCCATGGGTCTACGTTGTCTGGGACAGGCACTGGGACCACTGACCACTCGCGGGGCTCGCTCCTCACTGTCTTTGTTCTCTGACCTTCTCAAGTTACTTTTCCCCTCTTCCCGTCCTCTCTTCAATGGCCCTACCTCTACTGAACTCCTGTGGTTGGAGAAAGGTTCACTGGTTGGCCCTTGAGGTTTGGGGGAGAGGTGCTGCAAGGGGTCAGTGACAGAGGTGGGGAAGGGGTGCTGGCGGAGGAGGCTTCTGGGGAAGAGAGCCTTGGCCACCTTCACCTGCCTCCCGTGACACCAAACTCAAAACCAAACCCATTGCCGTCGAGTTGATTCCAGCTCATAGCGACCCTTATAGGGGGCACAATTCCAGGCAGCCTGGGTCCCAGGAGAGGGCTCTTAGCCCCTGACCAGCAGAATCCACTTAGGAAGGCATTAGAAATGCAGATTCTCAGCCCCACCCTAGACCTGCAGAATCAGAAATTCTGGGGATGAGGAAGTGCCTCAACAAGCCCTTCAGTGATTCTGACCCACACACGGTCGGGCTTGAGACTCCCTTCAGGAGCAGGGTGCCAAGTGGAAAGTGCTTCTTACTGCCCCCAGTGGCCACAGAGTGAAGAACACCCCAGCTTCTAGCTTGTGGGGACACGCTGGGGGCTGTGGAGGCAGGCTGCCAGCAGATAGAAAGCGTGTTGGAAGTAGGAAGCGTGCTGGGGAAGGCACTGAAGTCCACAGGCCCATCAGGGGCTCACCTATCTCTGCCTCACGGGCAGTTTTCTAGGCTTGAATTAGAGGCCAGCCCAGACCCAAACCCAAAATCTGTTTCCAGAAGGGCAAATCCAACTGCATTTACATTTCGTCGGAACCAGGCCTAGCCGGCTGGAAGAGGCCTCTATGGTTGGAGTCAGGCTCCAAAATACCACTGGTCCCAAGCTGTGTGGCTCCTCCCCTTGGCCAGGGATGTGGAAAGTCGCAGGAAGGAACATTTCCCATTTATACCACGTTTTACAGCTGCTGTTATCCACGAGGCCGCGCTTGGTGCTCACAAGAGCGTCTGAAGTAGACAGGAATGATTATCTTCATTTCACAGATGAAAAAACGAGTCGGAGAGAGGTTAGACTTCTCTAAAGCCGTACTATTTCTCAGCAGCAGAGCCTGGATAAGCACCTGGGTGTTCTAACTTTAAACTGGGGACTCTTCCAGCTGTGTCGGTGGTTTTTAAACGGCATTACTGACAGGGCATTCTCAGAGAGGAAGGGGATCCTGGCTTCCCAGACCACTTCCCACTCAGGCCAGAGCAGCTCCCCATCCTGGGACAAGGCTACCATCCAGAGGATGCCCACCTCCATTCTCAGCGACTCTCAGTGAGGGGTGTGGAGCAGGGCCTGGGGGCTGAGAGGGCCGGGGGCAAGTGCTCAGATCTTCCAGGGAAGAGGCAGATGGGTTCTGGGGGCAGCGTCGCTGCCATGAGCCCTGGTGTAGGTTCCGAGCCCAGCTCAGTCTGGGTATTGTTCCCCAGGTCCCTCACTGATCTTCTGGGTCCGCCAGGTGGGCCACAGCCCCCTCGTGGAACAAGACACTCAAAACTAAGGGGGTTTTTTTTGGTACATTTTAAGCTGCAGACCTGAAACTATGTAACAGTCATAAAAGCAAGCCTGAGAAAGGCATGACCGGATTTATGCTTTAAACTTTATTAAACACACCATTATCATCAAAGAGACGAATGTACGTGCGCCTCAAGGGTCTAACTCAGGAGTAGGTGGGTGTGGTTCTTTGAATCTTTTCCCTTGTCAAAAGATCCCACCAGTACCTGTTGCGGTTGAGTCGATTCCGACTCATGGCCACCCCATGTGTTACAGAGCAGAACTGCTCCATAGGGTTTTCTCGGCTGTAATCTTTACAGAAGCAGATCTCCTGGACTTTTCTTCTGCAATGTCGCTGGGTGGGTTCAAACCTCCAACTTTTAGGCTAGTATTTAAGTGTAAACAGCTTGTGCCACCTAGGAACCTAAAAGATCCTGAGGATCCCCAAGTTTGCGAACCACCTGAGTGGCTCACCATTGCAACCACCGTCATCATGGTTAGAAGCCCCGGCTGTTCATTTCTATCTGCCTGGACTGTCACTCCCAATCCCTGCCACTGACCCAGACCCTCACTGCCAGGCCAGAGGATGAGGTGGGAGAAGAAAGGGGTCCCCTGAAGGCACGGGGGCAGCTGCCCCAAAGTGGGTGGGTGTGGGAGGCCCTCTTTCCTGAGGGTCTGCACTGACCCAGTGCCAAGATGCATCTGGGCAATTGTCTCAGGGTACTGGGAGGCCGGAAGTGCCACTGCACACACCTGCCGGGTGCAGGCCAGCACCTGACTCCCCTCAAGGTGGCTACCAGTGCTGGCTCCTCCTTGGAGAGGTCCCTCTGGGTCACGGGAGGGACTGGCTCCTTGTTCAAGCTGCCTGCCTGAGGCTGGGCTGCCGCCAGCCACTCCCCTGTCAAGGTTGCTCTGCCCCTCCCTTTCCCAAGGAGGCAGCCTGGGAAAGACAGGCCTGCCTGGGACTCTTCAGAGTCAGTTACTCGTCCTAACTCCATCCCTTCCTAGCTATGCAACCTATGGCAAGGCTGAGCCAGCGTTTACTCTTCTGTGAAATGGCTGTAATCAGTGAAGCCCCAGAGCTTTTTATAGGAGGCTCCTAGGGGCCCCAATGTGCCCCAAGGAGGAGGGATCAGGTGCTGGGAAACTGTCTAGAAGCACAGTAAATTACCGAGTGCTGCCCTAACAAAAATACCACAAATGGACGACTTTAAAGAACAGGAACCTACTGTCTCTGTGTTGGAGGATAGAAGTCCGAGTTTAAGGCTTCTCCTGCCCGCCCTGGGAGATGGCTGCAAGTCTCTTTAGCTTCTGGCAGCCCCAAGCGTTTCTTGGCGTTCCTTGGCTTATAAGTGGTTCCCCACATACTGTCTTCTCCCTGTGCATCTGTCAGTGTCTGTACTCCCGTTTTAGAAGGCACCACTCAGAAGGGATTAGGACCTGCCCTACTCAGGTGTGACCTCATTGGCATAACAAAAGAAAAACCCTATTTCCTAACAGGGTCACATTCGCAGGTACAAAGTTAGGACTTTAACGTACCATTTTGAGGGATGCAGTTCAATCCATAGCATACATATACACCATTTTACTTAGTTCACAGGCTCATTTGGGATAACTTAGGAGCTGTGTCGCAGCCCCTCACACGGGGCACCATCTGTTGCAGTGGCAACAGTTGTCGGGACGGTGAAGACAGTAACCAAACACAGCTCTTACAGGGAAGGGGGCCAGGAGGGTCACTCTGAGGAGTCAGCCCCTGGCTTCAGTCCCAGGAGTTTATTTATAGTCAATACAGCAAGCAGTGAAGCAAATAACAGAACAATGGGCTTTGGGTGAGTAACAATAAGATTCGGGCAAGGGAGAAGGAATTCAGGTAAACAAGCCAATCAGTAACAGGGCAATAGGTTTGGGAAAACAAGTCGTGCCTAATCTCATTCTTATCGCCGACAAGTCTCCAACATGTATACAGCATAGAGGCCTGAGGGGGCTGCAGTTGTCAATAGTGCAGCCATGTTTAAATGGCATATATCCCACAGAGCTGGAGGCCAGGGTGACGCTGAATCCCCTCCCACCACAACCTTTGGTGCCACCACTGTTTATGTCAATCAAAGCCTGCCTCCCTGCAGGGGTGATCACCACAGTCAAATGAGATAATGTGGCTGAACCCCTTGGGAACTGTAATGGTCTCTGAAGATGACACATGTTATTATCCCCTCGTAAAGGAGCACCCTAGCCCTATAGAGAGGAGTCTGACCCGCATTGCTTGCTGAGGGACCAATGATGTCCCTGATGAATCCTCCTGCAGCCCTGGACTGTGGACCAAGTTTGGTTGTCTGAGGGGTTCCTTCCTAAGCCGTTGACTTGGTCAGATCCTCCAGGCCCCTATAGGGTTTGTTTCAGGAGGAGTCTGTCCACCCATCAACAGCCCAAGCAAACCTCCAAAGGTAGTAAGAGCCTTCAAAGGTGCCAGAGCTTCATTCTAACAGATCAGCGTCCTTCAAAAGATGGCGGTCGCCCAATCCCTATAAGCACATGGGATGCACCCTAATGTGGGGATATATGCCATTTAAACATGGCTGCGCTATTGACAACTGCAGCCCCCACAGGCCTCTATGGTGCACAGCATGTTGAGACTTATCACCAACATGTTGAGACTTGTCCCCAACATGTTGGGACTTGTCACGACTTGTTTTCCCAAACCTATTGTCCCTTTACTGATTGGCTTGTTTACCTGAATTGCTTCTCCCCTGCTGGCACCCAAAGCCCATTGTTCTGTTATTTGCTTCACTGCTTGCTGTATTGACTATAAATAAACTCCTGGGACTGAAGCCGGGGGTCGACTCCTCAGAGTGACCCTCCTGGCCCCACTTCTCCGTAAAAGTTGTGTTTGGTTACTATCTCCGCCGTCCCGACATTCGCCGCCGCTGCAACAGATGGTGCCCCGTGTGAGGGGCTGCAACACCCTAAGTCTAAGGAATCAGTTTGTGGCTTTGGGCCATTTGTGTCTTTTTTTTTTTTTTTTTGATCACAAGCATCCCTGGATATTGTTATGCACGCTAAATCTGTGTTTTGGAAAGAGATTATCTGAGATCTGCTCCCTGTGCAGAACAGACTTCTTGCAAACCATTCAGGTTCCAGGGAATCTTTGCCATTTGTAAAAAGCCCACCTGACCCTGGAGAGCGATGAAGTGACAGGAACACTCAAAACACACTAGCCAAATGTCCTTCCTTTCTGGAGAGTCAGCTCAGACAGTGCAGGAGGAAACCTGGGATCAAAAAGAAGATGGGAGAGTCAGGATTTAAATGCATATGGAGCTTTTGCTAAAGGAGAAACTCCTGCCTGTGTGGTGAGGCCCCACAAGGGGGATGGTGGACGTTCCTGTCAGACTCAGCTCAAACACTGCTCCGAGGTGCAGCCTTGTCTCATCCACCTCCTCCCCACCACACCCACCCACCCATCCAGTCAATCCTTTCTAATATCCCTCAGGGAGTTCCTGAGTGGCAAGAGCATGGACTTCTAACCAAAATGTTGGTAGTTTGAACTCACCCACATGTGTCTCGAAGACAGACCTGGCGATCTGTTTCTGAAAGTCCACAGACTTAAAAGCCCTGTGGAGCTCAGTTCTACTCTGCACACGAGCCAGCGTTGACTCAATGGCACTGGTCTGGTTTTTGGTTTAATGTGCCTCAGCACCCAGCAGGGACTTCTTCGTATGTCTTAAAATCCTCTCTGTGTCTGCCCTCCCAAGACTGTGAGCACCAGCAGAAGGTCTGGCTTGGCTCTGCACCCCAGCGCCTGGCCCAAAGCACTGTTAAATGTTTGTTGAATGAATAGACAAACAAATCCCAGAATTAACTTGTGGGATGGAAACCTAGAGATCTTGAATTTTAAAAGATAGTTAAGAAAGGGGAAAAAAGAGTCTTTGTCATACAACTCATTACTCTTTTAAATAATGCAGGGAAAATATAACAAGATAAGGAAGGGTTTGGTGAACCCATAATTATTAGTTCCGAAAGTGAGTAATTCAGGAAAATGGTATCAGGGTCCATCCCTGCGTGAGTCTGACCGAGTGGCAGCCCTGGGAATCAGTATGTGATCCCGAGAGCATAAAATCCAAGGCTGTAAGTGTCTCTCCTCTCCACTCATCTGTCAGTGTGTCATACTGTCATGACTTGTGTGTTGCTATGATGCTGGAATGGATAACATTGCCAAGAATGGGAATTTCAGAACACTTAATCATGCTCATCAGGAACCTGTACATAGATCAAGAGGCAGTTGTTCAGACAGAACAAAGGGATACCGTGTGGTTTGAAGTCAGGAAAGGTGTGTGTCAGGGTTGCACTGTTTCACCATATTTATTCAGTCTGTATGCAGAGCAAATAACCCAAGAAGCTGGACTATGAAAAAGAACGTGGCATCAAGATTGGAGGAAGACTCACTAAAAACCTGCGTTATGCAGATTACACAACCTTGCTTGCTGAATGTGAAGGGGACTTGAAGTACTTACTGATGAAGAGCAAAGATTACGCCCTTCAGTATGGATTACACCTCAAGATAAAGAAAACAAAAATCCTCACAACCGGACCAATAAGCAACATCATGATAAACAGAGAAAAGATTGAAGTTGTCAAGGATTTCATTTTACTTGAATCCACAGTCAACACCCATGGAAGCAGCAGGCAAGAAATCAAATGACGTATTGCATTGGGCAAATCTGCTGCAAAAAGACCTGTTTAAAGTGTTGAAAAGCAAAGATGTCACTATGAGGACTAAGGTGCGCCTGACCCAAGCCATGGTATTTTCAATCGCATCATATGCATGCTAAAGCTGGACAACGAATAAGGAAGACCGAAGAAGAATTGACACCTTTGAATTGTGGTGTTGGTAAAGAATATTGAATATACCAGAAATGCTCACCATCATTAGCCATTAGAGAAATGCAGTTCGAAACTACAATGAGATATCATCTCACCCCAACAAGGTTAACATTAATCTAAAAAACACAAAATAACAAATGCTGGAGAGGTTGTGGAGAGACTGGAACACTTATACACTGTTGGTGGGAAGGTAAAATGGTACAACCACTTTGGAAATCGATTTGGCGCTTCCTTAAAAAGCTAGAAATAGAAGTACCATACAATCCAGCTATCCCGCTCCTTGGAATATATCCTAGAGAAACAAGAGCCGTCACACGAATAGATATATGCACACTCATGTTCATCGCAGCACTGTTCACAATAGCCAAAGGATGGAAGCAACCTAAGTGCCCATCAACAGACGAATGGATAAACGAACTATGGTCTATCCACACAATGGAATATTATGTAACGATAAAGAACAATGATGAAGCTGTGAAACATCGTATAACTTGGTGGAAGCTGGAACTTATTATGCTGAGTGAATTTAGTCCGTCACAGAAGGACAAATACTGTATAAGACCACTATTATAAGAACTCAAGAAAAGGTTTAAACACAGAAAAAAACATTCTTTGATGGTTACGGGGGTGGGGAGGGAGGGTGAGGGTTATTCACTAACTAGATAGTAGACAAGAATCATCTTAGGTGAAGGGAAGGACAGCACACACCACAGGGGACGCCAGCACAACTGGACTAAAGCAAAGCTAAGAAGTTTCCTCAGTACAATTAAATACTTTGAGAGACAGAGTAGCAGGGATTGGGGGTTTGGGGACCATGCTTTCAGGGGACATCTATATCAATTGGAATAACAAAGCTTATTAAGAATATGTTCTGCATCCTACTTTGGTGAGTGGCGTCTGGGGTCTTAAAAGCTTGCAAGCAGCCATCTAAGATGTATCAATTGGTCCCAACCACTTGGAGTAAAGGAGAACAAAGAACACCAAAAGCACAAGGAAAATATTAGCCCAAGAGACAGAATGGGCCACATAAACCAGAGACTTCATCAGCCTGAGACCAGAAGAACTAGATGGTGCCCGGCTACCTCCAATCAATGTCCTGACAGGGAGCACAGCAGAGGGTCCCTGATAGAGCAGTAGAAGGATGGGGTGCAGGACTCAAATTCTAGTAAGAAGACCAGACTTAATGGTCTGACTGAGACTGGAGGCACCCCGGAAAGCACGGCCCCTGGACTCTCTATCAGCCCAGAACTAAAACAATTTCTGAGGCCAACTCTTCAGACAGGGATTGGACTGGACTGTGGGACATAAAGTGATACTCATGAAGAATGTGCCTCTTAGTCAAGTAGATACAAGAGACCAAAGGGACGGCTTCTGTTCAGAGGTGAGATGGGAAGGCAGAGAGAGTTAGGAGCTGGCTGAATGTTTGTGGGGAATCAGGGGCAGAGGGGAGGAGTGTGCTGTCACAGAATGGGGTGAGCAGTTGGGGTCTCATAACAATGTATGTAAAAAAAAAATTTGGTATGGGAGACTAACTTGAAACATAAACTTCATTTAATTACAACAATTAAAAAAAAACAAAAAAAAAAAAGAATATTGACTATACCATGGACTGCCAGAAGAACAAACAAATCTATCTTGGAAGAAAGTCCAACCAGAATGCTCCTTAGAAGCGAGGATTGCAAGACTTTTTGGACATGTTATCAGGAGGGATCAGTCCCTGGAGAAGGACATCATGCTTGGTAAAGTAGAAGGTCAGTGTAAAAGAGGAAAACCCTCAAGGAGATGGATTGACACAGTGGCGGCAACAATGGGCTCAAGCATAACAACGATTGTGAGGATGGCGCAGGACCGGGCAGTGTTTCGTTCTGTGGTACATAAGGTCGCTACGAGTCGGAACTGACTCCACGGCACCTAGCAACAACAACATGAGCTGGAAGCTGTGTCACTGGTATTTCAAATACCAGCAGGGTCACCCATGGTGGACAGGTTTTAGTGGAGCTTTTAGACTAAGATAGACTAGGAAGAAGTCCTGGTGATCTACTTCCAAAAATTAGCCAATGAAAACCTTATGGATCACAAGAGAACATTGTCTGACTTGCTTGCTTCGGGCATGTCATCAGGAGGGGTCAATCACAAGAGTAGGACACCATGGAAGTGAGAGCAAGGGAGACCCTTGGTGAGAAGGATTGGCACAATAGCTGCAAGGCTGGACTCGAACATGGCAGTGATGGCGAGGATGGCGCAGGGCCAGGCCACATTTCCTTCTGTTGTAATGGGAGTCGCTACAGGTTGGAGGTGACTCAGAGGCATCTAAATCATCCTCATCATCGCCTCTCTCAGAAGAAAGGGGGCTCTAAGTTCAAGCCTAGGAGCTTTCCCTGCTGAAAGTGGCGCCTTCCCTGCCCAGTTTCTGGGGCAGAGCCTTTTCTTTCCTTTGCTACCTCTTCTCCAAATCACGCGAGGATGTGGCTTGCTTTTTTCCGGGGGCTGTGGGATGGGGCTTTAGTGACGTCTTCCCTTGGGGGGGAGTTGATTTTCTCAAGGCCGGAGTCTCCAACCCTTCCTGGCGGTGGCAAAGTCCTTCGCTTCCTCCTCAAATCTCCCGTTTTCCTTTTCTGAGTCCGTCCGGAGGAAAGGGGAGGGGAGGACGAGAAACATCTGATAGGGAAGAGTTCAGGGTAGACAGACTGACAGCCAGCCAGACACTCTCTAGGAAAGAGCCTCGCCCTCCCTGGGGCCTTGGGGGCTGAAGTCTGTTTCTCCACAGAAGCAGGTGCCAGGTGGTGTGTGGCTGCATGCAGTCTGGAGACGGTCCTGCCGTGCCATCTGCATTGTTCCTCCACCACCATCATGGATGTGCCCACAGGACTTGAAACTGTGGGGTGTCTGAGAAACCAAATCTGGACGTGGTTCCTCTTTGCAGCGGAAACAGAAAAGCCACCCACTTGGATAATAGAGGAGCCAGGTCCTGTTTCCAACCAGGGCGAAGGAAGCAGCCATGGGGAGGGGACTCTGAGCTCAACGAGGCAGTGCATTTGGCCTCCTGGGGAAGGAAGGCCAGAGGGCCGCTAAGGCAGAGAAGAAATTCTCACGGTGTCATCCTGAACTTGTTAGCATCACCTGGGAACTTGTTAGCAATGCAAATTCTTTGTTGTCACCTTCCACCAGTTTCTGGCAAGTCAATCCTGACTCTAGGCAACCCCATGTATGTCAGAGTAGAACAGTGCTCATAGGGTTTTCAATGATTTTTCAGAAGTAGATCACCAGCCCTTTCTTCCAAGGCACCTCTGGGTGGACTTGAACCTCCAGCCTTCTGGTTAGCAGTCGAGCACACTAACCATTTGCACTACCCAGGGACCCCTGTTCCCACCGTAGGACTTCAGAATCAGAACCTCGAGGGCTGGGAGCCAAGTATGAGGACCTCTGGGGTGGAAGGCAGGGCCTGGGGGCTGGAGGTCATGCCAGGGGCCCTCCAGTCTGAGTAGCCTCATCCGTTTGCCTGCATCATACAATTCTCTTTCCCCACGTGTGCCATTAGGTGGAAAATGTCAGGGGCCTGCTGGAGAAGCGTGGCAGGGAGGGCGTTTGAGGAATGACATCACCCATAGCAGGACGCTTTTGCTCTTCCAGGAGCAGATAAACATCTATCCCAACTCAGGGAGCTTGTTTCCACAGATTCCCAGTCACCTGGCTCAGACAATCAGGTGATTTTCAAATCTGCTTGTCATAGGCCACTTCTTGACCTCTGGTCAGCCGGGGTGAGGACTGGCAAAGCACACAGCCCAGCTGCAGGGTGGCTGTGGAAGGAACCCTGTTGCTGTGCCAGAGGCAGGGCCTGGAGCAGCGTGGCCAGAGGGCACCCAGATGGCCCTGGAGTGGTTCTAGGATTCACACAAAGGAGAAACTCCAGGTCTTTTCCATTTTCTGACAGAACCCAACTTCTACCTCCAGTTAAACTGAGGCAACTCATTCTCTGGACTGTTTCCCAAGCGACCATATTATGGTTTGTCTTGGAAGCCTCACTAGAAACCTGAAAGGTTGTTGATGGCTAATGTTTTCCCCTATCCCATGCTATGCTGCCCAGAGGATGGAAATGGGGGGCTGCTCATTCATTTAACAAGTATTTCAGTCCATGTGTGTTTGGGGCAAGTGACTCCTTCCAGCTTGGAGATATGGCTGAAATGAACTGGCATGTCCTAGGTCTCCATCCTCGTCACACACACACATGCATATATGCACACACATATACATGCATATACACACACATACACACACGTATACACACTCATGCATATGTAAACACACACACACACATTCATTCATACTTGCACACATACATACACATATATACATACACACAAACATATACACACACATACACGCATACACACACATACACACACTCATGCATATACACAAACACACATACTCATGCACACACATACATATACACACATGCATATACACGTATATATACAAACATACACACATATACACGTACACAGACACATATACACACATGCATACATACACACACACACGTACATACATACACGCATCCACACATATACATACACACAAACACACACACACACACACCCCCTTCTCCCCAATTCAGTGAAGTTTCAGCAACGAGTCTGGAAAAGTTCATGAAATGACCAGTAGAGGGGGTGCGTCCCCCATTTTTGGAATAGAATTGGTGTAAATTGGGCAGTCTCCAGGCATTGTGCCAGGCATGGGTCCAACACAGCCAGGCTTTGGGTGCTGACGAAAAACCAGATTTACTCGTCGGCCAAACAGACACTAGCCTAAACCGAGCGATTTCAGGGACACGAGGAGGTCTGAAGTCTTGCCCAGTCTGTCTTACCGGACAATGGAAGCTGTCTGAGCTTTATCCTTTAGTCTTGACCAATTTAAAATGCAAACACAATTGGGATTACACCTCAGGTTATTACCTGTCCTTCATTGAGAGGGAAGAAGCTGAGAGAAGGTTTTGAGAAACTAGAAGGTGTGGTTGAGTGTTGGATGGGCAGAGAGGCCTCAGGTACATAAAACAATGAAATTGGGAACTCCCCAGAGTCACAGTCCTCCTCTGTTCTAAAGAAGTGAAGAGCCTGGCCTGTTTCCAGTGTGCCCCCTTAGGGCTCCTACTTCATTTATTTGCTCATGTATAGAGAAATCTGGAAGACAGCTACCTGGCCAACTGACTGGAAGAGATCCATATTTGTACCCATTCCCAAGAAAGGTGACCCAACCGAATGCAGAAATTATCGAACAGTATCATTAATATCACATACAAGTAATATTTTGCTGAAGATCATTCAAAAGTGGCTGTAGCAGTACATTGACAGGAAATTGTCAGAAATTCAAGCCAGATTCAAAGAGGACGTGGAACCAGGGATATCATTGCTGATGTCAGATGGATCTTGGCTGAAAGCAGAGAATACCAGAAAGATGTTTACCTGTGTTTTATTGACTATTCAAAGTCATTCGACTGTGTGGATCATAACAAACTATGGATAACACTGCAAAAAATGGGAATTCCAGAACACTTAATTATGTTCATTAGGAACCTTCACTTAGACCAAGAAGCAGTCATTCAAACAGAACAAGGGGATACTGCCTGGTTTAAAGTCAGGAGAGGTGTGCATCAGGGTTGTATCCTTTCACTATACTTATTCAATCAGTATGCTGAGCAAATAATCTGAGAAGCTGCACTATATGAAGAAGAACTTGGCATCAGGTTTGGAGGAAGACTCATTAACCACCTTCGATATGCAGAAGACAAAATCTTGCTTGCTGAAAATGAAAAAGAAGACCTGAAGCACTTTCTGGTGAAGATCAAAGACCACAGCCTGCAGAATGGATTACCCCTCAACATAAAGAAAACAAAATTCTTCACAACTGGACCAATAAGCAACATCATGATAAAAGGAGAAAAGATTGAAGTTGTCAAGGATTTCACTTTACTTGGATCCACAATCAATGCCCATGGAGGCAGCAGTCAAGAAATCAGAAGATGCATTGTATTAGGCAAATCCGCTGCAGAAGACCTCTTTAAAGTGTTCAAAAGCAAAGATGTCACTTTAAGGACTAAGGTGCACCTGATCCAAGCCATGGTGTTTTCAATCACTTCACATGCATGCGAAAGCTGGACAATGAAGATCAAAGAAGAACTGATGCTTTGAATTACAGTGTTGGTAAAGAATATTGAATATACCATGGACTTCCAGAAGGATGAACAAATCTATCTTGGAAGAAGTACACCAGAATGCCCCTTAGAAACAAAGATGGCGAGACTTTGTCTCATACTTAGGACGTGTTATCAGGAGGGATTAGTCCCTGCAGAAGGACAGCATGCTTGGTAAAGTAGAGGGTCAGCGAAAAAGAGGACCCTCAGCGAGATGGATTGACACAGTGGTGGCAACAATGGGCTCAAGCATAACAACGATTGTGTAGATGGTACAGAACTGGGCCGTGTTTCGTTCTGTTGTGCATGGGGTCGCTATGAGTCAGAACCGACTCGACAGCACCTAACAAGTGAATGAGTGAATGTTCATGAGTAGGGAATGCTTAAGTATATTATGGCATATCAGCCTTATTGGAATATTATGTGATATTTAAAAGAATGGTTATGAAGACCATGTAGCAACACTGAAACTGTTTATGATATCATGTCAAATATACACATTGCTTTATGCCTAAGTAAAATTATGCATGCGTGTGACCTAAAAGGGAACATGGAAAACTGAGGAATTGTATATGGTGCCTTCCTTCCTAGCTGGGTCTTTAATTTCCTTTGTTGTGTGTGCTTTGCCATAAACATTAAAAAAAAAAAAGTTGCCATTGATTCCAACTCATAGTGACCCTCTAGGACCCAGTAGAACCGCCCCATAGAGTTTCCAAGGCTGTAATCTTTATGGAAGCAGACTGCCCCATCCTTCTCCCACAGAGTGACTGGTGTTCAAACGCTGACCTTTGGGTGAACAGCTGAGCGCTTAACCACTGAGCCAGCAGGGCTTCTTGCAATAAATACAGGAATCGTGTTTTCCTGCCCACAAGAGCTATTCAGTTTTGTTCCTTCTGTGTCCAAGTCTCCTGACTCATTCAAGGGCTCCTTGTCCAGTCTCACCATCTCTCCTGAATTCATTTTAGTGTTTTTTTTTTTTTTAATAGGGACCAGCGATGCACCCATGTACACACTGACTTGGCTAAATACTTTGGGTTGTAATGATTTAACGGCAGCTGCTACAAATAACATCAAGTTCAAACACTTAAGTGCCAGTTTCTCCCAAATCAGTCAACTGCCTCTCACATGTGTGTTACCAGCCACAAGCCCTTATTTATACCGTTTCTCACAATGAGGATAATCATGGATTCTATTGACTGAGGACCTACTGTGTGCCTTCTGCTTACATTGAATCCTCATTGTAATCCTGGATGTTAGGAAACATTATTCTATTCAACAGATACGTAGATATAGAAACAGAAATTCAAGGAGTTTAAGTGACATTTCCAAGATCATAGACAGTAAGCTTTCAAACCCAAGGCCATGTCTTTCCCACTACACCATGACCGATGCTTTCAAAGGAGCAATAAAACAATGCACGTAAATAAAATAATTTAAGACCATACAAGTAAACTGCCTTATACATAATAGTGCCAAATACTGCATAGCCCCATGAGTCTGTCAGTTTGTCATACTGTGGTGGCTTGCATGTTGCTGTGATACTGGAAGCTCTGCTACCAGTATTTCAGATACCAGCAGGGCCACCCATGGTGGACACGTTGCAACTGAGTTTCAACGAACGGATGCAGCACTGGAGGGGCTCACTCGTCTGTCAAGAAATTTGGAGGACAGCTACCTGGCCAACCAACTGGAAGAGATCCATATTTGTGCCCATTCCAAAGAAAGGTGATCCAACAGAATGGAAATTATCAAACAATATCATTAATATCGAACAATTTCATTAATATCACAAATAATGCTGAAAATCATTCAAAAGCGGCTGCAGCAGCACATCGACAGGGAACTGCCAGAAATTCAAGCTGGATTCAGAAGAGGATGTGGAACGAGGGATATCATTGCTGATGTCAGATGGATCTTGGCTGAAAGCAGAGAATACCAGAAAGATGTTTACCCATGCAAAGGCATTCAACTGTGTGGATCATAACAAATTATGGATAACACTTCGAAGAATGGGAATTCCAGAACACTTAATTGTGCTCATGAGGAACTTGTACACAGACCAAGAGGCAGTCATTCGAACAGAACAAGGGGATGCTTGTACATCAAGGTTGTATCCTTTTACCATACTTATTCAACCTGTGTGCAGAGCAAATAATCTGAGAAGCTGGACTATATGAAGAAGATTGTGGTATCAGGACTGCAAGAATACGCATCACCAACCTGTGATACGCCTGCTGAAAGCGAAGAGGACTTGAGAACTGACTCGACTGCACTTAACAACAACTGCATAGGAGTTAGGAGACTTGGGCCATTTCAGTCCTGGGAGACATGAGATGTTTCCCTAAGAACTAGAGGTGTGCTCAAACAGGGTTCACCAAGCAAAACGTAAAGGTTCCAACCAGAAATCAAATTTCTACTGGTTTCTGTCAGTTTGCTCTCTTTACACTTACTGTTTTGTCATAGGCTTGAAATGATAGAAATGAAGGAAAAAGTGTAAGTGAGCACGTATGACAAGACCAGGCAGAGCCCCAACGTGACATAGTCTAAATGGAAAACGACACTCTTATGACCCTGTGAAGCCCTGTTTTCCTCTCTTGCATCCCATTCTCCAACTTCCTCAGAGCTCCCTGGCTTCCAGATCCACCACCTTCTCTATTCTATTCAAACCTGCTCGCAGGAAATCTATCAGATCTTAGTACAGATTTAAGGTAAGGTATTCCCTCTTAAAAAAAACTGGTTGTGGTGGAGTCAATTCCTACTCATGGCAACCCCATGTGTATCAGGGTAGAACTGTGCTCTGAAGAGTTTTCAACGGCTGATATTTTGGAAGTAGACCACCAAGTCTTTCTTCTGAGGTACTTCTGGGTGGACTCAAACCTCCAACCTTTCAGTTAACAGCCAAGCACATGAACTGTTTGCACCACCCAGGCTTGCTTACTTCGGATTAATCATCAGGAAAGAGCAATCATTAGAAAAGGACATCATGTTTAGTAAAGCAGAGGTTCAGCAAAAACGAAGGAAAGTATTAACGAGATGATGGGCACAAGAGCTGCACCAACAGTGGTGTAGATGGTGCAGGACCAGCCGCCTTTCACTCTGTAATACGGAAGGTCACCACCAGTCAGAGCCAACTCCATGGCAACTAGCAATGACGATGTTCTCTCTTGGGGGACACTGGGCTTTGGAGCTAAGTTTCATGAAAGAATCAGAAAAGAATCTTCTCAGGAAAACTTCTAAATTTCAGGATCAACATAAGTTTATGTCAAGCTCTTCTGTTCAACTTTTTTTTCCTCTTAATAATGTGTCTCCACAGTAAGTGGGGATGACCCACTCTCCTTACTTGGTTGGTCTCTACACCCACCCACTTGGCCAGGTCTCCTTGAGATTGGCTGTGTGACGTTAGGAATGCAGAGAATGGAGTAGGGGGTGAGGGAGAGGTTGGTGGCAAGGGTGATACCAAGCATCTAGTTACCAATATGTTATGAATTGAATTATGTCCCCCCAAAATGTGCGCTAGAATCCTGACCTCTATGCCCATGGATGTAATGTATTGCAGTGACTTGACATCTAATGTAATGCAATCACCTTCCATAACGCAATCTAATGTGATGTAATCAATCAGTTGAAGTCATACCAGTGAACTCTAAACCTAATCACTTCAAGTTATAAAAAGAGCAGATTAGACACAGAGACACACGCAGAGGGGAAGACAGACACCATGTGAGGGTCTCCTGCAAACCGAGGATCTTCAAGGATCGCTGGCAGACATGAGAAACTAAGAGAGAGGCTCACAGAAGGGATCGACACGGCTGAGACCCTAGTTTGGACTTTTAGCCTCCAGGACTGTGAGAAAACAAATTTCTATTCTTTAAAGCCACCCAGCTATGTTTCTGTTATAGCAGCACTAGATGACTCAGACAGAATCCTCCTTCAGAAGCCTTTCTCCCTCCCCTGCCCCACTGCCACAGACGTGGTCTCGGGCCTCATTCCCTCTCTCCTGTCTGTGACCCTACAGTTGGTCTCTCCCCGCTCCAGTCGGTCGGTTCTCACACTGTTTCAGTTAGTCAGGAGAACTCATTCCAGGTCAAGAGGTGAGAGTTAAAACAAGCAACAACTCACCCAGCATGCTGACTTACCGATTGGTGGACTGTGTTAAGACTATAGACCGGGACTGGCAAACTTAGTCTGTAAAAGGCCAGATAATAGTTTAGGCTTGGTGGACCATATACAGTCTCTGTCACATATTTTTATGTTTTATAACTTTTAAAAATGTAAAAAGTATTCTTAGCTAAGGGCCACACAAAAACAAGCTGTAGGCTATAATTTGTCAACACCAGGTATAGACTCAAGGAGACCTGGTGGCACAATGGTTAATGAAAAGGTTAGTGGTTTGAACTCACTCAGTGGTTCCACAGGAGAAAGAACTGGTGATCTGCTCCCATAAAGATTAAAAAAAAAAAAAAAAAAAAAAACCCGTTGCCATCTAGTTGATTCCAACTCATAGCGACCCTATAGGATGGGGTAGAATTGCCCCATAGGGTTGTGAAGGCTGTAATCTTTATGGAAGCTGACTGCCACGTCTTCCTCCCGTGGAGCAGCTGGTCAGTTTGAACTGTCAACCTTCTGGTTAGCAGCCAAGCACTTAACCACTGCACCACCAGGGCTCCTTCCCATAAAGATTGTTGTTGTTAGGTGCCATTGAATCAGTTCCAACTCAAAGCAATCGTATGTACAACAGAACAAAACACTGCCCGGTCCTGGGCCATCCTTACAATTGTTGCTATTCTTGAGCCCGTTGTTGCAGCCACTGTGTCAATCCATCTTGTTCAGGGTCTTCCTCTTTCTGCTGACCCTCTGTCCCATAAAGATTACAGCCTAGAAAACCCTATGGGGCAGTTGCACTCTGTCACATGGGGTTGCTATGAGTTGAAATTGACTCGGTGGCACCTAACAACAACAGTATAGACTCATTCAGATAATTAGACACACTTGTTTAGTTTCTATTGTTGCCTGCATGTAGAGTGGCCATATCTCAAGGTGAGAAGTAGAGGCGTACTCAGCAAGATTCTGCTTCTGTGTCCTTTCATATTTCCTCGTATGTCCCACAATGGGTCTCATCAGCCTCCTCCTCCACGGAGATTCGTCACTGTATTAGTTACCTATCGCTGCTGTGACAATTACTTCAAACTTAGTGGCTCAAGACAACATAAATTTACTATCTTAGACTTCAGGAGGGCAGAAGTCCATAACAGGTCTCAGCAGGGCTACGTTTCTTCTGGAGGCTCTGTGGGAGAATCTGTTTTCTTGCTTTCCCGGTGTCTAGAGACTGCTGGAATTCCTTGGCTCATGGCCGCCTTCCACCTTTAAAACCAGCAATGGCTGGTTGACTCTTCCTCTAGATGCCGTCTCTCTGGTTCTGCCTCTTCGTCTCCTTCTTCCCCATTTATGGACTCTTGTGATGACATTGGGCCCAACTGGATATTCAGAATCACATCCTTATCTTAACTTAAGGTCAGCTGGTTAGCAACCTTAATTCCATCTGCAACCTTAATTCCCCCTTGCCATGTCATATATGTACTCACAGGTTCCAGGGATAGGATGTGGATGTCTTTGGGGCCATTATTCGGCCCAATTACATACCTGCCAACCCCTGGTCTCATTTTGGCCATGTTGACTACTATTTACCCACCTTTGCCTTTCTGAAGTACATATTAGCTCCTAACATGCACTTTGAGATGGCTGGAGAACTGTACATGGACTTTCTAGGGCTTAAGTACAATTTTGGTCCTGAGTGACACACATGGTTTGCACTCAATTACTTACCTGAAGGTCGGCGGTTCAAGCCCACCCGGTAGCACTGCAGAAGAAAAGCCTGGCGATCTGCTTCCATAAACATTACAGCCAAAAAAAACCTGCGGAACAGTTCTGCTCTCTAACACCTGGGGTCACCATGAGTCGGAATCGACTCGATGGCAAAAGCGTTAATATATTTTGATAAGGAAGAGTGAGAAGAAAGATAAAGCAACAAACATGTATACATTATTTCATTTAATTAGCCCAACAACTCATGCAAAGTAGATATTATCACCCTCGCTGTCTTAATAGGGGTTCTCCAGAAAAACAGAACCAATGAGATTGAGGTACATAGATAGATACACAGATACATAGATAGATATTGATTTACTAAAAACCTTGGCTCATGTGATTGCAGGCGACTGGCAAATCCCAAATCCATAGGTCAGGCAACAGGCTGGAGACTCCTGCAAGCTTGTGCCCCAGATCCGTAGGTCGGGTGGTTAGAAGAGGGAAGGGTAAGAGTGTTTTGAAACAATGTCTTTTACAGTGCAGAGGAGACCACTCTCTGAGGAAACTCCCTTTTTCTCTTAAGGCCTTCATCTGACTGCCTGAGGTCCACCCACATTATCGAAGGCCATCTGCTTTACTTGAGGCCACTGATTTGATCACAAATAACTAGTTAACAGCAACTAGACTAGTGTTTTACCAAGCTACTAGGCACCACACCCTCGCCAAATTAACTCACTTTACAGCTGTTGGAACTGAGGCTCAGAGATGGGATGCTTTAGCTGAGTTCACTGGACTGGCACAGGGCAGAGCTGTACCAGGAGACGGGAATTGGAGGGGACATTTACTGCAGGGAAGGAGAGAGAGGCGTCAGCATTGCCTCGGAAGAGTGGAAGGAATTCAGCAGAAAATTCAGGGAAAGCTGTGCAGGTCAGCCTGCCCTGAAGGACAGAAAGAGACTTAGAGAGGAGAAGGGAGAGGAAATGTGTGTGTGTGTGTGTGTGTGTGTGTGTGTGTGTGTGTGTGTGTGCTTTAGATGAAGGTTTGCACAGCAAATTAGTTTCTCATAAAATAATTAATACACATAGTGTTTTGAGGCGTTGGTAGCCAACCCCACGACATGTCGACACTCTAGGGGACAGGAAATTTAATGGTGGAATAGTCTGTGTTCATTCCAAAAGTGAGGGTTGCCAGAAAAATCTGAGCAAATGCAGACAATCTGCACTTGGCAAGTTCTACCACTTATGGTGAGGAAATCCACAAGCAAATGAAGTAAACAGCCCTGGAGCTGGTCTAGCGGGCACCACCTTGGTAGGATGTTTTGGAGGAAGATCCAGGAAGGCGTTCAGGGAGGCCTGTGCTGCAGGCAATGAATGACACAATGAGGGGAGGGGGGCACCCAGGGGGTCCTTGAAACTTGTACCCTTCTAATAGCCTCCGGGCACTGCTAGCCTGCTACCGGTCCGGCTCTGTCCCCAGGGGTGTGCAGGGGTCGGTCTGTGGCATCACCCTGGGTCTGTTCCAGCATTGCTCCTGGAAACACAAGCCCAGGAATCAGCAGCCCTGGGCTGAGTGCTGCCCTGACCCTTGGCCCAGAGAGCTGGCTGCTGTGAGTTAACAGCAGGACAGGCGGGGCAGGATGTCAGCTCAGGTCAGCCAGCTTCACATCCTTTATTCTCCCAGTGTTCTGTCTGCTGTGCCCTACACTTACCATGCTCTTGGCTGCAGTGGTGGTGTGGATCTGTCTGTCCATCTGCAGTGCACACACAGACAGGCTGTGCCTCAGACTTGCAGGCAGCCACGGACTGCTGGGAACGAGGCACGCCCACTGGCACCAGCCCTTCCATGGGTGCTGCGTTCATCTGTGATCGAGCCGGACACACGAGACACTTACACAGCGCTGGCAAAGTGAAACCCATTATTATTACTTAAAGCAGATAGTAAAGGATAACAACATATTCTCAAAGGGAACCGTTTACCCTTCCCCAAATTACCCATGTCCCGTCTTACGTCACTGGGCCGGCACACCATGGTTCAAGTCAGATGCTGTGTTCACGTCACCACTGCCCCCAGCTACCATCACGCTGCTCGGGGGCCTGCATGGCTCCTGACACTCCTGCTGTGCCGCTGGGTCTTGCCGCACAGGGCAGGGGTTGCGGGGAAGACCCCTACACAGGATCTCCCAAGCCTGGGCAGCTGGCCCCCACCAAGCTACACAGGCCCACGTGGTTCTCTCTCGCCACCCGCTACCTGGGCTCCCACTGCCCAAGGACCCATGTAGCTCTCCTCATGCTGCCCGGGTGAGTGGGTGTGTTTCACAGGGCACACTTAGGCCTCCGCCTGTACAACTCTTCAACAGCAGGCAAACCTCCTGCTCGGAGGTGCCCAGCTCTCTCTGCGGGCCACCAAGCCCACCTGCCATCTCTCCCAACTGGCGGACCAGCCCACTGTCTTCATCTCCAGCAATACAGCTCTCTCTTCTGGGTCTAGGAGTTCTCAGTGCAGGGACCCTGAGTCTGAAGGATGCACTCCACTCCAGACTCTTCTTGATGCTAGTGAGGTCCCCTCAATCTCTGTGGGATTGGCCCCTTATATAAGCCTAGCAGGATGGCAAAACCGACAAATCCCCTAGCTGGACTGCAAGGGGCTCAGTCTTACCGGGTGGATTTCAAGCCACTATTTGCATAGTAAATCAACCAATCCTTGCAAGATTGCGGCCCAGCCAATCATTCTGTGGCAGTTACAAGTCCATGGCTAGAAAGGCTACAGAGAAGCAACTTGTCACATGGCAGCAGCTTAGCAGCTGTCAGTTCAGCACTGTGAGCCCCACCCTAGAAAACAAACTTCTCTCACTCTTCCTTCCTGATCCAGTTCAAACGTTTCCTCCTCCAGAAAGGCTTCCTGGATTTCCCCAGCTGACTTAACCCACCCCTCTCCTGTGCACTGCCTCAGGTAGCACTTTGCTCACATACCTATTATAGACTTTATTGTTTTATTGCAGCAGATTTGCTTACATATCCATCTTCCTTACCAGGTTCTGAACTCTTTATTGCTGGTGTCTGCTGCATAAATGATTGATGATGTGGATACACACAAATCAACCAAAGTCCCTGCTGACTCAAGGCAACCCCATGTGTGTCAGAGTAGACCTGTGCTCCATAGCGTTTTCAACGGATGATTTTCCTGAAGTAGATTGCCAGGACTTTCTTCCGAGTTGGAGGCACTGCTAGATGGACAAGAACCTCTTACCTTTCCATTAGCAGCCAGGTGCTTAACCGTTTGCACCACCCAGGGACTCCAATAAATGAAGAAGGGGTCCATTATTCCTTTTAACCCCTTTAAAAGGTGTTTCTGGGCAAGAGACTCCCGCCCACACACACTCACTGAAGGTGCTCGGTAATATTTGAAGGAATGAATAAAAGAATGAAGGGACGAAACTCCAACAGCCTGGCACGGCTCCGGCTGAGTTTAAGAGCAGAGGTGAGCAGTACAGTTGCAATAGTTTACAGAAACGAAGTTCCAGCACCGTCTCCGACCTTTTCAACAAAGAGAGAAGGGATTGAAACAATTCTGGCTTAGGAACAACCTTAAAGAAAAAACCTAGGACAAGTCAGAAAATCAAACTGCAAGCGATTTGGAAAACCAGTGACAACTGTGGTGACATATGTACTATGAGGCGTAATGCTGCAACTTCTGCCAAACCCAATTAACACAGAATACGACGGTCTCGACACCTAGAGTTGTTTTATGCACAACAATCGGGGTGATACTCAAAATACTTAACAACTGGGACAGCACCTACCAGCCAGCACTGAATGCCCCTGTTGTTGTTGTGTGCCATCGAGTCGTGCCATAAAGCAGAACTGCCCCACAGGGTTTCCGAGGCTGTAATCTGTATGGGAGCAGCTCACCAGGCGTTTTCTCCCACAGAGCCTCTGGTGGCTTCAAACTGTCGACCTTTCAGTTAGCAGTTGAGTGTTTAACCAATGCATCACCAGGGCTCACTAGGGGTACTAAAATGGGATCCTGGAGGCCCCTGGTGTGCCAGACATTAACCCTTTAGTTCCTGGACCTTGGGAGGTCTAGGAGTCCAGGTGAAGGGCTTGGGGTAACACGGCAGCAGGGGGTACTCAGGTGCCAACCAGTGCGAAAATGTTCAAATACTTGAGCTGCCAGTACAGGATACTGGCATGTAACCACAGAATATCAGACTGGACAACAGTACAGCATATATTCCTTCTTTTAAAAGATACTTTCTTTTTAAACTTCTTGTTTTGAAATAATTTTGAACTTACAGAAAAGTTGTGCAAATAATACAGAGAACGTGCATGTGTTATTGTTTATTCTGAATGATTTAAGAATAGGTTACACATATCATGCCTCTTTACTCCCATATATTTCAGTGTGTTTTCCTAAGAACAAGGCAATTCTCTTACATAAGCACAGTACCGTTAGCAGATTCAGGAAATTTAACATTGATATAATTCTTGTATTTAATCTGATGTCTATGCACAATTTTGTCAATTGTTGTGAAGTGTCCTTTATAGAATTTTTTTTCCTCCAGTGTAGGATCGAATCCACATCAAAATAAAAAAGAAGAGAAACATAAAGACTCAGCAAACACAAAACCAAAAATAACGAAAGAGATGGAAAGGAAAGAACTCAGCACAGAAAATTAAGCAGAACTAAGAAATCATCAACATCACAGGGGCGAAAAAACCATTACAATGACAGCACTAAACTCATACCTATCAATAATTACACCAAATGTAAATGGCCTAAATGCACCAGGAAAGAGACAGACAGCAGCAGAATGGATTAAAAAGCACGATCCACCTATATGCTGTCTACAAGAGACACACCTTAGACACAAAGACATAAACCAACTAAAACTCAAAGGATGGAAAAAAATATATCAAGCAAACAACAACCAAAAAAGAGCAGGAGAGGCAATATTAATCTCCAATAAAATAGACTTTAAAGCAAAATCCACCATAAAGGATAAAGAAGGACACTATATAATGATTAAAGGGTCAATACACCAGGAGGATATATAACCATAATAAATATACACACACCCAATGACAGGACTGGAAAATAACAAAAAACAAACTCTAACAGCATTCGAAAGAGAAATAGACAGTTCCAGAATCCAATCCAGAATCATATATTGCATTTAAATGTCACATCTCTTTAGTATCCATTAATCTGAAACAGTTCCTCAGCTTTTCTTTGTCTTTCTCTAAAAGGTTTGAAAGGAAATTTTAGAATAGTACATATGTTTGCAGGTTTTTTTCAGCATAAGACTTTTGCTGCAAAAGACCTTTTTAAAGTATTGAAAAGCAAATATGTCACCTTGAAGACTAAGGTGCGCCTGACCCAAGCCATGGTGTTTCCAATCGCCTCATGTGCCTGCGAAAGCTGGATGATAAATAAGGAAGACCGAAGAAGAACTGACGCATTTGAATTATGATGTTGGTGAAGAACACTGAAGATACCATGGACTGCCAGAAAAATGAACAAATCTGTCTTGGAAGAAGTACAGCCAGAATGCTCCTTAGAAGCAAGGATGGCCAGACTACATCTCACATACTTTGGACATGTTATCAGGAGGGATCTGTCCCTGAAGAAAGACATCATGCTTGGTAAAGTAGAGGGTTCGTGAAAAGGAAGAAGACCCTCAACGAGACGGATTGACATAGTGCCTACAACAATGGCTCAAGCGTAACAATTGTGAGGATGGCGCGGGACTGGGCAGTGTTTTGTTCTGTTGTTCATGGGGTCACTACGAGTCTGAACCGACTCGACGGCGCCTAATAACAGCAACAAGAACATATGTTTGCAGGGGGCCGTGGTGGTCCAGTGGTGGAATTCTTGCCTTCCCTGCAGGAAACCTGGGTTCTATTCCCAGTCAATCTCTCTCTTCCATACAAGAATGGTTCTCCAAGGGTAGTGGCTAAAACTGCCGACACCTTAGCATAAATTAAGGCAGTGCCGCCAGCCTGTACTAGTGGTCACCGGGGTCTTCATCACTATGTGTTTGCAGTTAAAAAAAAGAAAAAGCCAGTTTCTCCTAAGATTATCCCTGACAGCTATCCAGTCTCATGCCTTGAGTACACATCTGTTTAACACTGTGTGATGAAACTGGGAAGTATGCGTCATGGATTGAATTGTGTCCCCCAAAAATGTGGGTTAACTTGGCTAGGCCATGATTCCCAGTATTTTGTGATTGTCCACCATTTTGTCATCTGATGTGATTTTTCCTATGTGTTGTAAATCCTATCTCTATGATGTTAATGAGGCAGGACTCAATCTACAAGATGAGGCAGGCTCTTAAATCAATCTCTTTTGAGATATAAAAAAAGAGAAGCTAGCAGAGAGACAGGGGGACCTCATACCACCAAGAAACAAGAGCCAGGAGAATAGCGAATAGCGGGTCTTTTGAACCCGGGTCCTCTGAGCTGAGAAGTTCCTTGACCAGGGAAGATTGATGACAAAGACCTTCTCCCAGAGCCGACAGAGACAGAAAGCTTTCCCCTGGAGCTGGCGCCCTGAATTTGGACTTCTAGCCTCCTAGACTGTGAGCGAATAAATTTCTCTTTGTTAAAGTCATCCACTTGTGGCAGTACTGGATAACTAAGACAGGTACCATAACCTAGTCAAATTGACACATAAAGTTAACCCAAGCTGAGTAGCGTCTAGGGACTTAAAAGCCTGTGAGTGGTCACCTAAGATATTCCACTGGTCTCACCCCGTCGGGAGCAAGGGAGAATGAAGAAAACCAAAGACAGAAGGGAAAGATTAGTCCAAAGGACTAATGGACCACAACTACCACAGCCTCCACCAGATTGAGTCCAGCACAACTAGATGGTGCCCAGCTACTACCACTGACTGCTCTGACAGGGATCTCAATAGAGAATCCCAGACAGAGCTGGAGAAAAATGTAGAACAAGATTCTAGCTCACAAAAAAAAAGACCAGACTTACTGGTCTGACAAAGACTGGAGAAACCCCAAGAGTATGGCCTCCAGACACCCTTTTAACTCAGTACTGAGGTCACTCCTGAGGTTCACCCTTCAGCTAAAGATTTGACAGGCTCATACAACAAAACAAGACTAAAGGGGCACACCAGCTCAGGGCAAGGACGAGAAGGCAGGAGAGGCCAGCAAAGCTGATAATGGGGAACCCAAGGTCAAGAAGGGGAGAGTGTTGACATGTTGTGGGGTTGGCAACCAATGTCACAAAACAATATGTGCATTAATTGTTTAATGAGAAACTAGTTTGCTCTGTAAACCATCTAAAGTACAAAAAAAAAAAAAAAAAATTCACCACCACAGTACTATATAGACACATCCTACTGGGAGGAAAATAGAGAAGGTCTGAAGCGTAGTAGATAGCGTCCCAGAGGAGCTAGCTCTGTGCAGCCCATCTGCCTTACGAGGAGGCAGGCACCAAAGTACAAGATTAAGGTCTCTCTGCTTTGCTGTTTTGAAAGAAAGGCCTGGCAATCTGTTTACCAAAATTAGCCAATAAAAACCCAATGGAACACAACGGTCCGATCCCGTTGTGCACGGGGTCTCCATAAGCCTGGGGCTGACTACGGCGGTTAACAACAGTGTTGCTGTTTGTGCCTGACTCCCTGCGCTTCGCAGAGCCAGCCTCTCACCCTCCTCGGCACGGTCTAAAATCTCACCGTGCCTTCTCACCGCTGTGTTGACCTAAATATAAGAACTTTTGTTTTAAGTCAGACAAAATTAACATTAAAAAAATAAATTTATTTCAACTTTGAAATACTGAAGAACAAGCAGATGAACAGTACAAAGAGCAGAAATTAGAACTTAAAAACTGACTTAAGACAGAAAAGCATTCTTCTGGCAATAATCCAAATTTACACACAAACGTTATTTTTAAAGACGTTTCTCCAAGATACTCAAAAGGCAAAAGCTATATTTGCAATCTTTATAAATGCAACAGCTTTTGACAGCATCCAGTTTCTTCCCTAAAACCATTTTACGTAAATTTACTCAGTGATGACAGCAACTCCATCTTCCAAAGACATGAAACAGAATTATATCACATTCTTGTTTGACACGTTCTAGACAACTTCAACTCAAAATGCAGGAACGTCACCGACTGGTTTTGCATTTCGTCACATATTTCACCTCTTTTCTAGTCAATAAAGAAAAATATGCACATCATATATGTACACTTTTCAGAAAAACAGCATTCAGGTTTATATCTGTGATTTGCACAAAACCTCAGGAATTCAACAAGCACATGGTTATTTTAAACAACAGTGACAGTTTAAAAATAAAAACACAATTGTTTTGGGAGGAACCTTAAAACATATTTTTGGCCATAAGACCTGTGGTGTAAATACCAAAAAAAAGTTAATTACTGGGCATATTCTGCCTGAGCTCTCACCAGCTGAATAAAAAAGCTAAAGAGATTTGACAGTATGGTGGTTGTTCTGTGGTACAACAGACTTGCTCAGGGAATTTTTCTCTAGCTGGATTTAAGTTCCTGTTGGAAAATGATTTGGTCTTCCCCATGATGAACAGCAGTTAAGATTTAAAAAAAAATTTTTTTTTGAGATCACATTGAACACATTCATTACATGAATGAGGAAAATCCTGTCCAGAGAGGTTTAACAACTTGTCTAAACCGACAACTAGAAAGAGGTCTAGGACATGGACCCAGAATTCCTGATGCTCACCTAAGTGCTCCTAGTAACACATTCGCCAGGATCAGATTCCACAGAACTTATTGTCATTGATTACATGGAACATTATAATTTCAACATAAATCAATGCATATACTCTGCCAACCTCAGAATTAATTATTCACTTCAAGGGTATTCGTTATCTGATTGGCCTCTGTGTGCAGTGTAAACATAATATAAATACTATGGCTGTTCAATGTTATTTCTCCAAAGATCATCCCTATCAGCTTAAGAGAGTCAGGACATCAAGCACACCAGTTCCCACTGCACACAGAGGCAGCGGCAGGCACCGTGGACACACCTCTTCTCCTTTCCCTGAGCATCTAAGTGAGCAGGCTGTCCCAACAGTATGGTGACTTTGTACAGTTTGGGGTGAAAAAAAGAACTCACTCCCCCAAGTACTGATGGAACACGTCGCTGGGCATACTATTCTTCAAAAGAAAATGGTCATAAAAAATGACACTGCAGATTTCGAATAGTTAGCCTTTCAAGATGTCTCTACCAAATGGGAACATCCAGGCCATCTGAAGTTACTATACCACCAGTTGCCGCTGAGTCGATTCTGACCCATGGCGACCTCATGTGTGCAGAGTGGAACTGCACACTGTAAGGTTTTCAAGGCTGTGCCCTTTCAAAAGCAGACAGCCAGGCCTGTCTTCCAAGGTACCTCTGGGTGGGCCCAAACAGCGAACCTTTCAGCTAGTAGTCGAGAGCTTAACTGTTTGGGCCACTCAGAGTCCCAAAATTACTAATTTTTTTTAATCTCAATAATCTTTAAAGACAAAAGTATAACGTACGGTTCAGGAAATTGTAAAAAAGCCAGTAACATCTATGATGAAATCTTCTTGCTAGAAATTTACGTATTCAAAAAAAAAGTAACAGGTACAGAATTACTCTATTTCAAACTGGAGTGAAAAAATATGGTGTAGCATTTAGATCATGATGAAGAGGAAGCACAGAGACGAACTCAAGATAAATGAGCCAGTGTGGGGGGTTCCTTTTATTAGTTACATCATAACTCCAAGATCAAAGTCAATCTGTACCCAGAATAGTTATCGTTTTCTCTTTAACAGAGAAAAACTATCTTGTGGCCATAGACAGTACTTGTGACAAAGTGCTTTGTAACAAGAATATAAGAAATGGAAACCATCTCAGAGGCCATCTGGTAGCCTCACCCAGATACTGTCCTTTAGTGGGTTACTAACATCATGTTGTTATATTGTATTCATATGCTGAGGGGGGTTGGTCAGCAGGTGGAAAAGAGACAATTAGGAATTATACTATATATTTGGTTCCACTACATAGTTTTATATATAAACAGCATGTACTCCTACATGACACTTTTTCATGAATGAATTATTTTCCGCGTGTAAAATGTTGTTGGTTTTTTTGTTTTTTCATTAATGGAATGCATGCTGAATCATTGACTGTTGTCTGAATTTCTGGCAGGTGATATGGATTTTTGGTAATATTATTGGGAATATACTTGCCCTTCTGCACCACAGCAGTAAGATTATGTGATTAAGCGGGACACATATGTCCCCCTGGACTCTGAGGGTAGGATGGTGGGATGAGAAACGGAACTTCCAAGTAACACACAGGAACCTGCAAATATACCTACAAGGCTTATCTCGCTGTAAAAAAGCCAAAAGAGACAAAAGTTTCACACAATCACACCTCCAGGATGCACCACTGAATACAGTACTCTGTAAAAACAGTAACTTGCAGCACATGCTCATTTCTTCAGTTTCAAAAAGTTAAACAGGTCCCCACCTGGTAGCAGCATGCACTGAAAATGGGAAAACAACTTCCCACGAAACCTGAGAGGCAGAAAAAGAAAATGTAGGTGGGCAAACGTATATCCCATTACTCATGAGAGGGTTAAGGGGAATAGACCCTCATATTATCAATTCAGAAAGCCCTGTAGGCTTCTGTTTTCTGCAAAAAATAAAAATATCTATTTTTGAAAAATAAATGTCAGGAAGCTTACTTTCAGACAGACAATATAAAACTAAAAATGAGACATTCATCGGATATATGGTAGTGTTAAGATAATGTTATACACTTTATGCAAAAGACACGGTACATTTAGAGTTCATCTAGTAATGGCCAAGTAAGTGTGTATCCCCCATGATCTAAAAAACAAGCTTCACTGCTCAGATATTTCTCCAAGCATCATTCCATTGTACCCAGTTCTCACATGATATTTGGACATTATTTAACTTTTCCGTTCATCTCAAATTGCTGATTCCGACTGCTTGGACAACATAACAGTTTTTGGTTCTTGATCTGTGGGACTGTCAATAGGCAACTGTAAAAAGAATCAGAAGGAAAACATTTATAGTATCTGACATACGCCATTATTGTATTAATGGCTCTGCCTCAGGAAAACCAAAACAACGGTTGACAAGGTGACTTAATTTCAGACTTGTTCTATACACAATGATACAACATTGTTTCAACAATCATATAAATATGATCAATGCATAATCATAATCACAAAAATATTCAATATTTAATCATTATAATAAAATAATATAATCTCCATGATAGAATCATAAAAGACTCATTACTTACAGCTTGAATATCGTTTTTAATTCCTATATTTATGTTGTGTCTTCTCAGATCAGACTTGATTAATGCTGAAACAAGAAGCAGCAATGGAGTTATCATATTGTATGTGTCAGTATCTCTTCTCTGAGGGGTGCTGTCTTTTCAGATATTGTCAAACTTAGCACACTACAGTACCAGGATATTCAACAGTATCCTTGTAGCCTGAAAACAAATACATAGTACTTCTCTAAGCCATTAACAAGGAGTGCCTGGGTGGCACAAGTAGTTAAGCACTTGACTACTAGCCGAAAGGTTGGTGGTTCGAACCCACCCAGAGGTACCTTCAAAGACAGTCTGGCTATCTGCTTCTGAAAAGTCACAGCCTTGAAAACCCCACGGAGCAGTTCTACTCTGCACACGTGGGGTCGCTGTGATTCAGAACTGACTTGACGGCAACAAACAACAAGCCATTCACTGGAGACCCTGGGTGATGCAAACAGTTAACGCGATTGGCTGGTATCCGAGAAGTTGGAGGTTTGAGTCCACCCAGAGGCGCCTTGGAAAAAAGCCCTGATGATCTACCGCTGAAAAATCAACTACTGAAAATCTTATGGAGCACATTCTATTCTGACACCCAAGTCAGGCCGCCATGAGTCAGAATTAACATCAGCATTTTAGAAATGCAGGTATTTGTGCTGGGCTAAGTGGATATAGGTAAATATGGCCTTTCTGAAGGTGTACAAGTGATTCTAAAGAAACTGGTGATGTTGTGTAATAGAATCAGATTTAAAAGCAGTTAGATATTGAAACACTATGCTTTAAATTCCAGCAATAATCGCCACTGACTGATCAGCTCTACAATGCTCTACAATACCCCATATGCAAGATGCTATTAACTAATTTTTTATATGGGGGAAATGTGTATTTCTTTGGCACTAATATTATATATAGATTCTTAGAAACAATATGAATGGCATTATCAACCACGTCCTTCCATGGACACAAAAATCCTTCACTGAGGGCTGTCATTATTTGAAAAGTAAAATGCGCTGCATTCAAAGGGTAATTCCTATGTTAGAATAAGTCACAGCAATTCTAGGAAAAAATGTAGAACAGAAAAGCACACCTCCACGACACCCCAGGAATCTCTTAGCCTCTCTTTCTCGAGCTGTACAATGAATGCTGGGTGGAAGTCCACCAAGCTCTCTAACACATGATAGAAGCTAACTGACATTTTTTTCTACTTATTTTTTTTTTAATTATTGTACTTTAGATGAAGGTTTACAGAACAAACTAGTTTCTCATTAAACAGTTAGTACACATATTGCTTTATGACATTGGTTACCAACCAAATGACATGTCAACACTCTCCCTTCTCGACCTTGGGCTCCCTATTACCAGCTTTCCTGTCCCCTCCTGCCTTCTCATCCTTGCTCCTGGGCTGGTGTGCCCCTTTAGTCTCGTTTTGTTCTAGGGGCCTGTCTAATCTTTAGCTGAAGGGTGAACCTCAGGACTTCATTACTGAGCTAAAAGGGTGTCCGGTGGCCATACTCTCAGGGTTTGTCCAGTCTCTGTCAGACCAGTAAGTCTGGTCTCTTTTTGTGAGTTAGAATTTTGTTCTACATTTTTCTCCAGCTCTGTCCGGGACCCTCTGCTGTGATCCCTGTCAGAGCAGTCAGTGGTGGTAGACGGGCACCATCTAGTTGTACTGGACTCAGTCTGGTGGAGGCCGTGGTAGCTGTGGTCCATTAGTCCTTCGGAGTAATCTTTTCCTTCTATCTTGTTCTCTTCGGTCTCTCTCGCTCCCAAAGGGATGAGGCAAGTGGAGTATCTTAGATGGCCACTTACAGGCTTTTAAGACCCCAGATGCTACTCACCAAGGTAGAATGTAGAGCATTTTCTTTATAAACTATGTTGTCGCTAATTGACATTTTTAGATGGTAAAAGCATCAGTCTGAAACTGATTTTATAGATCTTTTTTCCCTTAATTAATTTTCTAGACTTGATTTATTTGAATGAATATTTATTAATCTGATTATTAAAAACAAGGTAAAAAGATAATACAAAACTGTTCCTGTTTTTGGTACAACAACATCACTCAACTAGTTAGTTAGACATTAAGAACCAGTGTGAAAGGGTTTGTCATCAGTCAGAAGTTGAGGCAGCGAATGTAGTAGATATTTCACAGTGTTGTTTATTTCACGAAGAGCATTGTGGGGGGACCCTCTCATGGTAGGATGTTTGTCTTTGAGGAAACAGGGTAAACTGACTCTCTCTGAGCACAATGAATGAATGCTAGTAACCTCGGGTGGTTGTGTATATCCAAAATAAATGTTTATCACTGGTAAGATCTCATATGCGGGGTCTCAAAAAGAATGAGCAGGTATTCGATAAACATGCGTTTCAGAGCAGAGCTGAGCTCCATAGGGTTTCCCTGGCTACCGTCTTCATGGAAGCAGACTCTGCCTAGGCACTGCTGGATGGGTTCGAACTGCCAACCTTTCTGTTAGTAGCCCAGTGCAAACCATTTGCACCACCCAGAGACCACGACAAACATCAACAGAAGTTTTGATTCATGTCTTTCTCATAGATTCTATCCTTGAATTAACTTGTAACCAGATTAAAGAAATAATCCCTCTTCTAGCTTTCATGTTGAGACAGGGATGCAGAAAGAAATCAACAAAGTGGAGTTAAATCACAGGAGAAGCCAGCATGGGCCTGGAAACAATGCTCGATGTACATCTTGCTTCCAAATCCGTTCTTATGCTCATGCATGAACAAACTTTGGTTAAAGTTCTTTTACATTCTCTTTCTCTGGAGATTGGACACTACTCTCCTTCTTGTCCGCATCTATTCTGATTATACCTTCAAAGTGTAAGAACTGGCTAACACTCCAGTGCTATCTCCACCACCACCACTTAATATATCACCGTCACTGCTACCTTTGAATAATCGCTAACACATATCAGACATGTCCTAGCTGCCAGACACTACACTAGGGGCTTTTCATCAACCACCTCAGTGAAGCCTCAAAGCAACCCTATAAGGCAGGCTTTTTTTTTTTAAGCTACCATTTTTTTTTTAGATAACCTTTTTTATTGTGGCAAATATATATAGATATGTATGTATACATAAACATTTGCCATGTCAGCATTGTTCCACGTGTAATTCAGTGACATTAATTACGTTCATCCTGTTGAGCCACCCTCACCAGTATCTGTTTCCAAATTTTTCTATCCGCCTTCACGGAAGCTCAGTGCCCCTGCATAGTGACTCCTCTTTGCCCCTCCCTCACCCGGTAACCACTAAGAAACTCTGGACTCTGCACATCTGTAAGACGAGCTTTCTAATACCCCATCACATAAACGAGGAAAGTGAGGATCTGAGAGGTTAAGTAGCTTGTGTAAAGTCACACAGCGGATAAGCAGCAGCATCAGAATTCGAGGCCAGGTCTTCACTGACCCTCGTTACAGGGGTTTTGTTTCCCATGCATAATAACTGTACTGAACTTGAAACCTGCAAAATGAATGAACACATTCATACCCTTTGAAGGAAACAAATAATAGTCTACTTTTTACCTCATCTTTTAGATGCCCTCTGCCCCTCCCCCTGCAGTTCTGCCAAGCCACTGAGAAGTAATATACCTGAAAATTAAACATACAAACACAACACCGGCACTTTTGTCATGAGGACACCCAGCTTACCTGTTAAAATGACGCCTACAAGCATCCAAGCACAGAGGAAAAGGTTCCCTGCCAGAGGACCGTACTCTGATATGAGCTTGCCTTGCGCCAATGTGAACAGAATTCCAAATATCTAAAATAAGAGAAACGATCTTTATTAAGTTTGCTTCTTTAAAACAAGTGTAAAGGTTTTCCCAGAACGTTTCTTAACTAATTTTATTCATATGATTTTCCTCCAAAACACATTCATTGAAAGGTAAAATTGTAAAACAAAAAATATTGTCAAACTCATTAGCCATTTCCTCAGCTTTCAACCAGAATATCCGGTAAGTATTCTAACCACCTCAGGTTTGAGAGAAACCAGAGAATTACCTGTGCAGCAGCATTAAGAAGTCCGGATGAAGTACCTTCAGACTCAGGGTAAGTGATTTCAACAGCAAATTCAAAACCCAAGGGAAGGTAACCAGTCATGAAGAAACTAGGAAAATACATCCAGAATTATAGAAAGAATTAGCGATAAGACAATAACACGTATTGATGCAATCATTCTGCCTCTTAAAACTGTCCTAAAGATCATATACGTGAATACTGTAAAGTTGCTATGTGAAGCAGCCATCTAAGATGCATCAATTGGTCCCAACCCACCTGGAGTAAAGGAGAATGAAGTACACCAGAGGTACAAGGAAAGTATTAGCTCAAGAGACAGAAAGGGCCACATAAACCAGAGACTGCATCATCTTGAGACCAGAAGAACTAGATGAAGCCCTGCTACCACCAATGACCGCCCTGACAGGGAACACAACAGAGAGTCCCTGATGGAGCAGGAGAAAGGTGGGCTGCAGAACTCAAATTCTAGTAAGAAGATCAGACTTAATGGTCTGACTGAGACTGGAGGAATCCTGGAAATCACGGCCCCCAGACTCTCTGTCAACCCAGAAATAAAACAATTCCCAAGGCCAACTCTTCTGACAAAGATTGGACTAGACTATGGGACATAAAATGATACTCGTGAAGAGTGTGCTTCTTAGCTCAAGTTGATGCATGAGACTAAATGGACAGCTTCTGTTCGGAAGCGAGATGAGAAAGCAGAGAGGGTCAAGAGCGTGTTGAACGGACATGGGGAATCAGGGGTGGAAAGGAGAAGTGTGCTGTCACAGTATGGGGAGAGCAACTAGGGTCACATAACAATGTATGTATAAATTTTTGTATGAGAGACTAATTTGAAATGTAAACTTTCACTTAAACTACAACAATAAAATATACATATAAAGTTGCTATGTGAAATTAAGACTAGTATTATTGACCAATCAGCCCAATGTCACAGGAATAGGAAAGCAGAACAATTCCTACCTTTTTCTTCTGAGAAAAATTTATAGTTTTATAAATCAATCACCTCTCTAACCAAATAAAGTTACCAGGATTAAATAAGGCCTACCCATTTTTCATTTGTAGAATACCAAAAAAACAATGTAAAACTGTTTTTATAGTTGTAAAGAATTACACACCTACATGCACAGAGCAGATTCTTCGAAGTTTAAAATATTAAAAAACTTTAGATGAACTTAAGAAAACAAAACACACAGTAATAACACCTCAGAATTAATGGCACCATGCTGTCATTCGTCCTAAACACACCCGGTGCTTACCCAAGTACCCCTCCAGTAACAAACACGATGATGAGGTGGCCAAGGTCCAGCGTAAAAGTAAACACAGCCATTCCAACAAAAGACAAGATGTAAACCATCAGAGTAGTCTGTCTAAAAACAAAACAACGGAATTGTTAGTATTCTGAATCTCCTAGGCATATAAATCCATCTGGCTAACTACTGTCTACCTGTACAGTAATAAACCCTTGGGCTTTCACAATTCATACTTTCTTGTCAATGAAAAATAACCTACAGATTGGGAGGAAATTTTTGGCAACTATATATCTGATAAGGGTTTAATACCCAGAATATATAAAGAACTCCTACAGCTTAACAGCAGGAAGACAAACAACCCAATTAAAAATGGGCAAAGGACTTGAACAGTCATTTCACCAAAGAAGAAACACAGAGGCTAAGAGACACATGAAAAGATGCTCAACGTCATTAGTCATTAAAAAAAAAACCCTCTGCAGTCAGGTCAATCCTGACTCATAGCGACCCCATGTGTTACGGAGTAGAACTGCTCAATAGGGTTTTCTTGGCTGTAATATTTGAGGAAGCAGATCACCAGGTCTTCCTTCCACAGCACCCCTGGGTAGGTTCAAACCACCAACCTTTAGGTTAATAGTCAAATGCAAATTGTATGTACCACTGAGGGACCGCCATTAGTCGTTAGGGAAATGCAAATCAAAACCACAGTGAGGTATCACTTCACCCTCACTAAGATGGCTAGGATTTAAAAAAGGAAAACAACAGGTGTTGGCAAGGATGTGGAGAAATCGGAATCCACATCCACTGCTGGTGGGACTTAAAATGGTACAGCTGCTGTGAAAAAGACTTTAGAAGTTCCTCAAAAAGTTAAATATAAAATTATCATATGATCCATCAATTCCATTCCTATGTATACACCCAAAAGAATTGAAAGCAGGAACACAGATACATATACACTAATGTTCACTGCAGCACTATTCACAATAGCCAAAAGATGGGAACTACCTGAATGTCCATCAACAGATGAACGGCGAAACACAATGCAGTACACACATACAATGGAACATTACTCTGCCACAAAAAAGAAAGGAAATCCTAATGCATGCTACAACACCATGCTGAGTGAAATAAATCTGTCACAAAGGACAAATATTATATGATCCATATAAAATATCTAGAATAGGCAAATGTATAGAGTCCTCAATTTATTAGTGGTTTATTAGTGGGAGGGAGGGGGAAAGAGGGGTTCATCGCTTAGGGAGCACCGAGCTTCTGTTAACGGTGATGAAGAAGTTTGGAAATGGACAGAGATGATGGTTGCACAACACGATGAACATAATTAATATTATTAAATTGTGTAAAAAAAACGTTGAAACGGCAAATGTTTTGTTATTTACATATAGATAGATGTATATACATATACACACATACATATATTTACCAGACACATGCAAAAGTCAAATGTTTCTCAGAAAGGGCACTTTTTAGAACAGAAACGATCCCTTCTGAAGGTATGTATGAGCTAGAGGCAAAGATAAGACATTCAGGTTCCCAAAGTTGAAATAAATATGACCAACAAAATAAATAAAGAAAAGCTGTAGACTTTTGAAACATTCAGTAAGTGTAGGGAGCCCAAGAGTATCTAGAATCCAAGTCTTTCATAATAATATTTTAATAAAGTTTCTTAAAGTAATGAGCACCATTTCCTTTAAAACCAGTGCCTCTGGACACCATACATTTGCTGTCTCACACTTACTTGTATGTTTTGGTGCGATCCAGCCACAAGCCACAAATAACAGAGCCCACCATTCCAGCTACCACCAGTGTTAGCCCAACCCTTCCAGCGTTCACTTCTTCTCCCTTAAAACAATTTTCATAAGAAATTAACCATAAATTTCCTCTAATTCAAATAGATCTTTAACATAATCTTAACATCCATTTCATAGTCAATGGTAATAATCAGATAAAATTAAGCATACAATGTAATAATATAATGAAAAATTAAGTAAAGAGACATTAGTAAGTGCCTGGTATTTACTTCTTTACGTTTGTTTTGGTATTCCTTAAAAACTTTTTTTTCATATAATTAGCAAAACCATTTCTTTGAAGAAAAAAACACAAATATCGTCGAAACAATAATAACTTCTGTTTTCTAAGTGTGTGTTTTATAATTGGATTAAATGTTTTCTCAATTAAAACAAATGTAAATCTTTTACGGTCACAAGATCAGAATCCTGAATCGTATGATCATGCTAATAGGAATTCTATCGATAAAGAAACATTCTTGGCCAGACATGCCATTCAATGCAGGCAGCAGCTTACCTCATAATGTGTCAGTATCATTTGATTTAATAGTGTAGAGACCGAATAGAATGCTCCAGTCATGATACCTACAATAATAAATAGAAAACTTTATGCTTACCATTTACCAGTCGTAAAACAACGTGGAGTACCATGTGACAACTGTACAAATATAACACACATCTCAGGCAGGTCCCTGGGTGGCGCAAACAGTTTGCACCCAGCTGGTAACCAAAAGGCTGGTAGTTCAAACACACTCAGCGGCATCGCAGAGGAAAAGGCCTGGCGATCTGCTTCCATAAATATTACAGCCAAGAAAACCCTATGGAGCACAGCTCTACTCTGTCACATGGGGTGGCCCTGAGTTGTAATCGACTCAACAGCACAAGACAATGTGTCAGACAGTTCACAAACCAAGAACTGTTGTTACTTCCTTTCAGAGTATGGACTAATCAATTTAACACCTAAATTTACAAGAGTTATAATCACAGAATTCTGTCATAACACCACTCATTATTATTTAGATTCAGATATACCCACAGGAATCATTTCCCCACATGTAACACAGTATATAACAACCAATCAGGCAATGGATTCTTTATTGAGCACCTATAAGATGCTATATCCACTGACAGTTAAAAGCATAAAACAGATCCCCTGCTTCAGAGGTCTTACCCCTGCATCAAAGATCTTATAAAGCAATTAGTAAGACAATACTAATTAAATAGTAATTAAAAAAAGACATGGAAATCAATTTGGCACTTCCTTAAAAAGCTAGAAATAGAAGAACCATATGATCCAGCAATCCTACTCCTTGGAATATATCCTAGAGAAATAAGAGCCATCACATTAATAGATATACGCACATCCATGTTCATCGAAGAACTGTTCACGACAGCAAAAAGATGGAAACAACCTAGGTGCCCATCAACAGACGAATGGATAAACAAATTATGGTATATTCACACAATGGAATACTACGCAATGATAAAGAACCACGATGAATCCCAGAAACATTTCATAACATGGATCAATCTGGAAGGCATTATGCTGAGTGAAACTAGTCAGTCACGAAAGGACAAATATTGTATGAGACCACTATTACAAGAACTCAAGAAAAGGTTTAAACACAGAAGAACACATTCTCTGACGGTTACGAGGGTAGGGAGGGAGGGTGAGGGTTATTTACCAACTAGATAGTCGATAAGAATTATTTTAGGTGAAGGGAAAGACAACACACACCACAGGGGAAGTCAGCACAATTGTACTAAACCAAAAGCTAAGAAGTTTCCTGAATACAGTCAGATACTTCGAGGGACAGAGTAGTAGGGTTAGAGGTCTGCGGACCATGCTTTCAGAGGACATCTAGGTCAATTGGCATAATGAAGTTTATTAAGAAAATGCTCTGCATCCTACTTTGGTGAGTGGCATCTGGGGTCTTAAAAGCTAAGATGCATCAATTGGTCCCAAACCACCTGGAGCAAAGGAGAATGTAGACACCAAAGTCACAAGGGAAGTATCAGCCCAAGAGACAGAAAGGGCCACATTAACCAGAGACTGCATCAGCCTGAGACCAGAAGAACTAGATGGTGCCCAGCTACCAACAGTGATCGCCCTGACAAGGAATACAACAGAGTCCCTGGCAGAGTAGGAGAAAAGTGGGGTGCAGAACTAAAATTCTAGTAAGAAGACCAGACTTAATGGTCTGACTAGGACTAGAGGAACCCCAGAAGACATGGCCCCCAGACTTTCAGTTAACCCAGAACTGAAACCATTTCCAAAGCCAACTCTTCAGACATAGAACCGACTGGACTATAAGACGTAAAATGATACTTGTGAAGAGAGTGCTTCTCAGCTCAAGAAGATACATGAGACTAAACGGGCAGCTCCTGTCCAGAGGCAAGATGAGAAGGTAAAAAGGGACTGGAGCTGGCTGAATGGACACGGGAAATCCGGAGTGGAAAGGAGAGAAGTGTGCTGTCACATTACAGGGAGAGTATCTAGGGTCACATAACAATGTGTGTATAAATGTTTGTATGAGAAACTAACCTGAAGGGTAAACTTTCCCTTAAAGCACAATAAAAAAAATTATAATCAACAGATGGCTATCAGGAATCATAATACTGGTTTTTGAACCCTGGCTTTTTCTTGAACATATTGTTGACCTTAGGTAAGTCTCTCAGCCTAGCTGAGACTTAAGTTTATTATTTCTCTCTCTCTCTTTATTACTAAATATTTAATGCATATGAAATGGTATAGAGAACAATATAACAAATACCCTTATCAGCCAACTTTGTTAAACAGTAAAATTGTGCTATGTCTGCTTCAAATCTGTTTTTTAGACCTTTCCCAACCCTATTCTCCCCCGTTTCCCAGACGTAACTCCTATCCTAATGTTGGTATTCATCCATCCATCTATTTCCACATTACATATCCATAAATAATAACTAGAATTATTCAACATAGATTTAAAATTCATATAAATAATATATTATTTGTATCCATCACAACTTGCTCTTCTCACTCAATATTATGGTTTTGAGATTTATACATGGTGATACATCTACCCCCAGTTCATTAGTTTTCTCTACTGTATAACCTTCCAAATGAACACTAAGTGAGGTAGACCTTAAGCTAGCTCTTACAGGGAAATAGAAGGAGCACGTTTAGGTAAAATGGACAATGGTACAAAGTCACAGAGACTGGAAGTGACAGTGCACATGCCTGAGAAGGCAGGTCTGTGTCTGTGACACGGAGTGCTCATGTGTGACTGACAGAAAAGGTCGTGTGGGGAAACAGTGAGGGAGAAAAGAGTGGTAGGCAAAGAGGCCCCTTAGTGACAAGCTAAAGAAAGGATCTGCTCTCACAGATAACAGGGAGCCACTGTGTTTTCTCCACTTCCAAGTCTTAGGTTTTAGGCTTAACCTAACCCGTGGAGGGAACCAGCAAAATTCAGAGAAGTAACTCTGGCATGCTGAAGTATTTAAGGATGAGATGGTGTATCACCTAGGATTTGTTTTTAAAATATTTCAGGAAAAAAGTATGGGGACTAGAGAAGGCAAAAATAGCAAAACGCTGAAAACGGTTGAGGCTGGGTGATGGTGGGTACGTAGGAGGTCATTATATTAAATGTTCTCCTTTTGCGCTTGAAGATTTCCACTAAAAAAAAAAGAAGAAGAAGAAGTAATTCTGGTAAAAGGGTAAGCATTCAGGTGAGGGCAATATCTGCTACAACCTGTAAAATAATTAAAAAGGTAAATTAAACATTAAAAGAAGTGAAGAGAACAGCACTGAGTCAGTGACTGAAGGCAAATAAGGCAGAAGCAGCGGTGTTGGTGGCTACGGTGAAGAGCGGTAGCATAAGAAATAAAGAATAACCTGTCAGGTAAGGCTGAGGAGAACCAGGTGAGCTGGTGCCTGCAGTGAGGGCTACATATAGCGTACGGAAGAATGTCGGCTATCGTGAACGGTCTTAGAAGGATAAGGGAAAAAAAAGTTAAACAGGTTAAGGTGTCCTCCTTATCTTCTACTTTTGACTGAGTGGTCAAAACTAGACGCCAGTTTGCACAAGGTAAAGACCGGAATTGTCGGTGATACTTCCATATGCTTATGGCAGTCATAATTACGATTTGTAAGGGGACTAAAATAAAATACCCCGTGAGAACTCACAAAAGGCGGCGCTTTTCTATTTTAGATCTACTTTTTTACAGATGGAAGAAGGTCCATCCTGAATTTTACTCTTCGTTCAAAATTTAAGCTTATTGATTATGCTATATTTTTTATTGTAGTGAAAATATACATAATAAAATATATGCCATCTCAACAATTTCTATGTGCACAATTCCGTTACATAGATTACATTCTTCCAGTTGTGCAACCATTCTCGCTATCTGCTATAATTATTGTTACAGTTAACAAATCTATCTCATTAATTCAAGTTCAAACCACTAGGTTAAATGAAAAGAATCCACAATGCCCAAAGGTTTATAAGGATAGCTCATCAAAGAAAACCAAGATAAAACCACTTACCGTAAGTGATCAACAGAAGGACAAAAGGAACATTTTTAAACAGGTTCCTTATTGATTTCTTATAGGAGTAGTCTTCAGGGGGGCTGTCTTGGAGCGCTGCTTGAGCCTGACTCGGAGGATACTGAGGTTTTTCTTTGAATGCTGGGAACATACACAAAAAGGCAATTAAATATATTTATCTATCTATCAACCTACCTATCTATCTATATAAAATACATATATTTTCTTAGAGTCAGCCGAATGAATTCAGTTTAAGTTTAAAGAAGCAGTGAAAGTCTTTTATGGTGAGGCTTTCCATTTTCACTGATTTCTAAGTTTGGAATTATCACCTAGCCTTCTGAAACTGACTAAAACTCGGAGAGATTTGGCCAGTTTACATAATAGAACTGCAAAACCATCAATAATACACCATGACCTTGCCAACTGATTATTCTAGTTTTGGTTAAGCAAAATTAAGTTTTATTATATTAAGTATTCAACAATTCCATTTCTAAATTCAATTCAATTTTTAATGAGACGTAAGCAACAGACATGAGCAAGCCAACATATTATTGAACTGTTAGAGGACTGTCTTGAGTTAGTAACAATTTTCTTCCGAAATTTGACATAGTTTATCATCTAATCCAATTATCCCTCTAGAACTGAAAACGTCAGGGTGAACTCATGGGAGCGGAGCTAGGTCTTTCTTGCTGACTCACTCTGGCCGCATCTGGAAAAGGCAGGGCTAGAGCTGAGAGACATAAAGGTGTGGTGTATGGGTTCTGATACTCTCAGTTTTAGCCCTGTCCATTTCTGGGGAATTAGAGATAGATTTCACAGCGTTCTCACCCAGACGTCTGGAGACGACCCTTTCACTTGGCATTGAAAGATCTATCAACTTCCTGCAAAAGATAGTCAGGGAGAGATTTCTGTAGGTCTAGATAGCCGAAAGTCAAGGTTCATTGACAGAAGAACTAAAGAGTTAAAATTTGGTGTGTCAGAAATCAAAATCTAGCTTAAGCATTGACTCAAAATTTTTTAAGTAAAATAGAGTAAAGATACTGTATTTTACTAAATCTAAGATGCTCCAATGCTGGCACTCAATGACCTTCAGTATGGATACACCTCAACATAAAACAAAAATCCTCACAACTGGACCAATAAGCAACGTCGTGATAAATGGAGAAAATATTAAAGCTATCAAGGATTTCATTTTACTTGGAACCACAGTCAACACCCATGGAAGCAGCACTCAGGAAATCAAATGATGCACTGCACCGGGCAAATCCACTGCAAAAGACTTCTTTAAAGTGTTAAAAAGCAAAGATGTCACTTTGAGGGCTAACGGGCACCTGACCCCAGCCATGGTGTTTTCAATCACCTCATATGCCTGTGAGAGCTGGACAATGAATAAGGAAGCCCAAAGAAGAACTGAAGCGTTTGATTTATCATGTTGGTGAAGAATATTGAATACACCATGGACTGCCAGAAGAATGAACAAATCTTTCTTGGAAGAAGTACAGCCAGAATGCTCCTTAGAACCAAGGATGGCGAGACTTCATCTCATACACTTTGGACATGTCATCAGGAGGGATCCGTCCCTGGAGAAGGACATCATGCTTGGTAAAGCAGAGGGTCAGTGAGAGAGAGGAAAACCTTCAACGAGATGGACTGACACGGTGGCTGCAACAACGGGCTTAAGCATAACAATGACTGTGAGGATGGTGCAGGACCAGGCAGGGTTTCGTTCTGTTCTACATAGGGTCGCTGTGAGTCGGAACTGACTCGAAGGCACCTAACAACAATAAGATGCTCCGATGCGGGCATTCAATGATCTTCGCAGGTATTGATGGAAGGTTTTCACACAATCATGTCTCAATTGCCACAGATGTTAGATGCCATTGATTATTAAAAAAAAAAAAAAAAAACCACTGCTGTGGAGTCAATTCCGACTCATAGCAACCCCATAGGACAGAGTAGAACCCCCATGGGGTTTCCAAGGAGCAGCTGGTGGATTCGAACTGCTGATCTTTTGGTTAGCAGCCATAGTTCACCGTAGCTCTTAACCACTGTGCCTCCAGGGCTCCTTGATTATTAAAGACATCTTAATTTCAGATGTACACTTTCTAAATTGTACACTTCTAAAATTTCTGAGTGTATACTTTAGAATTGGTGAAATATGGTCAATTCGATCTCCAATAGCTTTGGAAGCCTACACTCAATTTCTCTCTCTTAACAGTGGCTATCTCTTTCTTCTAACAAGCAAAGTCTGCTTTGGAGTTTGAACATGGGCTAGATCTGGATGTCCACAAGGAATCACGTAGGGATTTAAAGATAATACAGATTTGGGGATTCTATGGAAGGCTTAATGAATCAGAACCTCTGGGATAGAACCTGGAAATCTGTATTTCAACACAAAATCCCCCAAATGCTATCAATACCCAGCCAGGTTTGAGAATCAATGGGAAAGAAAGAAATGTCCTTATAACTTCCATGTAATACCGTAATAATCTAATTCTCTGTTTGTTGCTAAAAATAAAAAAAGTAAGGCTGTTTGCTGACCGAAACATTGCTTCATTGTAACTAAAACTTATCAAACTAAAACATATTTCTATTTTTACAGGTATTGCAACTAATTCAAGAGGAGACAATAACTCATAAATATTTACTTTGTAATATCCTTAGAGTAGAGAACTGGTAGACATAAAATGTTTAAGTTGTTGCGATTCCTCCTCCTCCTTTCGCCCTATGCACCCCTTGCACTGCTGAGGAGGTCTGGTGCTTTCCTAAAAGTCTCTGTATCCCAGTTTGATAGGTGGTATCTCTTTTTATTAACACTGGTGGTATAGAACTCACACGACTGTAAAACAAAGTTTCAGGATGGAAAAAGGACGCTTACAAGGCAGTCATGAAGTATTTAATGTGTCTTACAGCTCTTAAGTTTTTATTTACTACGGAAAAATAGAAGTCTAAATGGCTCAGATCTGAACTAATCTGCAAAACGGAAAGAATTCTTACTAATCTTGAACTCCATTAGATTTATTTTCTGAATACAAGTGTGATCTTTTAGTCTTAGATTTAGGCAAAATCTGGCCTTTACCTACCAGCTATATGCTATAGTAAAGTCAGGCTCAAATCTTGAGAAACAGTTTTAATTCTCCTAGAATCCAGATTTCTGGGTCCATGGAGTTGGGGTGACCCACCCAGGCCATAAAGTGCTACACAAAATATACTGTCTCTTCTGAGAAATTGTTATTTTAAAAAATCAAAGACTTTGTCTCAAGGGTTTCGAACTCCTTGTAAACTAAGTAAAATTTGTGTTAAAAGTTTACAATAGCAGTCTCTAACCAAAAGGTCAGCAGTTCGAATCCACCAGCCACTCCTTGGAAACCCTATGGGGCAGTTCTACTCTATGGTATAGGGTTGCTATGAGTCAGAATCGACTCAGTGGCAATGGGTTTGGGTTTATTTTTTTAATACAGATATCTTTCTATATAAGAATCAAAAGTAGAATTTTCCATATATATTACACACTTGTGTTTAAATACATTGACATTAAATACAGCTACTCATCACTTATCAGCTATCTCATTTGCATTTACAATAGTCAAAAATCTGCTATCTGACTATTCTGCACATTAACAACATACGTCTGGCAGTAATGAACACCAAAGCGTGAGGCAAAAATAACGCTGGCTTTGATGGTTAAGGTCATGTGTCCACTTGGCCGAGCCATGGTTCTCAATGGTTTGGCAGTTATGTAATGATGTGGTCATCATCCCACGTGTGTCAGAGTAGAACTGTGCTCCATAGGGTTTTCAATGGCTGATTTCTTGGAAGCAGATCACCAAGCCTTTCTTCTGAGGTGCTTCTGGGTAGATTCAAACCTCCAACCTTTCAGCTGGTAGCCGAGTTCGTTAACCGTTTGCTCCACCCAGGGACTCTGGGCTTACAATAGTGCCTGGCCTATCACAGTTGTTGAGCAAACACTGGTTGGATCAACATAAGCATTATTTACCTTGGAACATGGTTCCATGACATAAACCTTCAAGAAAGTACTTTAGAAGCCTGCTGAGTACTGGTTTAGTATGTCAGGTCGCTGAAAAGCTTCATCAAAGCTAAATTATTTTCTTAGAATTTGGGTGAACTTCCAAAGTAATTATGGATGGAATATAGAAGGAATGAAGATTATCTCTAAAGTTCTTTAGTAAGGAAGGACCTCTAAGTAAGGAAGGATTTTAAAACTAATCCAAATTTTTCTCAATAGCAAATATTTGGGTATAAGGAATATACGTAAATTTTCTGTCTAAATATCATAATTTATTTAAGACCTTCATATTACAACTGCATATTATCTTGCTTTTATCATAGGCTAGCACCGTAAGATCAGAACTATAGCCCACCAAGCAAAACTTGCCAAAGGCGTATTCCTCATTCCGTTTCCTCTACATCTTTTTCCATTCTTTTTTTTTTTTTTTTTTTGCCATTTCCATTTCTATGCTCTACCCATAGACACACAAATACATAAATAAGTACAGAAATAGCTCTCTCTTTTAATTTCTCAGGCAACACAGGGTGATCTGCCAATGGCCACACCTATCATTATCATTCTTTACCTCCCTTCTATGACAAACAAAAATCTTACATTTGTAGCAATTTAAACATACATACATATGTGTAGGATACGTACATACATATCTTAGGGTTGCTGTGAGTTGTAATCGACTCGACGGCAATGAGTTTTTACATATATGTATATATACACATATATATCCACATAAGCATGTATATATTAGCTATATAAATTTATTGCTCTCTTTTTGCAAAGAGACAAGCAATTGAAGATGATGAAAAGGAAAACCAGGATTTATGTGAAGATATCAGAAGAATTCAGTGCAAAGAATGTTTCATACTTTAAATTCCTACTGTTCATTTATACAAAATGCATATAACCTATATGTCATATTTCACCTAATAAAGTAAATTTATTAGGCTACCAAAAAAGCAGATTTAAGGTTTTCTAAAAATATATAGATTTCTTTTAAAACTTTCTTAAACTGCTAAAATAGTATAGGGATAATTTGTTCCTTTTAGTAGTCTGCACCCCACAAATATGCCACTCCCTGAATGAAAACATAAAAACCAACCAATATACTGGACGTGTCAGAATACCTTATATGCTACAGAAGTAAAATTTTATTCATTATCTTAAGAGAAATTAAGTATGTTTTCCTATATGTGGAAACCCTGATGGTGCGGTGGTTAAGAGTTCAGCTGCTAACCAAAAGGGTGGCAGTTCAAATCCGCCAGCCGCTCCTTGGAAACCCTGTGGGGCAGTAGGGCTGTTCTACTCTGTCCTGTAGGGTCACTATGAGTCGGAATCGACTCGACGGGAATGGCTTTGGGTCCCATATGTAGATCCTCCAGTTCATCTGCGAAGCTGTCTCCGTTGAAACACCCTATACAGCTTTCAGCATACACTTGGAAAACTCTGAGGCTTTCATATGTAAAGATCATACAGCTTGAATCTCTCATTACTGTTATGAACCCCAACAAACCCATTGCCGTCGAGTCGATTCCGACTCACAGCGACCCTACAGGACACAGCAGAACTGCCCCATAGGGCTTCCAAGGGGCGGCTGGTGGATTCAAACTGCCAACTTTCTGGTTAGCAGCCAAGCTCTTAACTATTGAGCGACCAGGGCTCCCTCATTACTATTACGGCCATGGTAAAAATGAACACCTAAATTAAACACTCCAGCTAGAATGCAGTTTAATCGTACATTTTCACGGTTAAGAGGACAGCCTTCTCAGCCTTATTACTCCTTCCCTCTTCAGATCAGTTTACGATTTACTGACCGCCTGAAGGGCAACATTACAGTTACGTTAGCGGCTACATTACTTAAATGCATCTTACCTATCCTTTTCCCTGAAATCATCACATTGTTTCCCATTAAAAATAAACTGAAACAGCAGACCTTCCCAAAGCTTCCTTCTCCCACTTGGATGGTGGTTGCTTGCAGCTGATTCTGACTGACTGCTTCAAGCGACAGGCCCAGGCGAGAGGACTCTGACGAGTGTCGGCAGCAGGACTTGGCTGGATGGCCTAACAAGCAGACAGTTGCCAGTTTGAAATTCTGCAGAACAGCTTGCTGCTGCCTAAGACCACTGCAGTGTTAAACTGGGTATTCTTGGAAAGACTTCTCACTAAGAAGGCTGTAGCCTATGCACATCATTTCAAAGCAGGACAAGAACTCGTCCCTGGCTAGGTGAGCAGCTCACTGTTGTTGTTGGTTGCTGTCGAGTCGATTCCGACTCACGGCGACCCCCACGCGTTACAGAGTAGAACTGCTCCATAGGGTTTTCATGGCTGTGACCTTTCAGAAGCAGATCACCAGGCCTGTCTTCCAAGGCGCCTCAGGGTGGGTTCGAACCACCAATCTTTCGGCTCGCAGCTGAGTGCTTAACCGGCTGCGCCACCCAGGGACTCCCTGGTTAGCATAAGACGTAGATCATTTAAAAACACATGGAAAAGAGGAGGCAGGTAGTATGTCTGAAAATGACAGTTATCAGGAAGAAAAGTTAGTAGGGAGATAAATGAAATGAATTAGTCTTCAAACGCTTCATGATAGTAAAACAGACGTGATGGGCCATGACACATCCCTGGGGTTGTAGCAGTCATTCCCTGAGAAAGACGGTGCAGTCAGAATGAAACCAGCAAACAGCATGTGAGACATGATCAATTAAAATGTTCAGCACTGCTTATCTTCATATTTTTGTCACGCATTTATCTATGTCAGCGTTAGTGAAACTAAGGTGCTTACCAATTATCGTCAGAATGAATAGAAGCGTGGAGACGGCCGAGGTCCCATAAAACATGGTGCTGATATTGCACGCCAGGAGATGGGTGTTATTCTGTGTGTTGGGCACTAGAACTGGTGGCAGCAAAAAGCCAACAGCAGTTCCAAGCTGAAAAACAAACAGTCCTGTTAATAGCAGTCACCTACCCTGAGAGAGGAGAAAACCACTGGTGAATGTCAGGACATTCAGGGGACAGCGGAAGGACGTAAAAGCGCTTTGTAAGCTTTGAAGCATTATGTTCTAAAGTCTCTGTTATTATTGTACCATTAAAGGGAAATGGCTGCCAACTCTCTTTCCTATTCAGCACACATTTACTAAGCTCCTACTATCTTAATGATACTGCTATAAAGATGTACACAATATAGTCCTTGCCCTTTAAATGCTTACCGTCAAAAAGGGGAACAAGCATACGCAAAACAAGGCTGAGAAAAGGCAACCTACAGAATGGGAGAAAATGTTTACAAATCACGTATATGATAAGGGTCTAGTACATAGACTCTACGGAGTGCTGGTAGCTCAGTGGTTAAGAGCTATGGCTGCTAACCAAAAGGTCAGCAGTTCAAATCCACTAGCCACTCCTTGGAAACCCTTTCGGGCAGTTCGACTCTGTTTTATAGGGTCACTATGAGTCGGAATCGACTCGACGGCAAGTTTTTTTTTTATACATACTATATAAAGAACTCTTACAATTCAACAATAAAAAGACAAACAATCCACTTTAAAAATGGGCAAAGAACTTGAACAGACATTTCTCCAAAGATATGCTCACCATCATTAGTCATTAGGGAAATCAAACCCAACCCACAATGAGATACTGCTTAGACCCACTGTTGTTGTTGTGTGCCATTAAGTCGATTCTGACTCACAGCGACCCTACAGGACAAAGGAAGAGAACAGTCCCATAGGCTGTTTCAAGCCTGTTTCAAGATTTCAAGGCTGTGATCTTTACGGAAGCAGGTGGCCACATCTTTCTCCTGCTGAGTGGCTGATGGGTTCGAACCATCAACATTTCAGTTAGCAGCCAAGCACTTAACCACTGTGCCACCAGGGCTCCTTCTTATACCCACTAAGATGGCTGTATATAATAATAGAAAATAATAAGTGTTAGCGGGATGTAGGAAAATTTGAACCCTCATAAATTGCTGGTGGGAATGAAAAATGGTGCAGCCACTTTGGAAAAACAATTTGGCAGTTCTTCAAAACGTTAAATATAGAATTACCATTTGACCCAAGAATTCCCCTTCTAGGTATATACCCAAAAGAACTGAAAACAGGTACACACATGTTCACAGCAGCACCATTCACAACAGCCAAGAGAAAACAACCCAAATATCCACCAAGAGGCAATGGATACACAACACGTGGTATGTGCACACGATGGGGTATCATCTGTCCATAAGGTGATGGACACACAACACGTGGTATGTGCACACGATGGGGTATCATCTGTCCACAAGATGATGGACACACAACACGTGGTACAGACACACGATGGGGTATCATTTGTCCATAAAAAGAAATAAAGTACTGATACATGCTACAACATGGATGTTATATTAGAGAAGTCAGACACAAAAGGTCACATACTGGATGATTCCATTTATATGAAATATCCAGAATAGAGAAATCCATAGGGGCAGAAAGCAGATTAGATTAATGGTTGCCGTGGGCTGGGGGAGGAGGGGACAGGAAGTACTGCTCAGTAGGTGCTGGGTCTCCTTTGGGGGTGACGAAAACATTCTGGAACAAGACAGAGGTGATGGTTGCACAGTGCTGTGAATGCACTAAATGCCACTGAATTGTTTAAAAAGGTTAACATTGTCCGGGGTCTTCAAAGGTTAACATCATCCGGGGTATCAAAAGGTTAATATCATCTGGGGTCTTAAAAGGTTAATATCATCTGGGTCATCAAAAGGTTAATATCATCTGGGGTCTTAAAAGGTTAATATCATCTGGGTCTTAAAAGCTAGCGAGCAGCCATCGAAGATGCATCAATTGGTCCCAACCCACCTGGAGTAAAGGAGAATGAAGTACACCAGAGATACAAGGAAAGTATTAGCTCAAGAGACAGAAAGGGCCACATAAACCAGAGACTGCATCATCTTGAGACCAGAAGAACTAGATGAAGCCCTGCTACCACCAATGACCGTCCTGACAGGGAACACAACAGAGAGTCCCTGATGGAGCAGGAGAAAACTGGGGTGCAGAACTCAATTTCATGTAAAAAGACCAGACTTAATGGTCTGACTGAGACTAGAGGAACCCCAGAAGACAGGGCCCCTGACTCTTTGTTAACCCAGAACTAAAACCATTCTTGAAGCCAACTCTTCAGACAAAGATTAGACTGGACTGTAAAACATAAAATAATAACAATTAAAAAAGGTTAATACTACATGAATTTCACTGCAAGAAAAGGTTGAATATAATCATTGCAATAAGATAAATAAAATCAAAATATTCAGGAGGTTCAGTGGAGGGAGATAGCAGATTCTTCAGGGGATGGAGTTGAGAAGTGGCTCAAGAAAGGTTTCAAGAAGGAGGCTGAGGCAAAGGTTGTGACGTTCCCTGGACAGTCCCAGGCAAACTGGGACATACTATCACGCTAGCTAAGAGAGCACTACGGAGGAACATCTTGCACAGCCGTGGTGTCCAGGAAGTTTCTGGAGGAGCAAAGATCTGTAAAAGAAACTGGAGTTGGCAAGTGAAGCAGAAATGTTCCAAGCCAAGGACACTGTGCACCAAGGCCAGGAAGGAGAGGGCATGACCTTGGGAGAAACTGTAAGCAATGCACAAAGCAAAGAAAGAGTATGTGTGCGGTATGACACCTGTGGAGGGAGGCAGGTCTGGAGAGTCTTACATGTCACCTTAGAGAGCTTGAATTTTATCCCAAGGGCAGTGGAAGCCACTTTAGGGGACAAGGAAGTGACCTGAACAGATGTGCATATTAGAAAGAACATGCTGGATGAATGTGGAGGACGGAGGGTGGAAGGCAGGGGCTGCAGATAAGGAGATCAGTTCGCGAGCTCTAGGTGAGAGCTGAGGATGGCGAAAGCGGAGGCGGTGGCAGCAGAGGCAAAGTGAAATGAGCTAGAAGATAAGGTAAATCTTGAGCGCTGGGTTCTTATGGGTTCAAGTGGAAGTACTCAGCTGGCCAAGGTCTATGAGTCTGAAGCTCATTCATTTATTCAACAAATTTCTTGGTGATCCCACAATGTGGCAGGGCTGTTATAAACACATAGACACAGCTGTGTGTTCTCAGACCATGTGTCTGTTGTCACGAAACTCACCAGCTAATGGCGGGACTGGAGAGGCGTAATAAACAGCAATAAAGATGTAATCAACAGACATACAGTAAACCTAGCAGACAGTGATGGACACTCGTAGAAAAGTAAAGGAGGCTGACGTAATAACAGAGTAACTGGGCAATTCTAAATGGGATTGTCTAGAAACGCCATTGACATGTCCTTTGAAATAAATTTAAGCTGAGAGCTGAAGAACAGTAAGGATGGAAGGAAGAAGAACATTCCAGGCACATGGAATGCTTCAGCAAAGGCCCTTTGGTAGGTGTAAGTTTTGTGTTCTTTAAAGAACCGGAGGACACTCACATTAGCAAGGTTTTGTAAACCAGAGTAAAGGGTTTAGGTTTTTTTCTTAAGTGCTATGGGAAATCACTGGCAAGTCCAAAGCAGTGCAGGGATCTGACCTATGCTTTAAAAGGTTCTTCAGGTTAAAGAGCTGGCAGGAGAGCTTGATAAATAAATGGCAGGATTCAGTAATCAGACAGGCTTGAATGTGAATGCTGCCGCTAGAAGCTGTGTGGCTCTGGGAAACTAATTCCATCCCTCCAAGTCCTACTTTCCTGACCTGTAAAAGGGACAGAGAGACTAAGAGTTCTCACCTAACAACATTAAATGGCCCAGCGCATACAAAACACTAGCATGGTGCCAGGTTCTTAGGGACTGCTCAGTAATACTCCGTGTTATCGTCAATGACCACTCCACAGTCCAGGCTGAGGACACATGCTTGAATGTCATGAGGAAGCACACAGCTACTGAAGCTAAGGAAGGGATGAGAGAAAGCAGGAGGAAGCCCCAGAGGTGCGCTGAGTGCTCGGGGGAATTCTGCCTATGAGAAAACATTGCCATGTAGTCACTGTGCTGACTGCTAATACATAAAATTAAACAGGGGCTGTTCACAATGACTCCGGTCAAAATGGAAGCAAATACCCAGAATCCAACACCTGCCTTTTGCAAAGAATACACTGGTGACAAAGATAACACCCGCCCAGGCTCATTGCTTACTGCATTAGCAAGTTGTCTATGATGTTAGGCATATAAAAGGCAACAGTTACGAATTGTACAGGGACTTTTCAAAGCAAGATGAAGTGTTCACTTTAGACTGACTTAGTACGCTGTGTCCTTACAAAGCAATTAAAAAGCCTCCTTAATGCAAGACTGCCTCTTAGCTTGTGACCACTCATCTCTCCATTTATACGACAAATGCATCCTGAGGGGCCATGTCTACCTCTAGCACACACCGCCTATTACTTTTTCCTGTCCTTTAAGGGCTTGATTTTCGCCTAGCACTCTGGTCCTTACCTGATTGCCCAGCACAGCGGTGGCGCAAGCTGTGGACACCTCCTTGGGCCCAAACCACACTGAGGCGATGCGGGAGGGCAGGCCCAGGATGAACACCTGGGCCACAGAGCACAAGCACTGGCCCAGCATGGTGACCCAGAAGAGATGCTGCTGCACGCTGCCGCACTTGACCCAGGCGCCCAGGCAGTTGAGGCCGGAGCCCAGCAGCGCGGTGAGCCGCAGGCCTCGGGTGTCCAGCAGCCAGGTGGCTGGGAAGATGAGGGGCACGTAGGCCAGCATGTACACCATGGACAGCCAGTCGATGTGCAGCGAGGACACGCCGTAGAAACCCTCGAACACGTTGCTGATGATGCTGTACTGGATCCACTGAAAGGCGTTCACCAGCGAGTACAGGCTGAAGATCACCAGCACCACGAAGCGTAGCGCGGAGAGCGCTATCCGGGGCACTGGGGTGTCCTCGGCCCCCGGGGTCCCCTCACCGGGGCCCGCGGGCAGCAACCGGGCCTGGGTCTCCTCCTCCGCGGCCAGCGGAGTCTGCGGCCGGGTCAGGATTTCCGTGGGGGCTACAGGGCTGTCCAGAGGGCCCCCGTTCAGGGCCAGGCAGCCGGCTTTGGGCCCGTCCTGCAGCTCCGCGCCCACCTCCCGGAGGGCCGCCTCCCCCAAGACCGGAAGGTATCCATTCGCGTGAGGGTGCCCCGGCTCCTCTGCTGCCTCCTCCTCGCTGTCCTGCCGCGCCATGTCTTGGGGCTCCGGCGCCACTCTCCTTGCCGGCCCTGCGCCCCCGCCCCGCACCAACCGCCAGCTCCAGGTCCAGGGCCTGAGGCCTCCCTGCGCCCCAGCCCCAGCCCCTCGGCCGGCCGCTCCCGCGACCCTTTCCCGGCCCTGCTGCCCTGGGGTGCGCGCCGATCCGCACACCAGGCGTCCTCCGCGCGCCCCGCGCCGCCGGTCACCGCGCCAGGCCGGGCGGAGCGCCTTGTCCCCGCGCCGTGTCCCCGTCGGCCAATCGGGGCGCCTATGCCTGGCGCGGGGACCAATCCCGGGAGCTTCCGTGAGGTCGGGGTGGGAGCAGGCGTGCCGGAGGCCCGGAGGAAGCCGGGCTGGGGCCTCCTCCGGGAAGGATGGAGGGGGCTGGGGTCCTCGGCACGCGGGGGCGGCCGTCCGTCCGGGAGCCCATCTGCAGTTAGGGCGAGTCGGGATGGGAACCAACGGGCGGGAGAAACTAGCGGGGAAGACAGAGGGGACATCAGCCTCCCCCCAAGTGGCGCTCCAGAAAGCCACGTCTGAGGCGCAGGCGGAGGGCGCATTTGCCCTCTCGCCCAGAGCACAGCTGCCCTGCAAGGTCGAGCCCTGCCTTTAGAGCTGACTTGACCACGTTTCGTTTCGTAAGTTCGTGTTTTCTCGGCTGAAGAAAAACGCCAGAAGGCGTTCCAATCCAGATAAAGGGATTGCGTCAGAAATTTGCCTTTGTACCGTTAATGTTTTAGTTATTAGCCTAATCAGATATTTTAATTCTTGTTAGTCCGTTTTATTTGATTATACTTTCCCAGGAAATCTAACTTATTGCAGTAAATTGATAACGTTTTTTTTCTGTGATCTGTGGTTTCTCTCCTTCCTCCTGCCACCTATTTTAACATATTTTTGCCTTCCTTTTCCACCAGTCATGCTTGCCAGTCTATCTTATTTATCTCTTCAGTGAAACTGAATTGCATGACACTGAGTAGTAAAATCTATTATTTTTTGTATTTCAATTTTTTGAGATTTTTACAATTGCGTCTGCAGTGAAGAGTTTCTATTTATATATGGCCTTTCTGGGAGCCCCAGTGGCACGGTGGTTAAGAGCTTGGCTGCTAACCAAAAGGTGGGCAGTTAGGAATCCACCAGCTGCTCCTTGGAAACTCCATGGGGCACGTCTACCCTGTCCTATAGGGTCGCTGTGAGTTGGAATCAACTCGACAACAACTCATTTGGTTTTGGTTTTATGGCCTTTCTGACCCTGGGCTTGTAGTTCTGCCAAAAATTATTGTTTGAGCCACAGCTTGCCCTGTGATTGGTCTATTTTACGCACGTTGCAGGGATTGGACAGTTCACCATGCAAATAAGTTGCATAAAACTCTTTCAGGATTGGTCAATTGCTATGCAAATTAAGTGACAATGGCCTACCTAGGGAATATGTCAGTTTGTCATCTTCCTAGGCTTATCAGGGCTAATCCCACAGAGCTTGAAGGGGACCTCACTACCATCCAGAAGAAGAACCTGGAGCAGAGCATGTCCTTGCGCTGAGAACCTCCTAGACCCAGGAGCCAGAGAGAGCTGTAACACTGAAGACAGCGAAAGACAGCGTGGGACAGGGAGGCAGCAACAGGAGCCGGAAGACTAACCGGTGTGAGTCTGTTTCGCTGAGCTTCCCAGCCTGTGGAGAGAGGCGGCTGCTACGGGAGCAAGGCAGCCTTAAAGAGGTGCAACACTAGCGTGAGCAGGGCCACAGTCAGGCCGAGCATCCCCGGCAGCAGAGGCTGAGCGCGGCCTGCCGGGTAGCACAATCATCATGGAGCTGAGAGCTGCCCTGGCTGGAAGCTGTCCTGATTGACAACAGAATCTGTCTCCTGAGCTATTCCTGTTACTTCCAAGTTGATCCTGATCCTGAGCTGTAGCCTGTTATATCCCTAATAAACCCTATGACTGTAAAGAAAAAATAAAAGGAATCAGCCTTTGTGAAGTTGGAAACCCCACCCCCACCCTGCTGACTTGAATGGCCAAGTTATACATGCTGTGCCAACCCTGTCACCCGGCATTCTCCCCTGGGCCGACACCTGGAGTTAATCTTTGCTGGACAGGTGCATTCACTGGGTTCAGGGGCTTCCAAATACCAAACTCGCTTTGAACAGTATGTGCCAGACACTGTCGTGGGCTCTGGGGAACAAAAAATGACTAAAAAAAAGGCCTAGTCCATGTCCTCAAGAACACACGTAGCCTTCCATGCAGGTCTTCCTGTATTAGGGAAACAGACAGCCCTTCAAATTTGGAAAAACAAATTTGAAAAAAAAGGGATCCCAAACATTCATTATTAAAGTGAAATAGCAGCTGGAGGTATATATGGGAGTTCTCACTGTGGACTTACTCTTTTAAAAAGTGCTGCTATTTAGAACTCTAAAACGCTATACACTTTCTTTTTATTGCCTATAACAGTATTATTTTGATTCTGTATAAAAATATATCAGGCACTTCTCAGTACAGGTGAAATGCCACATAGTTCTAAATGTCAAAGAATATGTCATAATAATATCATTCCTTCTTGTTGTTAGGTGCCATCAAGTTGGTGCCAACTCATAGCAACCCCGTGTACAACAGAAGGAAACACTGCCCGGTCCTGCATCATCCTCACAATCGTTGTTATGCTCGAGCCCCATTGTTGCAGCCACTGTGTCAGTCCATCTCATTGGGGGTCTTTTTCTTTTTCTCTGACCCTCTGCTTTACCAAGCATGATGTCCTTCTCCAGGGACTGGTCCCTCCGGATAACATGTTCAAAGTACGTAAGGTGAAGTCTCATCATCCTTGCTTTCTAAAGAGCATCCTCTCTGTACTTTTTCCAGGACAGATTTGTTCATTCTTCCGGCAGACTAATATTTAATATTCTTCACCAACACCATACATAATTCAAAGGCATCAATTCTTCTGTCTTCCTTATTCATTGCCCAGCTTTCACATGTGTATGAAGAGATTGCAAACACCATGGCTGGATCACGTGCACCTTAGTCCTTAAAGTGCATCTTGGTCTTTTGCGGCAGATTTGCCTAATGCAATGTGTCATTTGATTTCCTGACTGCTGCTTCCACAGGTGTTGATTGTGGATCCAAGTAAAATGAAATCCTTGACAACTTCAGACTTTTCTTCATTTATCATGATGTTGCTTATTGGTTGAGTTATGAGGATTTTTGCTTTCTTTATGTTGAGATGTAATCCATACTGAAGGCTGTGGCCTTTGATCTTCATCAGTAAGTGCTTCAAGTCCTCTTCACTTTCAGCAAGGAAGGTCGTGCCATCTCCATAGCGCAGGCTGTTAACGAGTCTTCCTCCAATCCTGATGCCGAGTTCTTCTGCATATAGTTCAACTTCTAAGATTATTTGCTCAGCGTACAGATTGAATAAATATGGTGAAAGGATACAACCCTGACGCACACCTTTCCTGACTTTAAACCAGACAGTATCCCCTTGCTCTATTCGAACGGCTATCTCTTGGTCTATGTACAGGAGCACAATTAAATGTTCTGGAATTCCCATTCTTCACAGTGTTATCCAAAACTTGTTATGATCCACACAGTCGAATGCCTTTGCATAGTCAATAAGACACAGGTAAACATCTTTCTGGTAGTCTCTGCTTTCAGCAAAGATCCATCTGACATCAGCAATGATACCCCTCATTCTACGTCCTCTTCTGAACCCGGCTTGAATTTCTGGAAGTGCCCTGTCAATGGACTGCTGCAGCTGCTTTTGAATGATCTTCAGCAAAATTTTACTTGTGTGTGATATTAACAATATTGTTTGAGAATTTCCTCATTCAGTTGAATCACCTTTCTTTGGAATGGGTACAAATATGGATCTCTTCCAGTTGGTTAGGCAGGAAGCTGTCTTCCAAATTTCTTGACACAGATGAGTGAGCACTTCCAGCTCTGCATCTGTTTGTTGAAACATCTCAGATGGTATTCCTTCAGTTCCTGGAGCCTTGTTTTCCACCAATGCCTTCAGTGCAGCTTGGACTTCTTCCTTCAGTACCATAGGTTCTTGATCATATGATACCCCCTGAATTAATTGAAAGTCAACTAATTCTTTTTTGGTACAGTGACTCTGTGTATTCCTTCCGTCTTCTTTTGATGCTTCCTGCATCTTTCAATATTTTGGCCATAGAATCCTTCAATATTGCAACTCGAGACTTGAATTTTTTCTTCAGTCCTTTCAACTTGAGAAATGCTGAGCGTGCTCTTCCCTTTTGGTCTTCTATCTTCAGGTCTTTGCACATGTCATTATAATACCATACTTTGTCTTCTGTTCAGCTCTTTTACTTCATCATTTCTTCCTTTCGCTTTAGCTAGTTGAAGTTCAAGAGCAAGTTTCAGAGTCCCTTCTGACATCCATTTTGGTCTTTTCTTTTTTTCCTCTCTTTTTAATGACCTTTTGCTTTCTTCGTGTATGATGTCCTTGATGTCATTCCACAACTCGTCTGGTCTTCAGTCATTAGTGTTCAGTGCTTCAAATATATTCCTGAGAGGGTCTCTAAATTTAGGTAGGATAAACTCAAGGTTGTATTTTGGCTTTTGTGGACTTGCTCTAATTTTCTTCAGCTTCAACTTGAATTTGCACGTGAGCAACTGATAGTCTGTTCCACAGTCGGCCCCTGGCCTTCTTCTGACTGATATTGAGTTTCTCCATCTTCTCTTTCCACAAATGTAGTTGATTTGATTCCTGTGTTTTCCATCTGGTGAGGTCCATGTGTATAGTCGCCATTTATGTTGATGAAAAAAGGTATCTGAAATGAAGTCTCTGGTCTTGGCAAAATTCTATCATACCATCTCCGGCATCATTTCTATCACCAAGGCTGTATTTTCCAACTACCGAGTCTTCTTTGTGTCCGACTTTCGCACTCCAATCACTAGTAATTATCAATGCATCTTGATTGCATGTTTGATCAATTTTAAACTTCAGAAGTTGGTAAAAATCTTCAATTTCCTCATCTATGGCATTAGTGGTTAGTGCATAAATTTGAATTGTAGTTGTATTAACCTGTCTTCCTTATAGGTGTATGGATATTATCCTATCCCAGATAGCATTGTACTTTAAGATAGATCTTGAAATATTCTTTTTGATTGTGAATGCCACGCCATTCCTCTTCAATTTGTCGTTCCTGGCATAGTAGACCATGTGATTGTCCCATTCAAAATGGCCAGTACCAGTTCATTTCAGCTTACAAATGCCTAAAGATATTGATTCATTTTTGATGATTTCCAATTTTCTAGATTCATACTCCATACATTACATGTTCCTATTATTAATGGATGTTTGCAGCTGTTTCTTTTCATTTTGAGTCATGCCACCTCAGCAGATGAAGGTCCCAAAAGCTTGACTCCATCCACATCATTAAGGACAACTCTACTTTGAGGAGGCAGCTCTTCCCCAGTTGTATTTTGAGGGCCTTCCAACCTGAGGAGCTCATCTCCTGGCACTATACCAGCCAATATTCTGCTGCTATTCACAAGGTTTTTCACTGGCAATTTTTTCAGAAGTAGATCACCAGGTCCTTCTTCCTAGTCTGTCTTAATCTGGAAACTCCACTGAAACCTGTCCACCCCGGTGACTCTACTGGATTGTGAAATACCGGTGGCATAACTTCCAACATCACAGCAACACACAAACTGCGACAGTGCGACAAACTGGCAGACATGTGGGGCGGCACATAATAGGTGTTCAATAAATATTTACTAAATGAATGAAGCTAACAAGCATTGAATTTCTATCGAATGTTTTAATTAATTACTTGTATTATAAATAAATCTGTTTCTTTTTTTAAAATCTTGTACACTTCTCTGCAACCACGATTTTCTAAATATTGATTAGGACATTATTTTAGATTATTGAGATATGTTCTTTGAATGACCAAATGAATGTCTAAAAGTGGAATCCAAATCCTAGTTGAGAAGTTTATTTTATGGATTTCTGAAAAACAAACAGATCACATCACATAATATCCAGTATAACTTATTATTCACTACCTAGAGGCATTTTTTATACCATCCTGTACCATGAAACTGTGTACAGAATTCACAAACAGAAATCCAATGGATAAAATTTTAAAGAGATCTCCCTGTGTTTGCCCAAGTCCTAGCTCCTTTCCAGGTGTTCACAGTAAACATTCAGATGCCGCAGACTTCTGGCCCACTTTCTGAAACCAGAAACTGGCAAAATACATTAGGCCTCATTTCCCCGTTATGCAGTGGGGTATGGAGATGATCTTCTACCAGGTCTTAAAAATAACTTACTTCCCTCTCTGCATGACTCTTCCTGAATCTACTCCTGCTGGGACGCCATTCTCTTTTGTTGTGAAGGATCCTATAGTTTAGAGGTACTTTGTCAACCCTACATCCTTAGCAAGAAGGATTAGATTGGAGTCCCCTGGGAATCCTGGACAGTCAGTCAGCTCCTAATTTTTCTCCACGTTTTTACCAGCTGGCATTTATCCTACTCTTGTCCACATTATCATGGGCCTTCCCATCACATGATGAGAAAGCTCAGCATCTGATGCTACCACCATCTACATGGAGCATACCACCAAGAGGATCTAGAGTTGTGGGAAGAAGCCTCAGATCTGGAGCCAGGCTGCCTAGGTTTGAATCCCAGCTTCCGTAGTCTCTAGCTGTGTGACCTTCAGCAGGTTACTTAGCTGCTGTGTAACAGGACATGCTTTATAGGGTTGTTAATGATGATTAAATGTATGAATGATGCCTGGCATATGGTAGGCATTCATAGTTAGGGTTAGTAGTCTAGTGTAGTGATTAAGGGTACAGGCTCTGGAGCCAGATGACCTATATTCAAATCCTAGCTCTTCCACTTATTAGCTGCATGACCTTGGACTAGTTATTCTGTGCCTCAGTTTCCTCAACTGTAAAGTTAGGATAATATTCTTCATGAGATTGTTGTGAACAATAAATGGCTAATAGACATAAAGCACTTAAACGGTGCCTGATCTATAGCAATACTCAATAATTGTTACCAATAGCCATTATCATTAACTCATATACTTGTGTTCTGAAAGCCATACCTCATTGTATTAGAGTTGACCCCATCTTGTATTTTTATTGTCCTGGAGCTACTCCAAGCTCTTTCAGACTGAATTTATGACTCTGGAGCCCCACCCTGGAGCTGGTACCAGTCTCAGGAGTCCCCTAAAGGGCAGCACATGTTGTGGATCCTAATTACCACTGGCCGAACAAGAGGAAGCTTTCTTATCACTGAAGGTGGCTAAGTTTTCAATCGACCATCATGTGACATAACCAGACAACAGTTAGATGGCCACCTGTGTCAGACCAGGTATGCTGTGGATGTTGTTGTGTGCCGTTGAGTCGATTCTGACTCATAGTGACCCTATAGGACAGAGTAGAACTGCCCCATAGGGTTTCCAAGACTGTAATCTCTGTGGAAGCAGACTGCTGCATCTTTCTCCTGTGTTGTGGACAGAATTCCTGAATTCCATGGAAGATTTAGGTATATGGAATCTAAAATCTCCCCTGATTTTAAGTTTCTGTGATTTATGAAAAGTAATTGAGATATTTACAAGGAAATGATTATACAAAATTCATATGCCTATCTGAACAAAGTTCCATAAAGTAAACAATGGAGTGCAGAAAGGGGCAAAACTCAGCAGTATCTCCTTGCAGTATCGTCCCAGTCTCTTAACTTTGCCTCCTCGCTCTTGAGGCTTGGTTAGTAGGTACTTATTAACCAGTTCAGGCATGAGTCATCATTTAGATGATACGTATGGATGTATAACGTAACATGAAACTTGTTCCCTGTCAGAGGACGCTATGGGAACATCACTTGGCTGGGAGTCAAGTTGAGATTGAATCACAGTGTGGGTATATAATGCCAACCCTGGAAGAGATTTGAATAAGTAACACTTCAGTGATATGAGATCTAAATAGCATCCAGGAGCCAAGGTCCAAGATGCTATTAGGAGTGATGTGGCTGTTCCTGAGCAAAGGTTCCTACTGTCTGCAAACTTCAGAAGGTAAGATGCAAACCGGAACAATGTTACCAGATGTTCAATCTGTGATGTTTCAGGGAAGGGAGGTGGATTTCCACGAACCAGAAAAATGTTACCAGATGTACAATCTTTGTGGTGTTTCAGGGAAGGGAGGTGGATTTCCCCGAACCAAAACAATGTTACCAGATGTACAATCTTTGTGGTGTTTCAGGGAAGGGAGGTGGATTTCCAAGAACCAGAACAATGTTACCAGATGTACAATCTTTGTGGGGTCTCAGGGAAGGGAGGTGGATTTCCACAGTCTTGCCTTCAGTATGCACTCACCATCGTCATGCTCTGTCCGCCTGAGTTGTCAAGGCTGTGCTGTTCTACTATGTGGAAAGAGTAAGCTCTTGATGGCGGCTGGAGATCAGAATCCAACCGTGTGCCCATTTTTGTGTAACTGTGTAAGGGATTTAGTTCTGCAGCAGACAGAGCCTCCTGCCCTAAAACATCTCCAAGGATTTGCCCAGGCAGGTCCTACCTGTCCTTTCTGCTTAAAATTTGCTGATTGTGTGATTTAAGTATACCATACCCATTGCCGTTGAGTCAATTCCGCCTCATAGTGACCCTATAGGACAGAGTAGAACTGTCCCATAGGGTTTCCAAGGAGCGCCTGGTGGATTTGAACTGCTGACCTTTTGGTTAGCAGCCATAGCTCTTAACCACTGAGCCATCATGGCTCCAATTTAAGTATAACCAATGTCAAATCACAACTAAATTGCCCATATTGTATCTTGCTCCTAACTCTTTTTGGCATGAATTAATTTATCAGATTAGCTAGTTGACATCTTGGCCTTAAAGGCGGTGACATTCACAACGAGATGTGTAAAGAAGAGGAAGCAAAAGAATCTGAGATTTCGGTTCCCACATTCACCCAGGCTGCTCCCCGCCCCCCACCAGCCAGAGCCATTCAAGCTTTGTTTTATTGTCTTCTAACGATGAGGAAGGGTTTTGTGCTCAGGAGAAAAAAAAGAAAGAAAGAAAACATAGTTACCTGTGTTTCAATCACTACTTAATTTATTAAAGTTGTTTATTTTCAAATCTTAAGTTTAATATACAGATATGTTGTTTATCTATAAATTGAGTAACTTTAGATTTAAATTTTTTACTTTACTAATTTTCAATGAAACTTACAAATTTCAAATTCCTCTGAACATTTTAATACCATTTTAAACTTAAATATGTATATTTATATTCCTTCAGTCGTTCTGAAATGTAACATCTGATTTTCTCAAGCTCTTCAAACACCTAACGAGGCTGACTTACAGACTGGTGTGCTGGAGTCAGCTTGCACAGGCTTGGGAGAGCTTGGGAGAATCCACTGAGTGCATCTCTTCCCCACTTCACCTTCAGTGGCATTGTGTTGGTAGCTTGAAATCAGTCATGGAGGAAGCATTTACACAATAGAAATTGGCAAACACTGCAGTTACCGGTATACCACTGCTACAAATCTAACATCACAATCATCCCAAGCATGAAAACACTACTTACACACTTAATAAGTCAAAACTTTTAGTTTAAAACAGATTTCCTTAAACAATAAAATGCTGTTTGCCAACGAACGGTTTTAGTTTTCAAAGAAAAATACAGTGGAGTAGAATTAAACATAAAATCACAAATATAATAAGTCAAATTCTCTAATATACCAGGGTTTCTTGAACATTGAAACATCTTAAACAACAAACAACGCACACACTGATTGTTATGTTGATTACAAAACCATTACCAAAAGTATTATCATAAACTTGATTTTCTTCATTTTCTTGTAAAGTCACTCACCAAGCCAAGAGAAGTAGATTTACCACCTCAGTCCAGTTGGGGTTCCAAGCAGAGGTCCTAGGCAGGGACCTGGAGCCTGAGCACTATATTTCCAGGTGGATCCCCCAAGGCACACATCAGCACAAAGAACCCCTTCTGGAAGTACTAAGAATTTTAAAACCCACACCTTCTTGTACAAAATGCTTTCACAACTTCTATTGCTTAATTGGAATTGATTGAAACTTGCACTATGTCCCTTCAAGCCCTGTCCCCCAGCAGGTCAATCCAGGGTTTTCAGGCCTGAGGCTTAATCATCTGGGGAGTTTCTAAGAAATGGACGTCAAAATTAGAATACAAAATCAGGTACAAGGACTTCAAAGAGACCCTGAAGCTTTCGTGGTAATAACTTTATGGTAAATCCACCACTGCTTGCCTCTCCCACTTATTGCAACTGTGGGGGAAATATAATGAAAAACAAAATCTACTCCTAACCTGGAAAACTTCTCCACAAAATCGAGAAAGAAAAGTTTTATTATTGAATAAGCATCAAATGGGAAGTCATGCATCACAGGCAATCTGCCCAGAGATGGCAAAGACAGAAAGGAATCTGATCCTTGGCATACCTGAGTAGATACAACCCACCACATCCAGGCTTTCAAGATCAAATTGCGAGTTTTCTCCTATCTTTATGGCAGGATACCTGAAGTTAAGCCAATCTCCTTTCAGGAAACTGGGAGGCAGAGATGTGATCTTCCTTGATAAGTATATTTCAAAAGAGGTGGTTCTCAGTATCTTGAGGAAACATCCTTGATTTACATACATTTCAAAGAGACACAAAAAGAATTTACAATTACAGGTTATCTAAAGTGAATTCTGAAAGAAAGGGAGGGGCGGTGTGGGGGGGAGCTTTTCAACCGGGAGAATTAAAACCTCTTATTTTAAATGTGCATTTGTCCTTATACTAATATCTTCTTTGCCTGCTGTGCAAGAAAAAGATTGCACAAGCTTTTACAGGTTTCCTGTTGATTCACTACTCTGGGCTTCATTTACCAAGCCCGCAATGAAGGTATTTGAGTCCATTCTGACTCACAGTGGCTCCATACGACAGAGCAGAACTGCCCTATAGGGCTTCCAAGGCTGTAATCTTTACAGAAGCAGACTGCCACATCTTTCTCTCGCACAGTGGCTGGTGGGTTTAATCGCCATCTTTTCGGTTAGCAGTCGAGCACCTTAACCACTGCACCACCAGGGCTCCTTGATGAAGGCACTAGGCCCACAAAAAGAGACCTCCAATCTCCCTCCCAGAGCCCTGGTGGCACAGTGCTTAAGAGCTCAGGCCGCTAATCAAAAGGTCAGCAGTTCAAATCCACCAGCTGCTCTTTGGAAACCCTACAGGGCAGTTCTACTCTGTCCTATAGCGCGTTGCTATGAGTCGGAGTCGACTTGAAGGCAACGGGTAAATCAATGGGTAATCTCCCTCCCTAGCCTGGCTAGTCCAGAGTAAGGAGTCTAAATTAAAGAGTTTTAAGAGTTGTATACTCTCAGAGTTCAGAGAACAAACAGCTCCTAGAAACCGTATCTAGAGGAAATGCCAGGTGGAGCCAGATCACAAGGGGACAAGAGGTCCAGCCAAAGAGGGAGAGGGCAGATGTGAAGCCCGGAAAGCATCTGAGGGAGTGAGAGAGCAGTTCAGAAACAGGTGGTAGAGGTGGCGTGGAGAGTTCCTGAGTTGATGAGCAGGCATTGGTGAGCTCATCGGCGTGCACACATAGACACGCTGCGTCAACACATAGACACGCTGCGGGCACTTGCACACCCCTGTCCTGCAGCTTTGGGAGGGATGAGTGTGGTGGGGCTGGGGAACCAGATGCAGCAAAGCAGAGCCAGTAATGAACACTTTGCCGTGAGCTCTAGACCAGCCAGCTGCCCTGTGCTGAGGTTTGGGAGGGGTGGTTGGGAACAGACCAAAGGTTCACATTTTTGGAGAGGAGGAGGGCAACATTCCAGGTGGTGAGAAAAGGCGTGTAGGTGGGAAAGAGGATGACACCTGTGGGGAAGGGGCTTTCAAGTCCATCCAGAAACCCCTTGCCATCCAGTCGATTCTGACTCCTAGCGACCCTATAAGACAGAGTAGAACTGCCCCACAGAGTTTCCAAGGAGCGCCTGGTGGGTTTGAACTGCCAACCTTTTGGTTAGCAGCCATAGATCTTAACCACTATGCCACCAGCATTTCCAGTCTAGAGGTGCCTTGAAAAAAAGAGCTGGTGATCTATTTCCAAAACCAGGCATTGGAAACCCTACGGAGCACAGCTGTACTCTGCCACACATGGGTTTACCATGAGTTGGAATGACTCAACAGCAGCTGGTTGGTTGGTTGGCTGTGGAGAGAAAACAGTCTGGTGCCAGACTGTGGAAAGCCTTGACTTTCGAGCTAAGGAGCCTGAGCTTTCTTCTATAAACGTTCAGGAACCACTGAAATTTCTTGACTGGAGGAGTAGCGTGATCAGACATGTTAGTCTGCAAGAAGAATTCTACGTGGACAAGAAACAGGCCCGAGAAACCCATTTGTGGGCAATATAATACATAATATAATATATATTTATTTGTGGGTTTTTTATATAATTTTATTGTGCTTTAGGTGAAGGTTTACAGCGCAAATTAGTTTCTCATTCAAAAATTTATACGCACGTTGTTTTGTGACATTGGTTACAATGTGTCAGCACTCTTCCCCTTTCCACTCTAGGTTCCCCATGTCCATTTGTCCAGTTTTCCTGTCCCTACCCTCTCTTCTTTGCTTTGGGCAGGTGTGGCCCATTTGGTCTCGTAAGCTTGACTGAACTAAGAAGCACATTCCTCACGTGTGTTATTGTTTACTTTACAGGCCTGTCTGATCTTTGGCTGAAAGGTGGACTTTGGGAGTGGCTTCAGTTCTAAGTTAGCAGAGTGTCTGGGGGGGCATGGTCTCAGGGGTTCCTTCAGTCTCTGTCTAACCAGTAAGCCTGGTTTTTTTTGTGTGTGTGTGAATTTGAATTTTGTTCTCCATTTTTCTCCCGCTCTGTCCAGGACCCTCTATTGTGATCCCTGGCAGAGCAGTAGGTGGTGGTAGCTGGGTACCATCTAGTTCTCCTGGGCTCAGGCTGGTGGAGGCTGTGGTTCATCTGGTCCTTTAGTCCTTTGGACTATTTTTGTTGTGTCTTTGGTTTTCTTCATTCTTCTTTGCTCCGGACAGGATGGGACCAATAGATGTATCTTAGATGGCTGCTCACAAGCTTTTAAGACCCCAGACGCTACTCACCAAAGTAGGATGTAGAACATTTTCTTTATGAGCTATGTTATGCCAGTTGACCTAGATGTCCCCCGAGAATATGGTCCCCAATCCCCAGCCCCGGTAACTTGGTCCCTCAAAGTGTTTGGATGTGTCTAGGAAGCTTCTATGACTTCGCCCTGGTCAAGTTGTGCTGCCTTTATTTATTTAATGCTCCATGTTATTCCAACAAGAATTTGAGGGGATGACTATTACAACAATTAGAACAGAGAAGATCTATTTAAAACTCTGAATTGTTTCCAAAACTATTTGAGGCAGCTCACAATAAAACAGACATCAAATAACTCACGTGCCCGGTCTCTGCTCCCCATCATTACACTTACAGTCCTGTTCTTATCACTGTCGGTGTGTATGTTTCCCCCAGTAAACTATAAGCTTCTTGGGGGCAGAGATTTTTTAAGTCATCTTTGACTGTCTGGCAGCTGGCATCATATCTGGAAAATAATAATGCTCAATAAATACTCAGTGAGCAAATAAATATTATTAGTATAGTAGCGGACGTTTATTAGTTACCATAAAAACAAAAAGCAAACCAGTTCCCGCTGAGTCAATTCCAACTCATGGCGACCCCATGCATGCAGAGTAGAACTGTGCTCCATAGGGTTTTCAAGGCTGTATCTTTTGGAAGCAGATCACCAGGCCTTTCTTCCAGAACACCTCCAGGTGGGTTCAAACCACCAACTTTTCAGTTAGTAGTCGAGTGCCTAGCCACTTGTGCTGTGCAGGGAATCCCTATTGGTTACCTTAGCAAGACTAATTCCAAAACACCAGGCTTAGGAGTGTGGTGTTGCTAATACACTGTCCCTGAGGCCAGGATGGAGTCCCTGGGTGGCGAAAATGGTTAAGAACTCAGCTGCTAACGGAAAGGTTGGTTCAAGTCTACCCAGGGGTACCTCAGAAGACAGACCTGGCATTCTATTTCCAAAAAATCAGCCACTGAAAACCCTATAGGGCACAATTCTACTCTGACACACATGGGGTCGCCATGAGTCAGAATTGACTTGATGGCAACTGGTGTGTGTGGTGTGTGGTCAGGATTGGTGAAGCAGCTGGGTGTGGCTGACTGCAGATTGAAGACATCAATACCTATAGCTGAGGACTGGAAGAACAGAGATGAAAACACACCCCAGTAGTCCACTCCGCACCTCCAGTATGCCACCTGCGTGTTCATTTTACAGTCTTCCTAGTAACCCACTAAGACATACTGTCTCATCTTCTCTCCACCTAGCCACACCCTACATCCTTTATGGCCCAGGTCAGCCCAGTTCCCACCTCCTTCTGAGTCTGCCTCTATTACTCAAGCCCCTGGAGACCCCTCTCCCTTCTGACACTGATAGAACTCTTGTTGCCACTCACTGAACTATAGCTTACAATCTTACTTAGTTTTTCTTTGCATACTTTATTCCTTATCTAGATTTAAGCTCCTCAAAGCCAGGGACTGGATCAATACCTAGAAAAGCTTTGCACTTAGCACTTTCTCAAGATCAGTGTCCTAGTTACCTAGTGCTACCATAACAAAAAAGACCAGAGGGGTGGCTTTAAAGAACAGAAGTTTATTTTCTCACAGTTCAGGAAGCTAGAAGGCTGAATTAAGGCATAGGAGAGCTACGCTCACTCTGTTTGAGCTCTAGGGAACACCCTTGTCAGCTTCTGTAGTCCTGACTTTTCTTGGTGTTCCTTCCTCCTGCCTGCTTGCAGACATAATGTCACATGGTGTCTATCTTCCCCTGTGAGTGTCTGTGTCCATTCAGCCCTTTTTATAAGACAGCACTCAGAAGGGACCGGGTTTAGGATACACCCTATGCTGGTATGACCTCATTGACATAACAAAAGAAAACCCTAGTTTCCAACAGGGTCATATTTACAGGTATAGGGGTTAGGACTTCAACATAACTTTTTGGAGGATACAATTCAATCCATAACAATCTCGTATACATCATGCCATAAAGAATCACTGGCATCTAACTCAGTAAATGCTTTTAGGTGGCAGTGACTAATGTTATTATTGCAGATTTTAAAATTTAATTACTATCACCAGTTAAATCATGCCCTCCTCTGAAATGTAACTGAACACAGTTTGAATTCTGTTGTACATAGCTGGCCACAATGGCGTGGGTCTAGTATCCTATAACTTTGGGAATGAAGTAAGACCTTGATAATGTTTGAAGTGTGAAGCAAACCAGAGCAAGCACAGGAAAATGGGGAAAGGAGCAACCTTGGAATACAGGCTGACACCCCTAATGGGGGAGTAATCTTGGAGCAAGGAAAAAATACTCGCTGAAGAATTATCCATATTGGGTTTCTTATGTGACAAATTATTGCACTGTAAAATAATGATATGGGCAATGCATACATAACTTTCTGAATTAATACTCTAATATTACAGATTGTAGAAAAACTCATAGTGCTTGTATTGTACGTTATAGTTTACAGCATTTTTTCATGATACCTTGTTCAGTCCCCACAGCAGCTCTGTCCTGATATTAGCTCCATTTTAGGGCAAAGGAAGCTGAAACTCGCAGACGTAGAAGTCTCCCACTAGAACACGTTCTAAGACCAGGAGATGGCCTGTACCCAACTCATTAGGTCTCTTGATAAGCCGTTTGCATTATTTGGAGAGCTTTGTTAAAAAGGCCAGTGAAAAACTACTTCCTACTCCTTAGCCACTGCCCTGCGTTGGACTCAAGGGTTGCCGCACCTGGCCTCATCAGAGTTGGGTGGTCTAGTTTGCTTTTTCTGACCCTTCGTGTAGTTCTTTGGGGAGTTAATTTCTCTGCATTGTGAACTGCTTTCTTCAATACCAATCTTCTTTCATCTATCACTAATTCCAGTAAAGAGATACAGAAATTTTGACTTTTATTTATTTGACATTTCTGAAATTTCTTTTTTTTTTTTTTTTTAAATTGGACTTCAGGTGAAGGCTTATAGAACAGATAGTTTCTCATGAAACATTCTCATAAAACAATGTTTTATGACATTGGTTAACAACCCCACAACATGTCAACCCTCTCCCTTCTCGACCTTTTTTTTTTTTTTTGGTGAAAATATACATAGCCAAAGATACACCATTTCAAAAATTTCTACATGCACAGTTCAGTGACATCAACTACGCTCTTCCAATTGTGCTGCTATTCTCACTTTAGATGAAGGCTTACAGAACAAAATAGTTTCTCATTTAACAGTTAGTACACATGTTGCCCTATGACAATGGTTAACAACCTCACAACACATCAACACTATCCTCACTCAACCTTGGGTTCCCTATCACCAGCTTTCCTGTCCCCTTCTGCCTTCTGGCCCTTGGCCCTGGACTGCTGTGCCTCATTAGTCCCATTTGGTTTTATGGGACTGTCCACTCCCAGGCTGAATGGTGAACCTTGGAAATGACTTCACCACTGAGCTAAAAGGGTGTCTGGGGGCCATACTCTCAGGGTTTCTCCAGTCTCCTTTAGGCCAGTAAATCTGGTCTTTTTCTTGTGAGTTAGAATTTTGTTCTACATCCTTCTCCAGCTCCATCCAGAACCTTCCGTCGTGATCCTGGTCAGAGCAGTCAGTGGTGGTAGCCGGGCACCATCTAGCTGTCTGGACTCAGTCTGCTGGAGGCCTTGTTAGCTGTGGTCCATTAGTCCTTCGGACTAATCTTTTCCTTGTATACTGTTCTCTTCATTCTCCCTTGCTCCCGAAGGCATGAGACCAGTGGAGTATCTTAGATGGCTGCTCACAGGCTTTTAAGACCCCAGATGCTACTCACCAAGGTAGAATGTAGCACATTGTCTTTATAAACCATGTTATGCCAATTGAGCTAAATGTTCCCCAAGATCATGGTCCCCACAGCGCCCCACCTAGCAATTCAGTCCCTCAGGGAGTTTGGATGTGTCTATGGGGCTTCCATGACCTTTCCTTGTACAAGTTGTGCTGCTTTCCCCTGTATTGTGTACTGTCTCACCCTTCACCCAAGATACCACTTATCTATTGCCTATTTAGTATTTCCCCCCCACCCCTCCCATCCCTGGTAACCAACAAAGATTGTTACATTTTGCGTGTGAACTTTTTCATGGGTTTTTACAATAGAGGTCTCATACAATATTTGTCCTTTTGTGATTGACTTATTTCACTCAGCATAATGTCCTCCAGTTTCATCCATGTTATGAGATGCTTCACAGACTCATTGTTGTTCTTTCTCGTTGCATAGTACTCCATTGTGTGTATGTACCATAGTTTGTTTATCCATTCATCTGTTGATGGGCATCTAGGTTGTTTCCATCTTTTCGCTATTGTGAACAGTGCTGCCATGAACATAGGTGTGCATATGTCTATTCGAGTGATGACTCTTATTTCTCTAGGATATATTCCTAGGAGTGGGATTGCTGGATCGAATGGTATGTCTATTTCTAGCTTTCTGAGGAAGTGCCATATCATTTTCCAAAATGGTTGTATCATTTTGCATTCCTACCAGCAGTGCATAAGAGTTCCGATCTCCCCACAGCCTCTCCAACATTTGTTATTTCCAGTGTTTTTGATTCATGCCAGTAATGCCAGGGTGAGATGGTATCTTATTGTGGTTTTAATTTGCATTTCTCTAATGGCTAGTGATCGCGAGCATTTCCTCACATGTCTGTTGGCCATTTGTGAAATTTATTTCTGAAGAATTTTTTTTAAGCTGAAGACCACCTCTTCTGAGAAAAAAAGATATATGAATAGTTTCCCATGTAATATATGAACTTTTAATAAAATCAGTAAAAATATACCCATTTATGGACTAACTACAATGAACCCTTTGATTATAAACTGCATGGGGGCAGGTGCTCATCTGTCCCTAGTGCTTAGACCAGGACCAGGCACAGAACAGATGCGAAGAAACATCTGTGCATTCAGTAAATTAATGCCAGCACAGCGCAAAGGGTTTCCCATGCATGTATCGTTTAATTCTAGCCCCTCCTGGCCTCCCACCACGCACACGAATACACAACTAAATGGAATAGGTGTCTGGATTCCCATCTGACAGATGAAGATGCTGATATTCAGAGAGGTTAAGTAATTTACCTGTGGGCATGTTGCTGGTGAGTAAAAGGTTTCCGACTTCAAAGCTGCTTCTACCCAGGTGTCTATGACTAGAGCAAGGTTGGAATGGCACAGACCAGAACATTCCATCACCAGGGTGACATCATCAACAGGCGGCTCCACACCAGTGGACTTCAAATAGGCTGTGGGTTGCTGCACGTTGAAGGTAATTTATGATATGCCTGTAGACACTGTAATTATATATAGAAAATATATATGTTTGTGTGTATTAATACGTGTGTATACATACACATACATGCTAAACCATTTCAAAGCCTTTTTTAAATCATGGGTAGGAATTGCTGTTTAAGGGGTACTGATTTTCTGTTGGAGCCTTAGTGGTGCAGTGGTTAACAGCTCGGCTGCTAACCAAATGGTTGGCAGTTCAAATCCACCAGGCGCTCCTTGGAAACCCTATGGGGCAGTTCTGCTCTCTCCTCTAGGGCCGCTATGAGTCGGAATCCACTTGATGGCAACGTTTTTTTTTTACTGGATTTTCTGTTTAAAACCAGACCCGTTGCCATCGAGTTGATTCTGACTCACAGCGACTCTATAGGACAGGGTAGAGATGCCCCATAGGGTTTCCAAGAATAGTCTGGTGGAAAAAGCTTCATAAAGTTTAGTAAAGCAAAAAGAAAGCTTTATTTGGCATATATTCAAAAAGGCAAAAATGGGAAGCAGTCAAGCATGCTGCCAGAGCTAATGTCTGCCTGAATCCAAAGAACATTACCGAACAGACAAAAGTGGGAAAACGGACAAGCATGCTGCCACAGCCATGTCTGCCCGAGTCCGAGGAATATTACAGACGAAAGTGGGAAAATGGACCAGCATGTTGCGAGAACCGTGTCTGCCCGAGTCCGAGGAATGTTACAGAATCATCAATATATATTAACATTACAAATGGGCAAAACCATGGAAAGCTCCACCTTTTCACAGATTGGCTAGAAACTGTGATCCTACATTTTGAATCGTCTTAACAATCATTGGTACAGGTTTCAGTAACGACAGTAAGGAGGGTCTTCATTGGTCCAGCAATTTTCCATTCACTAAATGCTGATAGGAAAAGCTAAGAGTGGAACAAATTTTGTATTGTGTTTGATTGGTTTATGTGAAAGTTTCTCTAAAAGATATTTCCGAAGATTATCCTAGCTATTGTCTTTGTATCTCAGGGCCCTGTTGACGTGTCCTTGTGAGTCCTTGTGAGCCCAGCTCCAGCTGGGTCACATTCGCTATGCTCAAGGACAGGGACAAATGACTAATATTATTTCCTAAATCAGTCCCTCCTTTTGATCAGAGATTGGAGATAACACATTGATGATCAATACCTGGACTTAGGGGAGCTCCTAGATGGCAGCCATGGCAGGCTCCTCACCCTCACAGATAACATCTGGTTCTTCACCAGGATCTTAAGTAAAAGCAGTGTCCTCACCAATTCTGTTTAGGGTGGTGACAAACATTTGCAAATGGATGGTGGTGATGATTTCATACCGTGGTGAATGGAACTAATGTCACTGAACTGTATATTTAAAAATGGTTAAAGTGGCAAATGTTTTGTTATATTTTACCACATAAAAATTTTTTAAAAAATCATGGGTCATGTACTTTGTTTCTATTTAAGAGATTGTAAAACCCTATGGGGCAGTTCTACCCTGTCCTATGAGACGGCAATCTGTGTGTGTGTGTGTGTGTGTGTGTGTGTGTTTGGTTTAATGATTGATGATGCTGAGCATATTTTTATATGCTGATTTACCTCCTTGTAACTTCTTTAGCATACTGAAAATATTTCCCTGTCTCTTGGCTTTTGTTGTTGCTGGGTGGGGAGTCAGATGTTAGTCCAGCTGCCTCTCCTTTTATTCTCTGATTGATTTTAAGACTTTTTTTTCCCCAAATTTCACTGAAGTGTGGCTTATTTTAAAATCCTAACTGGTATTTTTTGAGCTTCTTGAGTCTGTGGATTGGTATCACTCATCAGTTCTAGATATTTCTCAGTCGTCTTTCCAAATCTTGTTTCTGTCTTTTCTTATCCTCTGCTCACTCCCCGTAGGCTTAACTCTCTCACTGTGTCCAGCACATATTTTAACTTGTCCATGTTTTTGTGTTTCTGATTCCAGTTCTCTAATTCTGTCTTCCTGAATCTATTCGATGCTAAACTCATACACTGAATATTAAATTTATTTATATAGTTTTTTATTTCTAGACATTCCTTTTTGTTTCTTGTTTCCTAAAAACAGTCGTGAATTTGTTTTCTAATAAATACAGTAAAAGCATGAGCATTCTATAATCTGTCTGGTATTTCTAACATATGTAGATTTTGTGGGTTTTTTACTGTTCTCTCTTCTTACTTGTGTGTTGGGTTGGTTGTCCTGGGCTGTGTACTATTTGTTATCCTTAAAAAATGTATTGTTGGGAATTCCCAGAGGGATAGGATGAATTTCTTCTGGAGATTTCAGTCTGCTTCTGTCAGGCACCTAGTTATATTCCCAGTCTGGAACCCCTTAAGCTAAATTTTCAGTTTGAGATTTCTCGTACCACACTTGTTTCTCAGCTTGACTGTTCTTTATTTCTAAAGACAGGCTTACCAAAAAAAAAAAAAAAAAAAAAAAAACAAATACCCCTTTGTCTTCGAGCCAGTTCTAACTATAGCAACCCCACAGGACAGAGCAGAACTGCCCCATTGGGTTTCTAAAGCTTGACCGTTCTTTTAACCATCCTGTTTCCTCAGCTTGTTGTTTCTTGTAACCGCCCTGGTTGTACATTTGGGCTGAGAAGCCACGCAAAGGATGGAGGGTACTTAAAGCTTTCTCTGAAGGGATTCTCCCCTAGAGCTGTGCTGACTACCAGGGCAACACTTTCCTGTGAGGTGGGCAGGTTGCGTGGGTTTATTTTTGTCCCACCCTCACCCTAAGAGGGTAACCCTTTGGGTCCCAGCTTAATGTAGAGGTCTTCTTTCAACTCCTCAGTGTGTGCAGGCCCTGGGCTTTGCTTTTTATGCCCTTTGCCCTGCAAGGCTGGCAAAACTACGTCTCTAATTGTCCGGGATCAGTGTCCTCAGGGCCAACTCAGCTTGGACTCTGTCTACTTCTCCGGGTTCTTGCTTTCTCTTAGTTGTGGGCCTGATATTTCCTTATTCTCTTGTCAGTTCATTACTGATAAATCTTTTCAATATATTTTTTCTCAGCATGTTTAGTAGTTCTTACTGGGAGGTTTGTCTGAATAATGTAATCCCCCCACCGAAAAACAAAACCTCTTGCTGTGGAGTCGATTCCAACCCATAGTGACCCTACAGGACAAAGCAGAACAGCCACATGGGGTTTCCAGGGAGCAGCTGGTGGATTCAACCTGCCGACCTTTTGATGAGCAGCCGAGCTCTTAACCACTGCACTGCCAGGGCTCCTCTAATCCACCACGGTCACTTAAATGGAAATGCTTTTCATTTAGATAACTATTCATGTGAGTTTCTTTTTTTTTTTTTGGTGAAAATATATAACAATTTAACCAATTTAACAATTTTTACATGTACAATTCAGTGACATTGGTTATATTCTTCACATGAAACATTTTTGTATATCTACACAAATTGTTTCACCCCCATTGACTTAGACTGACTGCCTCCTAAACTTCTCATCTATGCTTTAGAGTTACTGCTCTCAATTCGATCTTATATAGATAATTCTTTAAAAAAGCACAGTGCTCACGGTAAACTTTTTTTGCTAATTGCATTAAACTGTTGTTTGATTTAAGGATGACTTCAGAGGATAGTTTCAGTTCAAGGTTTAAAGATTATCTCAGGGCAATAGATTTAGAGATTCCTCCAGTCTTAATAGGTCCAGTAAGTCTGGATCCCATAGGAATTTAAAATCTTGTTCCACTTTTTCCCCCTTTTGAACAGTATCCATCTATTGAGTCCTTGATCAAAACATTCAGTAATGGTAGCTGGGCACCATCCAGTTCTTCTGGTCTCATGGCAAAGGAGGCAGTTGTTCATGGAGGCAGTTAGATCTGCAGTCCAGTTGCTTTTCCTATTCCGGATTCCCCTTCTTCTGCTATTGTTCCAGGTGAATAGAGGCCAATTATTTTATCTTGGATGGCCGTTTGCAAGCTTTGAAACCCAAGGCACTATTCACTGAACTATGAGATAGAACAGAAACTGTAAAAACAATATTAGGTCGACTGAGTGGACTGTCCTATGAAACCATGACAATAAGCCACTGGACCAAGAAAACTAATTCCATGAAGTGCTGGCTTGTATCTAAATAGTATCAACAGGTGTCTGTTTTTTATGGTTTTGTTGTTGCTATAAAATTATATATAACACAACATTCACCATTTTCCCCTTTTTCTGGTGTATGGTTTAGTGACATCAGTTACATTAGTCAAACTGTATAACCATTGCCCTTCGTCGCGGTAGACAAAAACCCACTACTTCCCAGAGAATGGTTCTCTCTCTCCCTCCCACTCCCGCCCCGGGAACCACTAATAACATTGGTCTCTCTGTATTTACCTATTCTTGTCATTTCATAAAAAACAATCACATTTACGTTTTCTGTAATTAATCCAAATTAACCCAAGTTGAAAAGACGAAACACTCGTAAGTAATCTGTCCATTTACATTCTGAGTTAATAGAATGAAATCTCTTTGAATACTTTTTTATGGGGTAGGAAACACTCAAAATATTAATGTTGCTCATTTTTGGGTCAAGAATGACATTAACTTTTCTTCTTTATGTTTTTGTCTGTATATTTTGTTCTACAGTGAATTGCATTATTTTTATAGCCAGAAGAAATGATAAATGTTATTAAAAACAAAAACCAGTGCATAGTGTTAAAAACAAAATATATTCTCTTACTGTGCCCTTCTTGAAGGGGCCCCGAATGGCACAGTGGTTAAGCACTCAGCTGCTAACCAAAAGGACGGTGGTTTGAACCAACCAGCTGCTTCTCAGGAGAAAGACAGCAGTCTGTTTCCTTGGAAACCCTATGTAGGATCGCTCTGAATTGGAACCAACTCAACAGCAATGAGTTTTTGTTTGTATGTGTGATGTTCTTTTTGTGTGTGTCCTTTTTTTTTTTTTTCCCCTGGAGAGAAACCAGAATCAGAAAGACCTTACGAACAATAATAAAGAGTGAAGGGATCGGCAGGGCGGGTGTGGTGGTGGCATTATTTTGCAGAAGAAAGAGAAAATGGTAAATACCTGATTGTGAGTACTTGTTTCTAAGTCAAGCAAACAACTGTAGTGTTTTTTCATCCGCTTGCAGGACAGCAAGAATCACTCACTGATGGTTTGTTAGCATAATGGCATGTATAAACAGAACCAACCAAATAATTAAAAAACTCAAAGGAAGCAAACAACAGCTCCTGGAGGAGATAAATGAAAGGCGTGAATCCAACTGCTTCATGGAAAGAAGCAATCAAGTCAGCCTACTGAGAGCTCAGAAGAGGCATTTCAATGCCTGCAGGTTGCCTGATCATAGCAAGACCAAAGACTCTGTTCTAGACACTGGCAGGAGCTCCTGGGTCAAACTGAGTCTCCTTGTTCACACAGAGAAGAAGCACTTTCCACCAAAAAGTAAGAAGTTATGGTAGGAATCCCACCCAATCAATCGTCTTGTTTTTCTTTGTTAGATGCCGTCAGGTCAGTTCTGACTTACTTCCCTGTGTACAGCAGAACCAAACACTGCCTGGTCCTGCGCTGTCCTTGAAATCATCGTCGTTCTTGAGCCCATTGTTGCAGCCACTGTGTCAATCCATCTCCTTGAAGGCCTTCCTCTTTTTCGCTGACCGTCTACCAAACATGATGTCTTTCTCCAGGGACATCAATAGGAAAGGCTTATAAAGTAAACTTTAGGAAGAACTTCTGGTGTTGAAAGAGGCTCATAGCTATTGCCCTAGGATAGTTTAAAAGTGAGATGTCTGAAGTAGTAAGTGCTAGTGACCTAGGTTGGTCACTGTAAGATCTACTGCAGACAGAGATTCTCATTGCCTGTGCGGACAGAATCCCGGGCCCCACCTCAGGCCAGCTCACGCCACAGGCTCTAGTCTGGGCTCTGGCATCTGCCTTCTTGGAGCTCTAAGCTGATTCCGATGCTGACAGCCCCAGGACCACATTTTCAGAAGGATTGTATAGATAATTTAAGAGGCCACAAAAACTCCAGAGACCTTCTTTCTCACCGATTTTTGTTGCCCTGCAAAAACGTCATGTACAAAATGAGGTACATGGAGATGGTTTTGATGAGAAACAGCAAAACAAAAAGCCCTGAGGAACAAAAATCAAATGTAGCGGGAGAGGGGACGGGGAGTTTATGTTAATGAGGGAGGAACAACTCAGACCAGGAGGGTGGGAATGTCGCTGAACGGGGCATGTAGAAATGGTTGAATTGTTGTACGTTTTACTGTGTATATTGTCAACAACAACAACAAAATTTAAAAAAAAAAAAATGTAGAAGGAGACAGGGTGGGAGAGTCACAACCAGTTGTGACGGTGGCATTATTTTGTAGACAGTAAAGAAAAGCTGATAATACCTGTGACTGTGACTGCTTGTTGCCAGGTCGAAGCACAAAACGGACAGTGATTTTTCATTTGCTTAAAAAGATAGGATGTGTAATTTTTTTTTATTGTGATAAATATAGATTTACCAAAACATTCTCATATCAACGTTCTTCACTTGTAAAATTCAGTGACATTAACTATGTTTATCATGTTGTTCAACTATCATTGTTATTCGCTTCCAACGTTTTCCATCACCCTTAATCAAAGCTCAGTGTCCCCTAAACAATGAGACTCCTTCTCCCCTCCCTCCTGCACATTCATCCCTGGTGACCACTGATAAACTTTGGTCCCTATATACTTGCCTATTCTAGATATTTTATGTAAGTGGGATCATATAGTATTTGTCCTTCTGTGACTGACTTATTTCACCCAGTAGAATGTTTTCAAGGTTCACCAAGTTGTAGCATGTATCAGTACTTTGTCTTCATGGCAGAGTAATATTCCATTACACATACACGCTACATTTTGTTTATTCATTCATCTGTTGATCGCCTTGAGGCTGTTTCCACCTTTGCTATTGTGAATAGTGCTGCAATGAACGTTGGTGTACAAGTATCTGTCTGTGTTCCCGCTTTTAATTCTTTTGGGTATGGAATCAGGAGTGGAATTGCTGGATCACATGGTAACTCTTATGTTTAACTATCTGAGGAACTGTCAGACTTTTCCGTAGCAACTGTACCATTTTACAGTCCCACTAGCAAAGGGTGAGGGTCCCAATTTCTCCACTTCCTCACCAACACCTGTTGTGTTTTTTTTTTTTGATCACAGCTAATCTAATGGGTATGAAGTGAGATCTCATCATGGATTTGATTTTCTTTTCCCTAATGACCAATAATGTTGAGCATCTTTCCGTGTGTTTGTTGGCCATTTATATTTCTTCTTTGGTGGGGTATGTAATGTTGTTAAAAACAATCAACAAATTATTAATTTAGGTCAGAAACAAAAGAATTGCCATATTGGAAATGTGATCTTTTGATGATGGGTTTGTGACTTCACATTTGCCCAGTGCCCTTACTAAGTGGTGTAGAGAGGGTGACACACTGTGGCGTGGAAAACCGAGACTCCCCACTGTGGTTTTTGTGTGTGAAAATACACTCGGCAAAACATTCACTAGCACGTTGTGGCACGCATCGGAATTCTGTTTCTCTTTACGGCTGCATAATATCCCATTGTATGTAGAGACCACACTTTGTTTATCCATTTATCTGTTGGTGGACATTTCAGTTGTTTCCACGTTTTGGCTGTTGTGAAAAGTGCTGCAATGAACACCGGTGTACAGATTTCTGTTTGCGTCCCTGCCTTCGCTTCTGGATACATAGCAAGGAATGGGATTGCTGGGTCATATGGTAATTCCATGTTCAACTTTTTGAGGAACTGCAAAACTGTTTTCCACGGTGGCTGTACCATTTTACATTCCTATCAGCAATGGATGAGGGTTCCAGTTTTTCCACAACTTCAGCAACACTTGTTGTTTTCCTTTTTTTTTTTTTTTATATATTTACCATTCTAGTGGGAATGACCGACCCATTGTGTTTTGACAAAATTGTTTTGATTCTCCTGGAATCTAGATTTCTGGGTTCATGGAATTGGGGTGACTCACCCAGGCCACCTGCCTTTAGGCATCCTTCTGAACCTTAAAGGAACTGGGTCCCGGGAGTCACCTTCAGGTCAAACAATAGCCTATAAGCAGCTTAGCAGAGGCCATCTGGCCTTAGGCATTGGGGTTTTTTTTTTTCCCCTTGGGGAAATTATCTGTGTGCAGCCAGCTTTGAGAAGCAAGAATTACAGGGTCTGACTAGAGGCTGTGTTTTAGGATGTATGGAGTGTCCTTGGTGATTCTGTTTCTGTAACTTACAGACCCTGAAACCCTGCTTGTGCTTTGATGTTATAGCCTGACAAATTAACATAACAATAACCTATATGACCCACTGTCACTATCCCCTCTTGGGAGTGCTTCCAGATACTTATGTTACCGCAATAATGCAGATTGGAGCGGCCTTTCGCAATAGCCAATTCTGAGACAGGGGTGAGGTGAGCCGCAAGAGGTTTATTATATATCGATATATAGGAGACAGAGGGGAATAGATTCCTCCAAAAAACTCATCTCCCCAACTGGAGATCGGCTGAAGGCTTTTATAGGGACAGGATTATAGGTTTTAGAAGTTTGTGTTAGTTCCCCCTTGAGGTGGTCATGTCTCAGATGAGTTAATCTTCTACTGGTATTCTTGGGGGTTATCTGGCGACATCCTGGTTTTCTTGTCACAAGATGGGTGCTTTGTTCGCTTTTTCATCCTTAGATCATTATCACTTGTTTTCCACCCTCCAAGGAGGAACATCGGTTCATCTTAAACCTTTTGTAGACGCTGGAACTGGAGGGGAAGATAAGATCATGAGACAACGTGGCAGTTAGCAATGGGGAGCAAATAATAGTGAGCCAGGCCTATGCAGCCTCTTCCACTCTGGTTGATGCTGCCCAATTTGAATCCTATCTACTCATAATAAGTATATTCTGTTACACTAATTTTTGGTGTTTCTCTAAGCATTTAGGTTTTTGACTATTTTAAAGGTAATACTTAAGTCATGTATTTATCTTACTCGGAAACACTTTTCACTAGGAAGGAGGCCTTTAGTTGTGTTACTAATTCTAAGGGAATTTGTATAAGCTTTTATTCTGGTTGAGTTACTTAGAACTAAATGAGTAAAGTCACAGCCAGTAGGAATTCTCACAAGTCAACCGGGGGACAAAACAGCTACCTCCTATGACAAATGTAGTTGACAACTTTACATGATAGTTTTCTACAATAGAAAGTCTAACAAATTTAGTTTCCATAACCCACTCATGGTTTCAAGGTTACAGGCCAACAATCTTGGAACATTAAAACAAGCCCTTCAATCTTGTAGAAAAGCTCCCCCTCCCCTTTTAAATTTAATTTTATTTTGTTTTTGGTGAAAAGATACACGTCAGACATGTCCCCACTTAACAGTTTCTAGGCACATTGTTCAGTGACATTGGTTATATGCTTCACACTGTGTCCATGTTCTCATCATTCCTGCCTGGCTGTGTCACCCTGTGATGGTCAAGAGTGTCCCTCAGCTTGGCTGGACCATGATTCTCCGTGTTCTAGCAGTTGTATATGGCTGTGACCACCCCCATGATGGATCTGCTGAGCGGTGCTGGCCGAGGCGGGGCCTGTGGCAGCTCACCGCCCCTCAGTTTCATCTCTCTGCCTTCCGCCCGGTTACCTTCTGCCTGCTCGCCTTGCCAAGGCTTTGGGCTTGTTCCAGACTCAGCAGCTGCCTCTTGTTGTCTCACCTCCGGTTGGTGGGACTTGAGCTAGCCGCTTACCTGTTGATCTCAGAATTCGTCAAACTTCTCAGCCTGCGAGCAAGAGTCTGGTTCCCCGACCTGCTGACCTTGGGCTCGCCAGCTTCTGCGGCTACGTGAACTGGGAGAGGCTTCTACCTTGATCTGTGGACTTGGGACCTTTTAGTCTCTACAATTGCGTGAGCTATTTCCTTGATATAAATCTCTCTCTATATATATATTTATACGCTTTACTGGTTTTGCTTCTCTAGAGAACCCAGCCTAAGACACACCCCTTCAGTTTAAACTCACTGTCCTACCCTTCTCATCTCTTTCAGAGCCACTGTTGCACTTTGGTCTCATACATGTTTTTTTTTAAGTGCAATACTTAAGGATAACACTCTTCACTTTTTGAGCTAAACTTTGTTTGTTTAAAGATGATTTCAGGGGTTAGTTCTGTTTCAAGGTTTGAAGAGTATCCCAAGGCAATGGTCACTGGGGTTCCTCCAGCCTCAAGGGATCCATACGTCTGGATGCTTTGGGAATCTGAAGTTCTGTTCCACAATTTTTCCCTTTCTATCAGGATCCACCTATTGTGTTCTTGATCGAAATGTTAGATAATAGTAGCTGGGCAGCTCTTTGTCCCTTTTAACAAGCAGACTTAAACAGAAACTGAACTTTACGATGACGTTATACACAATGAGTATAACCTGATTTAAATGTTATGGTAGTTGGTATGTCAATACACACTTTTTCCTTATTAGTCTAAATTTTGTTATTTATTGTTAGCTGCTGTTGAGCGGGCTTCCAACTCTGAGAGACGCCTTGCACATCAGGATCGGACTGCTGGGATCCATAGGGTTTCTCTAATTTTGTTCTGGGCCCCTGGAGGTGGGGCTCCTGAAATCCTTTTCAGGGGTCCGTGAGGTCAAGCCTATTTTTATAATAATACTGAGAAATTATTTGCCTTTTTCACTCTCAGGCTCTGATAAGAGTAAAATGGAATTATCTAGAAGCTACGTGATGTGTGATGACATCATTACTCTGTTAATGGAAAGTTCTTGAGTTTAAAATTTTCCATTTTAACTTCTAAAATGGTAACTATTGAGAGATATGACACACATGAACAAAAACCTTTAAGGTCTTCAGTGATTTTTAAGAGTAATAATGGGTCCTGGAACCAAAACACTTGAGAATTGCTGGTCTAAAGAAATGACAGGTAATTGTTAATCCAGTACTGTGCATTATCAAAAGTTTCTTAAAATTTCTCCCATGGTTTTCTCATTATTTATTACTTGAAATTTATGGTTTTGGGTTTTAACTTTAATTCTAATCAAGGCTGAAAAAAAGATATCTGGGGCTTATTTACTTTTTATTTCCACAAAGGGAAAGTACCTGGGTATAGAGAAGGGAGCTGATGTTTTTTGAGCACCCACTTTATTCTGAATACTGTCAAAAGTTTTAAATGGTCAACAACACCCAGGGTCGCTTTGAGTCGGAACTGGCTCGAGGCAACAGGTTTTGTCATATAAGAAGATGGCCTCCGTCCTCTGAATGGTAAAGAACACAAAGCTGAATACCGGGCCCTCATCTCATTATCTATATTTACTGTCTGTTTACTGTCTAGGTGATCTCAACCAGTCGTAAAGCAAAACATCATCTCTATTTCCCACAGCTCTATCACCAGCCCTGAGCTCTCTCATGAGTTACAGACTTGCATGTCTGGTTGCATTCTTGACACTTGCACTTGGTGGTGTCTCAAGTTGACCATATCCAACACAGAACTGCTATCCCCCACTCCCATACACACACGCTCACCTCCCCCAGGCTTCCTCATCTCAGGAAATGGCCCTACCAGTCAACAAACCACTCAGCAGGCCAAAGGTCATGGAGTCACACTCAGCTCCCTTCCCCTCGCGTCCCACTTTCAGTGTAAGCAAGTCCCACCAGCTCCTCCTTCAGGATCAGTCCTGAATCTGACCAGTGCCGTCAGCCCAATTCAGTCCTTGATCATTTCTCTCCCAAAGTACAGCAGGGGCCCCAGCTCTCACGGTTGCTACCCTCACATTGACTTCTTCACACAACACTCTGATTGACCTTTTAGAAAACATACATTAGATGTGTCACTTGCTGCTCAAAACTCTACTGTGGTTTCACCCCACACTTAGGATAAACTCCACACTCCTTACCCTGCGTTTACAGGCCTTGCATGAACACATCCCTGCTTCTCTTTCCAACCTCATCTCCCTCACTCTCCTGAGACTCATTCCACGTATCCACAATGGCTTTCTTCCTGTTCTTGGAACATACTAAGCTGGTCCTCACCTCAGGGACTTGGCATAAGCTGTTCCTTCTACATGGAACACTCTCTCTTTATTCAGGTCTGTCTTAGTCATCTAGTACTGCTATAACAGAAATACCACAAGTGGATGGCTTTAACAAACAGAAATTTATTCTCTCATAGTTTAGGAGGCTAGAAATCTGAATTCAGGGCATCAGCTTTAGGGGAAGGCTTTCTCTCTCTGTTGGCTCTGGGGGAAGGTCCTTGTCTCCTTTCAGCATCTGTGGACCCAGCGTTCCTTGGAGATCTCCATGTGTCTTGGCATCAACTTCCCCTGGGTCTAGGAGGTTCTCAGTGCAAGGACCCTGGGTCCAAAGGACATGCTTTGCTCCCAGCTCTTCTTTCTTGGTAGTATTGAGGTCCCTCTCATCTCTGCTCACTTCTCTCTCCTTTTATCTCTTGTAACGTAAAAGAAGTGACTCAAGGAAGGGTATGACTTGAGTAAAGGTGTGACTTAAACAAGGGTATGACTTGAATCACACCCTCTTGTAAGGCGATGACTCAAGATACACTCCAAACTGATCCTGCTTCATTAAATATAGAGGTTAGGATTCACAAGACATCACAAAACAGAGGATAATCACATCAGATCACCAAATGGAGGACAACCACACAATACTGGGAATCATGGTTTAGCCAAGTTGACGCGTATTTCGGGGGGACACAATTCAATCCATGACAAGGTCTTTGCTCAAAACTCATCTCATCAGATACCACCCTCTCTAAAATTGCGCTTCCCAACACACTGCAATCCCTTACTCGGCTTTATTTTTATCACTCCTGAATGCTAAGCTCTGTAAAAGCAGGGATGGTGACTATTTTGTTCACTGCCTTAGCCTCAGCCCCTAGAATGGTGTCTGGCACAAAGTAGGCATTCAGGAAATATTTATTTACTGACTGAATAAATACTGGGACATGGACTTTTTTTTTTTTTAGAAGTAGTGGTCAATCTTACCTCATTCCCCTTGAGACCAATACCATGCCCTGGGGTGGTGGCTCACAAACCTAGAGTTCCCCACTACACCTCTGCTGCGATAGAATACTTTTTGGAAATGGTAATAATAAGGTACATTTTGCTGGACACACACAATATTAGAAGTCACTCTACTCTTTTCCTTTGGCCATACCTCTGCAAGAGGAAGAAACACATTCATTCATTTACTCACTCACCCAGAAATATCTATTGCTTGCCTACTTTATGTCTGCACTATTCTATGCACTATCAATATGCTGGCGATACAGTGAAAAATAAGACAAATCTCCCTGCCTAATAAAGGTTAGATTTAGTGGATACAAGCAGCAGAGCGGCTGGTGGATTCAAACTGCCAATCTTTTGGTTAGCAGCCAAGCTCTTAACCACTGCGCCACCAGGGCTCCATAGATACATGGCATAAGTGCTATGGGGAAAATAAAGTAGGGCGGGAAGGTAGGAAGATAGGGTGGGGATGCATGGCTGCCCATAGAGCTAGATGAGGATTAGTATCCAGGGGACGAGGGACGAGGGACGACAGAATGACAGAAAAGAGATGACTGTGATTAGTGCTGATGATTTAGAGTGCGGGGAGGGGGAGGGAGGTTGGGGATTTTGCTGGCAGCACTCAGAGTTCTGGGGGCTCCTCTCTGTTCCTGACAAAAGTGATGTGAAGTTCAGGGAAGGGGTTTTCTCAGCAAGAAAGCTCCAGGCTCTCTCTTCAGTCTTCCACTTCGAGATATGGAGGCCAAAGAGGGGCAGTCTTGCTTAAACACACGTTTGTCTTAAAAACAGAGGACTTGGGTTCAGGTTCTATTTCTGCCCTTGGTTATGCTCATGCTTTTAGTAATTTAGTGTTTCTAAAAACCAAAACCAAACCTGTTGCTGTCGAGTTGACTCCAACTCATAGCAATCCTGTAGGCCAGAGTAGAACTGCCTCAGAGGGCTTCCAAGGCTGTAACCTTTATGGAAGCAGACTGACACATCTTTCTCCCACAGAGTGGGTAGTGGGTCTGAACCACTGACCTTTCCGTTAGCAGCCGAGTGCTTAACCACTAGTTTATTTATCTGTAAAGCAGTACTCATCCTCTTTGCCCTCCAGGGTTATTTTGAAAACTACAAAATGCACTGTGCCATATAACAAATACTTCTTTTTTTTTATTTTTCAGATAATGCCATATTTGGATAAAGTGTGTCTCCAAAGATATACAGAAGTGCACTCTCTTTGATCCTTCCTCAATGTCTAAGTTATTTATAAACTGTTAATTATAAAAGATGCTAAGCAAAATTATTCACAAGATCACCAAAAAAACCATTTTATTATAGTCACTTAAAAGATACTACATCTTTATTCATTCTACTCCGTTACTTAGATGTTTTGAAGGATTTGAGTTATTAAAGATATTTTAAAAAAATGAAAGACTAAAAAGTTCACTGTAAACTAGCTAAAATACTTAAATCATAGTTTTATTTGTTTCTATAAATCAGTGGAATATGTTGATCAACCCTGTTGATCAAGTTGAATGCTATAGCTGCTCAAAGTTAATGCCTGCTTATAAACGCGTCATTACATTAACTTACTGTGAGAGCTACGATTCCAGTGATTTGAATAAGGGTCATATAAGGTACCTACAGATAGAGATTTCTTTGTTATATTTCATTGCCCATCCCCATTTTTGTACTTTAACAGCCTGTTCCATATGGCAAGCCCCTCCTGTGAAGGGTTAGCCTGCCACATTTTCATGGGCAGAAGACATGAGACTCTTGGGTCAGAGACAAATGACTTTATTATTCATAGCACAGCAAACAGCATGAACCTCAGGTTTGAGTGGGTTCCCTTTACCTGCCCCACTCTCACCATCAAGACCCAAGGGGCAGTGGGAGCTGCCCAGATGGATGCCACACATACAAAGGGTTTGCTTCACAGTTGAGGAACCTTGAGTTTAGAAAACCCAACCTTTGCCCCAAGGGAGTATCTTTATTATACTGGACATAAACAAACCGGCCTTGTGCTCCAGAGGGAGACCCTGTCTCTACCTTCCAATGCTTTAGCTATACAAATATCTTTGAAGAGATAGTCTGGAATAAAAGCTGTCAGTGTCTTTGTGCCCAGGACGTGCATAAACAAGAGAGACCTATGGAGAATTATCTCCCAACACTTAGCAGCCTAAATAAAGACTATCAAATATAGCATCATTTCTTTGGCTCAATCTAAGATGCACTGCAGAAGATACACACATAAGAAATGAGTGTCATGCCATGTACAAAACAGTCAAGACCCTTCCTAGCCTCATTTCTCCTTAACCCCATCCATCCTCCTCCCCTGTATACCTCCAGCTTTATGGAACTATCTGTGGTTCTGTAAACTTGCCTTATTCTGCCACCTTCCCTTCAGCTGGCTAACTTGAATCCTTGCAAACTTTAGCTTCACCACCACCACCTTCTGGAAGCCTTGCTTCACGTCCCTCCTCCCCCTACCCCAAGCCCCTGGCATGGTTAGGTGTTTCTATTTTGTCCTCCTCTGTACGCCCCACAACAGTCTAGAGCTAAAACCAGAACCTCAAAAATCACAAAACAATAAATATTTTGGCCCCTGACCCTACGTGAAATTGCAGAAATTCCAGCCACCTGCTCAAACGCCTCCCAGGAGTTTCCTGTCTGTTGATGCAGGTGTTCCTCTCAGTAAACACCTGGTGGCAGGCATTTTCCTCCTTTTCTGCTCTGGTTCCCTGCAGAGGTGTCTGGAGGTAAGCTCCCAAGTCAGGACACTAACCAAATGCAGGCCAAGATGGCAGTGTGGCCCACCATTGCTGCTGAAGCCATCAATACCCAGTGGTGTTTTCCCTGGCCAGGGTCCTGCAGGTCACAGTAGGGGAGCTACACCCTTCCCTGTGTCTGCAGATGTGCTTCAAGTGGCGCCGACCAAGACACTGAGATCTGAATGTTGTTGTTGTTGCCGTTAGCTGCCCAGGAGTCATCCTGTCTCATGGGACCCCAAGCACAAAGGAAGCAAATGCTGCCCTGTCCTGATAAGGCCTTCAAAACAAAAGTGCCTAAGGCAGTACTAGGGCTGGGATGTGAAACTAGGAAATAAAAGGTGTAGGTTGGAGGCTTGAGCACACTCAGTTCTAACACTACTGCCCAAATCTGCCCTTTTCTGTCCTCTCTGCAGTGGGATGGGTAGGGTGGGTGAACTGGCTCCACTCAAAGCGCCAGAGCAGCGGAGAGTCTGCAGAGGTTACCCTTGGAGATTTTAGTGACGAAACTCTTACATTACTCTACTCTTATTGCAGACCCTCTTCCTCATTCATGAGTCTGCGGGGCTGGAGACAGTATGAACCACAGATACCACACTGTGGTCAGAACTACCCTACCCAAGCCCATTGTCCAGGAACCAAAATTCTGTGCCTCAGCTCTCCTTTGCCTTGAGCCCAGGGTCATAGGCTTCCTCTGATTTCCTACTTCAGGCATTTATTTAGGAGTGTTTCAGGGCCCTTGCTGTTGCTTATGTTATGGCTGTTACCTCCAGGTACCCTTGGCAGCCTCAATTTGTGACAGGTGACGAGTCTTACAACCTAAATTTTGGCTGCCGCTTTATTTACCACAACTCTGCCTTGGCTCTCCAGAGAAGAGGATTTCAGCAATGGAGCTATCTGTGGTCTCGTTGATGTCCCCTTCCCCAGCATTCTTTTCATGCCAACCACCATTTGTACACAGATGATACCAATTCCATGCCTAGTCCTCGCTTCTAAGAAGTGCCTCAACCTGAAAATGGAAAAGTCGGAGCTACTCATCTCTCCGCCAATTTCTTTGATTAGCTTCCCTCTTCCTGAGTATATTACCGTTCCCCAAGCACGTCTCAGTTCAAGAACCAGTCGACTGTAACAGCACTATAAAATAAGGTTTTTAGACAAAGTACAAACTGGAAAAGTACTTGAAATACATCTGACAGACAGAGCTACTATCTTTGCTATATAAAGAACTTTCAGAAATCAAATAGAAAAGGTTTTTTTTTTTTAAAAAAGAATTTATTTAAAGGTGATGTACTAGGCAAGAATGGCCTAGGAGTCTTCTTGTCTCCTGTCATCTTCCCCATCAACAGTCCAAGCCAAACATCACCTCTCTTGCCCTGTAGTCACAATGACCCTCAGTTCCTTAAATGGGAGACTTTCTTGACTTGGTGCCCTCACACTAGCTCCTCCCTTTGCCTAGGAGGCTCTTTCCCTGCTCCTCACGATCCTGGTGCCTTCTGACCCCCAGGTCTCAGCAGAGGCCTTTACCGACCACTGCATCTGAAGTCGGTGGCCTCTCCCCATGTTCTCCATCACAGCACCCGATTTGTTTCCTTCAGAGCAGATCCTAAAATAGTTTCTTTGCTGCCTCTCGGTCTGTTTCACTAGATGGTAAATTCCAAGATGGCAAGGGCTGGGTCTGTATCGTTCAACATTTTATACCCTGTGGTGTGCATGCTGCTCTGATGCTGAACAGGTTTCAGCAAAGCTTCCAGACTAAGACGGAATAGGAAGAAAAGCCTGGTGATCTACTTCCGAATCAGCCAGTGAAAAGCCTACGGATCACAACTGTCAGACCCACAACCAATCATGGGGATGGACCAGGACCTGGCAGTGTTTTATTCAGTTGCGTGTGGGGTTGTTATGAGCCGGGGGCCGACTAGGCCGCTAACAACAGCAACAACAAGCTATACCCAGTAGCTGAACCAAACTGGCCCCAGCCATTTTACAGGTTCATATTTATGGGGTTCTTTGGAAACTACTGGCAACCAGCAGTGGAGTCAGAGTAGAGCCTAGGGCTCCTCCCTCACCACCCGCTCCAAGTGGCAGGTTCTGAAGAAAGCAAGTTTCACACTGAACTCTGCCATGCAGGCAAAATCCATTCAAGAAATATATTCCATAAGCTCACTGAAGCCCCTGCTCTTGCCTTGCTTCTCACAGCGCGGCCCATGGCTGGCAGCACCGGCATTGTCTGGGAGCTTTTGTAAACAAAATCTCACTCTTGAGACTGAAAGGACAGACAATGGCCGGACCACATAGAAAGATAGACCTCTGACCCACGACCTGCACCGTCCAGCCAGGGAAGTCAAACCACTACCTGCAGCTACCGTCCAGGAAGCCAAACGGCCATCCCTGGTGACAGTGGGCCCCAAATAGCCAGGACGTGATTAATAACTGACAGCTTCCTTAGTTTTTGTCCCCGCTTCCAACTAAGGACAGACCAAACCAAAAAAAAAAAAAAAAAACCAAACCCATTCCCATCAAGTCAATTCCAACTCATAATGACCCTGTAGGACAGAGTAGAACTGCCCCATAGGGTTTCCAAAGAGTGCCTGGTGGATTTGAACTGCCGACCTTTTGGTTAGCAACCAAACTCTTAACCACTACTCCACTAGGGTTTCTAAGGACAGACCAGAGAGAGCCAAGTATGCTGCTCTACCCAACAGGATGTCCTGCCTTCCACTAGAAAGCTTTCCCAGTCTCCTGCCTGCCTTTGAGTCTCTGTCAAAAGAAAGATAAGGTGGTTGACTTCCTTGCTGTAGCAAGTTCTGAATAAGCAGCCTTTGTTTATTCATATCTGGGTGGTCTTTGTCTATTTCCACACACCCCAGATCTACTTAACTAGAATCTGTCTTTTAACAAGATCCTCAGGTGATTTATATGCACATTAAAGTTCAAGAAGCACTGCAGTTTAAGGCACACCCGCCAAAGATGTTTACCAGTTTTATTGACTACGCAAAGGCATTCAACTGTGTGGATCTAACAAATTATGGATAACATTGTAAAGAATGGGAATTCCAGAACACTTAATTGTGCTCTGGAGGAACCTGTACATAGATCAAGAGGTAGTGGTTTGAACAGAACAAGGGGATACTGTGTGGTTTAAAGTCAGGGAAGGTGTGCATCAGGGTTGTATCTTTCATCATACCTATTCAATATGTATGGCAAGGAAATAATTCGAGAAGCTTGACTATATGAAAAAGAATGGGGCATCAGGATCAATGAAAGACTCACTAACAACCTGCGATGTGCAGATGACCCAACTTTGCTTGCTGAAAGTGAAGAGGACTTGAAGCACTTACTGATGAAGATCAAAGACCACAGCCTTCAGTATGGATTACTTCGCAACATAAAGAAAACAAAAATCCTCACAACTGGACCAATAAACAACATCATGATAAACGGAGAAAAGTTTGAAGTTGTCAAGGATTTCATTTTACTTGGATCCACAATCAACACCCATGGAAGAAGCAGTCAAGAAATCAAAAGACTCATTGCATTGGGCAAATATGCAGCAAAATACCTCTTTAAAGTGTTAAAAAGCAAAGAAGTCACCTTGAAGACTATGGTGTGCCTGACCCAAGCCTTGGTGTTTTCAATCGCCTCATATGCATGCGAAAGCTGGACAATGAATAAGGAAGACCAAAGAAGAATTGATGCCTTTGAATTGTGGTGTTGGCGAAGACCACTGAATATACCATGGACTTCCAAAAGAGCAAACAAATCTATCTTGGAAGATGTACAACCAGAATGCTCCTTAAAAGCAAAGATGGCAAGACTACGTCTCACATACTTTGGACAAGTTATCAGGAGGGACCATACCTGGAGAAGGATATCATGCTTGGTAAAGTAGACGGTCAGCAAAAGAGAGGAAGATCCTCAATGATATGGATTGACACAGTGGCTGCAACAATGGGCTCAGGCATAACAACGATTGTGAGGACAGTGCAGTGTTTGGTTCTGTTGTACATAGGGTCGCTTGAGTCGGAACTGACTCGACAGCACCTAACAACCACCAACAATTTTCCTGAATGGGTCACTCCATTTCTAGCACGTGGTTGTCAATTGTGGCTATACCTTAAACACTTGGCGAGCTTAAAAAAAAAAAATTCCCCAGACACTAATCCAAGCAATTTTGGTTTACTTGATCTGGGTTGGGGTTTAGGTACTGGGGTATTCAAACCTCCCCTGGCAATTCTAACGTGCAGCAGGGACAAGAAGCACAGCCGTCAAAATCCTCCTCAGAGGCTGAACCCTGGACTGGCAGGATCCTCAGGCCCTGTTGGTAAAGTACAGAGCGGGGATCAGCAACTTCTCCAGGAAAGAGTATGGAAGTCTCTACGGGTCACGTGGTCTCTGACGCAACCGCTCACTCCATAAAGCACTGAGCATGGCTGCTGTCCAGCGAAACTTCACCGACACTGAAACTTGAATCTTATGTAATTGTCACGTGTCGTGAAATATTATCCTTTTTTTGATTTTTCCAACCATTTAAAAATATAAAATATATCTTGCTCATGCAAGAGGGATATGTCTGGCTAGCCCATACTCATTCCACCAACGGAAAATTATTGTGCTGATTAAGAAAGCCTCTACCGTTGATGGAACACCAAGGTTGCTGAGGTGCTCCTAATAAAGGCTGGTGAAGATGGGCCTCTCCTTCAGTCTCCCCAGCACTAACCCTGCTAACTGACCACCCAGGAGTTTATAATTCCTGTGTTAACTGGCTCCCCTAGCATGCAAATCAAAAGGAGTTAACACAAACAGGGAATCCCAGGGTGGTGTAAACGGTTAACCACTGAGCTGCTAACTCAGATGTTGGAGGTCTGAGTCTATTGTCAAAGAGCAAACTGGAGCTTCTGTTAAAACTAAAGCAAAGAGTTTACTGAAGGAACAAAGAGATCTAGGTCACACAGCACTTCATGAGGATTCACCAAAGTACTTCGGGGAGAAGGGTTTTTCACAGAGTTTAAGTACAGAAAATCCAGGAATTTACAAGGAAAAAATTCTGATTGGCTGGCATTTACAAAATTATGATTTAACAGGCACCTGACAATTACAGGAACCCTGGTGGCGCAGTGGTTAAGAGCTCAGCTGCTAACCAAAAGGTCAGCAGTTGGAATCCACCAGCTGCTCCTTGGAAACCCTATGGGGCAGTTCTACTCTGTCCTATAGAGTCACTGTGAGTCAGAATGGACTCCAGGGCAACGGTTTTTTTGTGTGTGTGTGTGACAATTGCAAGCTCCATTAAACATTGTTTTGCTAGTCGTAAAGTGTGTGTCACTTACAGCTTGATCTATGGATACCTGGAGGGCCAGCCCGAGTGAATGTTCTTCCTGGGACAAGCTGTGAGAGGAATGGGGGCAGCGGAGCTCACCGGCTTCCTGAGGGTTCTGTCTGTCTGGCTGGCTTTTGAAAGTCAGCTCAGAATAAGCAGTAAACAGCAAAAATGGAGTCCAGCCTGCAGTTCTGACAGAAGCCTCTCTTTATGCCAAGCACCTAGATTTTTTTAAAAGCTCCTTCCCACCACCCAGAGGTGGCTCTGAAGAAAGGCCTGGTGATCTACTTCTGAAGAACCAGCCATTGAAAACATTATGGAGCACAGTTCTACTCTGACACACATGGGGTCGCCATGAGTTAAGTTGCCTTCACAGCAAATGGTAAACACAAACATACATATTACACTGTTTAACATGAAGTATTTTAAAATACATTATACCCAGTATAACACTACCAGGATTTCCACTGATTTAGGAAATAACAGTGGAGTAATTACTCCCTCTCCCTGAGCACAGAGAATGTGACCCTGCTGGAGCTGGGCTCACAAGGACTCACAAGGACACATCAACTGGGCCCTGAGGTATAAAGACAACAGCTAAGATACTCTTGGAAAATATCTTTTAGGGAAACTTTCACATAAAGCCAAGCGAACAGAACACAAAAGACTTTCTACTCTTTTTTCTATTAGCATTTAGTGAATAGAAATTTGTTGGACCAATGAAGACCCTCCTGACGTTACTGAAACCTGTACCAATGATTGTTAAGGAAGACAATTCAAAACGTAGGATCACAGTTTCTAGCCAATCTGAAAAGGCTAAGCTTTTGATGGTTTTGTCCATTTGTAATGCTGATATATACTGATGATTCTGTAATGGTCTTTGGACTCGGGAAGATATGGCTATAGTAGCATGCTTGTCTGTTTTCCCATTTTTGCGTATTCTGTAATATTCTTTGGACTCGGGCATACCTGGCTCTAACAGCATGCTTGTACCTTTTTGCACTTTTGTCTGTTCTGTGATATTTCCTTGGACTCAGGCAGACATGGCTCTGGCAGCATGCTTGTCCGTTTTCCCACTCTTGCCTATTCTGTGATATTCTTTGGACTTGGACAGACCGGGCTCTAGTCACATGCTTGGCCGTTTACCACTTTTGCCTTTTTGAATATATGCTGAATAAGATTTTCTTTTTGCTTTACTAAACCTTGTGATGTTTTTCCCCTACAACACCACCTATAGTGCTTAGCATTTGTTGAGAGCATAAATATTACAGATTGAAAGGAAAGTGACTAACCAGTGGGAACCTCTATCACAAGTCAAATAGCAATGACGAGGGTGGCCAAGTGCTGAGAAGCTAGCAGGAGTGGGTAGACTGTGCTCCCTCTTTGCAAGGGGGCACGCCCTGGGCCTGACAGCAGCTCCAGATGCCCCCAGGGCATGGCGTTCCACCCTGGGCCCTTTCCTCATCAGAATGTTTTTTTCCTGTTGGAAAGTAGAATTTTTGGCTCATTACTTTGGCAGATAATTTTTAAAAATCTCATTGGCTTCCCTCCTCTACCTACTTTTGTCATTATTTTTACGGTTACAGTGAACAAATACATCTAATCTTTTCTGATTACAGCAGAAAGGTAGATCTCCATTTATCAGTCATGATGTGGAAACGTAAATAGGAATCTTTACAGCATAATTACCCTTCAAATTTCTAAATAACAAGATTTTTCCTTAGGATAAAATAAGTCTCTCCTTCCCACCAATTTCTGAAATGCCCTAAAAACTGTCCTCTGATAGCTTTAGGAAGAGAGAATACAGCAGCTATTCACACGATCAGGTAACAAAATATTCTGATTGGTTTAGTAAGGTTGCCTATTTGTTTTGGAGCTCACTGAGACTGTTACTCAAAACCGTCCTCTGATAGCTTTAGGAAGAGAGAATACAGCAGCTATTCACTGAGGACTATTACTCTATGAACGTTTTTAGGCTAGGACTGATAAATCAGAGCAAACAGGATAATTTTGATTTTATTTTCCTAGAGGCATTGGAGTAGATTGGGTGAACTTTAGACAGCACTTCCAGATTTGCAACCCCCAAAATTACTGAGTATCTTGGGCACAGTTAGAAAACATTCCTCCCTGCCCTGCACATCCTGTTTTATCTTTAACCTCCGATCCTACTTGGCCTGTACACTCCCACCCCTGCCATCCCGATTTTCATTCCCCGTATGAGCTAATACAAGCAGCCCTGGTGGTGCAGAGAGTAAGAGCTACAGCTGCTAACCAAAAGGTCAGCAGTTCAAATCCACCAGCTATCTGTTCCTTGGAAACCCTATAGGGCAGTTCTACTCTGTCCGATAGGGTCATTATAAGTCAGAATAGACTCCACTGCAACTGGTTTGACCAACTAACGCAGAGTCATCAGAGGTTGTGAAAGGGTCGGCATTGTGTTAGAACAGCAATGATTTCAACAGCTCCCTGATTCATATTAACTATATCACAATCTAGATGCTGTCCTTCAGAATGGCCCTTTACCTTATTGGGATTCTCTGGCGTCCGGAGGACCCAGGCCAATGGCCATGATTCTGTTCTCAGCTCTCTGAATTCCACTGGCATGGATTTGGTAGACTCTGGCCTTACCCATGCACTCAAGGACCAGAAAGGAGCAGAGGGGGCTTCACACATGGCCCATGATTCTGTTCTCAGCTCTCTGAATTCCACTGGCATGGATTTGGTAGACTCTGGCCTTACCCGTGCGCTCAAGGACCGGAAAGGTGCAGAGGGGACTTCATACATGGCCCATTATCTTCACCTCTAGCAGGGTAGCTTGGGAAACCCACAGGAAAGCCTTGGTAGGCTTCTGGAGACATTTAACAAAGACTAGCAGGCTACCTGGCACTCTGGAGGAATTGTAAGAAATTTGCTATATATTTCATTAAGAATTTTATATATTTCAATGATAATTTTCAGACTCCTTAACTTCTATTAATAACGAATGACTGCAGTTGGGTCCAAGGCAACAAAGTTAAAGGAAGCAGATGAAAATGGTTCGCATGTAGGACTCCTTGTAGGAAGCTACTGATTTCAAAAGACCCCTGTTACAGTGAACTTTCCCTGATAATATCTGTTGGCCAGCCCAGGAAACTCCTGTTTGGTGACTGTACTACATGGATGAGTTTTATGGTGGTGGTGAGGCAGTGATATGAGACACCACAAGTCCAGAGGCACCTTGGGAAATGGGGGCTGAATGGAGATCTGTTGTGAACTTTGGGGATGGAGAGAATATCCCCCAGGACTTGTTTTCTGCGGGAGATACTCCACAGCCTTGACCTTTTGACTGATTCCAAAGGGTGATTCCAAAGGGTGCATTCTTCTGGCCAAATTAATTCCTGGTTTCCCTTCTGAGCCCCCAACAAGAGGTCTTTTATAATAAAAGGACTATTACGTAGGTAATGAATTGTGACTACTGATGAACTGCAAGGCACAACCATCCCTGGGGCTAAGGGCTCAGGACCGGATTTGTGGTTAACATTAGGGAGTCCCAGCCAACTCTGCTTCTTCCCTACCCTGACATTTTAAAATCAGGGAATTAGGGCAAAAATGGACTTCAAGAAGGCTTCCAAAAGGGAAAGAAGTCACGAAATCAACAGGAAACATGGGAGTAGGAGAGGGTTTTGGATTTGGAGATGTGGACTGACTGGCTACTACAGCAGTCATAGTTCTTAGCTGCATGAAATGGAGACCAACTTTGACTAAATTAAGCAGAAAAGGCATTTGTTAAACATATTGGGTGGCTCACAGAATCTTGAAGAAGGCCAGAGAACCAGGCATGTGGGCTGCAGAGCTAGAAACAATGCCCAAAATCAGGCCACAAGGCTGGTTCCATGAAGACTCACTGCCTTTGGACACTGCATTCTGCCACCAGAATCAATGCCACCGTTGCCTCTGAACAGTACAGCTGCCACCATGCCCACCAGCACAGAGTCACCATAGTCTGTTTCTTTACATCCCTGGCTTGTGATTCAAAGTCTGGGGTGGGTGCATCTGACGGGTGGGACTTAGGTCACGTATTTGTCAGAGTTGTAACAAAAGCTGGAAAGAGGCGTATCAGTCAGGGTTCTCTAGAGAAACAGAACCAATAGGGACTATTTATATATATGCTGTTGTTGTTGTTATCAGTTGCCGTGAAGTCCATTTCAGACTCATGATAAACCTATGTGTGCAGAGCAGAACTGCTCCATAGGGTATCCAAGGCTGTGACATTTCAGAAGCAGATTGCCAAGCCTGCCTTCCAAGGCACCTCTGGGCAGGTTCGAATGCTAACCTTTAGGCTAAAAGTATACACACGCATGTATATGGAATACTCTACCTACCATATATACTCTACTACTCTACATCATGCTTGGTAGAGGGTCAGCCAAAGAGGAAGACCCTCAACGAGGTGGATGACACAGTGGCTGCAACAATGGGCTCAAGCATAACAGCGATCGTGAGGATGGTGCAGGATGGGGCAGTGTTTCCTTCTGTTGTACACGGGGTCACTGTGGGTCGGAACCAACTCAACCCCACCAAACAACAACACAACCAGCTGCTGTTAAATCGATTCCAACCCATGGCAACACCATGTGTTTCAGAGCAGAACTGTACTCCGTAGGGCTTCCAAGGCTGTGACCTTTCGGAAGCAGATTGCTTGGCCTTTCCTCATGGGTACCTCTGGGTGGGTTCAAACTACCAACTTTTTGATTGGCAGCCTAATGCTTAACTGTTTGTGGCATCCAGAAACACACACACATTATTTACATATATATACATACAAATATGTGTGTATCTAAATACACATGTGTTTATAATGTATGTATGTATATACATAGAGAGAGAGAGATTAATTTTAAGAATTAGTGATCATGGAGCTGGCAAATCTGAAATTTATAGAGGAAGCTGCCAGGCTGGCAACTTGGCTGGAGTTTGCAGTCTTGAGGCAAAATTGCTTCTTTGGGAAACCTGTTTTTGCTCTTTTGGCTCCCAACTGATTGGATCAGGCCCACCCACACTATGAAGGGTAATCTCCTTTACTTAAAGTCAACTGATTGTAGATGCTAAACACATCTACACTATACTTGCACAGTGATACCTAGATGTAGGAAGCATCAGAAGAAGATGGAAGGAAACAGTCACTGTACCAGAAAAAGAACCATTTCAGGAAGCAGCATATGATTAAGAACTGATGGTCCTGGAGGAAGACGTCCAAGCTGCACTGCAGACACTGGTGAAAACCAAGGCTCCAGGAACTGACGGAATACCAGCTGAGATGTTTCAACAAATGGATGCAGCGCTGGAAGTGCTCACTCATCTAGCCAAGAAATTTGACCAACCACTGGAAGAGATCCATATGCCCATTCCAAAGAAAGGTGATTCAACAGACTATGGAAATTATCAAACAATATCATTAATATTACATGCAAGTAAAGTTTTGCTAAAGATGATCAAGAGTGGCTGCAGCAGCACATCAACAGGGAACTGCCAGAAATTCAACCCGGGTTCAGAAGAGGACGTGGAACTAGGGATATCATTGCTGATGTCAGATAGATCTTGGCTGAAAGCAGAGAATATGAGAAAGATGTTTCCGCGTGTTTTACTGTCTATGCAAAAGCATTCGACTGTGTAGATCATAACAAAATATGGCTAACATTGTGAAGACTGGGCATTTCAGAACACTTAATTGTAGCCATGAGGAACCTGTACGTAGACCAAGAGGTAGTCATTCAGACAGAACAAGGGGATACGGCATGGTTTAAAGTTAGGTGAGGTGTGTGTCAGGGGTGTATCCTTTCACCATACTTACTCAATCTGTATGCTGAGCAAGTAATCCAAGAAGCTGGACTCTATGAAGAGGAACACAGCATCAGGATTGGAGAAAGGCTCATTAACAACCTGCAATATGCAGATGACACAGCCCTGCTTGTTGAAAGTGAAGAGGTCTTGAAGCACTTACTGATAAAGATCAAGCACTATAGCCTTCAACATGGATTACATTTCAACATAAAGAAAACAAAAATCCTCACAACTGGACCAATAAGTCTAGTTATCATATGCTAAAGGATCAACAAGTCCTTAATCATATGCGAAATCATATGATAAACGAAGAAAATATTGAAGTTGTCAAGAATTTCATTTTACTTGGATCCACAATCAACACCCATGGAAGCAGCAGTCAAGAAATCAACGTATCGCACTGGGCAAATCTGCTGCAAAAAGACCTTTTTAAAATGTGTAAAAACGGCTTGGGGGCAGTGTCTAACCTCCTCCAACCTCACAAGGGGGGAGGAGAACCAAGACCAACAGCTCAGGGCTGATTCCTGTGAGGCGGGGGTCAGATAAGCCTCCTCTCTCCACCATCTTTACCAATTCTGACACCAACTGTCCCCTCCCACAGCGCTCTCTACTTCTCTGCTGGGTTCTATAATTCATTGCAATGGTCACACAGAACTCACAGACCACACTCACAATTACGGGGTTTATTAGGGAAGTAACAGTTACGATTCAGGCTCAGGAACACACAAGATACAGTTCTTTTATCAGGACAGCCTCTTCCCAGCTGTGCTGGCAGGCACACCTCTCCCTGGCCCTAAGCCTCTCTCCAAAGGCACTCAGCTTTCTCTCTCTGTGGGCCAGGAAGACCACCGGGCTGTCTCCTGCTGCCGGGTCTCTCCTGCCATCACTTGTCACATCTTCACAGTTATAGCTTGCTCTCTCTCTCTGTCTCCTACCTCCAGGAGCTTCTCAGCACAGGGATCACAGGTCCAAAGGGCGCACTCCCCGCTCCTGGCTGTTCTTTCTTGCTGGCAGTAGGATCCCTCTCTGCTCTTGGTAGGAGTTACAAGACCATGGCCAGAAAGGCCACACAAAAGTAATCAATTGCACCACAAAGTGTTAAAAAACAAAGATGTCACTTTGAGGACTAAGGTGTTTCTGACCCAAGCCACGGTGTTTTCAATTGCCTCACATGAATGAGAAAGCTGGACAATAAATAAGACCAAAGAAAAATTATGCCTTTGAATCATGGTGTTGAATATAGCATGGACTGCCAGAAGATCGAGCAAATCTGTCTTGGAAGAAGTATAGCCAGAATGCTCCTTAGAAGGGAGAATGGCGAGACTTTGTCTCACGTACTTTGGACATGTTATCAGGAGGGAGCAGTCCTTGGAGAAGGACATCATGGTTGGTAAAGGAGAGGGTCAGCAAAAAAGAGGAAGACCCTCAACAAAATGGACTGACACAGTGGCTGCGACAATGGGCTCAAACACAGCAACGATTGTGAGGATGGCGCAGGACCGGGCAGTGTCTCGTTCTGTTGTGTATGGGGTCACTATGAGTCAGAACTGACTCGACGGCACCTACCACCACCACCTGGATTAGTGTTTAACTAAAAACTGGCCTAGCCGATTTGACACATAAAACTATTACTGGAAGCTATTTGGCATTTTCAGTTTCTACAGTGGAAGATGGGCTCTTCCTTACAAAGTAGGGGATCCAAATATTGGAAAAATGGACAAAAAGATGAAAAATGTGCATTGCAGGGTACTCTGTGGGCCTCTCAAAAATCAGCACATGGAACATTTTCACGAGTTTGATCACCATCTGCTACGGGCTACCAGTGTCTCCTTCCTTAACTGGAATTCTACTTCCTGGAGGCCCAGCCATACTATATAACCTGGTCCCCCGTTTCCTTCTCCTCCTTCCTTCCTCTCTTGATTTCCCAGCGTGTCTCTTGGCCACAGCTACTCCAGGGTACTAGTTTTCTTATCAATTCGGGTTCGGATATAAGCCAACAGAAACGAAATTTGGCTAATTTGATGAGAAAATGACTTACTGAAGAATATTGACTAGTTCAACAATCTCCAGGAGGGCTGGATAACCCCACTCAGGCCACTGAATTAGACGCCACTGCCACAGCCACCAGGTACAGACCCTGCAGTTAACATTGGCACCCCCATCAAGCTGGACCCTGACTACCACCACTAAAATCATGGCCACATTGCCACCCTCCCCAGCATGGCGTCAGCTCCATGCTGGCTTCTTCATGTCCCCAGCTTCATTCAAAATTGGGGGTAGGTCGTATTGTCCGTTCCCTGGTTACAGGAGAGGGTGGAAAGCAATGCTTGGCGTTTTCAGCGTCTGAAGTGGGACACAGGCTCTGCCTCATGACCGACTCCCCGAACGAAGAAGGGAATTTATATGCTGGACAGCCAAAAAGACTGTCAAGTCTGTTAGTGTTGTACTTGGAGCCTGTTACGGATTTAATTTTGTCCCCCTAAAAAATGTGTTGTAAATCCTAACCCCTATGCCTGTGGTTGTAATCCCAGTTGTCTTTGTTATGTTAATAAAACAGGATTAGTGTAGGGTGTTCTTGAGTCAATTTACTTTGAGATATAAGAGATTAAACAAGCAAGCGAGAAAAGCAGAGATGGGGAAGAGAGATGCCAAGCCACATGAAGATCATCCAAGAGCAGAAGCTCAGAAGAGGCAAGGATCTTCCCCCAGAGCTAACAGAGAGAGAAAGCCTTCCCCTAGTGCTGGCACCCTGAATTTGGACTTCTATTATCCTACACTGTGAGAAAATAAATTTGTTAATGTCACCCACTTGTGGTATTTCTGTTACAGCAGAACTAGACAACTAAGACAGAGCCCCATGTGTAAACCTGTAACATTAGTAATCCCTGAATTATTTCATCCCTTTCCCTTCCACCTTCTTGACTGAGTTTGCAATCATTAGCACAGAATTTGACATAATTTAAAAAGGACAGTGAGCTATGCTGATGTTTGAAAAGCTAAGCTCTAACAAGCACAGAGCCACCTCTGGAAACCCTTTCTAAGTTACTCAGATCCTGAAATGAAACGTTATTTCATGTTGCTGCTTCGAAGTATTCGGTCAGAAGCACAGAAGAAAGGGCAAAGCAAGAAATTAAGCCCTGAAATATGAGTGGAGCTCAACCACATGCAAACAGGACTCTTCTTTCTGTTTGGTTTAGAAGGGGGGAGTCTGGGAGGATGAAGGAAACACAGACAGTACAAGCAGAGAGGAACTGTGACAGGAAGGAGTGGGCGAGCGGTGGAGCCAGAGCAGCAGGGTGGAAACATTAACTCCGGGGCGTACAATGACTAAAGAGAAGCGCTAATATCCACTTCTCTTAATTTTCTATTTAATGAATGATACAATTTCATCTGATTCTTACCAAAATAAAAAAGACAAGGGCTGGAATCAGAAACATTTCCTTTTGTAAGTAAGCACTACATGCTCAGGAAAATATAAAAGCCCTTCTTGTCTTCCATCTGAGGGGGAGGATGTTAGTGTGGAATGCAAAAACAGGTTCTCCCAAATGTGGAAGAGTTTATTGTGATTCTGGAGAATGGTTCAACACTGGCAAATCTCTGTGGACAGTATTTAGTACATTTATGGGCTAATGGAGAAAAATCTACATCTCAGAAAATGTCGAAAAGTATGTAATACCCAATATCCATTTCCAACAAGACTGAGAAATAAAATTTTGACTTCTCAACTGCAGTCAGTTCCATTCACTTCTTTAAAAAAAAAATTTAGATCCTATGATATTGCAAACTTTCTATCAGGCCTCATAGAAGTTGCAAGAACAAACAAACTGGTCTACACTCGGATGGCTTGCAATCTCTGCGAGAAAACACAAGGCAATCACAGGAGAAAGGAGTGAGCGATGGGTCATCAGGACTGTACAGTGCCTCTCACACTGTTTGGAAATTATCTGTCCACTATTCTCACATCCCTGGGACACGTTATCAGGAGGGACCAGTCCCTGGAGAAGGACATCATGCTTGGTAAAGCACAGGGTCAGCAAAAAAGAGGAAGACCCTCAATGAGATGGATTGACACAGTGGTTGCAACAACGGGCTCAAGCATAGCAACGATGGCACCTAACCACAAAAAGGAGCTCCTTTATTAAGCTGTGAACTGACTGAGGGCAACGGCCATGTCCTACTCCTCCTTGGAATCTATGGAGCTAGAATAGTGGGCAGCCTGCAAGAGGGGCTCCATAACTCTTTGTGGAATAAATGAAGAAAGTGTTAAACAATTCAGAGGACCAGAATCATGTCTGGCTGGAGTGATCAGGCAAAGTGATGGCATCTAAGTTGACCTTAAAGGATTTAAAGGGAAGAGTCTGTCAAAGGGAGTGTAGGCAGACAGGGTAGGAAATAGGGAAAGTACAGAGTTGAATGAGAGCTCAGAAGTCTAGTTTTATATAACTCCTCATTTAACGCAGAAACTTCATCTATAGCAATGCTGACAGATAGTTAAGTACCTCATAAAGCACCCTAATCCGTTTTTCAGCTCGTCTAATTTGGTTTGCACAATCTGCCCTAGCACTAGTTTTCATTCCTCTATAAATGAACTCATTTTTGAAAATCTGCTATTTAAAATCTCTATGCTTTTAGGAATTTTTTTTTTTTTTTGGACAGGTATTTTTTCCAGCATTTGCTGTTTATATAATTTAATAAAATTAGTATCTAGGTTTTGGTATGGAGCACAATACCTGGTTAACTGTACATAACATTTTTTAAACTTAAAAATATAAAATATTACTGCACACAAAAGTCGGATACGTATTTAATAAAGTCATTTATATTAACTAAATGTGAATGTGACAAAACCCAGACCGAGACTTAGGTCAGCTTACTAACTAGACTTTGGGTTTGGTACAAATACTGGCCTCATCAATCAAAATCTAAGATCAATATGAAAACTTTGTATATTTTTCTCTTGAAAGGAGAGAAATCAAAGTACTAGAAGTTCAATTTTACAAACCTAGAAAAGGGAAGATTTCTGACGTGTGGAACTAAACACTCGCCCTTTACTGGGTAAATCATGCAGGAAGTAAACCAGGTGGCGAAGGACTGCAACGCAGCCTGCTCGCTCCTGCTCGCTGAGGTGCTTGTCTCTCACCTGTGGGGGCCGCCCTTCCCTGAAGAAATGGTTTCGGCTCCTGAGGTGGTTCTACTTGACAACAAGATGGGAAGCAGCAGAGATTCCTGATCTCCGGTCAGGACTCCATTAACTGAAAAGCAGCACAAGGCTAGAAGGAGAACCCAGGGTTCCAGGATCTAAAAGAAAATATTTCTCTAAAATAATAATCTCCTAAATCTCTATAAAATGGCTTCTTCAGTTCAGATTCTTAATCAGGACACTTTTTTCCCTCAAATATCGCCCCTTGCAGCTGACTTGGTTTTGTAATTGATGGTTTTGAAGCTATTTCCGGAGCAGCTGCTGTAGCTTGGGAAAAAGTTTCAATGCATTCTGTGTGGTCACTTCTATAACTTCTTCCACTGAGATCCCTTTCACCTGGGCAATATATTCTGCTGAAATGTAAATGTTCTGAGGCTCATTCCGCACCTGAAATAGAACAAAGTAGACACTAAGCCAAGCATGACACCCGTGTAAATATTCATTGAATAAATGATATTTTCTAGCTAGGTGGTGCGAACAGTTTGCACTTGACTGCTAACTTAATGGTTGGCAGTTCAAACCCACCCAGTGGTAACTCGGAAAACAGGCCTGGTGATTTGCTTCCATTAAGGTTACAGCCAAGAAACCTGTGGGGCAGCTCAACTCTGTGATACATGGAGTTGCCACAGGTTGGAATCAACTCGACTGCAACTAACCCAAAAACACTGGATGAGCTCCTTTTTTTTTTTTAAATGGGGGGGGGGGGGCGTGTCGAGAGGGAGGAGGTCCTGAACTTTAGCTTAAACTGTGGCTGCAATGTTGATTGTAAGTACACGGTCCTCCTGAAAAGACGGCCAGGGTTTTAGCAATTGAGTTCCCAGGACCTAGCACACGAGGCAGTCTGCAGCAGTGAGCACTGGGTAAACTGCCTGACAGAGGATTAACTGTCCTCTGGCTCACTGCTCAAGTGAGCACTTACGAAGGTCACCTCTGCCCCTGGGCCTCAACACCTCGCGGCTCCACTACACTTTATTCAAGAGATGCCGTTTGTCTGAGAGACTAAACAGATAACGCACTGGTTTTTGGCAGGTCGCGGTATAATTGAGTGTTTTTTCTTTCTTTCTTTTTTATATAATTGTATTTATTTTGTTGTTGTTGAGAATTCAACAGTTTCTACACATACCATTTAGGGACACTGATTACGTTCGGAGCTGTGTAGCCATTCTCACCCTCCTTTTCTGAGTTGTTCCTCCCTCATTAACATAAACTCCAGGGACCCTAAGGTTCCTATCTAATCTTTCAAATGCTCAAGGCAGACCTTTTTTTACTAGTTAAGCTAAACTATCGCTCAGTTTTAAGATGACTTCAGGGGACATTTTTGATTTAAGGTTTAAAGATTATCTCAGGGCGATAATTTCAGGGTTTAATCTACCAACACGGCTCCAGAAAGTCTGGATTCCATGAGAATTTGAAATTCTGTTCTGCACTTCCCCTCTTTTGATCAGGATTCATCTATGGAATCTTTGATCAAAGTGTTCAGTAATGGTAGCTGGGCACCATCCAGCTCTTCTGGTCTCATGGCAAAGGGAGCAAGTTGTTCATGTAGGCAATTAGCCACACATTCCATCTCCTCCTATTCCTGACTCTCCTTCTTCCTCTGTGGCTCCAGGCAAACAGAGACCAATTGCTGTGCCTTGGATGGCCGCTTGTAAACTTTCAAGACCCCAGGCACTATGCAACGAATTAGGAGGCAGAAGAGAAGCACTAAACATGTTATTAGGCCAATTAACTGGGATGTCCCACGAAACCATGACTCAAGGAACCACATCCCGTGAGGTGTTTGGTCGTGTACATAAGCAGCCTCAGCAGCTACTCTTTCTTTCTTGTCGTCACTGTAAATGTATCACACGGCTTTTGCTAATTCAACTTGTCACAGGCGTACAACTTATTGAAAGCAATTAATCAGCTGTGCAACCCTATCCTTACTCAGTGTGATTTTTCCCTCACCGTAAACAGAAACTCAGTAATCCATAAGCAATAAGCCTCCTTTTCCCCTCCCTCCTACCCCCGTAACCACTAATAAACTCTGGTCTCTATACATTTGCTTGTTCTTGTCTTTTTAGTTAAGTGAGGTCATACGGTATCTGTCCTTTTGTGATTGGCTTATTTCCCTCGCATAATGTCCTCCAGCTCCACCCATACTGTAGCATATGTCAAGACTTCATTTTTCTTACGGGCTGAGTAGCATTCCATTGTATGTACGCACCACATTTTGTTTATTCATTCACCTGTTAATCGGTATTTAGGTTGTTTCCACCTTTTAGCTACTATTTTTACATTCTTATAAACACGGATTTAAGAAAATACCTAATTAACTGGACATTAATTCGCAAAATTCACATTGCCATCATAAATAATCATAGCTTATTAATAATCACCTGTCTACTGCTCCCAAGCCTCTTAATCTTGGATGGCAGTGGTCTGTCTGAATGGGGCAGGCACGGAGACACAGATTTGATGGGCAGTCAGAGTCCTTACTAAGCTACACACTGGGAGGTTACTCTAACAGAAACTGAATAAATAAAGCAGACACTGTAGCTTCTTTTCAGAAAAGTATAATTCAAAACTGTATCAATATAAAACCGTATGAGTTTTCATGGCCTCTAATAACAAAATGAGATACTACAGCAAAGGTCACATAAATAAACCTATGAATATATAAATACTTGTACGAAAGAAATAGAACCTCATTATAACATGGCTAATTAAAGAAGAAAGATGAACATTTATTGAGCAGACACTGCCAGGCACTTTCACATACATTACTTCATTTAATACTCACTGGAATCCTTTAAAGTATTTATTATTTTCCCCACATTTTATAAATGAAGAAACAGTTTCAGAGATATTAAGTAACTTGTCTAAAGTCACACAGTTACTATTAGTAGCAAAGACAGGATTCCAACCCAGGTCTTTTTGACTCCAGACACTGTGCTTGTTACTCTACTGATTGGCTGTCACTGCCGCATAAATAAGGACACGCTCCACATTCAATTTATTCTCTGGAGCATAACGAGTATATTTAGAAAAAACACTGAAATAAAGTTAATATAATCCCTCAAGCTAGCATTAAAACAGGATTCCACTGTATTTACACTAAAATGAGAAACACAGCCAAATTGGAAGTAGGTCAAATTAAAGATACAATCTAAATAACGAGAAATCGGAAAATCATTTACTTGTTTTTCTGGTCCTAGCGCAGGTGAGTCTGTTTCTAAGCACACAGAAGTGAGAGGCAACTGTTCCACAAGTTTCTGCTTCTTGGAAGAAAAAAATAGCTAGTAAGTTTAAAACATGAGAAATAAAGATAAAATGAGAACATCACATTAAATTCAAAACCAGCAGGAGTGAAATCGTAAAGATAACTGAAATCAATGAAATTGATGACAGAAAAAAACTACAGAGAATCACAGAGACCGAAAGCAACTCTGTGCTGGTGCTTGTACAATAAGGCAAGAAAAACAAATAACGGGTATACATATCCTAAGGCCAAAGGAAACTGTTTTTATTCATAGATGACATGATAGCTTATGTAAAAAATCCTAAAGAATCTACAAAACCCTACTGGAATAAACAAGCTTAGAAAGTCACTTGATAAGAAATTCAATATATAAAACCAACTGTATTTCCATATGCTAGCAATGGAAGCTGGTAACTGAAATTTAAAAAAACAGTTACCATTTACAATAGCATCTCAATATGAAATACTGAGGGATAAATTTATCCAAATACGTGTAAGATTTGTATGCTGAAAACTACAATAAATTGATGAGAAATCAAAGAAAATCTAAATAGATAGGGAAATACCCTGTGTTCATGCCAACTCTCCCCAAACTGATCTAGAGAGTCAGTGTAATCCCAAGGTCCCAGCTGACTTTCTTTTAAAGAAATCATGAAGCTGATTCTAGTATTTAATGGAAAAGCAATGGATCTAGAATAGCCAAATTATTTATAAAAACAAAGAGCCAAGTTGGAGGACACATACTACCTGGTTTCAAGACTTACTATAAATCTGTAGTAATCACAACATTATGATATTGGCCTAAGGAAGATATACAGATCAATGGACAGAACAAAAAAGCTAGAAATAGACCCCCTTCCCTGTATATGGTTAATTCATTAAAAAAAAAAAAAGCCAAAGTAATTTAAGGGAGAAAGAATAGTCTTTTCAACAAACGGTACTGGAACTGGACATTTACACGCAAAAAATAAAAAGAATCCTGACTCATAAATCATATTATATATAAAACAGATCATAGAGCCAAAAGTACAACCTCAATCTATGAGGCTTCTAGAAACAAAGAGAAAAACTTTGTGACCTTGGGTTAGGCAAATTTCTTGCATTTGACACCAAAAGTACAAAACTTAAAAAAAAAAAAGGATAAAAGAAGCTCATCAAAACTAAAAACTTACACTTTGAAAGATACCATTATGAAAATGAAAGACTTGGAGAAAATATTTGCAAAACACACAGCAGCAAAAGCACTTGTATGCAGAATATATGAAGAACTCTGCCGACTCGATAAGAAAACCAAATTAAAAAGCTGCAAAAGCTCTGAACGGGACATCAGCAAAGAGGAGCTGTGATGTGTGGATGGTCAACAAGCACATGGAAAGGTATGTAACATTGCTAGTCACTGAGGAAATGCAAATGAAAACCACAATGAGTGATGACTACACATGTATTAAAATGGCTTAAAAAAAAGAGCGAGCTCACAAAACGTCAGAGGGGGTGTAAAGAAAGAATCACCTGTCCACTTCTGACGACAGAAGGCGGAATTGAAAAGAAGTACCCAGCTCTTACTCCTCTCATGGCTACAGACGGCCGGCCGTCAAACGCGTGCAGCAGCACCTTGTCAGCGCCTGTCAAACATTACAGCTCAGAGTTCCACTTTCTTTTCTTTTCGTTTATTCTTGTAGTTTAAGTGAAAGTTTACATTTCAAGTTAGTCTCCCATAAAGAAATTTATACATACGTTGTTATGTGACCCTAATTGGTCTCCCCAGACTGTGACAGCACACTCCTCCTTTCCACCCCTGACTCCTCATGTCCATTCAACCAGCTCCTGACCCTCTGCCTTCTCATCTCACCTCCGGACAGGAGCTGCCTACACTTTATTTTCTTAACAGGAGGTTTTCTCAGTAATCAAACTGAACGACAAAGATGAGAGATTTTAAGTCCATGTTGGCTACTATGATATAAAGACGAGGGTCTACGGCTTCTGAAAGGTAGACAGATGCAGAGTATCCAAACCGCAGAATAAAAATATAGTAAATTCTTAATCTTCAGAATAAAATTAGTAAACAAAATTAAAATACAGACTTCTAATTATTTAGACTTCCTGTACCATCAAACCTTTTCCAGAATTTGTGAGCTGTCAAACTATTGTTCCTAAGAGGGGACTCTTTAGCAGTCATATTGTTTTCGTAATAGGCATGCCAGGTGCAGAATTATCTGGGAGAACTAGACACCTCAGGAACTCCGTAGTCAGAGCCAGCTGCACAAAACCTCCTCTAGCCCTTTCTATGCCGCTGAACCTGTATACAAACCACGCTTTCCGTGACTTCAGAGGGTTTAGCTCTCATCACAAAATGCACAAGGCTTTCCATTTGCAATCATTTACATGTACTTCATTACCTGACAGCGGTTTTCAAATGGCAGGTGTGATCATCGGCAGGTTATGACCGTAGCAAGTTACGAAATCAATTCCATGGGTCACAACCACAGTGTGCATGTGTGTGTACACATACATACACACACTTACACATACGGATACACACATATATGTACTGTTTGCTAATCTTTTGTCAGTTTTTTATGTATGTAAATACTGAGTCTCAAAATAAAGTATATTTCTTACCGTGGATGGCACTTAAAACAGATTGAAAATAATGCTGTAAGATTTATTTTTACTTTACGAAGATGCAAGCGCATTGTATGTACAATGGCCACAATCCATCTGAGACCATTTTCTAAAGCAGCAAGCAGAAAACATGCAGAATGGCAACCCTGCCCTTCTCTGCCCTGTGCTGTCCTCTCCCTCACCACTCAGCTGGTTCAGCTGATTCAGAAAGTGGAGCTGTTAAATTTTTAATTAAGGAATATGATTTAATACAATTTTTCATCTACTCTCTCCTAGCTTGATACCTGTCAGAATCATGCCAGAAACCTTGTGAACAATGACCTGACTTACAAAATCACCTTAGGTGATTCCCACCCCCACCCCTGTCCTATTCCTTTCCCTTTAAGAAATCAAATTAAAAGCTGGCTGCTCTATGAGAATATGGACAGCAACTGTCGTATTTAAGTAGGAGGCAACCTAAATACCTTGCTCAAGTAAGAGGCTGATGGTGGGTCTTCCAGCTGAGCGTGAGTGAACATTTCTATGTAAAAGCAAAAAAATTCCAGTTAGGTACTTAACCCACCACCATCCAATCAACTGCAACTCATGGCAACCCCACTGGGTTTCTAAGACCGTAAACCTCTATGGAAGCTGACTGCCAAATCTTTCTTCTGCTTACTTAAAAAAAAAACCAAACCGTTGCTGTTGAGTCAATTCTGACTCATAGCAACCCTGCAGGACAGAGTAGAACTGCCCCATAGGGTTTCCAAGGAGTGCCTGGTGGATTCAAACTGCCAACCTTTTGGTTAGCAGCTGAGCTCTTAACCACTGTGCCACCAGGGTTTCCATGTACTGAGGTCTGAAAATATCATGGTAAAACCTGCAAAAGCCAGAACCTGTGTAAGGTGGAGACCTGTCAGAGAGGGAGAACTCAAATCCTTCCCACTAACAGACCAAAGACAGTGGTAATCCTGCACCCTGCCAAAGGCAGAACACTCTCGAGATGTGGAAAAACAAGGCAGCCCCAACAAGTTCCGGCTCTCACAGGTTTCACTGTTTTGTTCTCTGAACGTAACTCAGAGAAAAAGAAAGGCAGAGCTGCATTTCAGGAGGAGCTCTCTGATTGTTATTTAATTTGCACGATAGCTGTTAACACAGAAAGATGCGTCATTAACCTACAGAGGCAGATTCAGTCTTCGGGCTAACTGGACCTGTCTGATTAGGACTTGTCTTTGTTCTTCCTTCTGTTCATCAGTGCTGGCAAACCGGGGGGAAAAGTCGAGCCCAACCTGTAACAGGGGAGAAAGAAAACCTCACAAGAGATGCTACAGGTCAGTGCTAACACTAACAATACAGCGTGAGCCACAACTACCTTTTCTAGCAGCCACATTAAAAACATTTGACAACAGGTGGAATTAACCTTAATAACACACGTCATTTAACACTGTGTACCCAACATCATTATCTCAACATTTAATCAACATAAGTTTATGAGTTATTATATAGATACACAGTCTCTATTTTTTGTACTAAGTCTTTGCTGGTAAATCAGAACAGTTACATTCTAAGCGCTCACCAGCTGCACGCAGCCACCGTACAGGACAGCAGAGTAAACACGACCGCTTCCCCCGGCATGCGTTGTTACACCGTAATCTATGTTTTGAGTTTAATTGTTATTCTTATCTTTAATTAGAAACAGAATTTTACCAAATGATTAAAATAGTTCACAACCATAAATTACTTGAATTAAAAAAGTTTCTCAATTACAAACCCTAGTCTATTTAAAGGAGTTCCTGGGTAGTGCAAACGGTTAACCCCTCGACTACTAGCCAAATGGCTGGCAGTTCAAACCCACCCACAGGCACCTCAGAAGAAAGGTCTGGCAATCTGTCTCTGAAAGGTCACAGTTTAAAAACCCTACAGAGTGCAGGTGTGCTCTGCATACACGGGGCCGCTACGACTGGGAATCAACTCAACAGCAACTGGTTGGTTACTGGTGGTCTATTTAAAGTGTGTTTCTAAATTATTTACAAAAAAACTGCATATACTGTTTTATTAGAGAACACATATTCAAACAAAAGAATAAAATGCACAGTCAGTCCTCATTATTCACAGGTTCTGTATTTGCGAATTTGCATATGCGCTGAAATTTTTGGTAACTCCAAATCAACGCGCGCAGCTCTTTCCCGGTCACGCACGGAACGGTGGCAACGTGAGTCACTGACACACGTCCCCAGCTGAGGTGGAACAAGGTGTCGCTGGGCCTTCCTGCGTTGGCTCTCAAACTGTAAACAGACGCCCCTTCTTAGGCTACTTAGTGTCACGTGTTCCACATTTTTGTTGGCGGTTTCTGTCTAAACGGCCCCCCAGGGCAGTGCTAAACTGCTGTCTAGGGTCCTAAGCACAAGAAGGCTGTGACCTGCCTTACGGAGAAAACACGTGAGATGAGCCTCGTTTAGGCACGAGTCTCAGTGTTGTCGGGGTGAGTTCACTGTTAATAAATCAGCAGTTTGGCGCCATCCAGGAAAAGGAAGAAGACACTGGCCGGTCTGTGCACGAGGTCCTGAAAGCACTAAGCAACATCCACAGCGTAGACGTGATGGAACATCACGCTATGGAAGGCAGAGAAGCTATGGAAAAGATGGAAAAGCAGCTAAATCTGTGGGCTCGTGAGATGAAAACCAATAAAACCAGCAGAGCGGGTAGCACTGTCATGAGGCTGAAACGTAGTCATGTTGCCCACGGTCGGGAAAATCTTACCCCTCCCAGCTAGTGCTGGTTGGCATGCATGTTTCAAAACGACATGGTATAAAAAATGTTAACCTTGCAGTCAAGACAAGTTCTGCAGATCAAGAGGCTGCAGAAAAATTTAAAAAATGCCTGCTAAGTGTCACACAGGAAAAGGGCTATGTGGGAGAGCAGGTTTCCAGCGTTCCACCAACCTCTCCCTCGGTCTCTGTGGGGAAGCCAAGGACGAGAGGGCCAATCACCCAGCGCCGTGCTCCGTCACACATCCTACACCTCCCTCAAAAGTAAGCTTCCAGTGACTATTTTTATAATTTAAATGTTTAACCTTCAATTTTTTTCCCAATACTTTCTGTATTTGCATTACTGTGTCATACAGAAAATGTAACCAGAGGCTCATGGAACTCTAACTCGGTGTTCCCCCTGGGGCAATGGTTCAGTACTAAGTTAGTGCTTGTGGAGGGTTTACAGAACAAACTACCATGAATAAGGAGAACTGATTGCATACAGAAACCCTATGAAGGTAGTTTTCCCCATTCAGATAAACCTGTGGTGAGACTTTCTATTGTTTCATCCCCAGGCTCTTTTGCTTATTGAGATAGTATCAATAAATTATTACTCAGCTGAAAGGTAAGCATAGTTATCCAAGACAATTATAACCACCAATACTGAACGAAAGACTATTTTCATCTGTCATATTTCTGTCTGTATTAGAAGTCATGATCAGCTAATGGGTGTTTACCTCTCCAATTGCCAACAACTGATCCCTATAATTTTCGATAACGGGCAAAGCTATATCCAAATCCTGAAAGAAAGAAAGCACATTGTTAAAATGGAAGGAGAAGGGGACTGATACTTTGTGAACACCTTACAGGCCAGGCACTATGCTATGCCGGGTGCTCCACATGCATTTAATCCCCTAACCATTCAGGAAAGGAGGGATAGCTGTCCTTCCGTGACGCCGAGTACCTCTCACTGAAATCTGAGTAGAGACACAGCCAAGATAAGCTCACTCAGGTTACAAGAATATGGGTTTCAGTGAAGGTTTACACTTAACCACCCCCTGTTTAGGAGGGCTTCGCTGGCATTTAAGAGGACTGTTTTAGATTTCCGGGAACAGATGAGCAAGAGAAAGGAGAGCCGCCAGGGGGCCACGTTTGTAGGTGAATTTTTGGGAGTGTATTTAAGTTCTTCTCAAAGGATACTCATAGTTTGTGAGTTTATAATAGTGAAGTCCCCTAAATTCTCTGCACTGTCTTCATTAACCTCTTTTATCTTTACAGTCCTGCTTGGCCTATTTTTGTCCTAAAGGTTCAACAGTATAAACAACGAATATCATATATCTGCTTGTTTGTTAACTATTGAAGTAACTGTGTACCATTAATTTCAATGATATTATCATTTCCACTTAATTCACCCTGTGAGGGTCCCTTATAAGGCAGGAGAAAGACAAATATATGGAAAATTGCTTCTAGATACCTTTTAAACTATTTTGAAGATCTGAGTTTTGGGATACGTGAACTGCAAGGTACTTTTACTGGGGATAATCAGAACAAGAGAGAATTAAGTAAAGGGAGATAAAGCAGATGATGGACGAACAGGAGGTTTTACAATTATGCCTTGAGAAAGAGAAAATATGAGGGAGAGTAAATCAAGGCCTTAGGAAAACCGCCTAGTGGACTTGACGAAGAAGAACTAGTGCTGTCATGAGAACACAATCCTGGATATCAGAGCAGCTGTCTGACAAAAGGTTGAGTAGGTTGAACAGGGTCAGGTAAAGCTTTCTGGTATCAAACATTCAAACTACTCTGTGTTTCAGAGGGACTGGGGAAGTGGGAGGCAGCACCCAGGAGATGTTTGGTACTTAGAAAGTCTTAGTGAGAAAGAAACCACGCATTTGGATGAAGGCCAGACATAGGAAGGAACAGGCCTCTTACAGTATGTGTTATCTACGAAAACAGTGGAACAAATTTACAAAGCGACTGCTCAAACTCCTAATGAAAAGCTCTGGAAGTTTCTGACAAGTCAAGTACGGTAAACAGAAACTAATAGCAGAATACAGGTAACTCATATTACTAATTTAACATGTGTCAATTATTTTTCTGCATGCTTTTATTTTTAGTAGATGTGAAAATATTTATAAGGGCATTCACAGGTCTATCTCTGACCTCAGTGCTTCTATTCCCACTTCCTCTATAAGGTCTCAAGATCCTTAATAGCTAGTGGCCCTATTACAGGAGTTTTCAAGATCCCACACCCTATGATTGGGGGTACCACCACCACTACTATTATATTATTATTCATGAGCTACAAATGAGGAACTTGAGACTTGGCAAAGTTAAGTAAGTTGCCACAGATCAAATACAACCCAGTAGGCCAGGTCTTTCCTGACTCCCAAGCCCATGCTGTTTCCAGCACACCGCTGAAAGAAGGAAGGAGCTAAGGATGGAAAAAAGGAGGAAAGAAAGCAGAACGGGAATGGGGGAAGAGAGCTTCTTCTGATTTTAAATAATGACAAAGATTTTTCATTAGAGAAAATGGTGAGTCTTCAGAACCTTTAGAACAAAAATGAGTGAAGTGGCCAGGCAGGGGCAGTGGTGAACTGGGGTGCACGTGCTCTGCCTGCAGGGGGCAGCAGACTGCAGCCAGTGACTTGTGGTTCACCACAGTATCCAAAGAGCCCGGGTGGCACAGTGATTAAGAGCTCGGCTGCTAATCAAAAGGTCGGCTGTTTGAATCCACCAGCCGCTCCATGGAAACCCTATGGGGTAGGTCTACTCTGTCCTACAGGGTCGCTAGGAGTCAGAATCAACTCAATGGCAATGGGTTACAGGTACACTATCCCCAGTGTCTAAACAGTGCCTGGTAACGATATTTATTGAATAATTCAGGAATATGCTGAAAGATTTGTGTAATGTTAGGCCCATCCAGAGACACCTCAAAAGACAGGCCTGGCAATCTGCTTCTGAAAGGTCACAACCTTGAAAATCCTGTGGACCACAGTTCTACCCTGCACATGTGGACTCACCATGAGTCAGAATTGACTCCATGACAACTAACAGCAACAACTGGCAATTCTTCAACTTACAAATCAAGCTAACTTAATGGATGCTCACTACATACCCAGCTTTGTACCACATCTTAGGGAGGGTTCTAAAGGTACAATAAACTATAGTTCCTGCCTTAAAGGAGCTTGTAATCTAGTAAGTATGAGAAAATTAAACCGTGGCATAAACTACAAGCACAATAGGAATAAGACAGGACTAGCCAGCTTATGACCAGTCTATTCCAGACATTTATCCTGAGATCTGATGAGCTCAGAGCTGATGTGAAAATCCAGAAAGACCTATCTACTGTTGGTATTCTCACTACTTTTCTAAGTTAAACCATCCTATCAGTTCTACACTCAAAATAATACACCAGATCTACCCACATTTCTTCACCTCCTTCATGCCATCCTGGTCCAGTCCATCACTTCTCACACGGACTATCAAAAACCCAAGGTCGAGGAGACAGTGTTGACATGTCGTGGGGGTGGCAACCAATGTCACAAAACAATGTGTGTTAATTGTTTAATGAAAAACTAATTTGCTCTGTAAACCTTCATCTAAAGAACAATTGGAAAAAAAAAAAAAAGAAACTGCATCCTCCTGATGCTGAATTGGGAGAGAAGTCTGAAAATAGGCATGTTGACTGCTGTGATCAGTGAAACCTTGTGGGCGGTTTTTATTGTTAGGGAAGACATAAAGTCAGGGCAGTTAATAGATGGAGGCCCTGCGTTCAAAGAAATACTACTTCTTGAGCTCATCTGTTCCCTTATGGTACCGTACCAGTGAATTTGACTCTTTTTTTCTAGATATTCTAACACTTTTTTTTGCCAAAACAACATGACAATATGACAAAAAGTGTGGGGGAAAAAAAAAGTCACCGGTAATTCCACCAGACCGTCACAGCTACTATCATCTTTGTGTTTTTCTCCCCAGTCTTTTCCTAACAGGACACGTTTTACGTGGCTGTCACTCACAGTGAATAAACCATTTGATGTCCTGCTTTTCTCTATATATTATACTGTACACAGCTTCCACGGTGCTACATAAACCTTGTAATCCTCATTTTCCACAAATGCATTACATGTAACACTTACAGTTTAACTAATGATTCCTTTGCTTCTGAACCTCTAGGTTCTTTCCACTTCTTTATTACAAATAATGTTGTGACAAATATCTTTGTGAAGGAAGATAGTGATTCCCCCTTTTGGGTTACTTCCTTAGACTAAATTAGAAAAAGGGTTACTGAGTCAAAAGGCATTATCATGTTTGATGGTTCTTGTTGTATATGACTGTTACCTTTAATGTGACACTTCTTTGATCTTCTGGTAGAAGTCCCTGAACTGGGTGAACACCCAAGCACGGCAGGATAAATCCACTGTACCTAGAAATGTGGAATGAAGTAAAAAAGCAAGGGCAGCAGACGACAAGATTACTCTGACGAGCAAGCAGAATCTCTTTTTAGGGGTATGTTAATGTGATTTTTCCTTCCCATTCTCTTTAGAAATGGATGATCTTTGATATCAATCTGACATTATGTAAAAGCTCTCATTACAAGCAGTACCTTTTTGAAAGCTGCATGATCTTTTCAAATTCTCCTGAATGTTCAGCAACTGCCACAAGGGCCATAACATTGGCCTGAAACAAAAAGAACACAATAGTTAGGACTCCCGAACAATATACACATCCAATACAATGAATGAAATTTTAAAGTTCTCTGTGCATTTTAGTTTTCCTGGCTCACCACACTGCACCGATATAATAGCAATGAGTACTTATCACGTTTCAGGCACTGTGCTCGGTGAACGTAAGTGTTACCTCATTTAATCTACAGAACCACCCTACAAGCTGGTGTAAAGTAGAAGCGTCTGAAGTCCTCTAACTTCATGAGGGAGGAGGATAATCACCATCAGCCCAAAGCTGATTCCTATGAGGCGGTGGTCAGACATACCTCTACTCTCCAACCTTTTTATCAATTTTGACACCAACTCTTCTCCCCATGGCGTTCTCTACTTCTCTGCTGGGCTTACTAATTTGTTGCAATGGCCATACAGAACTCATAGACCACGCTCATGGTTATGTGGTTTATTAGGGAAGTAAAAGGTTATAATTCAGGATCAGGATCAACTTTGAAGTAACAGAGAGAACTCAGGAGACAGGAGACAGTCTGTCAACCAAGACAGCTTCCAACCAAGACAGCGCTCAGCTTCTTCTTGACTGCACCCACAGCTGACCCTCGTTCTCAGCCTCTGCCCTGCTCAGTCAAGTATTATAGCTCTTTAGCTCTGCTGATAAGTGCCTGGAGGCAGCCCACTGTGGCAGAAAGCCTCCTCTCCGAAGGTGCTCAGCTCTCTCACTCTGTGGGTCAGCTGCCCACTGCAGCCACCTTGCTCTGTGGGCCAGGAAGCCCCCCGTAGCCATCTGGAGCTGGTCTCCTGGTTCTTGCCACTCATGCTGTCTCCAATGTTACAGCCATCTCTGTCTCTTAGGTCTAGGAGGTTCTCAGCACAGAGACCCTGGATTGAAAGGACCCACTCTGCTCCCAATCTTTTTTTTTGATGGTAGTGAGGTCTCCCTCAGCCTCTGTGGGATTGGTTCTTTTAAGCCTAGCAGAATGGCAAAGCTGTCCAGTCCCCTCGGTATGCCACAGCCTCCCAGTCTGTGTAGTAACTGACCAGCCCTTGCAGGGGTTTTACACACCTTATTTGTAGAGTAGACAAATCAATCTCTTTGCAGTATTGTGGCCTAGCAAATCATCTCAGCAGAACTACAAACCCAGGGCCAGAAAGGCCATATATAAAGAGAAGCCCATTGCCCTCCAAGTAGGCATTGCTAGAATCCATTTTCTAGGTAAGATACCAAGTTTTAGATAAGGTCAAATAACTTGCCCAAGATGATTAAAACCCAAAGCCACTGCCAGTGACTTGATTCTGACTTCTAGCAACCCTATAGGACACAGAACTGCCCCATAGGTTTCCAAGGCTGTAATCTTCATGGCAACAGACTGTCACATCCTTCTCCCCAGAGTGGGTGCTGGGTTCAAAATGCTGACCTTTCAGTTAGCAGCTGAGTGCTTAACCACTGCACCACCAGAGCTCCTTCCCAAGGCCATTAGGCCTGTGTAACACCATAGCTCAGGCTCCTGTATAAACGTATATAAATTTGGGCTGGCAAATACTTCTGGGTCTACACTTCATGAGAAAACTGAAAATACCAGTTAAAATGAAGGTCATTATTTTTCTGCAAACACATCAAAATGTTTCAGAAAATGTGTAATTTATCCACGATCTCCAGAATAACTTGAGTTTAATTTATCGAAGATGTCCAGAATAATGTGAATTTAAGAACTGACAAGTGGACCAATCTGTTCCATATTACTGGTATACACGGTGGCTGAAAGCATGTTTTAGATGCGGACTATGTTGTCTCTAACACTTTATTAGTGGTGTATCTTTGGACTACTTCTCTAGGCCTCAGTTTCTTTATCTATAAAATGGGGGGTGATTGGCTATAAAATAGTAACTTCCTCGGAAGGTTGTTGTGAAACATTAGATGAGATAAAGCACATAAAGAGCTGAGCATAGAGCCTGACACATAGTAAACAATAAATGCTATCTATTAACTGCTGAAAAAACATCAGCATAGTATATCTAAATTTCAAGCAGTTATAGCTTGAAATTAGTAAAGAACAAACAAAAAATAAGGCAATTAATAGATACTGACTTACCTTCTTGGCTTTCTCCAACACATCATCCAGATCCTAAAATAAGCATAAGTGATCACAACTATTTTAGATGAGTAAGTAACTGCTCTTTTTCTATGTGTATCAATGCAATCGAGTCACTACAAAGGACAATAACAGCAAGGAGTAGGCTGGTGGAAAGAGAAGAATCTACACTGATCCACTTCCTATTTACTATTTAATCTCAGTAAAACCTGGCTTCCATTCCACTCCACTCAAACAGAAACTGCTACTGTCAAATGTAAAGGACGCTTCTCTGGCCTCCTCTTACTTCACCCCTCAGCAGCATTTGGAACCCCTCACTCGCCCACAACTTCCTTCTTGAAATATGTTCCACTGTGGGCTTCTGCAACACCATTCTCCTTCCAAAAACATCACTGTCTCACTGGCTGCTCTTTTCGGTCTTCCTGACTGGCTCTCCTTCCTCTATGTGACTTCAGGACCCTCTAGTCTTCCTCATTTTTTTTTTTTTTTTTTTTGGTCTTCCCCTTAAAAAAAAATCAGTTGCCATTGAGTTGACTTCGACTCATGGTAATCCCATATATGTCAGAGCAGAACTGCTCTATAGGGTTTTCCATGGCTGATTTTTTGGGAGATCACCAGACCTTTCTTCCAAGGTACCTCTGAGTGCACTTGAACCACCAACCTTTCAGTTAGCAGCCAAGCACTTCAACAGTCTGCACCACCCAGGGACTCCTGCTCCTCCTTTTACGGGTTTAAATACCATCATTATGCTATTGAGTCCCCAATATTTATCTCCAACCTATAGCTCTCTACTAAACCCAGGATTCACATTAAAAAAATGACTAAATGACTACTTTGGACATGTTGTCAGGAGGGGTCAGTCCCTGGAGAAGGACATCTTGGTTCGTAAAGTACAGGGTCAGCAAAAAAGAGGAAGACCCTCAATGAGATGGACTGACACAGTGGCTGCAACAATGGGCTCAAGCATAACAACAATTGTGAGCATGACACAGGACTGGGCAGTGTTTCGTTCTGTGGTGCAAAGGGTCACTATGAGTCGGAACCAACTTGATGGCACCTAAAAACAACACATGACATCTCCAACATGTCCCAAATGTAACTTTGTTTTTTCCCTGAAACCAATTCCTTTCTTCTTCCCCAACCTCAGTCTTCCCTCAGTAAACAGCACCACCATCTTCCCTGAAGCAAAAGTTAAAAATCTGAGTCACCGTCAATTCCTCCCTTTCCCTCACTCTAAACATCTATTAAAGAGAGAAACTGAGGATGAAGCTGACAGATTCCTCTGAGCACACAGGAAAATTCACAAAGGTCCTTGACTATTGTGGAATGTGTACCCAAGAGCAGAAAAACAGGAATATAGGAGACACAGTGACCATAAAGTCACACAAATCTGTTGTGACATCTGTTAACCATTAACTTACTCAAAACTTATCTCGTGCAAAGAAACCAAGATAAATATGCCAAAGATTAGTCAATGTTTAATTTCTGCTCTGTATTTCCTCTTTTCTCCTTAAAAAACTCACTGCGGTTAGCCTAAGACAAACCTACCTGTTTTTTTTGAACAGAAAGGTCTCCTTGTATGCATACAGATTAACTGCTTGAATAACCCCTATATATCTTAACTCCTTTTGTGCTTTATTTTGGAAGTTTCTGGTGTCAGAAGTGGGATCTGGAGACGCCACCCAAAGACTTCTTGCTGCTGGTCAGGTGACAGTACCCACACAGGCCCTTTTTGCTCACTGCTCTTTCATCATAATTGAGGAACTTGAGTCAGTCTCTCCAGGATCAAAGCTCCATTTCTTTTGTGTTTAGCTCTCTGGGTTCATATCTTAGCAGTGTTGGACATCTATTCCTTGGTAAGTCAACCCACTCTTCTGACCCTAAGAAGTGGGGGAAGAAACGTGTGTCCTCAGTACTCCAGAGTCAGCTGCTTTTGCAGGTCTTTCTTTTATTTGAGATTTAAGCACAGATATGGGTCTGTCTTTTCCAAAAATGCTCTGCTATCTCCTAAAACTTCCACAGCTTACATGTTCATGCATTACAGACCCAGTATTTTTAGTTATTTGGAAAAATGGGTTGATTTTACCAGCGATGCCTTAAGGGCAGTGGCTGCTTTGGGAAACTTTTAGCACGGACAAAATCGTCCATTTGAGAGACATGCTCGAGGAAAAGGGAACTCATATTCAGCAAATAATGTGGAGTGGTTTCTTTGACTGGTATAGCCAAGCTTCCAAATGACAAAATGATTCCCAAATTGCTTCTCTGAAAAACTCTTCATAGTGTTCAAAGGAAAAAACTTTCATGGTTCTCCCTTTCCATTGCTCCAGAGTCAGATATGCCATAATAATCAGCCCTTCTTTAAACCAACTTTACCCTCATATTCTACCTCCAAGTCATCTGCTCCTTCAGACTCATTTTACTCTCTTCCTTTTCCTCTAACTCTTCCTCTTGAGAACTGTAAGGCTCAATTTCTTTTAAAAATTAAACCATCCTCTGAACCTGGGGTACTCACTTCTGTATTTTTCATACCTTGGCCACAAGTAGAACTCCGAGCCATAGTTAAGGACTTCCCTGACCCCCAAATATGATCAAACTAAGTTTCAAGAGGAGTTCAGAACACTGCTGGGAGCACATATCCTGGGCTCCTGACTTATATCAACTTATTCATAGGTCAGTGGGGCCTGGAGAATCCAAAACCTTGTTAGAAAAAGCAAATTGGGAAACTTCAGATGAAGATCTTAAAGACCTAGCCTGCCACACTACCAAAGACGGTATTAAGAGAGCTTGAAAAGTGGGTCAGGTTTTATTAAAAGCTATCACTTCCACTTTTCCAGCTAAAATTAATTAGATGATTACCCAAGCATGCAAAGAGAAGAAAGATGAAACCACAGCAGACTTTAGGGCCCGACTAGAAGAGACGTTTGGTCAACAGTCAGGACTTAAGCCACAGGAAGAGCAAAATGTGTTGTTGTTCCATTTTGTAAATGGATTCTTCCCTGAGATTGGGGACCTATTAAAAAGACATAAACTAGAATTGGAAGTTACCCCAACAGCAGAATTCCAACATCTGGCAGACACTTTGAAAGAGCTCTGGAGCAACGACAGGTCCAGACTGCTAACAAACTCATGGACCTCCAGGTACAACAGCTCTAGCACCTCCACAAGAAACCTCCTTTCAAAGGATCTCAATTTCTACCTCCTAGCAAAGATGTTTTCTGATTTAAAAAAAAAAAAAAAAAACTGGAAAAATTATCACCACCTAAAGCTTCATGCTGACAGGACTCCAAGGAAAACCCTGGTCAACTCTTTCCCTTGCTATCATTAACCTCTCAAGGAGAACTTACTTGATAATAAACGGGGAAAGATCATGTTTTTAACAGATAGCAGGACTACTGTCTCCACCATAAATCCTGCCACATGTATCCAATCCCTTCTCAGAGTAACGATATGTCTGTGGTAGGTTACTTCCAACCAAAATAAAAAGTACCTCTCTCCTTGCCATTAACAACCACAGGATCTTTAACTAAAGATCATGCATTTGTGCTATGTGAAACTACCCTTGCTTACCTCAGGGGTAGAAATTGGTTGGCTAAAATGAACTGTAATATAAAATTTACACCAAGGGTGATTCTGGAGATAACTGAACATCATAATGTCAAGACACTATACAGGCTACAAGTCCAACAGACTACCCTAATGAACCAGAGGCAGAATCTGTTGATGATCTAACTGAAATACCTGTCTATGGGCAGCTTCCTCCCCTGATGTGGGAAGGATTAAAAGTACTAAGCCCATTAAGATCCAAGTAGACCCTAATAAACCCTTACTGTGCCTGCCTCAATACCTTCTCAAGGCCAAACACATGTAGGGCCTAATTCCAATAACTGATAATCTAATTAATCAAAGTCTCACTGTCCCTTGCACTAGTCTGTGTAACATCCCTGTCCTCCTGGTTAAAAAACCTAACAGTAGAGAATATCGGTTTGTCTAGGACCTAAGAGCTATTAATAAGATTGTTATTCCTATATTTCTTGTCCCAAATTCTAATACTTTGCTTTCACAAATTGCTAAGAACTCAAAATGTTTCCTGGTAGATTTGTGTGCAGCTTTCTTTGGTATTTTGGTAGATATGGAAAGCCAGGATTTATTTGCCTTTACTTGGAAAAATCAGTATACTTGGACAGTAATGCCTCAGGGATTTTTTGAATCTCCTACTTCTCAGGCCCTTCACAATAATTTTAAAGCTCTGGAAAAAAAAATTGAATTTTCAGAATAAATCTACCCTTATACAATAGGTTGATGACCTTTTACTATGCTCCTCAGATCAAACTTAGTCAAAAATTGACTCTCAGTTTACTTATTACAACAGCTTGCCTATAAGGGACATTAAGCTTTAAAGATAAACTGCAATTTGTCCTTTAAAGTTTCATTATCTTGGGCATGATTTATCAGCAGAGCTAATCTCTCTGTCCCCTAAGAGACTTCAGACTGTTCAATCTTATTCCTGACCTCAAACCCAGAGACAACTCCATGGGTTTCTAGGCCTAGCAAGATTCTGTGGAGTTTGGATTCTAAACATTTCAAAGATAGTTGCTCCATTGTTTGAGCTAACAAAAGCTTCTGTGCCTGAACCAATACACTGGGAAAAGACTCATGCAAAGGCTTTTGGAGAAATTAAAAGGGCTCTACAGAGTCTTCCAGCTCCAGGCTTGCCTAACTATTCACTACTTTTCTTCTTATTTGTACATGAAAAACAGAACCAGGCTCTAGGGGTCCTTATGCAGAAACACAGGTCCCATCATAAGCCTGTTGCTAATTATAGCCTTCAACTAGACCCTGTGGCCAGAGCTTATCTCCCTTGTTTAAAGTCTGTAGCTGTGGCTGCTAAAAGGTAGAGGCCTCTTCAGATATAGTCCAAAGAAGTTGCTTAACTTTAGAAGTACTTCATGCTGTTGAGGTTTTGTACAATACTGAACACACTCAACACTTTTCTACAAGTAGGCTTATATCCTATGAGCTCTTTCTTTTGTCCCCTTCCACTATTCAAATGAAATGATGTAATATTCTCAATTCGGCTAGCCCTCCACCCTTACCTGAGGATATGAAACTCATGACTGCTTGTATACTGTATTTCAGGTATTAACTCCATCGCTTGATTTATAGGAAATCCTGCTTGAAAATTCTGATTTGATATTTTATGCAGATAGAGTCTACCTTAAAAATACCTAGAATACTTATCAAGGTGGTGATGCTACAGTGAACTAACATGAACTAGTTGAAAGAGGACCACTCCCTGAGTTTGCTTCAGCCTAGCAGGCAGAACTGTATGCTCTGACACTGGCCTGTGAGATTGCTAAAAGACTGTTAATATTTATACTGACAGTTGATACTTCCTTAGGGTAGTACACGATTTTAGAATGCTACTGAAACAATGAGGGTTCCTTACTTCCGCAGGAACCCACCAAAAATAGGAAATTAGTGTCTGAATTACTTAAGGCCTTATTACTACTTGCCCAAATAGCTATAATTAAAATAGAGGCCCAAATCCACAAAGCTGAGCCTGAATATCAAAGTAATGTCATAGCTGATTTTCATGCAAAAAGAGCTACCCAAGAAATTTCCCATGTTCTAGAAAAACAATGTCTACCATTGAATGATGTCCCTTTTAAATTTTTAAATTTAAGGCAATTGGCTGAAAAACAAAAGAAAGAGCCAGAATTAGAGAGAGAATTGGAAAAAATAAGGATGTCTATAATTAAAAAAGGAACTCTGGGAGAGTCCTGACGACCACCTGGTTCTCCGAGAGTTCTTAAAATTTCCTTTGATAAAGGCTCTACATTCCACCTCTCATCATGGGGTTGATAAAATGCTTCAAATTGTATCCAGATAGTAGTGGGGAAATTGTACCAGTATAGTCATCCCTTGGTATCTGCAGGGGATTGGTTCCAGGCCACCCAACCCCCATGGATACCAAAATCCACAGACGCTCAAGTCCCTTATATAAAACGGTGTAGTACTTGCATATAACCTACATACATTGTCCCATATACTTTAAATCATGTCTAGATTACTTGTAATACCTAATACAATGTAAATCCTATGTAAATAGTTCAATTTCAAGTTTTGCTTTTTGGAACTTTTTTTTTTCAGTATTTCTGGTCCGCGGTTGGTTGAATATGCGGATTCGGAACCCGTGGAGATGGAGGGCTGACTGTACTGCTAAACAAGTCTATGATCAGTGTCCAATTTACCAAACTCACCATCCTGGAAAAACATTTAAAACCGTCTCAGGAAAGGCTCCTTTTCTTTGGATCTTTTTAACATTTACAGATGGACTTCATCCAATTACCTCCCTCATGGAATAAAACAAACAAACAAAATTCATTGCTGTCCAGTCAATTCTGACTCACAGCGCCCCTATAGGACAGAGTAGAACTGCCCCATAGGGTTTCCAAGGAGTGGCTGGTGGATTCGAACTGAGGACCTTTTGGTTAGCAGCTGAGCTCTTAACTACTACTCCACCAGGGCTCCCCTCATGGAACAGAACTATATTTTTGTAATAGTTTCTTTATTTTCTGGATGGCTAGAAGCTTTTCTTTATTGAAAAGCTGATGCCACCACTGTGGCAAAGAAACTTCTGGAACACCTCTCTTTGGGGGAATATTTTCAGAGATTTCCAGTGACTGTGAAACACACTTTACTAGAAAAAAAATCATCCAATAGCTAAAGTTTCCCCCATCTTACGGCATTTACACTGTCCCTATCACTCCCAATCTTCTGAAAAGTAGAATGAACTAACTAACAGAATATTCAAGCTAGCCAGATTGTCTTAATTTGCTGGACTGCTTTGGCCCAAAGTACTCCGTCTGGCCCTTATGACTACTAGATCTGCACCATTTGGAAAACATCACCTGACTCCTTGTAAGATAGTTACTGGATGGTCTATGCCTTTGCATATTATGACAGACTCTGCTCCAGTATTGGGACACAATGATATAATTCAATATTGCCAAGCTTTAATGCAATATTCCCAACAGATATGAGAAGCCTCTGAAGAAACAGCATCCTCTCCTGAGGAAAACCAGACATGTCACAATCTTAAACCTGGTGACTGGGTTTTCTAGAAACATTTTCAATGCAAGGCTGCTTTAGAACTATGCGGAAAGGGCCTTATTTGGTTCTCCTTACTATACACATGGCAGCCAGACTCCAAGGAGTCAATCCATGGGTACACATTTCTTAGCTAAAAAGAGCCCCATCACATTCATGGACCTGACAACCTCTCTCTGATCTTAGGATAAAGATCTACCAGATAAAATCAATCCTCAGAAGCAGACGACCCTGAGGTAGACCCTTGGAACAAGGAGAAGACTGCATGATGTGGACTGCTTCCACCCAATATCACACATCAAAATCATATATAAATGCTTTTCTGTTTTCTTTAATCTTACTCCTTTTTGTAACCATCTATCGAGAACGTAACTCCTTTGTACTCCTTGCTCATCAAATAGCTAGTCACACTCATCAAGCTAATTGCTGGGTTTGTGCCCACCCTCTCAAATCCCTCAAACTGATATACCCTTAATCACGATTCCCTTAGCACTTTTGGATTTCACTATGACAAATCACATTACATATACTCAGGCAGACAGATCTCCTTTCTGGAATGACACTAGCCTCTACCTCAAACGTCTCAGAGATTGGGATTATTCTGATGTGGCAATGTTAACTCGAGGAACTTGGTGTTTCACTCGAAACCAATAAGATGGGCATCCAGTATGCAAGAGCGTTTGTTCAGTCTCTATTTGGCAGAACTCGTTATTTTCATGAAACCTATACCCAATGTAATGGTCAAACTCCCCGCTGGGATTCGATATATCCTTCTCAAGAGACCCATTCCTCTAACCAGAACCTGTTCCAATGGGTTGAAAAATCTGGCAAAGGAAATTGTTGGCTGAATGGCACCAAGATTTTGCACTCAGATAACGACCAAGATGGGTATGATCCCCCTTTTGGTGTTTATTCTCAGCTAGCTTTACAAGCTATTGTGCCTGCTGTCAGAGGTAACAGGTTGCCTTATTATGCCCTAAGAGGACATTATCCTGTCTGTGGTCGACGGGTTTACAAAGCTTTACCTGAAAATTGGACTGATTATTGCTTATGCTGTTCCCTATGTACCCATACACAATCATTTACTCAAAGGGAAATTGGAAGTCTGATAGAGATCAGCAATGTAGAAACAAGAGAACAAACTATTGCCCATTTAGATGCAGCTCTAAACGAAAGCTGGAAAGAAACTCTAAATGAAAGCAAACTTATAAGATGCTCAGCTATAGGAAAAACAACTCCCTCTGCCTCAGGAGCTGAAATTTCTTGCATTGGAAGATACACTTTAAGATTACAAACAGTTTTAGATAAATTAACATCAGAATTAGATAACTAAGTGTCATCAATTGGAAAAGCCACCCTTTCACTATCCAAAGAATTATCAGAAATTTGCAAAATTACTTTACAGAATTGACTAGCTTTCAATTATATGTCAGCTTCACAGAGAGGTATCTGCACTTTGACTGGGTCACAATGCTGTCTATACATAAATGATATCCAGCAAGAAACTGCTGAATCGGTCAAAGTAAAATCCAAAACTTCACAGGACTTGTTCTCCTGGCTAAATCTTGGTTCTTGGGGTCCTTGGGTCTTAGGAAACTTTCAAACCTTGGGTATTGCCCTTTTAGTCACAATCTTCATAAGTGCCCTCCTCAAATACTTAATCTCAAAGATCTTAAGTGTGTCTGAGCAGCTGCTAAAACAACCAATGATATCCACCGTCATCAGTCAACACACGCAAATGGAACTACAGACCAGACTTTGGATTACTCAATGAGGATCTTTACTAAGTGGTGGTTGAGATTTTTTGGTTAAGCTCTCAGTATCACTGGGCATATGACCAAAAGGGAGAAGAAAACTGTTAAACAGAGAAACTGAGGACCCAGTTGATAGATTCCTCTCAATTTACAAAGATCACCGAATGTTGTGGTGTTGTAGAATATATCTAAGAACAAATAAACAGAAATATAGGACACACGGTGACCATATCATTTATGTCACGCAAATCTCTCCCTGTGACATCTGTTCACCATAACCTTACTTAAAGTTTATCTCGTGCAAGGAATCCAACATAAATATCATGCTGAAGGTTAGCCAATGCTTAATTTTCCACTCTGTATTTTTCTTTTCTCCTCAAAAACTCACTGTAATTAGCCTACGATAAGTCTTCCTGTTTTTCTGGACAGAAAGGTCTCCCTGTATCCATACAAATTAAATGCTCAAATAAACCCTATATGCCTTAATTCCTTTTGAGCTTTGATTATTTTGCAATATCCAATTCTTCACATACTATGGATTCTATCTCTAAAATATATCTTGAATCCGTCTACTTCTTCCAAACTCCCCTGCTACCACCATAATACCAAACACCATCATCTTTTGTCTGTAGACTGCAAAAGGCAAAACTGGTTTTGCTCCCAATCCTGCATTCCTCCCTTGGTTTGCCACACAGCAGCGAGATGGTCTTAAAGCAGAAATCAGATCTTGCCAGTCCCCCTTTTAAACATTTTTAATGGATTCGCATTGTGCTTCTAATGAAGTCCAAATTCCTTACTAACCCACCTCACTTACATCTTGCAAATCTTCCAGCCTTGTTTCACACCTTTCTAGCTCATCAAGCACCAGCATGCCTGTAGCGTGAATGTGCCAGATTCGACCCTGTCTCGGGGCCTGCAACCTGCCTGCTCTCCTCACCACCATACACCCACCTTCTTGCTTGTCAGGCTCTTTGTCCTTCCAGCCTGAAGGGTCACCACTCGAGAGGTTTCACCCTACAGTAGATGCCCCTTTTCCTTCTTTATTATCAGCCTCTAGTTTCCGACGGAGCGAGTAAGATGGTCTGTAATTCTAACTCTGTGTGCTTTGTTCTTTGTGTTTGCTTGTCTCTCCCATTGGAACTGGTGCACGAGAAGGTAACACTGTGGTCGGGAAGGGGCTGGCGTTTTGGGACCCCTGCCCAGGACAAGTGGCGTCTCAGCCAGGAGGTGAGGCGACATTTAAGCCACGGGGGGAAAGAGATCTCCAGAACTGTGTACGACAAACAAAGCCTTGTGGCCATAGAGAGCTTATAGCTATTCAGGTACAGAGAGAAAAATCCATATGCCTGAGGTTAGCTAGGGAATCAGGGTCATGGAAACCCTGGCGCGGTGGATGGCTGCTAACCAAAAGATCGACAGTTCGAATCCACCAGGCGCTCCTTAGAAACTCTGTGGGGGCAGTTGTACTCTGTCCTATAGGGTCGCTCTATGAGTTGAACTCGACGGCAATGGATTTTCTGGGTTAGGGGCAGGTCACACAGGGACAGAAGGGGCTGGGGAGGATTTGGGGCTTCGCCCTAAGGGAGGAGAGCGGAGGCTAACCAGAGGGGAAAGGACGGGACTTGCTCGCTCCCACGGCCACGCCCCGCCCTCACATACGCGATCAAAGTCTGGGGCGGAAAGGTGGCAATGACAGTCCACGAGCCCCGCGCCCATGGTCCTCATCGCCGCCGCCTTGGACGCGCCCGCGGAGTCGGAGTCGGAACGCTACAGCTGCCGCGGCTTGAGCTTCCGGCCGGACGCGTGCTGATTCCACATGTAAGACGTGCTCTTCCGCTCCCGGGTCCGCGTTCTTCCGCTCCCGGATTACCGCTCTTCCGCTACCGGAGTCCCCGCCCACAGTTCAAAGTGGAAAAATGGCGGGGGTACCTGAGCGTCTGGTCTTCGCGTCTCCACCAGATGAGGAGATGGCGACCGGGACAGACGACCCGGCCTCGGTCCCCGCTGCTCCCCGAGAGGACTTCCGGGTGCTCTGCACCTCGAAACGGGCGGTGACGGAAGTGCTAGAGCTGTGCGGACGCTTCGTGCAGCAGCTCGGGGACGCGCTGCCGGAGAAGATTCGGGAGCCCGCGTTGCGGGATGCACAGTGGGTACGGGCCCAGGCTCCGCCTCTTCCCTTATCCCACACCCCGGGTCCCAGGGCCGAGAAATGACCCCACGCCAGACCTGACAGAGTTGACAGCGCTCCGGGCTGCCACAGACGGAGCCGGGGGAAAGCGCGGAGAGAACGAACATAGACGCTAATGCCCGCGGGGTATTATCGTTTACTTAGACCAGCGCTGTCCGGTAGAAAGAAGCGGCGACCTACGTGTGGAATCTTATTTTTTTTCAATTTTTTAAAATTGTTGTAGTTAAGTGAAGTTTACATTTCAAGTTAGTTTCCCATACAAAAATGTATACGTACATTGTTACGTGACTTTAATTGCTCTCCCCATACTGTGACAGCACAATCCCCCTTTCCACCCCTGATTCCCCATGTCCATTCAACCAGCTCCTAACCCTCTCTGCCTTCCCATCTCACCTCCCAACAGAAGCTGCCCGTTTAGTCTCTTGTATCTACTTGAGCTAAGAAGCACACTCCTCACGAGTATCACTTTATGCCCCACAGTCCAGTCTAATCCCTGTCTGAAGAGTTGGCCTCCAAAATTGTTTTAGTTCTGGGCTGATAGAGAATCCAGGGGCCATGCTTTCCGGGGTACTTCCAGTCTCAGTCAGACTGTTAAATCTGGTCTTCTTATTAGAATTCGAATTCTGCACCCCACCTTTCTCCTGCTCCATCAGGGACTCTGTTGTGTTCCCTGTCAGGGCGGTCATTGGTGGTAGCCGGGCACCATCTAGTTCTTCTGCTCTCAGGCTGATGAAGTCTCTGGTTTATGTGGCCCTTTCTGTCTCTTGGGCTAGTACTTTCCTTGTGTCCATGGTGTTCTTCATTTTCCTTTATGTCAGGTGGTTGGGACCAATTGATGCATCTTAGATGGCCACTTGCAAGCTTTAAAGACCCCAGATGCCACTTACCACAGTAGGATACAGAACATTTTCGTAATAAGCTTTGTTATGCCAATTGACCTAGATGTCCCCTGAAAGCATGGTCCCCAGACCCCTACCCCTGCTACTGTGTCCCTCAAAGTGTTTGAGTGTATTCAGGAAACTTCTTAGCTTTGGTTTAGTCCAGCTGTACTGACTTCCCCTGTAGTGTGTGCTGTCCTTCCCTTCACCTAAGATAATTCTTATCTACTATCTAGTTAGTAAATAATCCTCACCCCCCACCACCACCCTCATAACCATCTAAGAATGTTTTCTTCTGTGTTTAAACCTTTTCTTGAGTTCTTATAATAGTGGTCTTATACAACATTTGTCTTTCTGTGACTGACTAAATTTGCTCGGCATAATGACCTCCAGCTTCCTCCATGTTATAAGATGTTTCACGGCTTCATCGTTCTTTATCGTTGCGTAGTATTCCATTGTGTGGATATACCATAATTTGTTTATCCATTTGTCTGTTGATGGGCGCCTAGGTTTCCATCTTTTTGCTATTGTGAGCAGTGCTGCAATGAGCATGGGTGTGCATATATCTATCTGTATGTCGGCTCTTATTTCTTTAGAATATATTGCAAGGAGCGGGATAGCTGGATCCTATGGTACTTCTATTTCTAGCTTTTTAAGGAAGCGTCAAATCGATTTCCAAAGTGGTTGTACCATTTTACATTCCCACCAACAGTGTATAACTGTTCCAGTCTCTCCACAACCTCTCCAGCATTTATTATTTTGTGTTCTTTGGATTAATGCTAGCCTTGTTGGAGTGAGATGGTATCTCATTGTAGTTTTGATCTGCATTTCTCTAATGGCTTATGATCACGAGCAGTTCTTCATGTGTCTTTTAGCTGCCTGAATATTTTCTTTGGCGAAGTGCCTGTTCATATCCTTTACCCATTTTTTAATTGCGTTATTTGTCTTTTTGTTGTTAAGGTTTTGCAGTATCTTGTAGATTTTAGAGATTAGACGTTGATCGGATTTGTCATAGCCAAAACTTTTTTCCCAGTCTGTAGGTTGTCTTTTTACTCTTTTCGTGAAGTCTTTTGATGAGCATATGTGATTAATTTTTAGGAGCTCCCAGTTATCTAGTCTCTCTTCTGGTGCTTGTGGGTTGTTACTTATGGTTCCTATTGTTACCCATGTATTAGGGCTCCTAGCATTGTCCCTATTTTTTTTTCCATGATCTTTATTCTTATTCTTTTGAGAGTTTTTATCACGAATGGGTGTTGGACTTTGTCAAATGCCTATTCTGCATTGATTGATAAGATCATGTGGTTCTGGTCTTTTGTTTTATTTATGTGATGGATTATATTGATTGTTTTTCTAATGTTGAACCATCCCTGCATACCTGGTATAAATCCCACTTGATCATGGTGCGTTATTTTTTTTTGATATGCTGCTGAATTCTATTGGCTAGAATTTTGTTGAGTATTTTTGTGTCAATGTTCATGAGGGATATTGGTCTGTAATTTTCTTTTTTTGTGGTGTCTTTAACTAGTTTTGGTATCAGCCTTATGCTGGCTTCATAGAATGAGTTGGGGAGTATTCCATCCTTTTCTATGCTCTGAAATATGTTTAGTAGTAGTGGTGTTAACTCTTCTCTGAAAGTGGTAGAATTCTCCAATGAAACCGTCAGGGCCAGCGGTTTTTTTTGTTGGGAGTTTTTTAATTACCTTTTCAATCTCTTCTTTTGTTGTGGGTTTATTTAGTTGTTCTACCTCTGTTTGTGTTAGTTTAGGTAGGTAGGAAGTTTCTAGAAATTTGTCCATTTTCTTTAGGTTTTCAGATTTCTTAGAGTCCAATTTTTCATAGTATTCTGATATGATTCTTTTAATTTCATTTGGGTTTGTTGTGATATCACTCATCTTGTTTCTTATAAGGTTATTTGCTTCCTCTCCTGTTTTTCTTTTGCCAGTGTGGGCAATGGTTTATCAATTTTGTTGATCTTTTCAGAGAACCAGCTTTTGGTCTTGTTAACTTTTTCAATTGTTTTTCTGTTCTCTATTTCATTTAATTCTGCTCTAATTCTTGCTATTTCCTTTCTTCTGGCGCCTGAGGGCTTCTTTTGCTGCTCTCTTCCTACTTGTTCCAGTTGTGGGGTTAATGTTTTGATTATGGCCCTTTCTTCTTTTTGGATGTGTGCATTTATTGCTATAAACTGACCTCAGAGCACTGCTTTTGCTGTGACCCAAAGGTTCTGGTAGGATGTGTTTTCATTTTTGTTTGATTCTGTGAATTTCTTTCTTCCGTTCTTAATTTCCTCTATAACCCAGTAGTTTTTGAGCAAGGTGTTGTTCAGTTTCCATGTGTTTGATTTTTTTCTCCTTACTTCTGTTGTTGATACCTACTTTTATGGCTTTATGGTCAGAAAAGATGCTTGGTATTATTTTAATGCTTTGGATTTTGTTAAGGCTTGCTCTATGGCCTAATATGTGGTCTATTCTGGAGAATGTTCCATGTGCCTTGGAAAAGAAAGTATACTTGGCTGCTGTTGGGTGGAGTGCTTGGTATATGTCTGTTAGATCAGGTTGGTTGTCACATGTAGCTCTTCTGTGTCTTTGTTGAGCTTCTTTCTGGATGTTCTGTCCTTTACCGAAAGTGGTGTGTTAAAGTTTCCTACTACTATTGTTGAGCTGTCTTATCTCTCTTTTCTGTGCTGTTAGAGTTTGTTTTATGTATTTTGGAGCCCTTTTGTTGGGTGCTTAAATATTTATTATAGTTATGTCCTCCTGCTGTATTGACTCTTTGATCATTATATAGTGTCTTTCCTTATCCTTTGTGGTGGATTTTATTTTAAAGTCTGTTTTGTCAGAGATTAATATTGCCACTCCTGCTCTTTTTTAAGTGTTGTTTGCTTGGTATATTTTTTTCCATCCTTTGAGTTTTAGTTTGTTTGTGTCTTTAAGTCTAAGGTGTGTCTCTTGTAAGCAGCATATAGACAGATCGTGTTTTTTTTCCCCTAGTCTCCCACTCTGTCTCTTTATTAGCGCATTTAGTCCATTTACATTCAGCGTAATTATTGCTAGGTATGAGTTTAGTGCTGTCATTTTGATTTCTTTTTTTGTGTGTTGTTCACAGGTTCTTTGCTCCGCTTAATTTTCTGTGCTGAGTCATTTTTCTTTATGTATTTTCTTTTCATCTTTTTCATTGTTGTTGATTTTCTGTCTGCTGAGTCTACATTTTTTGGTTTTTTATTTTGACTTGTAGGAATGTTAGTTTCCTCTGTGGTTAGCTTAATATTTACGCCTGTTTTTCTAAGTTTATACCAGTCTTTTATTTCTTTATATCACCTTGATTTCCTCTCCATATGAAAAATCTATGTCTACATTTTTTAAATCACTCTTTTTGTTTTAAGGTTGTCATCGTTTACATATTGACATCTGTTTCCCTATTTTCAGTGTTTTAGCTTTGATTTATTTTTGTGACTTCCCTATCTGGGTTGCTATCTGGTTGCTCTGTTCTATGTTCTGGTCTTGGGTTGTTATCTGATTTTACTGATTATCTAACCAGAGGACTCCCTTTAGTATTTCTTGTAATTTTGGTTTGGTTTTTGCAAATTCCCTAAACTTCTGTTTATCTGGAAATGCCCTAATTTTGCCATCGTATTTGAGAGACAGTTTTGCTGGATGTATAATTTTTGGCTGGTAGTTTTTTTCTTTCAAGGCTTTGTAGATGTCATCCCATTGCCTTCTTGCCTGCATGGTTTCTGCTGAGTAGTCTGAGCTTATTCTTACTGACTGTCCTTTATAGATGACTTTTTGTTTATCCCTAGCCGCTCTTAAAATTCTCTGTTTATTTTTTGTTTTGGTAAGTTTGATTATAATATGTCTTGGTGACTTTCTTTTGGGATCTACCTTATGTGGGGCTTGATGAGCATCTTGAATAGATATCTTGTCATCTTTCACGATATCAGGGAAGTTTTCTGTCAACAAATATTCAGCAATTCTCTCTGCATTTTCTGTTAGCCCCCCCCCCCCCCCCCCCCATTCTGGTACGCCAATCACTTATAGGATATTTCTCTTGATAGAGTCCTGCATAATTCTTAGGGTTTCTTCATTTTTTTTTTAATCCTTATATCTGATTTTTCCTCAAATAAATTGGTGTCAAGTGCTTTATCTTCAATCTCACTGCTTTTGACTTCCATTGCCTCAGTTCTGCTCCTATGACTTTCTATTGAGTTGTCTAATTCTGAAATTTTATTGTTAATCTTCCGGATTTCTGATTGCTGTCTTTGTATGGATTCTTGCAGCCTGTTAAATTTGTCAACAATGCTCTTTTCTAATCTTTTTAATTTCCTCTATTTCGTGTTCTGTGTTTTGCTTAATTTCCTTCCAAATATCTTGAAGAGTTCTGTATATTAATCTTTTGTGTTCTGCCTCCAGTAATTACAAGAAATTTTCCTCCTCTAGTAAATTTCTAGATTCTTTATTTTGGGAGCTTGCTGAAACCGTCATGGATTGCCTCTTTTTGTGATTTAATATTGAATGTTGTTTTCAAGCCATCAATAAGTTATTATTTTTATTTATTTTATGTTTGCTTACTGTGTCCTAGCTTCTTACTTTGTTTTGATATGCCCAAATAGGCCGCTTATATGAGCTAGTTTGATTGTTGGCACCTTTGAAGCTCTAATGTCCTGTCACCAGGTGGTTAGATCTGTTACTAGTTATGTGACCTTAGGAGTGTACCCATTCCTCCTGTGTGGATTCAGCTTAGGTGCCAGGTAGATAGCCCCCAAGTGTGTGGTGTAGGCTCTCACTTGCAGTCCTAGACAGGCATGGGTGATTGGTGTAGGTGCAGGCATCTGGCTGCAGCAGGAGGACACACTGAGCAAGGCACGGGGCTGACAGCCGCCCCTGAGTGTCCGGGAGGAGGGCGTGTCTCTGTTCCCTAGAGTGGGTGGGTTTTACAGCCGGACTGTGAGCCCCTAATGCTGTTGGCTGTAAGGACTGGGGAGCACCTCTTATTCATGGGCCCCTATCACAGGTGGCTTGGGTGGAGCCACCCGTCCTCAGGCCTCTGATGTAGGTAAGGTGAAGACCCCGCTTAATGGGTAGAGCAGTTGTCAAATGTCATGAACCTGCCACTTCACAGCTGCAACAGTTGAAGTTAGACTTCCGGTATAGACCCTGTTGTACTGCAGTAATGAGGGCCTATGCTGTTGAGATGGGCCCACACAAGTCTGTGCAGGGGGAAAGGCACTCAAAGTCCATGGATCCCTTATGCCTGTGCCTAGGCAAAGGAGCTGTGCCTACCCTGGGTTCCTGGCTTAGAGGAGCCAGCAGTTTATTTTTTCCACTGTTTGTTAATTTGTTCACTCTCCAAGGCTGGGAGAATGGCTCAGGGCATGTGACGGATCCTGCTTCAGGCCCAGGGGACTCAGCAGTTGCTGAAGCCAGTCTGGGACCCAGTGCAGAGCAGGGAGTGGGGAGGTAAATGGCAGAGAGGTTTTTCCCTAAGGGGGTGTTTTTGATCTGTGCGGTAGGCCGATAGCAAGTACTTATCTTTTGCCAGTCCAGGGCTGCTTCTCACTGGTTCTGGGTGGCCGTGTAGACTCTCTGGTGCTGGGTCTCTCCTGGTGCGGAAAATGTGCCTCCCAAGCACCGCTGCTTGCTTGCCTCACCGCTCACCCTCGAGCTGATGAGGGTTGAAGGGCTCACCGGGTCAGGTCTGGCAACTCCTCGCTGCTTCCCACCCATCTCTCTCTCCCCCTGCCACTCAGTCCGGTTCTTAACTCTGCCTTTCATGTTCAGGGCTCTCAGATTGCCATATATAATCAAATCACTTGTTTTTTCGGGTCTTTGTTGTAAGAGGGTCCACCGGAAACGTCTGACTACTCTGCCATCTTGGTCCCACCTCTAAGTGTGCAATTTTAAATTAAAAAAATTAGAAGAAATAGGTGAAATTAATTTTAGTAGTAAATTTTAGTTAATGCAGTATAGACAAGATAGTATTTCAATATGTAATAATATAAAATTGCAGGGTATTTTACATTCTTTTATTCCTACTAAGTGTTTGAAACCTGGTGTCTTACATTGACAGTACATTTTAGTACAGACTAGCCACATTTTAAGTGCTCAGCAGCCACAAAGCAGCTAGCGTTTACCCTATTGGATAGCCCAGACGTAGACACTATGAAGACTCCTCCTTGGAAGGGTATCCCTGGAAGTCAGTCACCTGGCTCAATTTTGCTCTTTCTTTTGCCTGTCTTAGAGCGTGATGTAAAGAGGGTGAAAATGCTTTCCCTACCAGTCTGAGACAGGTCAGGAAGCTGTCTGGGTTATAAACATCGCTGTCTGAGACCATACCCTGCGCCTTAGGCACACTTCCCCCGCTTTTCTCAAATATTTTGCGAAGTCCTGAAGAAGATAGTTTTTTGAAGGAAGACAGTAAATTGAGGGATTGGTGCCTGTTACAAGGAACACACAACATATATTTGTAGAAAAACAAAGCTTATAATGCAGCACACTTGTGTGTAGGAATGATCACAGTGCAGACAATAAAAATAAAGGTTAAGTGAAAGGATCAATAGACACTCCCTGAGTAGTGATTCTGTATTCCACTTTTGTCAACAGTGGCTGTTACATTCATTCTCTCCTTGCAAGCAAGGCAAGAACGGAGACATACTTCAGGAAGTTGTCTAGTAGTTTTTTCAGAGAAGACTCTTGTTATATAATGATCCTAGAATTTACTCCGGCCAAGAAGTGCTAAACCCAGAACCGTTGCTGTCAAGTCAGTTCCAACTCATAGCGACCTTACAGGACAGAGTAGAACTGCTCCGTAGGGTTTCCAAGGAGTGCCTGGTGGATTCAAACTGCTGACCTTGGGGTTAGCAGCCGTAGCTTTTAACCACTACGCCACGAGGGTTTCCCCCAAGAAGTGCTAAAGTACTTAAAACATTAGTTACCTTACAGAAAAAGAGGAACTCAGCTTAACATCATGAACTCAAACCTTATTTAATGGGACAGTAGAGTGAATTAGAAGAGGAAGATTTGAAGACATAGACTACTAAGGGAATTCATTACTGCTTTATTGTAATTAGTAGAACGGATAAAAGGCAGAGGTTTTAATTACGCAAATGTGTCTCTATCTAAAACTGCATGGTATGGCATTACTGGTAGGTGCCATTGAGTTGAATCAGACTCATAGCAACCCTGTGTGCACCAGAACGAAACGCTGCCCAGTCCTGCGCCATCCTCGTGATCATTGTTATGGACTGACACTGGATTGACTCATATTATAGTAGGGTATGTTAAAAAAAGTAGTATTGGTAGAACTGTGCAATAAATATTACAAAGATAATTTGTATTCTCAGATAACCCTTGAAAGTCTGTACATAAAGTAAGGATTTTGCTTTATAAAATCTTTAAAGAAAAGTGTAGAACATGTACTTTAACTCACGGTGAGCAGTCCTTATTTGATCTATACCCGTTGTTGCCTTCCAGCCAATTCTGACTCATGGTGACACCAAAGAACAGACTAGAACTACTCCAGAGGGCTTCTAAGGCTGTAATCTTCACGAAAGCAGACTGCCGTATCTTTTTCCTGCAGAGTAGCTAGTGAGTTAGAACCACAGACCTTTTGGTTAGCAGCTGAGCGCTTAACCACTGTGCCACTAGTGCCTCTTTATTTGATCTATACTTACTTGTAATTATACAGATGGTACAAAATACATTCTCATTGTGAAAAATTCAAACAGTAGCACAGAGCAGAAGTCTCCTTTGAATTCCCATTCCCCATCACCCTTCTTTTCTGGAGATAACTTTTTTGGGGAGCATTTGAGGTGGGTAATCCTTCTACATTCTTCTTTATAGCTTTCCATGTCTTTTTTTCTTCTTTTTCTAAAACATTAATAGTGTGCTCAAGTGTTGTTAGCAGCCTGCTTTTCTCACCAAAATATCTCCAGCCATTTCCTTGTCATTGTGATGTAGAGGTGTACTTCATTCTTTCTAAGCGCTGCGTGGTATGACTGTGTTGGAGTTTATTTAACCATTGTCCTAATTTAGATTTTGTTTTTTTTTTCCTCAATTCTTTATTATTTCAAACAGTGCTAAAATGAACATTCCTGTAGTACTAATTTCTTTATGTTTTTATGCGAATGGTCCTTTAGGGTACATTGTTAAAACTGAAATTGTTGGTTAATAGCAGTGTGCTTTTAAAATTTTAACGGTCCTGCTAAATTCCTTTAGTGCTTCATTTTTAAAAAATACGTTATGAACACTTTCAATCCTACCTAAAAAAAAAAGATCAGTATAGTGGACACCAATATATGTACCCACCCCCATAGCTAATAGTTACCAAAATAACAGATCAGTATAGTGGACACCAATATATGTACCCACCCCCATAGCTAATAGTTACCAAAATAACAGATCAGTATAGTGGACACCAGTATATGTACCCACCCCCATAGCTAATAGTAACCAAAATAACAGATCAGTATAGTGGACACCAATATATGTACCCACCCCCACAGCTAATTTACCAAAATACAGTTACACTCACTTCAGCCATTCTCTACCTTCTTTGTTGTCCCTGAAGTATTTTAAAGCAAATCCCAGGTCACACCACATGTTTCAATATGCATCTTTAAAAACTAGAGTTCTTTATAAAGTGGAAATGAGTTTCACTCTTTTAAAGTGCATGTTTTCCCTCTGTTGTTAACATGACACTCATTCAGCAGCATATATAGTGCTTCTACCCCTGAGGTTCAGCTGAGCCCACATTTTTTAGCTTTTATTTCTTTTCTCTTTCATTTAAGTAGTAAATATTTTGTGTTCATTTACAGGAATAGTCTAAAATTTTGCATCGAATGTCCTCACCGGTGGTGTAATGGCTGTGAGAGCTAAAATACGGTAGAATCCATGATTGAAATGGAATGTTACTTCATTGAAAGTAGTAAATATACTAATAAACTGATCTGCTACTTGTTTTTTTTCCCTAAATTTTGTTTTGTTGTTGTTAGAGTACATACAGCAAAACATGCACCAATTGCGCTGTTTCTATGTACATAGTTCAGTGACAGTGATTACATTCTTTGAGTTGTACAGCATTCTCATCCTGCTTTTCTGAGTTGTTCTTCCTCCATTAACATAAACTCACTGCCCCCTAAGGTTCCTAACTAATCTTTCGAGTTGCTGTTGTCACTTTGATTCCATATAGATAGTTCTTAAAAGAGCATAATGCTCAAGTACCACTTTTCTTTATATTCTCTGTCATAAATCTGAAATTGTTATTTTGCCAAAGTGTTTGGATTCAGTATTTGAAGTTGTTTTTAGTAATTTGACTGTTGTGAATTTGTTGCAGACTTTTGAATCAGCTGTGCAAGAGAATGTCAGCATTAACGGGGGAGCATGGCAGGAAGCTTCAGAGAATTGTTCTATGGGTACGTGTTAATTTTCCCTTCTGTCATTTCTCAGTCATTTTTGTAGCTAATTTTAGTTTGAATGCTATTTTTTTAATCCCCATTTTCGTGTCACTTCTTTTTTTTTTTTTTAAAAAAAAGCCCTTTACTGGGGAAAAAATAAGGAAGCTAATCTAGAAGGCTATAATCTGAGGGCAGCAGCACAGTGGGTACTTGATCCCCCGTATATGCTATCTTGCATTCTCAAAAGAACTTTCATTTGATCAATTTTCAAAAATACCCTTATCAGTAGTTTATTGAAAAATTCTGGAGAAATATCCCCAGATAAAGAAACAGGTCCAAGGAATTCCGAGGATTAATACTTGAAGTTGTATTTTTACAAGTGGCCCTTACAGTGGATAGTGAAGTACCCTTATTGTTGTTAGGTGCCATCCAGTTGATTCTGAGTCATAGCGGCCCTCTGTACAACAGAACGAAACACTGCCCGGTCCTGTGCCATCCTCACAAGCATTGCTATAGTACCCTTAGAAGTGTAAAGTTAAACTGTAAATGTCCATGTAAGGAATGAGGTGAAGTAGTTGTAGAAAGCTCCTTAAAAAGACAGAATTTTCTTGGTCCAAAGCAGACTTGATTTTACCGTAGTGTATGGTGCTGACATATCTAAAGAAACCAAAGTTTTAATAGAGAATGGTCAGTGTCAGGAAGAAAAAACTGAGTGGAAAGGAAATGGTCAGTGTGAGGAGAGAGTCCGAATTCCCCAGTGCCAACCCAGCAATGTCCAGGAGAAGGGCTGCCCTGACGAGGGGCAAGAGTGTCGTTTGTCCCCATGATCATGTTACATGGATCTGACCAGCATGGTTTGATGTCATGTCCAGCTGTTCAGATTTCCCAGTTACCCTTGAGCTGATTCCAAGCCCACCAAGCCACTCTCTGTGGTCATAATTTATCTTCTCAACGTTAAGATAATACTTTGCCCAGAACACTTCACTGTCCAGTCCTTGAGATTATTATAGTTATCTCTTCAAAGCTACCGAAATTCACATTATGGTGTACATGTTGTTGTTAGGTGCTGTGGAGTCAGTTCCGACTCATAGCGACCCTTTGTACAACAGCAGGAAACACTGCCTGGTCCTGCACCGTCCTTACAGTTGTTGCTATGCTTGAGCCCATTGTTGCAGCCACTGTGTCAGTCCATCTCGTTGAGGGTCTTCCTCTGTTTCACTGACCCTCTGCTTTACCAAGCATGATGTCCTTCTCCAGGGACTGGTCCCTCCTGACAGCATGTCCAAAGTATGTGAGACGAAGTCTCGCCATCCTTGCTTCTAAGGAGCATTCTGGCTGTGCTTCTTCCAAGACGGATTTGTTCGTTCTTCTGGCAGTCCATGGTATATTCAGTGTTCTCCGCCAACACCGTAATTCAAAGGCATCAATTTCTTCTTCGATCCTTATTCATTGTCCAGCTTTCAATGCATATGAGGCGATTGAAAACACCATGGCTTGGGTCAGGCGTACGTTAGTCCTTGAAGTGACATTTTTGTTTTTGAACACTTTGAAGAGGTCTTTTGCAGCAGATTTGCCCAGTGCAATACATCGTTTGATTTCTTGACTGCTGTTTACGTATTAAAAGAAAGAAAACAATAACATCATGTTTGCCAAATACTATCAAAGTGATTGCCAGTTAGTAGGGGAAAGGTAGAGTATCAGAATCACCCAGGAGTGTTTCGAATGTCACAGCCTTTCACTGTGTCTGTATCTGACTCTTGTTATGTGAAACCATTTTGGAATTGCCTTTTTGTTTGGTCCCAGGCTGCCTTTTATAGCATGGTTCATCAATTTGTAGATTAAGAAATGTATTTTCCAACAGTTTAGTAGCTGGGAAAAGTGTGTTTATAACTGTGAGGGGAGATGATTCAGAGTACTGTGCTTTCACCGTCTTTCCTGAGCACTTGCTAGTCGCCAGGCACTGTGTCAGATGCTGGGAAATAGATGAAAAGACACAGTCCTTACCTTCTAGGAGCTCTTTGTTCATAGAAGGAAATGTATAAGGAATCGCTTCTCACTTTGGGAAGTGGGAGAAGATCTAACAGACTAGGTTGTTGTTAAATTAAATGCATTTAATAAATGAGAGTGTGGTAGACAGAAAGGAGGTAGGGAGGACATTTGAAGCAAAGAATACAGCAAAAATGGCGTAGGCACAAGGGAATGACGGTGTTTGGGAAATGTCAGAATTGGGAAAACTAATGGTGAATGTGGCCAGAAAGATAAGGTGGGGCCGGATCATAAAGAGCCTTGTAGGATATGCTAAGGAATTTGCAGTTAATCCTATAGGCAGTGGGGAACCAGTGAAGGTGTTTAGAATTGCATGAAAAGGTTTGTGTTTGAGAGTGCTGACTGCTTGTGGGGGATGGATTGGAGAAGAGAAAAATTCCAGGCAGGCAGACCTTAGGGAGATTATACCAAAGTCCAGCAAAAGATGAAGGTCTGTACTCAGACAGTGTGAAAGGAAAGGAAAAGACACGTTCAAGAGACACTCAGAAGACGGAATTAATAGGTTATGATACCCTGGTGTCGTAGTGGTTATGAGCGACGGCTGCTAACCAAAAGGCTGGCAATTCGAATCCACCAGCTGCTCCTTGGAAACCCTCTGAGGCAGTTAGGGTCGCTTTGAGTCAGAATTGACTGGACAGCAATGGTGATGTTGGTCGCGATGCAGACAAGCAGTAAGTAAGCTTTAAAAGGGCAGAGGTTTTTGTCTGCTTTGTTCACTGAGATTTCCAAGTAGCTGGCACGCGAGGTCAGTGTATGAAGGAACGAATATGTAAGTGAAACCAGCCCTTCGTTCTGCCCCTGTAACTGCCGTGAAGGGACAATTCCAGGACGCGTGACCAGGCACATCTAAGACGTGAAATGTGAGCTCTTTGAGAGCAGGGACGAGATCTGTTTTTCATATCACTGTCTTCTCAGCGCTTAGATTTGCACGAAGTAGGAACCCACTAAATACTTGTTAAATGAATGAAGAATTCTTTCCTGCTCAAATTTGCTTATAAAGTCAATTTTGTAGATACATCAATAGGTGGCGCTAGGAAACCATTTTCCTCCCTACAAAGAAGATTTAGGAGGGAGGCTTTTTTTTTTTTTAGCTGATTGTAAAATAATACATCGTAGAAGTGTTGGTGGTTCAGTGGTAGAACTCTTGCCGTCCATACCAGAGACCTGGGTTCAGTTTCCACCCCGTGCACCTCATGCACAGCCATCACCTGTCTGCCAGTGGAGGTTTGCATGTTGCTATGATGCTGAGCAGGTTTCAGAGGAGCTTCCAGACTAAAATGAACTTGGAAGAAAGGCCTGGTGATCTACTTCCAGAAATCAGCCAGTGAAAACCTTATGGATCACAATGGTCCTGTCCTGAAGCAATCATGAGGACGGGGCAGGACCCGGCAGCGTTTTGTCCCATTGTGCATGGGGTCACCATGAGTTGGGCTGACAGCAGCAGCAGCAACAAAATAGTACATTATTCTTTTCAGGCTGGTGATCGGTGGGCACATTTTAACTTTTTTAATGGATAAATTGAAATTTGGGGAAGACTGCTTATTTAAATGAGAATCCAAAGTAAGAAATGACTGTACCTCTCGTCGTCGTCGTCGGGTGCTGTTTTGTCAGTTCCGATGCACAGCGACCCCGTGGACAACAGACGGAAACACCGCCCGGTCCTGCACCATCCTCACAATCCTTGTTAGGCTTGAGCCCATCCTTGCAGCCACTGTGTCAGTCCATCTCATTGAGGGTCTTCCTGTTTTTTGCTGACCCTCTACTTTACCAAGCATGACATCCTTCTGCAGGGACTGATCCCTCCTGATAACACGTCCAAAGTACATGAGACAAAGTCTCGCCATCCTTGTTTCTAAGGAGCATTCTGGCTGTACTTCTTCCAAGACAGATTTGTTCGTTCTTCATAATATCCTAAAGTAATTAATTGGACTTGATTAATATTTGTTATGTGAATGAAAGACCACATCTGATGTACCTAGTTAGTCTCTATTGATATATACCCATATATATGTTGATATATTCCAGCAAAGTCTCAAAAAATTATGTATATATATAAAGTGTTTTAGATTTCTCCCTACTAAAGTTTGTACTCAATAAAGTAAATAGATCTATTTCTAGTGTAGACTTTGACCTAGCAGAACAGGTATGATGTAGACCAGTTAGTCCAAGGACCTAGCTCTTTAGTATTTGTAACTAAGTATTTGTCATCCCGTGGGTGGTGCAAACAGTTAACACACTCAGCTGCTAACTGAAAGGTAGGTGTTTCAGGTTCCCTCAGGCACCTCTGAAGAAAGGCCTGGTGATCTGCTTCTGAAAAATCAGCCATTGAAAGCCTTGGGGACACAACAGTCCAGAGACAAGGCCAAGAAGGCAGGAAGGGACAGGAAAGCTGGTAATAGGGAACTCAAGGTTGAGAAGGGACAGTGTTGCCATGTCGTGGGGTTGTTAACCATTGTCATTAAACAATATGTACTAACTGTTTAATGAGAAACTATTTGTTCTGTAACCTTCATTAAAGTACAATTAAAAAAAAGAAAAGAAAACCCTCTGGTGCACAGTTCTTCTCTGGCACACGTGGGGTTGCTATGAGTCAACAACAACTGGTCAAGTATTTATTACTCTTTTAAAGTGATTTTCAAAATAAGACTGGTGTGTCACTTGCGTTGGTTTTATCTGGGGTGCTTGGTTTCTGGGTCCCTTTCCAGACCTACTAAATCAGCATTTCTGCACTTCTAACAAGCTCCCCAGCTAATTATTAGTTCTGCTAAAGTTTGAAAATCACTGTTTTAAAACATAGGAAAGCATCTGATAAAATAAGTTTAGCTAAATCAAGGAAACTAATGTCATCTTGTCTGTCTTTTTTCCCACCATCTGCCCAGTTGAGTCCTGTTTCAGATCCAGGTACTCCACTCATTGTTGCTGCCACAGCTTTTGTTCAACTCATTACTAACAGTCTAATTCTTATATATTTTATCATCCTTTTTTCCTTGTGCTTTATCCTGCAGCCATTTAGAAATTTTTTCTGTTCCTCAGTGACTGTGGTCTTGCAGATGCTGTTTCCTCTGCCTAAAATGTTTCTCCTGACCATTATTTTCCCTAGCATTCTTTATCCAGTGGTTTGACACATGTATTTCAAGGCCCAGCTCAAATGTCACTTCCTCTGTAAGGTCCTCCATTCCCCAGGCCAAGTGAGTGTCTGCTGTGCTTTGTCCTGATCGGGTTTTGTGCGTAGCTCTGTTGCATTTGTCAGGCTGACTTGCGGTTTTCTGTCTGTTTCTCCCAGTGACTGAGCTTTTAGAAAGCAAAAGCTTGTGCTGTTGTCATCTTTGTATTCCTCTGCCTGGTACGCCTTGGGTGCTCAATAATTGATTTTCAACGAGGAGATGAATCGGTCACCAAAGTGGGAGCATCCATTCACTTGCCATGCTTGTTTTTCTTAATTGTTTTGTGTTTTCTGAATGTCGTTTTATTTACATCACATTTTCATATAGAATGTAAACAATGCATTTTAAGGAATTTTTTAGACATTATTTTTTTTTTCTGAAACAGATTCTGACATCAAAGTACTTGAAGATCAATTTGATGAAATCATAGTAGATATAGCCATGAAACGTAAGCAGTATCCCAGAAAGATCCTTGAATCTGTCATCAAAACCATAAAAGCAAAACAGGAAATTCTGGTAAGATGATTTATTTTTTAAATCGAAGTATAAGGTCCCTGTGGAGATAAATGATAATTTTTTTGTCTTTGTTTTTCCTTCCTCAGTAACTACTGTTTGTCTCTTGTAAGACTTTTTTCTGTTCTAAGTCACATTAGGTTTTGAACACAGCTGATATTAAAATAGGAATTGAACCAAAGCTAAGAAGTTTCCTCAATACAATCAGATACTTTGAGAGGCAGAGTAGCAGGGATGTGGGGTCTGGCGACCATGCTTTCAGGGGACATCTATGTCAATTGGCATAACAAACCTTATTAAGAAAATGTTCTGCATCCTACTTTGGTGAGTGGCGTCTGGGGTCTTAAAAGCTTGCAAGCGGCCATCTAAGATGCATCAATTGGTCCCAACCACTTGGAGTAAAGGAGAACGAAGAACACCAAAGACACAAGGAAAGTATTAGCCCAAGAGACAGAAAGGGCCACATAAACCAGAGACTTCATCAGCCTGAGACCAGAAGAGCTAGATGGTGTCCGGCTACCACCAGTGAACGTCCTGACAGGGAACACAACAGAGGGTCCCTGATGGAGCAGTAGAACGATGGGATGCAGAACTCAAATTCTAGTAAGAAGACCAGACTTAATGGTCTAAGACTGGAGGCACACCGGAAGGCATGGCCTCTGGTCTCTCCATCACCCCAAAACTAAATTTCCGAGGCCAACTCTTCAGACAGGGATTGGACTGGACTGTGGGACATAAAGTGATAACTCGTGAAGAATGTGCCTCTTAGACAAGTAGATACAAGAGACCAAAGCGGGGGTTTCTGTCCAGAGGTGAGATGGGAAGGCAGAGAGAGTTAGGAGCTGGTTGAATGTTCATGGGGAATCAGGGGCAGACGGGAGGAGTGTGCTGTCACAGAATGGGGTGAGCAGTTGGGGTCTCATAACCATGTATGCTAAAAAAAGAAAAAATTTCTGTATGGGAGACTAACTTGATACGTAAACTTCATTTAATTACATCAATAAAAAAAATAAAATAGGAATTGAAAATAAAAGACTCTAAACACCTTTATAATTCTGAGACCAGGAAAGGAAATTTCTTTTAATCCTTTTCTTTCTATTTGTCATTTATGTTTGGCATGCTATTTATATATGTTTGTATGCAGGCAGTCCCTGGGTTACAAACCTCTGACTTAGGCACAGCCCATAGTTAGGAACCAGCCCCCATAAAGCCTGTTATAGTAAACATTGGAGGTACATACAGTGGTTCTTAATAACAAACGGGCTACTTTGCAATGAGCATCAAAACATCATTACTCTATTATTATGTTACAGATATTCTAGTGTATCTGGAAGTGTTTCTTTAATTTTTTTATGCATAGAAAGGCACTCTATATACTAAGATAAACATTTGACTAACGTTAGATTTGAACCATACCTAGCTGTTCCGACTTAACATACAAATTTGACTTAAAGACAGACTTAGGAATGGAACTCGTTTGTAATCTGGTGGCTGCCTGTATTTTGGAAGATCTGGTTAAATTGATGATGGAGATTGTTTCAGTACCTGTTCATAACACTGGAATTTGCTTTATAAATTGTGTTTAATTTGTTTTGCTGCAAAAGTTGTGACTGTATTGGTCACAAGACCAGGAAGAACCAGTCAGCTCTTCAGCCTTCATGTTTGTAGACAAGCAGAGTGGCGGGCTTGCTTCCTGTTTATAAAGACTCTAGGTCTCTGTGACCGTCCATACCACATCCTGTCTGTTCAGGATTGGTAGGACCGGAGTAAATCAGTGTCGAAATCAAAAACAAACAAGATGTCCACCAACAAATGGGTCACTCTGGCCCTGCCCGTGAGCGGCAGGCCTGTTGCCTTTCGATGGTGCTGTCCTTGTTTTGCCCTCAGTTTCTGAAGGTGCTGTAGTTCCACGTGTAAACTCCTCGTTGCCTTCCTTTCGGGAATTGTTTCAGGGCAGTGGAGGCCAGGCTGAATACCTTATCTAAACCATTTTAGTCATTCTGTGGGGAAAAAGAAGGTCCATAGTCAGAAGTGTTTGTTTGCCTCTTTGGTAGTTATTGCTCAAAGAAATACCCCCTCTCCTTTTTTTAAGTTTCTTCATGAAAGACATTCAAAATGTATTTTCCGGTATCTCCCATCTCCCTCTCTACTGCCTCCCCCCGCGCCCCCCAACAAAACAAAACAATTGGTAGTCAGTATTGCATAAAAGAATGAAAGTTGGCAAGCCTACGTGAGGCAGTGCTGTGGTGGAAGCTTAAAAAGTTGATGCCAAACAGGTGGGGTCAGGTTATTAAAGACGGCTCCTGCTGGCTCTGGGCAAGGGTGAGGAGGAACACTGCCCTCTTTCCTCTTGCCTGAGTGTAGATCCTGTTCCTGTAGTTCTGGTGTATCATAGGATGGGTAGGCTGTAGTGTGCTGACATGGTATCTTACCATTTTTGGGGAATATAAGTTCTGAGTTCTAAACGCTTGGCTTAACTTTTGAAACACTCTGTACTTCAAACACAGAATTCAGTCCCTGTCTTCAATTTGCTTGTTGCTTTTTCAGATTATAATTTTTTTATGCTGCATTTCTTAGTGTATGCAGTAGGTGCCAATACTATAGAAGGTGTAATTTAGGCTTTAGTTTGACTGCATTATCTTCTTTTTCTCTCCCTCCCCTACCAACAGATTACAGGATCTGATTATGTGTAGAGAGACGGAGAGAGACTGACTGACTGACTGACTGACTGCAAAAGTATGGCAGTACTGACTGTGTAGTGTATTTGCTTGCAGTAGCTGAAGGAAATGTTCACATGAGATGTTAAGTGATTAAATTGTGACTGTCATCTGTTTAATTTATATTGTGTTTAGAAGCAGTACCAGCCTGTCGTACATCCACTGGACCTAAAATATGACCCCAATCCAGGTGAGTCAGTTTTCATTTGTGGTAACAATAAAGTATCAGCTTATAATTTTTATGGGTGTCTGATAGTCTCCTAACAGTGTCAGCATCAAGGATACCTTTTCTCTGAAGCTGTAATCCCTACCAGATACCGGTTGTTGGCTCTTCACTAAAAAAGGCCTTCCTCTAAGCCAGAATCAGAATCTCCAGGGTAGGACCTGTGAGTCTGGACTTTCATAAAGCTCTCTCCTGACCGGTGTTAACACCCTCCCGTCTCTAATTTCTATTGACAGTATCTGTTCTTTGTGTTACAGACAAAGTTGTATTATTAAAGCCCATGTCATGGTGTCACTCCCTGAGCAGTAACCTTCAGTGGTTTCTCATTGTTTACAAGTAAAATTCAATTAAAAAAAAAAATTACATCACAGCAGAGATGAGAAGGCAGGAGGGGCAGGGAAGCTGGAGGGATAGAAACGGGGCAGGCGAGGTGGAAATGGGGAGAGTGCTGACACATTGTGGGATTGTAACCAACGTCACGGAACAATTTACGTGTGAATTGGTGAGTGGGAATCTGACTGGCTGGGTAAACTTGCACCTAAAACACAGTAAAATATATATATATATATTTTTTAAAAAGAGTAGATAGGAAACTTAGGGGCCAGTGAGTTTATGTTAACAGGGGAGGAACAACTCAGAAAAGGAGGGCGAGAACGGTTATACAACTTGGACAACGCAATCGGGGTCATTGAATTGTACATGTAGAAATTGTTGAACTGGTGTATGTTTTATTGTATATGTTCTCAACTACAAAAAATAGATTATTAAGAGAATCATATGAAACTAATTAAAATGGCTTTAAGATGGAAGTGGAAAGTATAACTTTGTGTATGACCTAAACGTGAATAGGCTGCGTGGGAAAGCTTTTGTGGAAACCTCTTGAAAGTTTGTTTGTTGTTTTGGCTATTGTGATATTAAAGTGATAGCAAATTTCTTTGAAAGCTGACACTTTCAATGGGGGCGGTCTTGTTTTCAAAATTTAATACTAAGGCAATGCATATAACATTGATTCAGCATAGTTATGTTAGGAACTTTGGGGTATACAAAGATAGAGCAGACAAGAATCTACCCATACTCTGCTTTTGTCTGAGTAAGAGACAAAAGAGATGAACGTAGAATAGGATTCTTTCATGCCATCTAACTGGTTCCTTCTCATTTTTTCCATCTCGATAAATGGTATCTCTGCCTATATATTGCTCTAGCCAGAAGTCAGCCTTGAGTCTTTCTTCTGCCTAACCCCTCATATCCAGCTCATCAGCAAGTTCTATAAATTATCACTTTGAAATATAGTCTCACATAATCATCTTCTCTCTATCTCTCTTACCACCTCTATTCTAGGTCACCATCTCACTAGCCAGGGATTCTGTAGATACTTTCTAGAAGTCCTTCCTATTTCCACCTTTGCTCTCATCCATTCTATGCTTGTTTTTCTTGCTGGTTGGCAGTTCAGCACTTAACCACTGTGCCCCCAGGGGTCCTTTTTGAATATTTCAGACATACAGAAAATATGGAGTATAACCTAACGACCATCTTGTACCTATCACCCATGTTTAAAGACTATTCACATTCTACCATACTTGCTTTGCCCCTTTTTAGGAACTCAAATGTATGAATACAGCCGAAATGTACCCCTTCCCCCTCCCATTCCACTCCCTCTCACCTCAGAAGTAACCACTATCCTCAGGCTGTGTGGATCCTTCCTACTCATGTTTTTATGCTTTTACTTTATAGGATGTATCTAGAAACAATGTATGGTACTTGTTCTTAAATTTTCATATAAATTGTATCATACTGATCGCATTGTTCTGCAACTTATATTTCCCCTTCAATACTGTTAATCAAGATTTGTCTGTGTTGTGATAACACATAGCTCTCTATTCATTTAGCTATTTTATGATATTCCAGTGTGTGAATATATCTCTGTTTATCCATTCCTCTACTGAGAGACACTGGCTTGTTTCTCTTCTTGCTGTGACAAACCGTGTTGCAGTCCACATTCTTAGACCTGCCTCCTTGTATGCTGTAAGGACGGGTAGGTTCTTAGAAACAGGGTTTCTGGGTCATGAGGTTCGTTCCTGTTCAGCTTTATTGCATTGAAGCTTCACTGCCCCTCCTGAGTGGTTGTATCAGTTACATTTCCACCAGCAGTGTATGAAAATTCCTGTTTCCCCACAGTTTGCCAACATTTGTTACTGTCAGGCTTTCTGTCATCTTAGAGAATTGTCATGAACAGAATGTTGCTAGAAATCTGAACATTAAAGTGCCTCTGATGGCATCTTAGAAGAAAATGAGGGACATGCTAATGGAAATTGGAGAAAATACAGTCCTTGTGATAAAGTGGCAGAAAGCTTGCTTGAATTGTGTTCTTTTGTTGAATGGAGAGTAGAACTTGTAAGTGATGAACTTGGATTTGTAGCTGAGATGATTCCCAAATGACATGTTGAAGGCATGGCCTGGTTTCTCCATGCTGCTTATGCTAATGTGCAAGAGTAAAAAGATAAATTGAAGAAGGAATTGTTAAGGAAAAAACCCCCACAAAACCAAAATTTGATTTGGGAAAATTTCAGCCTGTCCATATTGCAAATGATGCCAAGGTACGCTCTGGAAAAAGGGACACAGGTGAGACTGGATATCTGTTTGTGAAGAGATTAGTTGTGTGACTTCTGGATCCAATCAGACGTCTAAGTAGAGGCGAAGAACAGAGATGGAGTTATCTAGGAGGAAGGTCCCTGGGTGGCAGAGGTAGTTTACAATCAGCTGCTAACGTAAAAGTAGGCAGTTTGAACCCACCCAGTGGCTTCCATAAAGATTACAGCCAAGAAAACCCAATGAAGCAGTTTTACCCTGTAAACTCATGGGGTCACCATGAGTTGAAATCAACTTGGTGGCATTGGGTTTCGTTTTTTTTAATCCAGGAAGGATCTCTGGAGAATGATCATGTCTGATGGCCTGGATCCCCTTGACATCCATGGAAGTCAGACAGGGTTTTCAAGAATGTTATACTAGCAGGAACACTGCCAGCTTGGACTCAATGGCACAGAGACAGGATGAAATTAAGGAAGGCTGTCCAACTTCTGGGATTCTACAGGCAGGAAATGGTCTGACGGTGGCGGCTTCCTGAGGACTGGGAGGAATGGGCTGCCTCCCAGGGCCCAGAGGGTGGATCAAGCCGTAGAGAATTACTCTCAGCCCTTGGAAGCTAAAACATATGGCTTTTTGAAAAAATACTTTCCTTTTCTGATTTTGATATCAATGTTTTAATATCACTTCTAAAATTGTCTAGCAAAGTCTAGAGCTATTCAGTATTTTACCTTCTAAGCAAGACAGGAGCCCTGGTGGCACAGTGGTTAAGAGTTTGACTGCTGACCAAGAGTTTGGCAGTTCGAATCCACCAGCTGTTCCTTGGAAACCCTATGGGGCAGTTCTCCTCTGTCCTGTAGGGTCGCTGTGAGTTGGAATGGACTTGACAGCAATGGGTCTAAGCAAAACAAGGACTTTAGTACACTTTGAAAACCAGTCTGTCAGGTTGATTCTCACTGCTGGTGACCCCACGCATGTCAGAGTAAAACTGGGCTCCACAGCGTTTTCAGTGGCTGATTTTTCAGAAGTAAATCACCAAGCCTTTCTTCCAAGTCATCTCTAGGTGAACTCAGACCTCCGGCCTTTTAGTTAGCAGCTAAGAGCGTTAACCATTCGCACCACCCAGGACACTTTCTACCGAGTAAACAAACTCCTCTTCTAATTTCCCTTATTGTTTATGTCTAGAATTTTAGTTCTTTCATTAAAAAACGCTATTTAACAGATACTCCTACTTTTGCACTTGATGATTTACCAAAAAAATTTTCAAATTCTGTATTTACTGTTGCTTCTTGAATCTCATGCCTTTTTTCTGGGTTTACTTCTCTTTGCGCTGAAGTGCTTCTTCAGGTTTCTTGGAGCAAGGCTGTGGTTGTTAATTCCTTTAGTCTCCTCACGTTGTTCTTTAACTTTGTTTTATGGACTGATACTTGCTTTCATTCACCATGTGGAATATGTCACACTGTTATCCTTTCTGTGTAAAATATACGTAGCATAGAATTTGCCTCTCTAACCATTTTTCAAGTGTCCAGGTCAGTGGTATTCGTTACATTCACAGGGTTGGGCAACTGTCACCACTAGTTGTTTTTAAAACTTTCTTTTCACTTGAACCAGAAATTCTGTACGGATTCAGCATCAATTCCCCTCACCCCTGTCTCCAGCCCACGGTGACCACCCATCGGTTTTCTGTCTCCGTGCATTTGCCTATTCTGAGTATCCCATACAAGTGGAATCGTACAGTGTTTGTCCCTTTCTGTCTGGCTTATTTCACTTAGCATAATGTTTTCAAGGTTCAGCCATGTTGTAGTGTGTATCAGAAATCTTCATTTTTCTTTAGGGCTCAGTAATACTCCATCGTATGGCTATACCACATTTTGTTTCTCCATTCAGCAGTTGACAGACATTTGGGTTATTTCCAATTTGAGGCTATTAAGAATAATGCTGTGATGAACACTGGTATACAAGTACCCCTTTGAGTCCCTACTGTCAAGTCGTTTGGGTGTATACCTAGGAGTGGATTTGCTCAGTCATGTGATAATTCTGTATTTAAAGTTTTGAGGAACTGCCAGACTGTTTTCTACGGCTGTTGGCACCATTTTACATTCCCACCAGCAATTGACCAGGGTTCCACTTTCTCCACATCCTCACCAACACTTGGCTGTTTTCCCCTCTTTTGATAATAGCTGTCTTAGTGGGTGTGAAGTGGTATTTCATTGTGGTTTTGATTTGCATTTCCTTAACAACTAACAACGTTGAACATCTTTTTATGTGCTTATTGGACATTTGTATATCTTTTTTGGAGAAATACCTATTGAAGTCCTTTGCCCATTTTTTAATTGGATTATCTTTTTATTGTTGAGTTGTCAGAGCTCTTTATGTGTTCGGAACAGTGAACCATCAGGTACATGATTTGCAGATATTTTCTCTCATTCTGTGTAGTTGTTACCATCTTACTTTCTTGGTAACATCCTTTGATGCACAAAAGGTTTTTCTCTCGATTAAGTCCGGTTTACGTATTTTTTTCTTTCATTACTCATGCTTTTGGTGTCGTATCTAAGAATCCACTGCCAAATACAAGGTCCTAAAGATTTACCTCTGTATTTTTTCTAAGAATTTTGTGGTTTTAGCTGTTATATTTATGTCATTGATTCATTTTGAGTTAATTTTCTTATTTGGCATGAGGTAGGGGTCCAACTTCATTCTTCTGCATGTGGAAATCCATGTGTCCAAGCACCATTTATTGAAAAGACTGTTGTTCTTTTCCCATTGAATGGACTTGGCACCCTTGTTGAAAATCATTTGGCAAGAGACGTATGGGTTTATTTCTGGGCTATGAATTCCATCCCACTGATTTACATATCGGTTCTTATACTGTTAACCACACTGTTTTAATTAGTGTAGCTTTATTTTTTATTCTTGTGATGAAAACATGTACAACAAAACGTTTATCAATTCAGCAATTTCTACATTGATTTTAGTGACATTGATTACATTCTTCATGTTGTGCAAACATTATTGCTATGCTTTTCCAAATTATTCCACCACCATTAACATAAACTCACTGCCCCCTAAGCAGAAACTCCCCTTTCCCCTGGGTAACCGCCAGTCATCTTTGGTTTCTTATGTTTGCTTATTTCATATAAGTGAGATCATGCAGTATTTGCCCTTTGGCAGCTGATGTATTTTGCTCAGCATAATGTTCTCCAGTTTCATCCATGTTGTGGTGTGCATCAGAACTTCATTTCTCTTTATGGCTGAGTAGTATTCCATTGTATGTGTATACTGCATTTTGTTTATCCATTCATCTGTTGGTGGACATTTCGGTTGTTTCCACCTTTTGGCCATTATGAAAAGTACTGTGATGAACATTGGTATTACACAGGTTTCTGTATGTGTTCTTGCTTTCACTTCTGGGTGTATACCTAGGATTGGGATTGCTGGGTTACATGGTAGTTCTATATTCAGGTTTTTGAGGAACCGCCAAACTGTTTTTCAGAGTGATAGTACCATTTCACGTTCCCACCAGCAAGAGGTGAGGTTTCTAATTTCTCTACAACCTTGCCAACATCTGTTGTTTTCCATTTTTTTCATCTTTGCCATTCTAATGGGGTTGAGGTGGTCAGTTCCTGTACCTTTATAGTTCTTTTGAAATCAGGAAGTGTGAATCCTCCCACTTTGTTCTTCTTTTTCAAGGTAGTTTTGCTACACGGTTATCTTTTGACCCTTTAACAGCTTCGTTGAAGTGTAATTCACATCCCTCACAACTCACTGATACAAAGTGCAAAATTCAGTGACATTTAGTGCGCTCACAGAGTTATGCGACTGTCACCACAGTCAATGTTAGGACATTTTCATCGCCCCAAAAAGAAACCCCATATCCTTCAGCCATTATCCCCAGTCACCTCCATCCCTCCACGCAGCCCTTGGCAGCCACTGATTTATTTTCTGTGTCTGCATTTGCCTGTTCTGGAGATTATATATATATGGGATCGTATAATACGTGATCTTTTGCGACTGGCGTATTCAATGTAGCATATTTTCCAGGTAGATGTGAAGTGGTGTCTCACTGATTTGCATTTCCCTGATGACCAAAGATATCGAGCGTCCTTTCATACGCTTTTCGGCATGACTCCCACCTTGTTCAGTTTCTGTTCCAAGTGTCACTTCATCAGAGGTCTTCCCTGACAACTAGTGTCAGACCCCTCACCCCCCTCAGTGATACTCTATCCCCTTAACCTGTATTGTTTGTCTTTATTACCTACCAGTGTCACCTCTCCTCCTCCTTCCCTGACTGTATCGTAAGCTTCCTGCAGGCGAAGACTTTGTTTTGTTCACTTCTCTATCATAGCTCTAAGACCGTTCTCTGACATAGTACACACGATAAACATTTGTTAGATACACACATGATTTTATGTAAATGGAATCGTATTGACATACTTCAAAAATAACTGAACTAAAAAACAAAGTAGTATTTAATTTTACACTTTTTGTTTTTAGCTTTCTCCTCTCCCATATGCCACTGCTCACATACCCACTGTTAACCTGTATAAATCCATTTGTATTTCAGATAGCCACTGTTAACCTGGTATAATCCATTTGTATACTTTTCTCTACTTACATAATCACATGTCCAGAAGACTGGGGATGCTGTTTTAAAATCACAGAGCCTGAGTAGGGAGAGCACAGGGCATTTTCGGAGCCGTGAAACTATTCTGTATGATTCTGTAATGGTAGCATGTGACATTATGCAATTGTCAAAACCCATAGGACTGTGCAACACAAAGAGTGAGTCCTGATGTAAACTGGGGCTTTAGTTAATATATACACATATGTATGTATATATAATAACCTTCAAACTTCTTGGCATTCCCTTACATGATATGGCCACTCCATGCCTCTTCAGATTTGTTCTAGGCCTTTCCTACTTGCTCTAGCCCCATTGCCCATCTTTCAGTTCTTCTAAGGTTGGCATCTTCTCAGTTTTCTTTCTCACTTAAATACTGTCTTTTCAGAGAGCTCTTCCCTGACCACCCTAATTAAAGTAGCCTCTCCCCAGTTACTCTTTATCATGTTGTTATTGTCGGCTCTGACTCATGGCAACTCTATGCACAACTTACGTCCTATGGCGTCTTCATGATGGTTGGTGTGTCTGAGTCCATTGTTGTGACTACTGTGTCAGTCCATCTCATTGAGGGTTTCCCTTGATTTTGCTGACCCTCCACTTTACCAGACGTGACCTTTTCTAGTGACTGGTCTTTCCTGCTGACGTGTCCAAAGTAAGAGAGCTGAAGTCAAATCATCTGCACTTCTGAGGAACATCCTGGTTGTATTTCTTCTAAGACTGATTTGCTCACTCTTCTTGCAAAACCACCGAACCAAACCAGTTGCCATCGAGTTGATTCTGACTTATAGCGACCCTGTAGGATAGAGTAGAGCTGCCCCATAGGGTTTCCAAGGGGCAGCTAGTGGATTGGAACTGCAGACCTTTTGGTGAGCAGCCAAGCTCTTAAGCACTGCACCACCAGGGTTCCGTTCTTCTGGCAGTCCACAGTATATTCATTATTCTTCATCAACACTGCAGTTCAAGTGCATCAGTTCTGCTGCTTCCCTTTTCATTGTCCAGCTTTCACATGCACAGGAGGGGATTGAATAGACCGTGGCTTAGGTCAGACGGACCTTCGTCATCAAAGTGACGTCTTTGCTGCTTAAAACTTTAAAGAGGTCTTTTGCAGCAGATTTGCCCAGTGCAATACATCATTTGATTTCTTGACTGCTGCTTCCGTGGGCATTGATTGTGGATCCCAGCAGAATGAAATCATTGACACCTTCAGTTTTTTCTTCATCTATCATGATGTTGTTTATTGGTCCCGTTGTGAGGGTTTTTGTTTTCGTCGTGCTGAGGTGTAATCCGTACTGAAGGCTGTAGTCCTTGACCTTCATCGGTAAGTGCTTCAAGTCCTCTTTGCTTTCAGCAAGCAAGGTTGTGTCATCTGCATATTTAGGTTGTTAATGAGCCTTCCTCCCATCCTGAGGTTGCACTCTTCTTCATGTGGTGCGGCTTCTCAGATTATTTGCTTAGCATACAGAATGGATGCCTGAGGTGAAAGGATACAACCCTGCCGCACACCTGTTCCAGTTTGGAACCACGCCGTATCCCTTTGTTCTTTTTGAAGGACTGCCTCTTGGTTTTTGTACAGTTTTGCATGAGTATAAGTGTTCTGGAATCCCCATTCTTCGTAATGTTATCCATAATTTGTATGATCCACACAGTCAGATAGATGTCTTTGTGTAGTTGATAAAACACAGGTAAACATCTTTCTGGTGTTCTCTGCTTTCCGCCTGACATCTACAGTGGTATCCCTCATTCCACATCCCCTTCTGAGTCCGCATTTGCCAGTTCCCTGTCAGTGTACAACTGCAGTCATTTTTTTTTAATTATCTTGATTTCCTTAATATCACCTACTACAGTATATATAAGCCCATAGGTTTTTTTTTTTTTTTTTGCTGTGGGCTCTCTCTCAAAAAACTGAAGCCTCCGTGAGTTTATTTTACGTTATATTTGCATTATGTATAGCCATTATATAGAACCATGCTCAGTAAATACTTAGTGAGTGACTATTATTTATCCATACATTCAGTTATATTTATTGAATGACTCTCTTCACCAGAAGTATTCTCGATATGGAGAATATAATGCTGAGTGACATAGAAAAGATCCTCGCTCTGTCGAGCTCACGTTCTGGTGGGAGGAGAGAATTATTAACAGATACAAAGATCAGTAACATTGGTGTTGTGCGATGTGCTTAGATGATGGGATGGCTGTTCTGAGGAAGTGACATTTAGGCTGAGATCTGAATGGCAGGAACAGGTTTCTCTTGTGAGGATCAAAGAAAGTTCTGACATCAGGAGTGAGCTTAGTATTCCTGGGACAAGAAGAAGACCATGAATCTGTAGTGAAGAGAGCAGAATGAAAGAGTATTCCAAGGTGAGTTCAGAGACATGCTCAAGACCAGGTAGCACCCGATAGGGTAAGGAGCTAGAAAGTGTTTGGTGCCTTAAGAGATTACGATACAGTACTGAGGAGATGGTGAAGGGCAGAGTGAGTGGGGTAGTGCAGAGGATTATATTCACCAAGCAGGTGGATTCAACAGGCCTCTGTAAATTGTAGCAATGAGTTATCTTCCAGAAAGTCATAAATCACTGCTTCATTTTTGGTTTCATTTTCACCAGGGACATGACTTTCCAATTCATGGTTCTAATTCTGGGCTTTTTAGCTACCTCTTCAGAAACCAGTACCATCCAGGCATCCTTTGCAGTACGTGCTTCTTGTTGATACTCATGAACTACATTGGAAATAGAAAGGAAGCACTTAGTTAATGCTTTTCTGCTGAATTTCTGAATTTGCACAGGCTTTTGGGAGTTCGTGTTTCTTAGTTTAGTCACTGCAGTGACCTGAAAGCAAAACTGGGTAGATTACTCAATCTCTCACTTCCTTTTTTTCATTTCCCTATGTTTCAGAAAGCAAGTGACTAGGGAAGATGGTGTTCTCAAGGGTGCCTGACTTCCACATTTTAAAAGCAAACTGGTTGGGTGGGGGGTGGGGAGGTTGTTTTGTTTTGTTTTGTTTTTTTAAATATCCTTGCAGGAATCTACTGATTAGCTGTCCACCAATAAGATGTCATTTTCATTGGTCAATTACAACATTTTATAATCTTGTTAATGTAAGGAGTAATTGCTTCCATACTGCCTTTTTAAAAATATCCTTTGAAATTAATTGAAGACGCTCCTGTTCTTTCCTGCCCTTCACTGAGCATGTGGGATGGCAAGGAGCTATTTTAAGCTTCTCTACAGTAGAACTTACGCTACTTCCAGTCCTTTTGCTGACCCTACAAGCCGAGGACTTAGAGGCAGTTCTTCTTTCCTAATAATGTACTCTCGTAAGCCACTGCCAGAATATTTATAGGTAGCCATCCACTTTGTGTTTCAAAAATTCATATGTAAGTCTGAGCTTTAGAATTTGAAATGAATTCCCTGCCCCCCCCCCCCCCCCCCCATTTCTTTAAATGGTATTGGATGGCACCTGACAACAAGAGTTATAAATGAACACTTTCTTCGGCTAGCCTGTAATGACCTATTTAATCTAAAATGCAGCAGAAACACTATACATTTATGATTCAAGACATTAGGAACTAGTGTTCCGATGGTACATGAGCCCCACTATGTGCCATTTAAATAGGCCTTTATAGGGAATAGTCTGAATCCCTAAACCCCGTTGTCGGTGAGAAGGGTAAAGAGCGGTGCCGTGAAAGTGTGCCCGTCAGTGCTGTGGAGAGAGCAGGCGACACCTCCGGAGGACGCTCTGGAGGACGCCTGTCCGTGTCCTGCCTGGTGTGGCAGCCGGCCGTCTGCACGCGAGGCGCTCTTCCCGTCGGGTGGGTGTCTGTCAGGAGTGCCCATATGCTCTTACGAGTTGCCTTGGAGTTGCTTCTGGCTCACGGTGACCCCATGTGTGTTTTACTAGAACTGTGCTCCATAAGGTTTTCAGGGGCTGATTTTTTGGAAGTAGATCACCAGGCCTTTCTTCCGAGGTGCTTCTGGGTGGACTCGATGCCCCAGCCTTTAGGTTAACAGTCAGGCATGTTAACTGTTTCCATCACCAGGGACTCTACCTATATACTCTTACTAGTTATAAAAAGGGAAGAAAAAAATCATTTAGAATAATCTCGAGTGAGGAGTGAATAAACATCTTGAAAATTTCTAGGCAGATATTAATGTCAGAAAATGGTTTTTCTGATGCATTTACAAACAACATATTCACGTATTTAGTAATCGTTTTTTAACTGTGGTTTTCTTCCTAAAATTATTGATGCTACTTAGTTTTAAATGAAAAAGATTTAATTCACTTAACTAAAAAAAGAAAAAAGTACTGTAAGATTGATAGTTAAAACTAATTTAACTCTATAATTTCTTTTCGATTCTTTACTAGGCATAACTCACATTTATTTCCAGAGGTTTTATTACATTGGAGCTAAGCGAATTTTTAACCGGTGAGGATACTGTAATTCCTGGCAAAGTGATATTCTGGAAAGTTACATACAGAATATAGAAAAGCATGTGCTTTGGAGTCAAGAAGATACGGATTCTAATTCCTGCTCTCACTGTAGATACATTTCCTAGCTCTCTCAGTCTGTTTCCTTATTCCTGGAAGGAGGCTGGTAAAACCTGCCTGCCCCACAGGGTTGCTAAAGGTATTCCATAGGGTTCATTGGAAAGTATGTCGGCCCATATGACTTACAGGATGGGCTGTCAGAGGAGCAGGCAGGGAAAGCTTCCAGGCCGTTGTCTGTTTCTCCCCTGACCTCTCTGCATTCCTAGCCAGGTTCCTCGAAAGATTGGACTCACATGCTCACTTTCAGTCTCCAGTCATTCTTGTGAAAAGCTAGTCGATCTAGTATTTACATTGTGCCGGCTTTGTAAATGTTCTTCAGTCTGAGTCAGGTAATCATTGCCCTAAATGTGTCTGCTTTCTTGAGCAGCTTCCCACCTCTCTTCAGAATGATGTTTACTTTTTTCTGTGTCTATATCACTAATCCTTTCCCAGACACTTCAACAGAGCTAAGAAAGGCCCTTCAACATGGTGAACACTTCAGATTATCCATCAAGCCTATTTTAAAACCTCTTTTCTTGGCTACATTCCCCTGGGAGCCTTCCGCCCTCCTAGTCTGATGCAGACTGGTTGCTTTTTCGCCTGCTGTAAAGCTTTCAGCCTGTCTGTTCCTTTCATCATCCTCCCAGTTAGTTCTTTTACTTCTGTCTGTGTTGGATCAGATTCCCTGGCCTCTGTGTTTTTTTCCTTCTTGATTTATTCCCTTGTTTTGGTACAGCATATCCCTAATCACCCACCCCAGCTCATCCGGAGCCCTGGTGGCCTAGCAGTCAGGACCTTGGCTGCTAACCAAAAGGTCAGCAGTTCAAATCCACCACCCACTCCTTGAAAACCCTATGGGGCAGTTCTGCTCTGTACTGTAGGGTGGCTATCAGTCAGAATCGACTCGACAGCAGTGGGTTTTCCCAGCCAATCCATCACCAAACCCTCTTACAAGACAATTCTCTTATGCCGCCATGAAGCGTTTCCGCCCCTCACTCCCCCTCTTGGACTGGCCTCACCCTGCTGTGTGCCTTCCCTGCACCCTCTGTCGCAGCCTCATCGCATCTGCTGGTCACCTACTGCGCATGTCAGACTCTGGGTACAACACCAGGAAGTCTGAGATTAACAGAATGAGGTCCCTGTTCCCAAGGAAGTTTGGGAAAATAAACATCCAAGTTCTCACTGGGGGGGAATTATTGCCCCCTAGTGGGCCTCTTGGAAAAGTGAGGAGACATTTCTGGTTCCCACAGTAAGGAGGATAAAACCCTACCAAATCCAGTGCCGTCGAGTCGGTTCCGACTGCTAGCGACCCTATAGGACGAGTAGAACTTCCCCAGAGGGTTTCTCAGGAGTGGCTGGTGGACTCAAACTGCCTACCTTTTGGTTAGCAGCCGAGCTCTTAACCACTACACCACCAGGGCTTCGATAAGGTGGATACAGCTGGCATTTTGTAGTCAGGGCCAGAGATACTAAATGTCTTGTATGTCTAGCACAATTTTTAATATGCCACCAGACATTCATGTGTAAAAATCTGTTTATAATTATCCAAGCCTAGAACCTAGTTCCATTTTACACAGAAACCCAGAGTGTTCTTGGTCCTTCTCATGTTGTCATTGCTTGTGCACCAGATGGAGGACAGCTAGTGTTGATCAGCAATGAAGGTTTATAGCCACGTTTGAAACCATGGCCTTAAGTGTTTTAGGAATCCTTTTAACAGTCACAACGAGATGGATTGACATGGTGGCTGCAACAACAGGCTCAAACCTAGCAACGATTGTGAGGATGGCACAGGACTGGGCAGTGTTTCGTTCTGTTGTTCATGGGGTCGCTATGAGTCGGAATCGACTTGATGGCACCTAACAACAACAGCACTTAGTTTCTAAGAATCCTAGTAAGGGCTGCACAAGTCAGGGAATATAGTTATCAGTGCTGCTAATAAAGAAAAATTAAGAAGAATCCTTTCAGCGATGGGCTGTTTTATAAACCATGCAGTCACAGTGAAGAAGAGTATGAGTGCCTTGCCCTGTACATGAAAGTAAGATAAACTCTCTAGGGTTCGTGTTAAAAAGATTTTGCTCATTATTGTGTGTATATGTGTGTATTGAAGTGTAGCATACAGGGCAGAGCTCAATGAATTTATTCACACACACTCCTGTGTAACTGCCACCTTGATCCACATGTACAGAGTGTCAGCCATGTTAGGAAACGTTAAGATAAACTTATTTTTAAATAGTATGATAGTTATGTTTTCAAATAACATACCCAGTATGTTTTCACCGGTACAATCAGTGCCATCCAAAGTGTCCAGAAAGCTGGAAACATAGTGTGTTTATTTTATTTTTTCAGAGTAACAGTTGGACCTATTGCTTTAAATTCAGAAATATTTTACCTGAAAAGTTAGTATTGAGGTTGGAGAAAAAGATACTGAGCATCTTATTTGAAAATATAACTAAGACGTGTTTATCTTGTTTCCCAACTTTATGTATACCCTCTGTAACATTTCCAGTACCCAAAAAGGCTTCCTTATACCCATTTCTTGTTAATATTCCCCTTCTACCAGAGGTAACCACTATTCTGATTTATATCATCATAGATTTGTTGTGCCTGTTCTTGAGCTTCAGATAAATGGATTAATCTTAAAGAAAGAACATTGAGCTAAAGAATGTAGAAATAAGAGTACATACTGTATAATTCTATTTGCATAATACAAGAATACATACTAATGGAACTATAGTGTATATTCTTGTTGTAAGTCCCAGGGTAATGCAAACGGTTTGTACTCCGCTACTAACCTAAAGGTTGGCAGTTGGAATCCACCAAGTGGCACCCTGGAAGAAAGTGCTGTGATCTGCTTCCTTAAAGATTCCAGCCAAGAAAACCCTGTGGAGCAGATCTGCTCTGTAACACGTGGGGTTGCCGAGAGTTGGAATCGACTTGATGGCAGCGGGTTTTGAGTTGTTTGTTTTCTTCTTGTTGCTGCATTCTTTGGCGTAATGTTCTGTCTGTAAGATTGGTCGATGTTTGGAGGGTAGCAGCAGTTCTTTTTTATTGTTGCATAGTGTTCTGTTACGTGTGTGAACAGTTTAGTCTGTTGATTGTCACTGGTATTGTTTCTAGGATTTGTCTGTTATGACGAAAGCTACTGTGAACATTCTTATACTATACTCGTTTCTCATGGACGTGTATCTAGAAGTAGAATTGTTGGGTCATAGGGTAGGCAGGTATGTTTAGCTTTTACAGATACTACTGAAGCATTTTCCGGAGTGATTATACCAGTTCACACTTACATCACCAAGTGTGAGAGTTCTGGTTGCTCCACATCCTTAGCAACACTTGCTATTGTCAGTATATTTTATAATATGTATTCAGTGAAAACTGAAAATTTAACAAGATACATATGAAATTTTACATGAGGCCTTTCTTAAGCTGTAAGAAAACAGTACATTACATTACAGTGGCATGAATAGTACTATTTATGTACAAACATACATTGTTGAAAAGAAATCTCGCTTACTGAGAATTTTCGTTTCCACTTAGGATGGGCCTAAATATGCTGATTTGAAAATATATTGCCCTTGTATTAGTTATCTATTACCGTGTAGCAAATTATTGCAAAACTAAGCAGTTTGAAACAGTAAACATTTGTTACCTCTGTTTCTGAGGGTCAGGAATCTGGGAGCGGCTTAGCTGGGTGGTTCTGGCTTAGAGTCTTTTACAAGGTCGCAGTAAAGCTGTGAGCTGGGACTGAAGAATCCGATTCCAGGGTTACTCATGTTGTTGTTGGGAGACCTTAGTTCCTCATTGACTGCTGGACAGAGACTTTACTTCCTTGCGGTATAGGCCTCTCCATGACATGGCAGCTTGCTTCTTGCAGAGTTAGTGATCCAAAAGAGAGGATGAGGGCCCCAGACAGAAGTCACAGTGTTTTTTTTATAACCTAGTCGTGAAAGTAATATGCTGTCACTTGAGCTGTAAGTTACTGGTCACACAAACCAGCCCTGGGACAAGGTGGGAGGGAACTGCACAAGGTGTGAATACAGGATCACTGATGGCCAAATTGGCGGGCTAGCCACCACGTATATGGATGCTGTTTGGGGTGACGTTGGGGAGGGGGGCTGGGAGATTGGGAAGCTAAAGTGCACATAACGTAACATTTACCATTCCCACCATTTTAAAGTATACGGATCCCTGGCATTTAGTATGTCCACAGTGTTATGTAGCCCATCACTCTGCTTTCAGAGAACACTTTCGTCACCCCAAAAGGAGACCTCATGCCATTAAGCAGTCCTTCCCCACCCCCACGTAAGCCCCTGGCAACTACCGATCTGTTTTCTGTCTCCACGACTTTCTCGTTCTGGACATTTCCTGTAAGTGGAGTCCACAGTAGATGGCCTTTTCTGTCTGGTTTATTTCACTGGCTTCTTTCACTCAGCATGATGTTGTTAAGGTTCATCCATGTTATATAGCACGTATCAGTACTTCATTCCTTTTTATGCCTGAATAAGATCTAGTTTGTTTATTTAAAAAAAAAAAAGTTGCCTTTGAGTCAATTTTGACCCAGAGCAACCTTATAGGACAGAGTAGAACTGCCCCATAGGATTTCCAAGAAGCTCCTGGTGGATTCAAACTGCTGACCTTTTGGTTAGCAACCAAGCTTTTAACCAGTATGCCAGTAGGGTTCCAGTTGGCTATGGTATTGTTAAAATTCTCTATTTCATTATTGCTCTTTTGTCTGGTTCTATCCATTATTGAAAGTGAGATATTCACGTCTCCCACTATTATTGTAAAACTATTTTTTCCTTCAATTCTGTCAGTATTTGCTGCATGTATTTTGGGACTCTGCTGTTTTATGCATATATGTTTGTAATTGTTTATCTCTTGATGGGTTGACCCTTTAATCAATATATAATGTTCTTTTTGGCCTCATGTAACAATTCTTTAGAGTCTGTTTTGTGGAAGTTAGTGGAGCCACCCCTGCTCTCTTTCAGTTGTTATTTGCATGGATACCTTTTTCCCCTCAACCTATTTGTGTCTTTGGCTCTAAAGTGAGTCTCTTGAAACCAGTAAAGTTGTGTCCCTCCTAACAGCTCTACACTTGCTCGAGCCTTAAAAAAGTTGCTAGTGAGAACTCCTCTTCCAGAAACTAGTTTGTAGGTGATTCTGTAATGGAAAGGTTTTTCTTAGCTCTAATTTCATTTAGAGTTGCAGTAAGATTTTGTATGCCTCTGTGTCATTGAATATGCAGTTCTGTTGCCAAGAACATTTATAACAAAGGTTGGAAGAAAATAAAATGTATGAGGAGCCTGAAGAGCATGAAGAAAGTAAGGAAAGAGAAGTTAATATTACTGATGGTCTTTTCCAGTTTTTTTTCCAGAAACCCATCAAGCTATCACTTCTATGCAGTGTATGGTTGTATATTCTAAGTTTAAATATGGTTTACTTTTTAAGATTCAGAGTAAGTAAGACAAAAATTAAATATTAGCCTTACTTATTTTAAAATGTGTTGATAGTGTTGGAGGGTGTTGAACGTAGTGGTAGATAATACCTGGACTACTCATAATACATAGACCCTCAACGAGGTGGATTGACACAGTGGCTGCAACAATAGGCCAAGCATAACCGATTGTGAGCACGGTGCAGGACCTGGCAGTATTTTGTTCTGTTGTACGTGAGGTCGCTGTGAGTTGGAACCCACTCGCCAGCACCCAGCAACAACGCATAATAGAACTTTTGTTTTCTGCCCTCTATGCTTAGAACCTTTGGTTTTACTCTGCTATTTTCATGTAACCTTTGGTTTTACTCTCAACATTTTCACAGTCTTTTTATTTACTTAGATAAATTTAATGAGACACTTGTTTTAATAGATTACAGAAACATTCTAAGACTAAGGTGAATGGTCCTAACAGATTTTTGTCCAGATAGTATCTGCATATCTTTTATGATTTAGTATTAGAAAAAACAAAACAGAAAACTAAAATATGCTGTTTGGTGGTTTCTTTGCAGCCTTTCGTATGGAAAATTTGAAATGCAGAGGGGAAGCAGTAACTCAGGAGATCAGTGAAGCCATGAAGGTAAAAGCTGCCTGCTAAAACATTATGAAATGAGCAAAATGTATGGCTGCGTATTTGCTTTCATCATTCATATGTGTACTAGCCTACTGAAACAGAAATTCTCAGCAGTCTTTACATAGATCTTAATGAATTTATTAAATGACAGTAATATTTGGAATAACTACCATTTATCAGGCACCTACTATGTGCCAGGTATTTATTACACTTGGTTTCATTACTGGTTGGCTATGTTTTTGGGTTCTGAGTATTAGAAGCCTGTCAAACAACTTTTGATGATAACAATAGCTAGCATTTATTGAGCACTTAGCATGGGTCAGGCACCTTCTAACTTCTTTATATCTCATTTAATCCTTACAGTAGCCTTATGAGGTAGACACTGCTATTCTCCACTTTACAGATGAAGAGATAGGCACAGACGCTAAGTTGGATGCACGTATAAGTAGCTGAGCCAGGATTCAAACCCTGGAAGTCTGGCTGCAGAAGCTGTACTCGTAACCACTATTCTGTACTACGTATCCAACTTAGGGGTCTTAGTATTACTATAATAAACTTGTCTATATTTTTGAAATTTATTTTACCCTAAACAGAAAAACATTTAGATTTCTAGTATATGGAAATTATTTTTAAACTCCTTCAGAATCTCCCCTGTTCTGATGGTAATTCTTTTGTGGTTTGCATTGATCCCATGATTTTCCAGTTTTCATGTTTCTCTCATGGCATGTTCTTTATCAGGGATTGCCAGATTGGTAGGCGAGGCTGAATCCAGCCCACTGCCTTTTTTTGTAAATAAAGCTTTATTCGAACACCGCCACGTCCATTCATTCACTTACTGTCTGTGGCTGTTTTGTGCTGCAGTGGCAGAGCTGAGTAGCTGTGACAGGAATGTATGGGCTGCAAAGTTGTAAATATTTACTATCTGGCCCTTTACAGGAAAAAAGGTACTGATCCCTGCTCTTAATGATTAAGATTTCTAAAATACTCATTATCCTGAAATGGGTGTATAGAAGTTTGTTTAGACATTATAGCCTTAGCTCTGAATTTCCATTACCTCCTGCTCTGCTTGAGTTTTATTTTACTACTAAGCATTATAGGAACAGAAAATGTCTCTTAGTCTTAGTTTTCAGTCAGAATTCCTCAGCTAGAATTGGTGTTTTCAAGTTAAAGTTGAACGTCCATGATCCCAGAAATTTGGTCTCAGAAAAAGCCTTGTCCCAAAGAATTAAGCTTGTAGACTGTTGGATCTGTTTCTGAGAGTGTGTGTGGTTGAACCTGAGATTGACTTTGAGTATTACTGCTTTTTTTTAAGTCTTTGCCCACGTTAATTGAACAAGCAGACGGATTTTCCCAAGTTCTAAAGATGCAGCCTGTTATTCAGCTCCAGAGGATCCACCAAGAAGTCTTCTCCGGTTGCAGTAGGAAGACAGATGTTAAACCCGAGAGTTTTATAACACCAATAGAAACCACACCAACAGAGACTGCTGGCAGGAAAGGCACTGACATGGTACTGAGAAGAAAGAGAACGAAGGATTGCCCCCAGAGAAGATGGTATCCGTTGAGGCCAAAGAGAATCAACCTTGATGCCTAGACTCCCTTTGTTTATCTTGGGAGTTGAAAGTAGATGCTATCACGTAGATTACAGCCTAGACAGGGCTTCACTGAAAACAAGAGAGAACTCTTCAGTGATCCCTTTATACAGATACAGCTGCTCTGTGCCGGGAAGCCGTGTAATACCGTATTTCTTTCTTCACCATTTTCATCTACAGTAGGTGAAAAGCATTTCTTTATTGGCACAAAGGCCATCATTGAGCATTAAGGGTGCAAACTTTTGCTGTCCTTAAATGCCACCAACTCTTGGCTACATTGCAGCTTTTATGGAATTTCATGAGTGATGTATTCTGTTGGGTTTCACTGATATACATCTTTCTCAAAAAGAGAGCTGTGTAACTGTTGTCTTTATTTAAAGTGCTGAAAAGTAACCATCACTACTGCACAGCAGCAGATGCAGTTTGGGTTTGTTTTTTTTTTTAAGATGTAATTTGACTTATCAAATTAATGTGCAAATAACAAGATTGGCTTTGACTTTGTTATTCCAAGTTCAGCTAATTTGGATTTGTGGGGTTAATTTTAGGATTATTTGTTTTTGTTTTGTCTTTTAAGACTTAAAAGGATACTAGTATTTGCGCAGGAATTACTCTTACAAATAAAAATTGACGTGTAGCCAGTGTTTTCTGCCCACACTTTTGTTTTCCAAAGACCTTTTAACTTTTAAACATAATTTGACTTGGGACTTATAGTTTCTTTTCAGGGTTTATCATTACTTTTTGATAGAGAATTCCAGTTCTAAAATGTATATCAGATTAATACATCAGCAGATTGTCATTGTGGAATAAATATATGCAATCGTATTGAACTATTCCACATTTAAAGATGTTTATACATCAAGTATATAATCATTGGTAGAAGAAATCTGAGAAAGCTGTATCACCTATACTTCTAGCATTTAACAGTAGTTTATTATAGCTCTTGTGTCTTTTACTGACTAATCATGAGGCTGGAAAATTTGTACTTGTCTTGCTGACTATGTCTTGCTAATCATAAATGTTTAAATTGGACAGGAGATCTGTCTCAGTGAAGGAAACTGTAAAGCTACTTCATTACATTGGAGATCTGTGTATTTGTACATAGCAGTGTGTTTTTTATTAAAATAATGCATAAAGACATCTTGATACTGTGTATTTTTAAGAGTTGCCTTAGGTATTCTTGACCCAACTTCAGGTGGATGATAGGTCACTATCTGCATTTCAGAACGTACTGAAATGTCACTGTTTAGCGGCTACAGAGTATTGCTGTTCCAGCGCATGCTAACTTTTCATAGCGTTGATTCTGTATGATTTGTTCAGCCTCAAAAGCCCCCAAACAAGAGAGTAATTTTATTAGCTTTGATAAGCTAATAGTGATACTGTTGTTATACAAGGAAGCAATGCATACTGAGATACATAGTTGAATGGTATAATGTCTAGGATTCACTCTGAAATACGGCAGCAAAGAAGGAAAAGGCATAGACTTATAAGTGAATGTGGCAAAAATCTTGATAATGTTAAATCTGGAGGTCAGATATATTCTTTCTATTTTTATGTATGTTTGGTAAATTTTTTAATTTTTCAAAACGGTTTGTTGTTTAATTGTAAAGACCCAGACAGCTGAGACTTGAAACCCTCTGAGAGCCCAAAGTTCCACTCCACAGTGAGAGCACAGTGTAAATAGAACTACCACTAGGAAAGGCAGTCTGTTGATGGTGGTAACTAAGAGACGTGACTGATATCAGCGATGATACGGGGCAAGTGTGTACTTCACAGAGAAACTATACTTCTGCATCAGCCAAGAACTCGCTAGCTAAGAGAATGAAAAGTGAAGACGTGTGTGGTTATGGAACATTGGAAATGTTGAAGGAACAAATAGAAAATAAAATTTTGACCTCCCTGTGGTAAAAAAGAAAGGCTAGATTGCACGGGGTCTTAAAATTCTCTTTAAACCAAAAACAAACACAAGGAAGTCCAATCCAGTCCGAGGGAAGAGAGAACACAGTCAGAACAGCTAGTTCTGATCAGTGAAGGAACGTGCGTTTTGTGAACTTCAGCTGTTAAGAGTCCTACCTTCTTACTTTTTACCATGTCTGAGTATCATCTGAGCTCTTTTCTTTTTTCTTGATTTTTTGTTATTTCCATCCTTCCCCCTTATCTTCCACATTTCATTTGTTGTAGAAATACTGAAATGTAAAAGATAAAATATGCCTTGAAATTCACTCTTGAGCAGTAAGCATTGTTACTATTTTGGTGTATGAGTTTTAAATGATTTTTCTTATGAGTAGACAACTATGAATATCAATATATAATTATAAAAGTAAGTATAGGTTTATGTTAAATTTGTAGTCATATAGAGATACATGCATTCAAATACACATATACACATACAAACATTTGTATAAAATAAATACAATCGGAAGCTATATGCACCTCATGTATATGGACAGTCTTCCATGTAAGTACATAGAGAATTCATAGCTGTTCTGTGTTGTTTTGTTACTCCTGTCCAGGTAGCTGCTAACCTACTTATCTCTATGCATGTGCTCGTTGTAGATATTTCATACAAGTGGGATCATACAGTATTTGTCCTTTTGTGTCTGGCTTGTTTCAGTTAGCATAATATTTTCAAGGTTCAGCCATGTTGTAGCACATATCAGAACCTCATTTCTCTTTAAGGATGAGTAGTAATTCCATTGTATTGTATGTACCACATTGTTTCTCCCTCAGTTGATGGACATTTGGGTTATTTCCAATTTGGGACTATTACGAATAATGCTGCTGTGAATATTCATGTGCAAGTTTTTGTCTGGACATGTTTCCAATTCTTGGCTATTAGACGTAGGGGTGGAGTTGGCTGGTCATATGGTAATTCTATGTTTAATATTTTGAGGATTTACCAAACTGTTTTCCATAGCAGCTGCCCCATTTTACATTACCTCCAGCAATGGATGAGGGTTCCAATTTCTCCATATCTTTGCCAACACTTAGTTACTGCCTGTCTTTTTGATACAGCCATGCCAGTGGGCGTGAAGTGGTATTTCATTGTGGCTTTGGTTTGCATTTTCTTGGTAGCTGATGACGTTAAACATCTTTTCATGTGCTTATTGAATGTTTGTGTATCTTATTTGGAGAAATACCTATTCAAATCTTTTGCCCATGTTTTAATTGAGTTATTTGTGTTTTTATTGTTGAATTGTAAGCGATCTTTATACATTCTGGATACTAGACTTTGCCAGATACATGATTTGCAGATATTTTCTCCCATTCTATGGGTTGTCTTTTCACTTTCTTTTCTATTGTTGTAGTTTAAATGAAGTTTACATTTCAAGTTAGCTTGTCATACAAAAATTTATGCATACATTGTTATGTGACCCTAATTGCTCTCCCTATACTGTGACAGCACGCTCCTCCTTTCCACGCCTTATTCCTCATGTCCATTCAGCCAGCTCCTAACCCTCTCTGCCTTCCCGTCTCACCTCCAGACAGAAGCTGCCCGTTTAGTCTCTTGTATCTACTTGAGCTAAGAGGCTCATTCCTCATGAGTTCTTTTCATTTTCTTGATTAAAAAAAAAAACAAAAACACTACTCTCGAGTTGATTCCAACTCATAGTGACCCTATAGGACAGAGTAGAACTGCCCCATAGGGTTTCCAAGGAGTGCCTGGTAGATTTGAACTGCTGACCTTTTGGTTAGCAGCTATAGCTCTTAACCACTATGCCACCAGGGTTTCCACTTTCTTGATAGTGTCCTTTAAAGCACAGAATTTTTATTTTGATGAAGTCCAATTTATCTTTTCTTTGGTTGGTCTTTAAGGTCATGAAAATTCACACTAACGCTGTCTTCTGAGGGAGGCTTGGTGGTGCAGTGGTTAAGAGCTACAGTGAACTACAGCTGCTAACCAAAAGGTCGGCAGTTCGAATCCCGCAGCTGCTCCTTGGAAGTCCTATGGGGCAGTTCTACTCTGTCCTATACAGTCGCTATGAGTCGGAATTGATGGCAATGGGTTTTTTTGGTTTTTCTTCTAAGAGTTCTGTAGTTTTCTTATATTTAGGCCTTTGATCCATTGAGTTAATTTTTGTGTATGATGTGAGGTAGGGGTGCAGATTCATTCTTTATGTGTGGGTGTCCAGTGGTCCCAGCACCGTTTGTTTAAAACGTTTTTTTCCATTCAGTGGCCTGGCACCCTATTTGAAAGTCAGTTGACTAAACGTATGGGTTTACGTCTGGACTCTCAATCTATATGTCTGTTCTTATGCCTGGGCCACACTGTCATGAGTACTGAGGCTTTTTAGTAAGTTTTGAAATCAGGAAGTGTGAGTCCTATGACTTTGTTCTTAATTTTTAAAAACAAAGTAGTTTACTTTTTTTTATTCTAAAAGAAATGAGTTGGAATTGAATGATGGCAACAGGTTTCGGTTTTCCGTAAGTAGAACAAGTATCACTCTCCATAAACTAATGGTAACCATAAAATTAAATTCAATTAAAGCAAAATGTTATTAAGTTTTTGGTAGATACTGTTGCCTGTGAAGTTTCCTGAGTCTAAGGCGTGCTCTTTGCTAAATGGTTCAGCAGTGTTAAAGAGGCGTTAAAGATTATAGTACCCAAAGCTTTTTCTCAAATGTAATTTAGAAGGATTAAAAGAATGAAAACGTGCTCAGTATGAGAGTTGGTGTTATTCAGTGTCATGTCCTGCTTCGTTTAAAATTGTTTCTCGCACTATCATTGGCACACATCCAAAACCTTGGGAAACAATGGATAAACTTGGTGAATGTTCTTTCAATCGGTGTTGCTGCTGTTAGGTGCGGTTGAGTTGCTTCCGACTCATAGCAACCCTGTGTACAACAGAACCAAGCACCGCCTGGTCCTGCGTCATCCTCACGATCATCGTTATGCTTGAGCCCATGGTTGCAGCCATTGTGTCAATCCATCTCATTGAGGGTCTTCCTCTTTTTCGCTGACCCTCTACTGTCTACATTTGAATCTTTAAAAAAAAAATAAAACCAAACCCACTGCTGTTAAGTCGATTTCAACTCATAGCGACCCTTTGGGTCAGAGTAGAACTGCCCCATAGATTTCCAAGGAGCGCCTGCTGGATTTGAGCTGCCGACCTCTTGGTTCGCAGCCAAGCACTTAACCACTGCGCCACCAGGGTTTCCGTTTGAATCTATAGAGGGTTTAAATTCAGAGATAAGTAGTATTGCTTGTTATTTGTTTAGTCTGTTTAATTCTCATCCTACCCCTTTTCTGATACCTCTGATTGTGATTGCTGTATCATTTGAAATGAGGGAAAGTTTCCATTCTACTCCAGCGAACAGATTTTGGCTTTAATAGAGTACAGAACAGTTCAGGTACCCTAAAATGGATTGGGCTTTGCAAATTCTATTTGGTCAAAGCAAATGAAAGCATAACATGAACCTCCTTTGAGAGGAAGGACCTGTTAAAATTAAACCTTCAAGTCTGTGTAAATGGTAGGTACGTCAGGAAGCAACCACAATCAAGAGGTTTTTTTTTTTTTTTAAATTATACTGATAACAAGTTGGATCTGATAGAACAACTGCACTTTTATTTACAGAATTTTTTACTAGTGGTGCTTTTCATTTAGGGATGTAAAGCAATTTGTAGCTACTAAACTCAGTGAGTATTTAAGTTTAAGTGCTTGGCTGCTAACCAAAAGGTCAGGAGAAAAGACCTGGTAGTGTGCTTCTATAAAGATTTCAGCCTTGGAAACCTTATGGGGCAGTTCTACTGTGTCGTATAGGGTCACCCTGAGTCGGAATCGGCTCAATGGCACACCTGTCCATACTCAGCATGAAGACTCCATTTTCACAGTAGGCTTATGGTGCAGCAGGAGTAAACAGTGTGTCCAGGAACCAGCTGGAGACTTGGATGCCCAAGTAATATCAGATGTGGCCTACCCAATAGAAACCAAATGGGGAATGAATTAGGGCCAATTAAAAACCCCACAGAGGAATATGGAAAATTCATTAGCAAGTCGTTACTGGTGCTATGCCTCTGCATTCAGAGCTTTTAAATTTGGGGATGTGAAAGCAAGCTATGTGAACAAGGTCTGCCACTAAGGCCATCTTCAGGGGGGGCTCCCGCTGCAAAACCAAATATAAGTGGATGCTAGATTTCCTTCCTGTTGACACAATTTCTTACTAACTGTCCTTGCTTAAGAGGTTATTTCCAAAGTAATTCCTACTCATAGCAAGGCTTTCTGTAAGCAATTAAATAATACTCCAAAAGTTCACTGGTCCCTCATGAGTCTTTCTTAAGCTGTAGATTTTAAATGAAATGTGATATGTAAGAAGTTTTACTGGGTGTGTTTTATGTTCAGCAGAAAAACACTCGTAGTTGGATACAGTTGTTTCTCTACCTGGGAAAGTGAAAACCAGGAAGTAGTTGGAAGCGACAGATAGATTCAAGGATATTTTTTGTTGTCACTATGCTTGGAGCAATGTGGCATCTAGATTTTCTCAGTATGTCTTTAATCTGCGTGCTTATGATGATTATGTGAATTAGGGCTTCTTCATAACCCTTACCCAGACTTTATCATGTGAATAGAAGTCTAGTTAATAACTCTGGTAAAGAAATATAAGTGCCTGGGTTTTAGACTCAAAACAGAAAAGTAAAGGAGGAACAGGTAAAGGAGTTATGTTGATAAGCTTGTTTTCTTTTCCCTAAGAACAGCGTGTATGAGCAAGAAGGACTTTGGAATTGACATTTGAAAGAATATATAACATTAAAAATATAGAAACAATGTGTGGAGTCTTATTTAAACCTAGAATCTCCATTTCTAGAATGCAGTTGAGTAAAACATTTCCTCCCTGGAGTCAGGGAGATGAAGCTAGTGACTTTTAAAATACTTCTTATTGGTTGTATAATTTTATGATGTAATTTATGACTGGATGCTAAGACATTATCACTGCTCCATGAGTATTTACTGGTTAATATTGTGCCTTATAAGAAGCTCTATAGCACCTTCTTTTCATGTATTTTTTTAAACAATATTTTATTGTGTTTTTCGTGGAAGTTTACACAGCAGGTTAGGTTCCCCTTCAACAGTTTCCACACAAATGGACCAGTGACGTTAGTCACATTTCTCACATGGTGTCAGCATTCTCATTAACTGGGTTCTGGTTGTTGCATTTTCCGTCCTCTAGTTTCCCTGCCCCCCATCTTCTCGTCTTCGCTTTGCATTAAATGGTGATCTTCTGGACTCCTACAGGTGTTTTTCCATAGCGCACCTGTCTTCTGGGTATAGCGTTTATTTTCTCTGCCTCTCTGCTTTTCTGTTAAAAGGTGACCTCGGGAGCCCATAGCACTTCAGACATCTCTGAAGGCACAGCTGTCGTCTGCCCTATGTTATTTGCACTTTGGTTTTTGTCTATCCTGATAAGCTTTGAGTGGCTTGAGTTCAGGAAACACATCTTACTCATTTTTGTAGTATTCCCATCATTGAGCACAGTGCCTGAAACTTGACTAAATAATGATTAGTAGTTTCTTGGAATTAATTTTATCTTTTTATTGTTGTAGTTTAGATGAAGTTTACGTTTGAAGTTAATCTCCCATACAAAAATTCATACATGCATTGTTATGGGACCCTAATTGCTCTCCCCATACTGTGACAGCACACTCCTCCTTTCCACCCCTAATTCCCCATGTCCATTCAACCAGCTCCTAACCCTCTCTGCCTTCCCATCTCATCTCCCAACAGAAGCTGCCCGTTTAGTCTCTTGTATCTACTTGAGCTAAGAGACACACTCCTCACGAGTATCACTTTATGTCCCATAGTGCAGTACAATCCCTATCTGAAGAGTTGGCCTCAGAAATTGTTTTAGTTCTGGACTGATACAGAATCCGGGGGCCGTGCTTTCCAGGGTTCTTCTAGTCTCAGACCATTAAGTCTGGTCTTCTTCCTAGAATTTGAGTTCTGTACCCGACCTTTCTCCTGCTCCATCCAGGACTCTGTTGTGTTCCCTGTCAGGGCCGTCATTGGTGGTAGCCAGGCACCATCTCGTTCTTCTGGTCTCAGGCTGATGAAGTCTCTGGTTTATGTGGCCCTTTCTATCTCTTGGGCTAATACTTGCCTTGTGTCTTTGGTGTTCTTCATTCTCCTTTACTCCAGGTGGCTGGGACCAATTGATGCATCTTAGATAGCTGCTTGCAAGCTTTAAAGACCCCGGATGCCACTCACCAAAGTAGGATGCAGAACATTTTCTTAATAAGCTTTGTTATGCCAATTGACCTAGATGTCCCCTGAAAGCATGGTCCCCAGACCCCTACCCCTGCTACTCTGTCCCTCAAAGTGTTTGAGTGTATTCAGGAAACTTGTTAGCTCTGGTTTAGTACAGTCGTGCTGACTTCCCCTGTAGCGTGTGTTGTCCTTCCCTTTACCTAAGATAATTCTTATCTACTATCTAGTTAGTAAATAACCCTCACCCTCCTTCCCCACCCTCATAACCATCAAAGAATGTTTTTTTCTGTGTTTAAACCTTTTCTTGAGTTCTTATGATAGTGGTCTTATACAGTATTTGTCTTTCTGTGACTGACTAAATTTGCTCAGCACAATGACTCCAACTTCCTCCATGTTATAAGGAGTTTCACGGCTTCATCGTTCTTTATCATTGCGTTATATTCCATTGTGTGAATATACCATAATTTTTTTATCCATTCGGCCATTAATGGGCACCTAAGTTGTTTCCATCTTTTTGCTATCGTGAACAGTCCTGCAATGAACATGTGTGTGCATGTATCTATTCATGTGACGGCTCTTATTTCTCTAGGACATATTCCAAGGAGCAGGATAGCTGGATCATATGGTACTTCTATTTCTAGCTTTTTAAGGAAGCACCAAATCCATTTCCAAAGTGTCTGTACCATTTTACATTGCCACCAACAGTGTATAACTGTTCCAGTCTCTCCACAACCTCTCCAGCATTTATTATTTTGTGTTTTTTGGATTAATGCTAGCCTTGTTGGGGTGAGATGATATCTCATTGTAGTTTTGATCTGCATCTCTCTAATGGCTAATGATCATGAGAATTTCTTCATGTGTCTGTTAGCTGCCTGAATATCTTCCTTGGCGAAGTGCCTGTTCATATCTTTTGCCTATTTTTTAATTGGGTTGTCTTTTTGTTGTTGAGGTTTTGCAGTATCTTGTAGATTTTAGAGATTAGACGCTGATTGGATTTGTCATAGCCAAAAATTTCTTCCCAGTCTGTAGGTTGTCTTTTTACTCTTTTGGTAAGCATAAGTGTTTGATTTTTAGAAGCTCCCGGTTACCTAGTTTCTCTTCTGGTGCTTGTGCATTGTCACTTTTGGTTTGTGTTGTGTTTATGCCATGTATTAGGGTTCCTAGCATTGTCCCTATTTTTTCTTCCATGATCTTTATTGTTTTCAATTTTATATTTAAGTCTTTGATCCATTTTGAGTTAGTTTTTGTGCATGGTGTGAGGTATGGGTCTTGTTTCAGATTTTTGCAGATGGATATCCAGTTATGCCAGCACCATTTGTTAAAGAGACTGTCTTTTCCCCAATTAACAGACTTTGGGCCTTTGTCAAATATCAGCTGCTCATAGGTGGATGAATTTATGTCTGCATTCTCAATTCTGTTCCATTGGTGTATGTATCTGTTGTTGTACCAGTACTAGGCTGTTCTGACTACCGTGGCGGTACAATAGGTTCTACACTCAGGTAGTGTGAGGCCTCCCACTTTGTTCTTCTAGAGTAACGCTTTGCTTATTTAGAGCCTCTTCCCTTTCCATATGAAGTTGGTGATTTGCTTCTCCCATCTCATTAAAAAATGCTGGTGGAATTTGGATCAGGATTGCATTGTATCTGTAGATCACTTTGGGTAGAATTGACATTTTCACAATGTTCAGTCTTCCTATCCATGAGCAAAGTATGTTTTTCCATTATGCAGGTCTCTTTTGGTTTCTTGCAGTAGTGTCTTGTGGTTTTCATTGTATAGGTCTTTTATGTCTCTGGTTAGATTTATTCCTAAGTATTTTATCTTCTTGAGGGCTATTGTGAATGGTATTGATCTGGTGATTTCCTCTTGGACATTGTCTTTGTTGGTGTAGAGGAATCCAACTGATTTTTGTATGTTTATCTTGTATCCTGAAACTTTGCTGAAATCTTCTATTAGTTCCAGTAATTTTTTTGTGGATTCTTTGGGGTTTTCTGTGTATAAGACCATATCATCTGCAAATAGAGATACTTTGACTTCTTCCCTACCAATTTGGTTGCCTTTTATTTCTTTTTCTAGCCTAATTGCTCTGGCTAGGACCTCCAGCACAATGTTGAGTAAGAGTGGTGATAAAGGGCATCCTTGTCTGGTTCCTGTTCTCAAGGGGGATGCTTTCAAAGTCTCTCCATTTAGGATGATGTTGGCTGTTGGCTTTATACAAATGCCCTTAATTATGTTGAGCAATATCCCTTCTATTCCTATTTTGTTCAGAGTTTTTTTCATAAATAGATGTTCACTTTGTCAAATGCCTTTTCTGCATCGATTGATAAGATCATGTGGTTCTTGTCTTTTATTTTTATCAATGTGATGGATTACATTGATTGTTTTTCTAATGTTGAACCATCCCTGCATACCTGGTATAAATCCCATTTGATCATGGTGAATTATTTTTTTGATATGTTGCTGAATTCTATTGGCTAAGTTTTGTTGAGGATTTTTGCGTCAGTGTTCATGAGAGATATTGGTTTGTAATTTTCTTTTTTTGTGTTGTGTTCACCTGGTTTTGGTATCAGGGTTATGTTGGCTTCGTAGAATGAATTTGGGAGTATTCCATCCTTTTGTATTCTCTGAAATACCTTTAGTAGTAGTGGTGTTAACTCTTCTCTGAAAGTTTGGTAGAATTCTCCAGTGAAGCCATCCAGGCCATGGCTTTTTTTGTTGGGAGTTTTTAAATTACCTTTTCAATCTCTTCTTTCGTTATGAGTTTATTTAGTTGTTGTAACTCTGTTTGTGTTAGTTTAGGTAGGTAGTGAGTTTCTAGAAATTTGTCCATTTCCTCTAGGTTTTCAAATTTGTTAGACTACAGTTTTTCATAGTATTCTGTTATGATTCTTTTAATTTCAGTTGGGTCTGTTGTGATATCACCCACCTCATTTCTTATATGGGTTATCTGTTTCCACTCCTATTTTCTTTTGTCAGTTTGGCCAGTGGTTTATCAATTTTGTTGATCTTTTCAAAGAACCATCTTTTGGTCTTGTTAACTCTTTAAATTGTTTTTCTGTTCTCTATTTCATTTAATTCTGCTCTAATTCTTATTATTTCCTTTCTTCTGGCACCTGAGGGCTTCTTTTGCTGCTCTCTTTCTACTTGTTTCAGTTGTAGGGTTAATGTTTTGATTATGGCCCTTTCTTCTTTTTGGATGTGTGCATTTATTGCTATAAACTGACCTCTGAGCACTGCTTTTGCTGTGTCCCAAAGGTTCTGGTAGGATGTGATTTCATTCTCGTTTGATTCTATGAATTTCTTTATTCCATCCTTAATTTCTTCTATAACCCATTAGTTTTTGAGCAAGGTGTTGTTCAGTTTCCATGTATTTGATTTTTTCCCCTTGCTTTTTCTGTTATTGATTTCTACTTTTATGGGTTTATGGTCAGAAAAGATGTGTTGTAATATTTTGATTGTTTGGGTTCTGTTAAGGCTTGCTTTATGGCCTAATATGTAGTCTGTTCTGGAGAATGTTCAATGTACGTTGGAAAAGGAAGTATACTTGGCTGCTGTTGGGTGGAGTGTTCGGTATATGTCTATGAGATCAAGTTGGTTGATTGTAGCATTTAGCTCTGCCGTGTGTTTGTTGAGCTTCTTTCTGGATGTTCTGTCCTTCACTGAAAGTGGTGTGTTGAAGTTTCCTACTACTGTTGTGGAGCTGTCTATCTCTCTTTTCAGTGCTGTTAGAGTTTGTTTTATGTATTTTGGAGCCCTGTCATCAGATGCGTAAATATTTATTGTGGTTATGTCCTTCTGGTGTATTGACACTTTAATCATTATATAGTCTCCTTCCTTATCCTGTGTGGTGGATTTACTTTAAAGTCTATTTTGTCAGAGATTAATATTGCCACTCCTGCTCTTTTTTGAGTGTTGTTTGCTTGATATGTTTTTTTTTTTTTTCCATCCTTTGAGTTTTAGTTTGTGTCTTTAAGGTGTGTCTCTTGTAGGCAGCATATAGATGGATCGTTTTTTTTTTATCCAATCTGCCACTCTCTGTCACTTTATCGGTGCATTTAGTCCATTTACATTCAGTGTAGTTATTGATAGGTATGAGTTTAGTGCTGTCATTTGATGTCTTTTTTTGTGTGTTGTTCACAGTTTTTTGTTCCACTTAATTTTCTGTGCTGAGTTGTTTTTCTTTATGTATTTTCTTTTCATCTTTTTCATTGTTGTTGATTTTGTGTTTGCTGAGTCTTCATATTTTTCTAGTTTTTTATTTTGACTTGTAGGATTGTTAATTTCCTTTGTGGTTACCTTAATATTTACCCTGTTTTTCTAAGTTTATACAAGTCTTTTATTTTTTTATATTGCCTTGACTTCCTCTTGATATGCAAAATCTATGTCTACATGTTTTTAAGTCCCTCTTTTTTGTTTTAATGTTGTCATCTTTTACATATTGACATCTGTTTCCCTATTTTCAGTGTTTTAGCTTTGACTTACTTTTGTGTCTTCCCTATCTGGGTCAATATCTGGTTGCTCTGTCCTGTGTTCTAGTCTTGGGTTGTTATCTGATGTTACTGATACTCTAACCAGAGGACTCCTGTTAGTATTTCTTGTAATTTTGGTTTGGTTTTTGCAAATTCCCTAAACGTCTGTTTATCTGGAAATGCCCTAATTTCACCATCCTATTTGAGAGATAGTTTTGCTGGATATATAATTCTTGGCTGGCAGTTTTTTTCCTTCAAGGCTTTATATATGTCATCCCATTACCTTCTTGGCTGGATGGTTTCTGCTGAGTAGCTTATTTTTATTGACTCTCCTTTGTAGATGACTTTTTGTTTATCCCTAGCCACTCTTAAAATTCTCTCTTTATCTTTGGTTTTGGCAAGTTTGATTGTAATATGTCTTGGTGACTTTCTTTTGGGATCTACCTTATGTGGGGTTCGATGAGCATCTTGGATAGGTATCTTGTCATCTTTCACGATATCAGGGAAGTTTTCTGACAACAAATCTTCAACAATTCTCTCTCTATTTTCTGTTATCCCCCCTGTTCTGGTACTCCAATCACTCGTAGGTTATTCCTCTTGATAGAGTCCCTCATAATTCTTAGGGTTTCTTCATTTTTTTTTTTTAATCCTTTTATCTGATCTTTCCTCAAATAAGTTGGTGTCAAGTGCTTTATCTTCAATCTCACTGCTTCTGACTTCCATTGCCTCAATTCTGCTCCTGTGACTTTCTATTGAGTTGTCTAATTCTGAAATCTTATTGTTAATCTTCCGGATTTCTGATTGCTGTCTTTCTATGGATTCTTGCAGCCTGTTAAATTTGTCATGATGCTCTTCTTTAATCTTTTTAATTTCCTCTATTGCGTGTTCTGCATTTTGATTAATTTCCTTCCTAATTTCTTAAAGAGTTCTGTATATTAATCTTTTGTATTCTGCCTCCAGTAATTCCAAGAAATTTTCCTTCTCTGGAAAATTTCTAGATTCTTTATTTTGGGAGCTTGCTGAAGTCATCGTGGATTGCCTGCTTATGAGATTTGATATTGACCGTTGTCTCCAAGCCATCAATAAGTTATTATATTTATTTATTTTGTGTTTGCTTCCTGTGTCACAGCTTCTTATTTTGATATGCCCAAATAGGGTGCTCATATGAGCTAGTTTGATTATTGGCACCTTTGAAACTCTAATGCCCTGTCACCAGGTGGTTAGATCTGTTACTAGGTATGTGAGCGCAGGAGTCCACCCACTCCTCCTGTGTGATTCCACTGAGGTGCCCAGGTAGATAGCCACCAAGTGTGTGGTGTAGGCTCTCACTGTCATAGGCAGGCATGGGTGACTGTGTAGGCGCAGGCATCTGGCTGTAGCAGGGGGACACACTCTGAGCAAGGCAGGGGGCTAACGGCTACCCCTGAGTGTCCAGAAGGAAGACATGTCCCTGTTTCCTAGAGTGCGTAGGTCAGTGGGTTTTGCAGCTGGACTATGAGCACCTAAAGCTGTTGGCTGTAAGGACTGGGGGCCACTCTTACTCTTGGGCCCCTATCATAGGTGGCTAGGTAGCATGGGGGGAGCCACCAGTCCTCAGGCCCCTGATGTGGATAGGTGAAGACCCTGCTTAATGAGCAGAGCAGTGTCAAATGTCACAAACCTGCTACTTCACAGCTGAAGTTAGACTTCAGGTATATACCCTGCTGTAGTGCAGTTATGAGGGCCTACACTGTTGAAATGGGCCCACACAAATCTCTGCAGTGGGAAAGGCACTTAATGTCTATGGATCCCTTATGCCTGTGCTTAGGCAAAGGGGCTGTGCCTACCCTGGGTTCCTGGCTTAGGGGAGCTGACAGTTTATTTTTTCCCCTATTTGTTAATTCACTCTCGAAGGCCAGGAGAATGACTCAGGGCATGTGACAGATCCTACTTCCAGCCCAGGGGACTCAGCAATTGCTGAAGCCGTTCTGGGACCCAGTGAAGAGCAGGGAGCGGGGGGGGGGGGTAAATGGGAGAGAGGCTTTTCCCTAAGGGGGATGTTTTTGATCCACGTGGTAAGCCCTACGCAAGTACTTATCTTTCGCTGATGGAGGGCTGTTTCTTGCTGGTTCTGGGTGGCCAAGTAGACTGGTGCTGGGTCTCTCCCAGTGCGGAAGACGCATCTCTGGAGCACCGCTGCTTGCCTGCCTTGCTGCTCACCCCCGAGCTGAATCAGGCCTGAAGGGCTCAGGCTCTCGCTGGGTCGGGTCTGGCAACTTCTCGCTGCTTCCAAACTGTCTCTCCCTCCCCCTGCCACTCAGTCTGGTTCCTCAACTTTGCCTTAGATATTCAGGGCTCCTAGATTTTCATATATAATTGATTCATTTGTTTTTTCGGGTCTTTGTTGTAAGAGGGTCCACTGGAAGCGTCTGACTACTCCACCATCTTGGCCCTGCCTCCTTGGAATTAATTATTAATTGACTATCAGAAAAAATTCTGTCTAAAGCCCAGAATATTCCATAGACTTTCTGAATTGAGACGTTAATTATGCTGCAGGAATGAGAAGCCACATAAATTGTGTAGCAACAACAAACTATTCTTGGAAGCTTAGACTAGTGATTCTATAGTTCAGTCCCCAGAATAGCAGTGTCAGTATCCCTCGGGAATGTTTTAGAAATGCAAATTCTTGTGCTCCACCCCAAACCAAAAAAAAACAAAAACAAACCTGTTGCCATGGAGTTGATTCCAACTCTTAGCAACCCTAGAGGACAGGGTAGAACTGCCCCATAGGGTTTCCAAGGAGCAGCTGGTGGATTCAAACTATTGACCTTTTGGTTAGCAGCCAAGCTCTTAACCACTATGCCACCAGGGCTTCTGGGCCCCACGCCAGACCTACTGGATCAGAAATTCTGAGGTTAGGGCCCAGCGATCTTGTAACAAGCCCCCCCGGTGATTCTGGTACACACTGAGGTTGGAGAACCCCTGCTTCAACCTCCCTTGTGAAGACACTGCTCGGCACTGCTTCGGTCCTCACTCCTCGAAGCAGGCTTGGATGGTTTTGAAGGACAGCAGGGACAAGAGCTGCAGCCCTGCAGACTTGCTGAGGTTTGGCTGGTTAAGCTGGCTTCCCGGAGCCCACAGAGGCGGCGGTGACTGGGAAAGAATGACTTTTGTAAGCACATCAGCTTTAAAGTGAGCTGAGGCAGGTCTCATCATTTATACCATGTGTTTTCAGGAAGACAACTGGCAGAAAGACGCATCTCTTTACAGCAGTTGCAACTGCCGAAGAACTCTGGGGATGGTCACCCGAGCCCAATATTGAAACCACAAGCACATCTTCTGACCTTTGTGGTACCAGGGAGTGGTGATGCAGCTGTTATCTGGTTTGCTTGGAGAGACAAACTGCAAAAACATTTGGCTCTCCAAGATTAGCTCCGCTGCAGCCGCTTTGCCACCTGTGCTGAGGACAGTCTCTGAAACACTCCTGCAGCATTTCCTGCTCAGGAACCTGGAGTGTTTGATCACCTGGAGAGAGGTCGTGCTGTCCGCGTTTGTCCATTAAGGCAGAATAATCTCTCGTTGGTAACTAAGCACTAAGACGTCCTCAGTCCCCAGTATTATAAATCTTTCTTTTTCAATTCCAAGTTCATATCCCAGGGACTGTGTCCTGATCTAGCTAAAATGGAATTAACTCTAGGGATAACACAGTTCCTGGTTTAGGAGAAAACAGGAATACCCAATCTCATATTCCTGATAGAACACAAATACAAGCATGGGTGATACATAATACGGAGCCCTGGTGGCACAGTGGTTAAGAGCTCAGCTGCTCACCAAAAGGCTGGCAGTTCAATCCACCAGCTGCTCCTTGGAAACCTTGTGGGGGAAGTTCTACTCTCTTATAGGGTTGCTATGAGTCGAATCAACTTGATGGCAACAGGTTTTTTTTTTTTTCTTTCTAATATCTAATGCAAGTTTTAGAGATAAGTATAAGAAGTTATTTAGCCCACAGGAATCTTATTCTAGACCTCTCTCCCTGGGCCTTTATGACTTGGGCTACATAGAGAACAGTCAATAAATCAAACTTTTTTATTTGCTTCAAAAAGTATGATTTCATGCAGGAGGCACAGTTATGGAGGCTACTGAGACATGTCCAAACAACTCACAGGATTGTTTACCGGGTCAAAAGGCTTGGGACCATAATCTTGGGGGACAGCTTAGTCAATTGGCATAACATAGTTCCCAAAGATAATGTTCTACATCCTAGTTTGGCAAGTAGAGTCTGAGGTCTTAAAAGCTTGTGAGCAGCCATCTAAGATACAACTATTGGTCTCTACTCATATGAAGCAAAAGAGAATGAAGAAAATTAAAGGCTCAAAGAAGAAACTAATCCATGGGGCTAATAGCCCACATGAACCACAGCTTCTTCTAACCCGAGACCAAAAGAATTAGATGGTGTCCGGCTACCACTACCGACTGTTTTGACCAGGGACACAATAGAAGATCCTGGATAGAATGGGAGAAAAATGTAGAAAGAAACTCAAATTCCTAAAAAAAGACCAGACCTACTAGAGGAAGCCTCGAGACTATCGCTCTAAGATATCATTTGAACTTGGACTTGAAGCTATTTCTGCAGGTCACGTTTTCAGCCAAATAATAGACTGGTTTATAAAATAAACAATATCACCCGTAAATAATGTGTTCCCTTAAACAAGGTCAACATTCACCCAAAAGCAAAGATGAGAAGGCAAGGAGGGGAAGGGAAGCTACATCAGTGGAAACAGAACAAAGAGAATGGAAATAATGAGAATGTTGACACATTGTTAAAGTTGTAACCAACGTCACGGAACAGTTTGTATAAAAATTGTAGAAGGGGCAACGAATTTGCTGTGTCAATTTTCATACAATAAAATATTATTTAAAAAAGAAAGCCAATAATAAAGAGTATGACTTCATTTTGTAAAATGTACCTATGTCTAGAAACTCAAACCATTGCCATCAAGTCGATTCTGACACGTGACAACTCTATAAGACAGAGTAGAATGTGACCCATAGGGTTTCCAAGGTTGTCATCTTTACGGAAGCAGACTGCCACATCTTTCTCCCTCAGAGTGGCTAGTGGAGCTATGTCTAAGGCTGAGTTTATTTGAATTTATCTTTGCTTTCCTTATCCACCTTCATTCATTTATTCATCCATTCAACAAATATATAATGGGCACCTACTCAGTTCAAAAGGCAGAGAAGTTAAGAGCATGGCCTCTGAGCTAGATCATCTGGGTTCAGATCTGCACTCTACCGTTATTAAGTGCATTTGGCGAGTTAGTTAACTCTCTGTGTTGTAGTTTTCTCATATAAGATGGGGGTGATGATAATACCTACTTCAGGGTTATTATGAGAACATGTACACGTAAATGCCTTAGATTAGTACTTGACACATAGTGGGCACTTGTGGTGGATTAATTACTTTTGTGTGTGGCCTTTCTAGCCATGGTCTTGTACTCCCACCCAGGTGATTGTGTGATAGGGAAATTGTGACCTACCAAGGGGATTGGTCAGTTTTGCCTTAAAAGAGAGCCAATTCCAGAGCAAGGTGGAGGAGCTCACCACCAAGGAAGGAGAGACCAGCTGGAGAGATCCAGCAGCAGAGACCTGGCAGCAGGAGACAGCACGGTGGGCTTCCCGGCCCACAGAGAGAGAAAGCTAAGTGAGTGCCTCTGAGCAGGCCAGGGCCAGGTAGAGATGAGCCTGCGATCACAGCTGGAGAGAGGCTATCCTGATGGGAGAACTGTATACTGAGTTTTCTTGAGCCTGAATTGTAACTGTTACTTCCTTAATAAATCCAATAATTGTGAGTATGGTCTATGAGTTCTGCGTGGCATTGCAATGAATTATCCAACCCAGAGGAGGAGTAGAAAGTGCTGTGCAAGGGATGGTTGGTGTCAGAGTTGGTAAAAATGTCCAAAACAGCAGGCTTGTCTGGCCTCCATCTCGTGGGAGTCAGCCTTATGCTGTTGATCTTGGTTCTCCTTCCCCCTTGTGGGGTTTGGAGGAGGTCAGATACTGCCCCCAAGCCATTCTTACAGCACTCTATGTTATTGTTATTATTGCTTGGTTTGATAAAGGAAATGCAAAAATGAATAGGACAGATATTGCCTTCAAGAAGCTCATGCACTAGTGAGGAGGATGAGCATGTGTCTTAGGCTGAGTTCTCTAGAGAAGCAAAACCAGTAAAACGTATACATAACATTTATAGAGAGATTTATGTCAAGGAAGTACAGGGTCAGCAAAAAAGAGGAAGACCCTCAATGAGATGGATTGACACAGTGGCTGCAACAATGGGCTCAAGCATAACAACGATTGTGAGGATGGCACAGGACCGGGCAGTGTTTTGCTCTGTTGTACGCAGGGTCGCTATGAGTCAGAACCCGACACAATGGTACCTAACAACAACAATAACATATCAAGGACATGGCTCACACAGTCGTAGAGGCTGGAATATCGCAAGTCCACGGATAGAGGCTTCTCCTGATTCACGTAGCCGCAGGGGCTGGCAAACCCAAGATTGGCAGGTCAGAGAGCAGGGCTCTTGCTCACAGGCTGTGAAATTTAACGAATCCCAAGATTAGCAGGCAAGTCTGCAGGTAAGCTGCTAGCTCAAGTCCCAAGAATCAGAGATCAGATGAACGGGAGCCAGTTGCAGGATCCAGTGTGAACAAAAGTCCCTGAGCCTTGCCAGAACGTCCACTTATATTGGATGCAGGCCACACGTCCAAGGAAACTCCCTTTCAACTGACTGGCTACTCACAATAGATCTCATCATGCCGGTGACCACATTATGTAAAATCTCATCATGGAAGTGATCACATCATCATAAAACTGCCAAAGCACTGAGAATCATGGTCCAGCCAAGCTGACACACAGCCTTAACCATCACAACATATGAACAAGGATAATGCAACGCAACAAACGTTGTAACCGACACGTGTGGGGAACTTTGGGAGAAGCCGTGGAAGGCTTATGTAGAGGAGGCAGTTTGAGTGGTCTTAAATGCTTTGGGCAAATAACCAGGGAAGAACATTCCCAACAATGTGCAGGGAGTTGTGAGAGAGCATGGTGTACTGGGGGAATACCAGGTATGTCTACATGGGTCATGGCTAAAGGAGAATTCCTAGAGGTGAACCTGAAGAGACAGGCAGGTCCAGCTTTTAAGAACTTTGTATTTCTTAGAGTTAGTGATGAGGTGCCATTAACACCCAAAGAGGGGACAGAGGGTGAAACTCCATCTAAGCCATCTTCCTTCTTATTTAGGGTTTACTCCAGAATAACGAGAACAAGTCAGAGAAACACAGGCTCCTCTTTTGGTTAAACCAGGAAGTATGTTGCCCAAACTATAACATTTGAAGAAAGACAACTCACGGAGGAAAGGTTAATGAAGCAGCAGAGCAGAGGAAAACCAAGCCTAAGTGCCTGCAGAGAGAAGCTGACAAGAGAAATACGGTTTTCTCCCAGAATCCCTGGACCACTGAGGAACGGAGGACACCACAAAAGGCCAAGAGGAGGTGGAGGAGCCTGAAGATGAGGGCATTGTGTCCCTACTTCTTCACCCGCTGTCAGTGACTTCCTCTGCCCAGAGTTTATTTCCTGGAGAAATGGAAACAAAGAGACCCTGGAGGGTAAGGTGAAACTTGGAGCTAAAAACAGGGCGGCAAAGTGGAAATCTGCCTTGGAACAGTGAGAATCCCAGTTCCAGAGTGCTCGCTGCCTGGCTCACACAACCTGGGGGGCCCTTCTCTGGAGAAACTGAACAAACCTAGAAAAACAATCTACAGACAGTGATATTTGGGGATGCCTCCTAGTGGCACAGTGGTTAAAGAGCTTGGCGGCTAACCAAGAAGTTGACAGTTCGAGTCCACCAGCTGCTTCTTGGAAGCCCCATGGGCAGCTCTACTCTGTCCTATAAGGTTGCTATGAGTTGGAATCGACTCGATGGCAACAGGTTTTTTTTTTTTTTATTTTAACCACATATCCAAGGAGCCCTGGTGGCACAATGATTAAGAGCTCAGCTGCTAACTGAAAGGTCGGAGGTCCAAACCCACCAGCCACTACATGGGAGAAAAGACCTGGCGATCTGCTTCTGTAAAGATTACAGCCTTGGAAACCCTATGGGGCAGTTCTACTCTGTCCTAAAGGGTTGCTATGAGTTTGAATTTACTGGATATAAATTTTTTTTAAACCCAGTAGAGTAATAGTTTGGGGGGAGATCTAACTCTTTTATTTCCTTCTAGATGGCTAGCCACCTGTCCAAACACCATTTATTGAAATGATATCTCTTTCCCCTCACTGATTTAGATGCCACATTTTCATCTAATAAAACTGAACATGTGTTTGCACCTTTTTCTCTTCTGTTCTACTCATCTCCCTATGCCATACCACTTTAATTTTGATAGCTTTAGGGTATATTTTGTTTTCTGTTAAGACTATTCCTCCCCCATTTGTTATTTTTCCAGAACATTCCTGGCTACTTTTGCTTATTTACTTTCCCACGTGAATTTTAGCACCAGCTTGCATAAGATGCCAAAAAAATTCTGTTGGTAATTTTTTTGTTGTTGTTGCCTTGATTTTATAGCTTATTTTAGGGACGATGGACAGGTTGATTCTTATCTAAGAACCTGGTAAGGGCTAGTTTTTGTTGTTTTTTTTTTTAAATGGCCTATTTCTACAATGACTCTGCTTGATTTTTAAATTTTTAAGCATTTGGTCTATCAAACTACAAGCAGACCCCAGGTTACAAATGTCCAACTTAAGGTCAACTTGTACTTAAGAATGGACTGTCATAAAGTCTATTACATTAAAAATTTGCATTAAATACATACAACGGTTCATAATAATGAATGCACACACTACTTTATGACGATCATGAAAACACTGTGTGGGTTGGAAGTGTTTCTTAAGTGTTTTATATGCATTAAAAAAACAAGCAAACAAACAAACCTGTTGCCATTGGGTTGATTCTGACTCATAGCGACCCTATAGGACAGAGTAGAAGTGCCCCATAGGGTTTCCAAGGAGCAGCTGGTGGATTTGAACTGCCAACGTTTTGGTTAGCAGCCATAGCTCGCCGTAGCTCTTAACTACTGCACCACCAGGGCTCCTTCATATGCATAGAAAGGTAAAATATAAACTAAATACTAAGACAGACATTTGAATAACTGACACTAAATAAGAACCGTATGTACCTGTTCTGACTTACCTACATATTTGACTTAAAGACAGACAGTAACAGATCTCATTTGTAACCCAGGGACTGCATGTATCTTGAAGCTGATTTGGAAGATCATATACTCCTTTCCTGTCTTCAGGAATGATAGGGCTTTTTGTTTGTTTGTTTTGGTTTTGGTTTTGGTTATCAATTGCTGTATAACAAATCATCCCAAAAATAGTGGCTTAGAACAACAACCAAATGGTTATTTGCTCACATTTATGCAGTCTGAACTGGGCTCAGCTGGATGGTTCTTCTGCTGGACTTGCTTCTGGTTACTCATGTGACTACATTCAGTTGGCAGCTTGGCTGGAGGCTGGGCTCAGCTGGGATGGCTATCTCTTTCCCTGTAGTGTCAGGGCCATTTCTTCTCCAGATCACCTCTCCCCGTGGTTTCTCCAGCAGAGTATCTGACTTCTTAGCTGGCAGCTTACTAAACCCAAAAACCAAACCCGTTGCCATCAAGTCAATTCTGACTCATATTTAGTGACCCAATAGGCCCCCTAGAGTTTCCAAGACTGTAATCTTTACGGAAGCAGGCTGCCACATCTTTCTCCCATGGAGCAGCTGGTAGGTTTGAACCACTGGACTTTCGATTAGCAGCCCAGCACTTAACACTGTGCCACCAGGGCTCCTCATGGCAGCTCAGGGCTCCCAAAATTACAAATGCAGAAATTGCCAGGCATAACATCATTTCTACATTCCCTTAGTTGAAGCAAGTCACAGGCTGGGCAGGATTCAAGAAGGACATGAATACTGAGAGGCATATTTCATTGTGGACCACCAGACTGATGGTCTACCACAATAGTCTTAAAACCTTTCAATGGGCACTGCATCCCCAGTGCCTAACACAGAGCTCGATCAGAGTAGGTGCTCAGAGAGCACGTGTTGAAGGAATATTCCTGAAGGACCTGGCTAATGCCACACACGTAAACAGCGTAACTGGAAATATGGAAGTTTGGGCTCTGAAGGCAAAGTCAGAACAGCCACCTGTAGTCACACCCTTGTCTCCTGCTCGGACGTGTTGGGGTCATTTACACATCAAGTTAGATATCACTCTAAATCTCAGAGGGCATCACCTATTATTATATCCTTCCCGAGAGTCTATTCAAAACACACACTAAACTAGTAAATAAATTGCAGCATTTATGTTCTGTGAAAACAAAGGGGAAGTTTTTTGAGAAGTGTGGTTAGTGTGGAGGGAGGCCAAGAGGTTTCATGTTCTAGTTAGTCATGGAAGACTTCCTGGAAGAGGCAGTTTCAGGCACCCTTTGAATAACGGGAGAAGATAGAGGTTGTTCGGGGGTATTCTGAGCAAGTGGTATATGATCTAATAAAAAGTCCAAGATGCAGGAGCAAGATGAATGAAGGGGATGATGAATAACTATTTGCAAAGAATGGAAGACCAATCTGGGAAAGTGTTTGACAGGATAGTCCAGGTACTTTGAGCCAAAGCTCGGCAGGGTCTTGAATGCCTCTGCAAAAATTGAGACGTTCATGACTCTGAGACTCCAGAAGGAGACACTTCGGGCCTGTCACTCCACTGCTTTAGGGATGCTCCCCCATCTGGCTTCCCAGAGAATTCTAGAGGGGTTCGGTTCAAGGCACAGTGTGTCTGGTGCAGCAGTGCGTGGCCTCAGCACCACCACATTGAAAACTGGCTTCCTTGGAAACAAACATGGAAGCCAGCAGGAAGAACTTGGGTGGAGCCACCACTGCTGAGAGCTGCACCCTAAGTCCGTACTAGCAGCTTCTCGCAGGACACATCTCTAGGGCACATCTACTGCAGGGAGCCACTGGGTTCCCCCAGACCATTCTTTGTGAACCTTTCAAGATGGGTGTGGGGGGATGTCTTAGTCATCTAGTACTGCTCTAACAGAACTACCACAAGTGGATGGCATTGGATCAGGGATGTGACCTTAGTCAGGGCGTTACAATCTCACCCTAATCCTCTTTAACATAAAGTTACCATCACAAAATGGAGGACAACCACACAGTACTGGGAATCATGGCCCAGCCAAACTGATACACACATTTTTGGGAGGATATAATTCAATCCATGACATTCCACTCTTTGGCCCCCAAAAAATCACATCCTTGTAACATGCAAAACATATTTATCCAATCATATGGTAGACAAAGTCTTAACTCCAAGTCCAAAATCCAAAAATTCCTTTTCATCTGTGAAATCTAGAATACAAGTTATCTGCTTCCAAAGGTACAATGGCAGAACAGGCACAAGCTAGACATTTCCATTACAAATGGGGGAAACTAGAGGAAAAGAAGTGACAACAGGCACCAAGCAAGTCAGCAGAACGCATTACATTAGCCCTCAAGGCTTTGAAAATAATCCTCTGTTCTCTGAGACAATTTACACAATCGCCCTGCCCTCCAGACTCTAGGTATTGGCCACAGTCTCTGGATTTTGAGTGGAGGCCCCCTCAGCCCTGGGCTTCAGCTCTCCTTTCCAGGGCCTCTAGGACGACAACTCTGCTCCCTCGGCATTAGGCACACCATTCTCCTAGTCCATCTGAGTGGCGACTCTACCCTTAGAAAGACCAGAGGCCATGGCTCCACCCTTTGAAACCCCAGAGGTCCTAGCCATACCTTTTGAGACTGAGGTAGCTGGGCTTCTTGTGTTCCTTGTCTCTTCAGCTTCTGCTTCCTGTGGGCTCTCAGCCCTCAGGCCTCACGCCCGCATCTGCCCTGCTGGGGCAAGTGTTCCAAAGCTCTGTAGCTCCACCGGTAAGTGCCTGGAGGCACCCCAGTTCACCAGGAAGCCTCCTGCTCACAGGCACTCAGCTCCCTCACTCTGTGGGTTGGCAAGCCTAGCTCCACTGATAAGCACCCATGAGGCACCCTGCTCCACCAGGAAGACTCCTGCACACAGGCACTCAGCTCTCTCGCTCCGTGGGTTGGCTCCAGTGCTGTCTGGCGCTGGTCTCCTGGTTCTGCTGCTGCTGGTTCTCTGCCTCTGCCACTTCTCTGCTGCTGCTAGTCCTCTATCCATTCACAGTTTCAAAACCGCTTCCACATTTTAGGTATCTGTTACAGCAGCACCCTAGTGTCTTGGTACCAAATTCTGTCTTAGTCATCAAGTACTGCTCTAACAGAAATACTGCAAGTGGCTGGCATTGGATCAGGGATGTGACCTTACTAAGGGTGTTACTATCGCACCCTAATCCTCTTTAACATAAAATTACAATCACAAAATGGAGGACAACCACACAATACTGGGAATCATGGCCCAGCCAAACTGATACACGTATTTTTGGGGAGACATAATTCAATCCATGATGGGGGAAGTGGCTGGGAAATGGATCAGAGGCCTGTGGTTCTTTCCCTGCGTGATCCATCACCACTGAGTAACCAGCCAATTCCTGGAAGTGCCTTTACCGTTTGTGGCTCTTATTAGGAATCACACTCCTGAGTCAGACAGCCAGTAAGGCTTACTAAATACTTGCCCTGGACAGAATCCTAAGCCAGGCCCTGAGAGCAGATAAACTCACAACTAAAGGAAGCCCCAAAAGTCACCTGATCCAACCCCCTGCTTTCAAGAAGGTGAATGTCAAATAGCGGGGTAAGCTATTCGTTAGAGGAAACATGCCTTGCTCTCAGCCTTTTAGGAAGCTTGAGGGATGCCTCAAAGTGATGAAATGATTAGAACACAAGATTCAAATGCCAAAGATAAAGGCACATGACTGATTCACTCTGGAGAAGAGCAGGTTGGGGGAGTACTGGTTCAGTTCTATGGAAGATTCTTAGGTACAGAGAGGCCAGCACTTCTGTCTCCCCTGGGGAGAGAACAAGAGGAAATGGGCTTGAAGAACAGCATGTGGAACTGAAAATAAATGTGAACAAGAACAGCTGACTGTCAGCGTGATTAAATCCTGGAGCACCAAGGGCGAGTATGGATTCTTCATTTGAACCAAAAAGAAAATATGTCAGCTATAGTCTTGCCTAAAGGAGCCCAGCTGGCACAACGGTTAAGCCCTCGGCTGCTAACTGGAAGGTTGGTTGTTCAAACCCACCCAGCTGCTCTACAGGAGAAAAGACCTAATGATCTGCTTCTGTAAAGATTACAGCCTAGACAACCCTCTGGGGGCAGTTCTACTCTGTCACCTGGGGTCACTATGAGCTGAGGTTGACTTGATGGCACCCAAGAGCAACAACAACACAGTCTTGCCTAGACACAAAACACAGAAGGACTGGAACAGTCTCTCTAAGGCCCTTCTATGCTATCGGTGATTGTCTTTAGGTAGTGGGATTACGGATGTGGTGATAATGATAATAATAAATGTCATTAATTATTAATATTATTAGTTCTATGTTTTCTGTAATAAACATGTTTTATTTTTATAATACATAAGGATCTTTGTTTAAAAAAAAAAAAAAACACTTTTCCAGTCTTCCGTGACTTAAAAATTTATAATCCAGTTTTTTTAAATGGTTAGAGTTGCTTGGTATATGAAATTGCAGCTACATAAGTTAAAAAAATTCGCAGCTACTTTTATGTAGATAAGTTGTATGAAACGTGTCTGGAATCTCTTACTTTAAAAATGATGTAAGGGTGTTACTAGACTTGTTCTTTTTAAGTCCTTTTGTATTATACAGTGCACTGAAACTGTCAATAGCAGAAAAACCAAAAAACAAACCAAACCAGTTGCTGTTGAGTTGATTCTGACTCATAGCAAGCCTACAGGACATAAAGTTTCCAAGGAGCAGCTGGTGGATTCGAACTGCCGACCTTTTGGTTAGCAGCTGAGCTCTTAACCACAGCTTGAAGATACAAAAGTTCAAAGCTGAGTAGAGCATTTCCACTTTCACTCACACTAAAACAAGCCAGATTCTCAAAATACATTTTCCCAGTTGTTTTGCTGTGGAGAGGATAGCCGATCCCCCACAGCAAACTGGCATGTACATGGGCATCACTTCAAAACCTGAGTTTATCATTATTCTGAATAATTCATTCTTCCAATCTCTTGTATGGGTGATGTTTCTGTTTAACCAATTAGCAATTTGCCTAGTACACCACTTTTGGTGAATTTGGTCATTTGAGATGGAATACAAATGTCCACTGTGTGAGCCAGAATGTTAGCAAAGGAGAGCACTTTGCCTACAACCCAAGGACAGACATAAAGGAAAGCCGGGCAGCCTGGTCTGATCACTGAGGCGAGGCCACCCAGTAGTCTTCCAGATGTGTGCATCATTTATGCCTTATGGTACAAAGCCGTGCACCCATCATATAAGGGATGTCCAATGCTGTAGATGTTCAGAGGAAAGGGCATTCACTTCCAGGTGGAATGACCAAGAAAGCCTTCATAGAGAGAGCATTTGAGCTGCATTTTAAAGTATAAATAGGATATTGATTGCAAAGAGTGTTCTAGGCAGAGGGAATGGGCAAACAGGCCAAATCACTTAGAGGAAACAGCAAAGTGATCCAAAGTTTGGAGGCAGGGACCTGGGTGGTACTAACTGTTAACACACTTGGCTGCTAACCAAAGGGATGGAGGTTCAAGTCCACTCAGAGGCACCTTGGAAGAAAGGCCTGGCGATCTACTTCTGAAAAATCAATGACTGAAAACCGTATGCAACACAGTTCTACTCTGACACACATAGAGTCTTCATGAGTCAGAATTAAATCGATGACAACTAACAACAACGTGTCTCATTGCTTGAGGCACTGTGCCAACTGAGATACACAAGCAGAATCACCCAGAGACATATTCCTGGGTAATTAAATGCATCTCTATTCAGATGCATCAGCAGGGGTCACTACGCAGGTAATCTGAATAAAGTTAAGAAAACAAATGTAATGGACTTGAATTATTGGTAAAGGATCAACTACATGTTTTAAAAAAGTGCAATTAGGGAGAAAGGAGAACATTTACCTGGATGCTCAATCTCGTTAGAACTCAGTGAAATGAAAACCAAGACCACAATAAGATTTTACACCTAATGTTGTTGTTAGCTGTAGTTGAGTCAGCCACTAATCAATGTAATACACCATATTAATAGGCCAAAGAAGAAAAAGCACACAAAAATGTCAAGCAATGCAGAAAAAATTTGGCATAATTCAACACCAATTCATGATAAATACTCTCAGAAAAATAGGAATAGAGGAGGAAGTCCCTCACTTTGATAAAGAGCATCTACAAGAAACGTATAGCTAGCATTATACTTCATGGTGAAAGACTGAATACTTTCTCCCTAAGACAGGGCACAGGTAAATATGTCCACTGTCACCACTCTTATTCAACATAGTGCTGGAATTCTAGTCAGTGCAATAAAGCGAGAAAAGGAAGTAAAAATCAGACAGAACAGAAAGGAAGAAATAAAACTTTCCTTGTTTGCAGATGACATGACTACGTAGAAGATCCCAAGGAATCTACAAAAAACTCTTAGAACTAATAATTTAGTTTAGCAAGGTTGCATGATGTAAGATAAACCTACAAAAATCTATTATATTTCTATATAGTTGCAATGAACTCATGGATGCTGAAATGAAAAACAGAATACCATTTACAATCACTCAAAAAAAAAGAAATAGTTAGAACTAAGTCTAACAAAACATGTATGGGACTTGTACGCTGAAAACTACAAAACCCTGATGAAAGAAATCGAAGGAGATCTAAATAAATGGAGAGACATACCATGTTCATGGATTAAAAGACTCAACCTATTAAGATATCAATTCTCAAACTTATATACAGGTTTAATGCCGTTTCTATCAAAATCTCAGCAAGATTTTTTTTGTAGATACAGACTAGATTGTTCTAAATGTTACATGGAAGGGGAAAGGAACTAGAATAACTAAAGCAATCTTGAAGAAGAAGAATAAAGTGGACAGAATTAGTATATCTGATTTCAAGGCTTATATAGATGTAGTAATCAAGACTGAATGCACAGAAAACTCGTGGTGGAAAGGGGGAGTGTGCTGTCACATTGTGGGGATCACAACCAATGTCACAAAGCAATATATGTATAAATTTTTGAATAAGAAATTAACTTGAGCTGTAAACTTTCACCTACAGCACACACACACAAAAAAGACTGCATAGTGTTGGTGGAGAGATAGACACATAGATCAATGGAATAGAACAGAGAACCCAGAAATAGACCCATATGAATATGCCCAGCTGATTTTTGACAAAAGCACTTCAGTGGAGGAGGGTAGCCTTTTCAACAAATGTTGCTGGAGGAACTGGACAGACAGCCACAGCAACAAAAAAAAAAAGTCCTTGACTTGAGTCTCATACCTTATACAAAACTTAACTCAGAATGAATCATGGACTTAAATGTAAAATGTAAAACTTCTAGAAAAAAAAAATTGGAGAAAATCCTCAGAATCTAGGGCTAGGCAAATAGTTTTTAGATTTGATCCCAAAAGCATGAAAAAGGAAAAAAACGATAAATTGGACTGCATCAAAATTTAAAAACTTTTGCTCTGTGAAAAACCCCATTAAGAGGATGAATAGACAAGCTACAGACAGAGAAAATACTTGCAAACCTCATATCTGACAAATGACTAGTGTCTAGAATATATAAAGAACTCTCAAAATGCAGTGGTAAAAAAAATTAAGCAAGATAATTAAAATGGGCAAAAGACGCAAGATATTTTATTGAGAAGGATATAAAACAGCAAATAAGCACGTGAAAAAATGTTCAACATCATTAGTCATTAGGGAAATGCAAACTAAAACCACAATGACGTATCTATCAGAATGGTTAAAATTAAAAATAATGACAGCACCAAATGCTGGTAAAGATGCAGAAAAAGTGGACCCTTCGTACGTTATTGAAGGGAAGGTGAAATGGGACAGTCGCTCTGGAAAACAGTTTGACAATTTCTTAAAAACAAACTTGCAACTACCACAGAAACCAGCAATTGCACTCTTGGGGATTTATCTCAGAGAATTGAAAACTTATGTTCACACAAAAACCTGGACATGGATGTTTTTTACAGTTTTATTTAGTAATAGCCCCAAACTGGAAACAACCCTGATGTTCTTCAATGGGTGAATGCTTAAGCAAATTATGGTAAATCCACGCTGAAGAATACGTAATATATCATGGACTGCCAGAAGAACGAACAATCTGTTTTGGAAGAAGTACAACCAGAATACTCCTTGGAAGAGGCAAGGATGATGAAGCTTCGTCTCACTTACTTTGGACATATTATCAGGAAGGACCAATGCCTGGAAAGAATATCATGCTTGGTAAAGTAGAGGGTCAGTGAAAGAGAGGAAGACCCTCAACGAGATGGATTGACATAGTGGCTGCCATGATGGGCTCAAGCACAGCAATGATTGTGAGGATGGCACAGGACCAGGCAGCACTTCATTCTGTTGTACACAGAGTCGCTATGAGTTGGAACTGACTCGACGGCACCTAACAACAACTACAACAACCATACCATGGAATATTATTTAGCAATAAAAAGCAACAGAGTATTGATATATGTAACAACCTGGATCCATCTCCAGAGAATTACAATGAGTGGAAAAAAATCTCAAAATATATGATTACACTTATATAATGTTCTCAGAATGACACTATTATAGAGATGGAGAGCAGGTTAGTGTAGCCAGGGGTTAAGGGGACAGGTTGGAGGAAAGTGGGTGTGCCTGTGAAAGGGCAACAGGAGGATCCTTGTAGTGATGGAAATGTTCTGCTTCTTGACCATTTCAATGTCAGTATTCTGGTGGTGATATTGTACTATAGTTTTGCAAGATTTTACCATGGGAGAAACCAGGTAGAGTTATAAGAATTTTCTCTAACTGCATGTGAATCTACAATTATCTCAAAATAAAAAAGTTTAATTTAAAAAAAGCAATGAAATGATAAACACAAAACTTGGGACAGTAGGATAGGAGAGAAGCTAGAAAGGTGCACAGAGGTAAATGAAAGTGATTTTCAGTGTCCTGGTTCTTGGGTTAAGTGGTTGGTTTGGAAATGTTTGTCAAATTTCTAATAAGTAAATTACTAATATATAAATAAAAGAGGTCTATTTACAAGCCAATGATAACAGAGTATCAGGAACCAAGGATAAAGGTTAAGCTAATTTTGTGTACCTGAGGTCTATTGACAGGGAAGACACTCTAGTTCAGCTACTCTTGAGAAGCTGACTTTGAGCCACTTTCTTACACAAACCTAAGGCTCTTTCTGAAGTCCCTGGGTGGTGCAAATGGTTAAGCACTCGACTACTAGCCAAAAGATTGGCAGTTCAAACTCACCCGGTGGCCCCTTGGAAGACGAGCTTGATGATCTGCTTAAGAAAAGTCACAGGCTCCAAACCCTCCAGAGGAGTTCTGCTCCGCACACGTGGGGTCACCACAAGTTGGAATCAACTGAACATCAGCTAACAACAAGGCTCTTTCTATCCTAACAATAGCCAAGAGCACAAGCTATTGTTAAGAAGAAAAACAGTTTCTTTAAACAGCCCAAGGCATCCACCCTGAGTGTTTGGTGGAATACCAAAGCTGTTTGTCTCCTTCTAATGAGGATAGTCAGTGGGAGTCTTCTACAGTTTGCTCATGCAGCAGACGTGACCAGTGTTGTGAGCCCAGTTCTGTGCTAGACTCAACAGGAGTAAATAGAAGATGTCGAGATGCTTCCAAGGAAATAACAAATTAGTTGTAGGTGATGGTTGATCCTACAGGAAATGAGTGAAATTATTTTTTTAAGTTAAGTCCCAAATGACAAATGTCTTATTCATTGTTTTAAAGAGAATAATGAGCAATCTTCCAGATACTGTTATTGTTGTTAATTGCTGTTGAGTCAGTTCCGACTCATAGCCACCCCATGTACAACAGAATGAAACACTGCCGGGTTGTGTGCTATCCTCACAATTGTTGCTATGCTTAAGCCCACTGTTGCAGCCACTGTGCCAGTCCATCTCGTTGAGGGTCTTCCTCTTTTTTCTCTGACCCTCTACTTTACCAAGCATGATGTCCTTCTCCAGGGACTGATCCCTCCTGAAAACATGTCCAAAGTATGTGAGACATAGTCTCACCATCTTTGCTTTTAAGGAACATTCTGGTTGTACTTCCTCCAAGACAGATTTGTTCATTCTTTTGGCAGTCCATGGTATATTCAATTGTCTTCTCCAACACCACAATTCTTTAGTCTTCCTTATTCATTGTCTAGATTTTGCATGCATATGAGGCAATTGAAGATACCATGGCTTGGGTCAGGCTCACCTTAGTCCTCAAGGTGACATCTTTGCTCTTCAACACTTTAAAGACGTCATTGGCAGCCAATTTGCCCAATGCAATGCGTCTCTTTATTTCTTGACTGCTGTTTCCATGGGTGTTGATTGTGGATCTAAGTAAAATGAAATCCTTGACAACTTCTAAGTTTTCTCCATTTATCATGATGTTATTGGTCCAGCTGTGAAGATTTTTGTTTTCTTTACGTTGAGGTGTAATCCATACTGAAGGCTGTGGTCTTTGATCTTCATCAGTAAGTGCTTCAAGTCCTCTTCACTTTCAGCAAGCAAGGTTGTGTCACCTGCATAATGCAAGTTGTTAATGAGCCTTCTACCAATCCTGATGCCCTGTTCTTCTTCATATAGTCCAGCTTCTGGGATTATTTGCTCAGCATACAGATTGAATACGTGTGGTGAAAGGATACAACCCTGACGCACAACTTTCCTGACTTTAAACTACGCAGTATCCCCTTGTTCTGTTCGAGGAATTGCCTCTTGATCCATGTGCAGATTCCTCATGAGCACAGTTAAGTGTTCTGGAATCCCTATTCTTTTCAATGTTATCCATAATTTGTTATGATCCACACAATCAAATGCCTTAGCATAGTCAATAAAACACAGGTAAACATCTTTCTGGTATTTTCTGCTTTCAGCCAGGATCCATCTAAAATCAACAATGATATCCCTGGTTCCACATCCTTTTCTAAATCCAGCTTGAATTTCTGGCAGTTCCCTGTCAATATACAGCTGCAGCAGCTTTTGAATGATCTTCAGCAAAATTTTGCTTGCATGTGATATTAGTGATATTGTTTGTTAATTTCCACATATGGTTGGATCACCTTTCTTGGGAATAGGCATAAATATGGATCTCTTCCAGTCGGTTGGCCAGGTAGCTGTCTTCCAAATTTCTTGGCATAGACGAGTGAGCATTTCCAGTGCTGCATCCGTTTGTTGAAACATCTCAATTGGTATTCTGTCAGTTCCTGGAGCCTTGTTTTTCACCAGTACCTTCAGTGCAGCTTGGACTTCTTCCTTCAGTACCATCAGTTCCTGATCAATATGCTACCTCCTGAAATGGTTGAGCATCGACCATTTCTTTTTAGTATAGTGACTTTGTATATTTCTTCCATCTTCTTTTGATGCTTCCTGCATCATTTAATATTTTCCCTGTAGAATCCTTCAGTATTGCAACTCGATTCTTGAGAATTTTCTTCAGTTCTTTCAGCTTGAGAAATGCTGAGTGTGTTCTTCCCTTTTCATTTTCTATCTCCAGGTCTTTGCACATGTCATCAAAATACTTTGTCTTCTTGAGCCGCCCTTTGAAATCTTCTGCTCAGCTCTTTTACTTCATCATTTTTTCCTTTTGCTTTAGCTACTCCACGTTCAGGAGCAAGTTTCAGAGTCTCTTCTGACATCCATTTAGGTCTTTTCTTTCTCTTCTGTCTTTTTAATGACCTCTTGCTTTCTTCATGTATGATGTCCTTGATGTCATTCCACAACTCGTCTGGTCTTCGGTCATTAGTGTTCAATGCAGCAAATCTATTCTTGAGATGGTCTCTAAATTCAGGTGGGATATACTCAAGGTCGTACGTTGGCTCTCATGGACTTGTTCTAATTTTCTTCAGTTTCAACTTGAACTGGCATATGAGTAACTGATGGTCTAATCTGCAGTAGGCCACTGGCCTTGTTCTGATTGATGATATTGAGCTTTTCCATCATCTTTTTCCACAGAAGTAGTTGATTGGATTCCTGTGTATTCCATCTGGCGAGGTCCATATGTATAGTTGCTGTTTATGTTGGTGAAAAAAGGTATTTGCAGTGAAGAAGTCATTGGTCTTGCAAAATTCTATTATGAGATCTCTGGCATCATTTCTATCACCAAGGCCATATTTTCCAACTATCAATCCTTCTTCTTTGTTTCCAACTTTTGCATTCCAATCACCGGTAGTTATCAGAGCATCCTGATTGCATGTTCTATCAATTTCAAACTGCATAGGTTGGTAAAAATCTTCAATTTTTTCATCTTTGGCCTTAGTGGTTGGTGTGTAAATTTGAATAATAGTCGTATTAACTTGTCTTCCTTGTAGGTGTATGGATATTCTCCTATCACCGACAGTGCTGTACTTCAGGAGATCTTGAAATGTTCTTTTTGAGGATGAATGCAATGCCATTCCTCTTCAAGTTGTCATTCCCGGCTTAGTAGACCACACAACTGTCCAATTCAAAATGACCAGTACCAGGCCATTTCAGCTCAGTAATGCCTAGGGTATCGATGTTTATGCATTCCATTTCATTTTGGACGATTTCCAATTTTCTAAGTTTCATACTTTGTGCATTCCAGGTTCTGATTATTAATGGATGCTTGCAGCTGTTTCTTCTCATTTTGAGTCCCAGATGCTAGACTGTTATAATGCTATTATAATACTGTACTGTTGTTGTGTGTTATTGAGTTGATTCCGACTCATAGTAACCTTACAGGACAGTGTTGAACTACCCCATAGGGTTTCCAAGGCAGTAATCTTTATGGGCACTGCTGACGTTTTGGTTAGCAGCTGAGCACTTAACCACTGCACCACCAGGGCTCCTTATTATAATACTAGGCTATTAACCACTGTGCCATCAAGGATATGCCACCATTATATGTCACCATTTAGGGCTACACTAAATCCATTGCACAGCTAGATAAAACACGATTTTACTAGAAGCCTCTCCACAGGAAACAAAAGTCGGGGAAAAATAATTTATTAATTTTTGTGTGACGTATGCTACCATAATGCTTCAATAAGCATTGTCACATCTTCCTTGATAGCATGTGCTGGCCCTCCGTTGGTAGGCTTTTACCTAATCCAAATGCTACCTGCTGCAACATGACTGTTTATTAATTACTAACAATCAAACCATTAAGTGCATGCTTGCCTCAGTACGAATCCTAACTCTGCCACTTTTCTGGGAGGCCTAAGAATGTTTCTGAAGCTCTCTGTGCTTCAGTGTCCTCATTTGTAGTGCTTGTTATAACTACAGCTAAGCATTGGTTAAGAGTCTGGGTGGCACAAGAAGTTTGCAATCAGTGGTTCAAACCTACCCAGCAGCTCCATGGAAGGAAGGCCTGGTGAGCTGCTTCCCTAAAGATTACAGCCAAGAAAACTCAATGGAGCAGTTCTACCCTGTAATATAGGGGGTTGCCATGGGTCGGGGGCTAACAACAGCAACAGGCGCTGGTTGGGGAGCTGGGACAGAGCTATGAAGAAGACACTGTGTTTGCCTTATGGTGCTCATAATCTAGTAGAGGAAGACAGATGCATAAGTGGGGTGGAGGGCGCTATCATATATATAAGATCTGGAAAGATACACACCAGTGACTGGAGTTAGGAGTGCTGATCACTCCCAATTTATCTGTGATGGTTGAATCATTCTTTTTACAATGGGAATGCATTCATTTATTTCTTATGTAACCCACTGCTGTTGAGTTGATTCAAACTCATATGGACCCTATATAGGACAGAGTAGCACTGCCTCACAGGGTTTCCAAGGAACAGTTGGTGTATTTGAACTGCTGACCTTTGGGTGAGCAGCTGAGCTCTTAACCACTGCACCACCAGGGTTCCATTTCTTGCGTAGTTATAAGCAAATTTTTAAAAACTTAATAAAGAAGTAGTGGGAAAAAAGGATATGTAGTTAATTCTTTGAATTATGGTGTTGGTGAACAATATTAAATATATTATGGACTGCCAAAAGACTGAACAAATCTGTCTTGGAAGAAGTACAGCCAGAATGCTCCTTAGAAGCAAGGATGGTGAGACTACGTCTCACATACTTTGGACATGTTTTCAGGAGCGATCAGTCCCTGGAGAAGGACATCATGCTTGGTAAAATAGAGGGTCAGCGAAAGACAGGAAGACCTTCAAAGAGATAGATTGACCCAGTACCTACAACAATGGGCTCAAGAATAACAACCATTGTGAGGATGGCTTAGGAACAGGTGGTGTTTCATTCTGTTGTACATAGGGTTGCTGTGAGTTGGAACTGACTTGACAGCATCTAACAACAGTTAATTCTACCTGACAGTCAAGGCGAGTCTTTCTGGAAGGAGAGAGCTCAAGCTACTCCTTGAAAGAGGAGTACGTAGATGTTCATCAAGCAGACCGAGTTGGGGGTGGGAAGAAGATATGGGTGGAGAAAAGAAGAGGGAAACAAAAAGACAAAAGCCATAGACCAAAGATATCCTGGCCCGATCTGGAGGATCCCAAGTAGAAGAAAGTCTACTGCATGAGCATAAGGGGTGAGGTGGGTAGAGGCGGGAGAAAAGGTTGGAGAAGTGGAGAGAGCCTTGAAGGTCAAGCAGACTTGCTGTGCTTCATCCTGGTGGTAAAGAGGAACCATGGAAATGTTCTAAATAGGGGAGTAGCGTAACAAGTTTGCCTTTTAGATGAACTGGAGGCCCACAAGAGCAGAAAGAGGATGGTCACAGAGTCCTGTTGCTATGGTCCAGATGAAAGGGGATGCATGTGTGGGGCGGCAGGTGAGAGGAGGGAGGAATCCCAGAGATATTATGAAGATAGAGATGGAGATGGATTTACTGTGAAGCTAGGGAAGCTTAAGTTTCCAACCTATCACTTAGACCCTTTCCAAAACCCTAAGAGGATCATAGCAGCATAGTCACATGGTCATATGTTTATTGTAATACTTGCCAAAAAGTTATTTTAACTGCAGTTAGTGAAGACTAATGTCTGTCTCCACTCTGATTTTCCCATTCACATGTTTCCTCTCTCATCAGGTGGCACTGGAGTGGCCATGGATGTTCTTGAGCTACAGCAAAGAGGAGTTGAGCTGGCACATGCTGAGTTTGGGTCTAGCTTGGGGATACAGCTGTTATTGCTGGGGATACTGGTGTTTTCCAGGACACTCCTAATGTGCACCAACTCACCTGGTGTAACAGTGTGAAGGTGCAGGGCCAGAGGTTACTGTGATATGAATGGGGAAGGGCGGGCAGAAGAGAGGCTCAGGGTCTGCCCCGTCCTCACCCCAGACACCTCTGCCCTGAGCCCCGGGCACTCTGAGCATCCACAGCCCCCGGCCTGCAGGCTCTGGCTCCACTCATCCCAGCTGTAGCCAAGCACCAGTGGGCCTCCAGGATCAGAATGCACCAGAAACCTGGGCAGTGGAGGTGTGAAACACATGGAGTCAAACTTCAAAGTTAGTGGCAGACTCTTCCAATCATCAGCTATGTAAAAGCAGAGAATCTGGTTCTCATGGAATCCTAATCAAAAAGAAAGTCTTCATGTGTTAGGAAAATATTTGATAATGCAGCTGAAACAAATATAATTGCACTTTTTGTTGGGAATCTTATGAAATAGCATTTCTCAGAATTCTTACATTTTTAGGGCACCAGCAGCAAGTATATCTCTGTGTAGAATCACATGATTTAAGTATCTCAGCTATCAATGATAAAATAAACAAATTTTAATCACAAGCGAAGACTGAATTATCTTTCGATTCTTTATATTAAAAAATAACTTCAGAAAGCGTTGCTATATGAAAACAAAAAATAGATGAAATAATAGCATCATTGAGTGTTGGTCATGAGTGGAATTTAGAAGTAGGCTATTTTTTGGATTTTTGTCATGTTTGTGGAATTTTGTTAGGATTTATTTTCTTATTCTGATTAAATTTTAACTTTAATATCCAAATTTGGTTATTTTTCTTAAAGAAGGGGCCCCAAGTGGTATCAGCTTCAGGCGTCACAAAGCCTGGACCAGCTTGGCTTAGGAGCTATATAGCATAGAGACCGACTGGAAGTGGTGCCCACTCACAATGCCCTCGTGATCTCCACTTGGGTGGCTGGGCAGCTGGCTGCGTGGGTCCCTGGCGCAGAGCATGCAGACGAGTGCATTTGGGTCGATGATACACTTGGTGCTGCTTGTGCCGAGTCTGACGTGTCTGTTGGATATCCCATGAGAAAGGCTAAGGAGAAAGTTCTCCAATAGAGAAAGATGGGATAGAGAGACTCAGAATGAGAGAAACAGGGGCCCAGGAAGGAGCTCCGGGCACCGATGACCAGGAGGCAGGCAGAGATGCAGAGGTAAAGACAAGGGTGCGAAAGAGATGAGATGGAGAGACAGAGAGAGAAAACATTGAGGAGGGAGGGGTACTGAGAGACAGAGAGAGAAACAGAGAGACAGCAAGGGTACAGGACCAGTCGCTTAAACCTCCCAGCCTCTGTTCTAGAACACTCTATGGTCCAGGTAGAGTCACTTGATAGTACCCCACGAATACTTCTTTTCTTTTTCTGTCTCCTTTTCCCTCTTTTACTCCTTTGGTTTTTTTCTTCTTTCCTCTGTCCTTTCTCAGGGCCAATTCTATGCAGAGGACCAAGAGGATACTCACCTAACATAATACGGTTAAGGAATCTCCCCCCAAATCTCTCTCCCACTTTTAGAGCCATAGACCTAAAATCCCAGCATTTAATATTTGTTGCAGTACATCATCTCTACTTTTTCCTTTTAGAAGGCAAGTACCTTTTGCTGTTGTTAGTTGCTATTAAATGACAACCCCATGTGTAGCAGGATGAGATGTTGCCCAGCCCTCTGCCATCTTCATGATGGTTGGTAGGTCTGAGGCCAGTGTTGTGCCCATTGTGTCCACCCATCTCACCGAGGGTTTCCCTCGCCTTTGCTGGACCTCCACTTTACCAAACATGATATCCTCCTCCAGCAATTGTTCCCTCTTGATGATGCATCCAAAGTAAGCAAATCAAAGTCTTGAACAATATTCTCTGTGACCCATAGGGTTTTCACTGGCTAATTTTTGGAAGTAGATTGCCAGGTCTTTCTTCTTAGTCTGCCTTAGTCTGGAAGCTCCACTGAAATCTGTCCATGATGGGTGACCCTACAGGTATTTGAAATGCCGGTGGCAAAGCTTCCAGCATGATAGCAACACTCAAGCCACCACAGTACCACTAACTGGCAGACAGGTGGTGGCGCGTGCCTTGAGTAGAGGTAGAACCCACACCCAGGCTTGATGTTCTTTCTCCCTGCTCTTCCCTCTTTGAGAGCTGGGGAGAGAAGTCCTGAATGATAGGAAGCTTGGGTGGAGGGAACCTGGTGACATATTTTGGATTGGTCTGCAGGGAGAGCAGGCCTGGGTGGCCTGCCCTTCAAGTAATTCTGAGCACCAGAGAGAGCTTCAGAGAGCAGACATGGAAGGGGCTATGGGAGGGAAGTTACTAAAAACAGCCTTCACGACTTTGCTTTGGGCCAGATCCCATCTTACAGTTTTCTGTTCCTGTTTTCATCTCCTTATCAGGAGTCCAACAAGTGACCCAAGAAACAAGTTCAATCCTGACCCAGAACAGTAGCCAACCTAAAAATATAACCTGATTAGTTAGTAGAATTCTCACAGACCACTGGCAGGATTATTAATTGCAGTTGGCAATATGTGTCAAATACCTTGAAAGTATGCATATCTCTTCTGATCAGCAATTCTATACCTAGGAATTAAACCTAAGGCCGTAATCAGAGAAGTCCAGAAATATGTGGGTACAATAATATTTATAACAATGTTGTTTAATCATTATTTTAGATAAGCCATGGTATATCTCTTGCTTGGTAAAGTAGAGGGTCAACAAAAAAGAAGACCCTTGACGAGACGGATTGACACAGTGGCTGCAACAATGGGCTGAAGCATAACAACGGTTGTGAGGATGGTGCAGGAGCGGGCAGCATTGTGTTCTGTTGTACACAGGGTCGCTATCAGTCGGAAGTGACTCAACAGCACCCAACAACTTGGTATCTCTTTACAATGGAATACTGTGTATATTTAAGATGGTGCATATTTATTGTCTTGGAAAGATGTTTATGAAGTTTTAAGTGAAAAGCAGTTTAGAGTATGATTTCATGCACATAAATACATAAATATGTATATACTTGCGTTAAAAAAATTGAGAAGGCAATATATGCCAAAATTCAACAGGGTATCTCTATGTAGGTGGTTGGATTATGGAGACTCTGTTTCTTCTACATGCTTTTCAACCTACTGTAGACTTTATTACTATCTATTTCCATGTATCCTAAAAATATTACAGAGTATACAATTAACTAGCTGACTATTAGGGGCTAGCTACCTGCCCACCTCCACCATGGTGCCACTAACTGTTGAACAACAGGGCTGGCGTTAAGATGAGGTGAAAGAGGCACTTGCCTCAGGTGCAAAATTTAAGAAGATGCAAAAACAAAAAAATCCTAATTAACCAAGATAATTATTATTTTAATGCAATTAAAAAAAAACAAGATTAATGCAAAAAATCCATGATGAGCAAAACATCAAAATTTAAAACAAAGGTAGAATTCAACAGTGCCTTGTCGAGCAGTATCGGAGACTCAAGCAAAAGGAAAAATGAGCACCTGTACTCGTGTTTCTAGTACTTTTTTAATGGTTGATTTTTTTTCCCCAGAACATTAAAGAAATTTTAAAAATATTTATGAAAATTGAAAATAAGTCAAGCACAAAAGGATAAATACTGTATAAGACCACAATTATAAAAACTCATGAAAAGGTTTACAAACAGAAAGAAAATCATTGATGGTCACTAGGGAGGGGAGGGATGGGGAGGGAAAAACTCTAACTAGACAGCAGATAAGTGGTAACTTTGGTGAAAGCTTAAACAGTACACAATAATGGGGAAGCCAGCACAACTTGTCCAAGGCAAGGTCATAGAAGCTCCATAGACACATCCAAACTCCCTAAGGGATTGAATTACTGGGCTAAGGGCTGGGGACCATGGTCTCAGTGGGACATCTAGTTCTACTGGCATAACATAGTATATAAAGAAAATGTTCTACATCCTACTTTGGTGACTAGTGTCTGGGGTCCTAAAAGCTTGTGAGAGGCCCTTTAAGGTGCTCCACAGGTCTCACCTCATCTGGAGCAAGGGAGAATGAGCAAACCAAAGACACAAGGGAAAGACCAGTCCAAAGGACTAATGAAACCACATCTACCACGGCCTCCACCAGACTGAGTCCAGCACAACTAGATGGTGCCAGGCTACCACCACCGACTGCTCTGACAGGGATCACCATAGAGGGTCCCCGACAGAGCTGGAGAAAAATGTAGAACAAAATTCTAACTCACAAAAAAAGACCAGACTTACTGGTCTGACTGGGACTGGAGAAACCCTGAGAATATGACCCCCGAACATCCTTTTTTTTTTTTTTTTAATTGTGCTTTAAGTGAAAGTTTACATTCGAGTCAGTTTCTAGTACAAAAATTTATACACACATTACTATGTGACCCTAGCTGCTGTCCCTATACTGTGACAGCACACTCCTCCTTTCCACCCCTGATTTCTCATGTCCATTCAACCAGCTCCTGTCCCTTTTTGCCTTCTCATCTCACCTCCAGACAGGAGCTGCCCATTTAGTCTCATGTATCTACTTGAGCTAAGAAGCACACTCTTCAGGAGTGTCATTTTATGTCCCATAGTCCAGTCTAATCTTTGTCTGAAGAGTTAGCTTCAGGAATGGTTTCAGTTCTGGGCTAAAGGAGAGTCTGGAGGCCATGTCTTCCAGGGTCCCTCCAATCTCAGTCAAACCATTAAGTTTGGTCTTTTTACCAGAATTTGAGTTCTGCACCCTACTTTTCTCCTGCTCCATCAGGGACTGTCTGTTGTGTTCCCTGTCAGGACAGTCGTTGGTGGTAGCTGGACACCATCTAGTTCTTCCGGTCTCAGGCTGATAGAGTCTCTGGTTTATGTGGCCCTTTCTGTCTCTTGGGCTAATATTTTCCTTGTGTCTTTGGTGTTCTTTATTCTCCTTTGCTCCAGGTGAGTTGGGACAACTTGATGTATCTTAGATGGCCACTCAATAGCTTTTAAGACCCTAGATACCACTCACCAAAGGGATCCAGAGCATTTTCTTAATAAACTTTGTTATGCCAATTCACCTAGATGTCCCCTGAAACCATGGTCCCCAAACCCCCACCCTTGCTACCCTGTCCCTCGAAGTGTTAGATTGTATTCGGGAAACTTCTTAGCTTTTAGTTTAATCCAGTTGTGCTGACTTCCCCTGTGTTGCATGTTGTCCTTCCCTTTACCTAAGATAATTCTTTACTATCTAGTTAGTGAATAACACTCTCCCTCCCTCCCTAGCCTCGTAACCATCAAAGAATGTTTTCTTCTGTGTTTAAACCTTTTCTTGAGTTCTTATAATAGTGGTCTTATACAATATTTGTCCTTTTGTGACTGACTAATTTCACCCAGCATAATGCCTTTCCGATTGATCCATGTTATGAGATATTTTGCAGATTCATCATTGTTCTTTATCATTGTGCAGTATTCCATCATGTGAATATACCATAATTTGTTTATCCATTCATCCGTTGATGGGCACCTAGGTTGTTTCCATCTTTTTGCTATCATGAACAGTGCTGCAGTGAACATGGGTGTGACGGCTCTTATATCTCTAGGATATATCCCAAGAAGCAGGATTGCTGGATCGTATGGTACTTCTATTTCTAGCTTTTTAAGGAAGCACCAAGTCGACTTCCAAAGTGGTTGTACCACTTTACATTCCCACCAACAGTGTATAAGTGTTCCAGTCTCTCCACAACCTCTCCAACATTTATTATTTTGTGTTTGTTGGATTAATGCTAGCCTTGTTGGGGTGAGATGGTATCTCATTGTAGTTTTGATTTGCATTTCTCTAATGGCTAACGATGGTGAGCATTTCCTCATGTATCTGTTAGCCACCTGAATGTCGTCTTTGATGAAGTGCCTGTTCATATCATTTGCCCATTTTTTAATTGGGTTGTCTTTTTGTTGTTGAGGTTTTGCAGTATCTTGTAGATTTTAGAGATTAGACACTGATTGAATTTGTCCTAGCCAATAATTTTTTCCCAGTCTGTAGGTTGTCTTTTTACTCTTTTGGTGAAGTCTTTTGATGAGCTCAAGTGTTTGATTTTTAGGAGCTCCCAGTTATCTAGTTTCTCTTCTGGTGCTTGTGCATTGTTAGTTATGGTTTGTACTCTGTTTATGCCACATAATAGGGCACATTGTATTGTCCCTATTTTTTCTTCCATGATCTTTATCATTTTCAATTTTATATTTAGGTCTTTGATCCATTTTGAGTTTGTTTTTGTTCATAGTGTGAGGTACAGGTCTTCTTTCATTTTTTTGCAGATGGATATTCAGTTATGCCAGCACCATTTGTTAAAAAGACTGTCTTTTCCCCAATTAACAGACTTTGGACCTTTGTCAAATATCTGCTACTCATAGGTGGATGAATTTACGTCTGCATTCTCAATTCTGTTCCATTGATCTATGTATCTGTTGTTGTACCAGTACCAGGTTGTTTTGACTACTGTGGTGGTATAGTAGGTTCTAAAATCAGGTAGTGTGAGGTCTCCCACTTTGTTCTTTTTCTTGAGTAGTGCTTTACTTATCCAGGGCCTCTTCCTTTTCCATACAAAGTTGGTGATTTGTTTCTCCATCTCATTAAAAAATGCTGGTGGAATTTGGATTGGGATTACATTGTATCTGTAGATCGCTTTGGGTAGAATTGACATTTTCACAATGTTCAGTCTTCCTATCCATGAGCAAAGTATGTTTTTCCACTTATGCAGGTCTCTTTTGTTTCTTGCAGTAGCGTCTTGTGGTTTTCATTGTATAGGTCCTTTATGTCTCTGGTTAGATTTATTCCTAAGTATTTTATCTTCTTGAGGGCTATTGTGAATGGTGCTGATTTTGTGATTTCCTCTTGGACGTTCTCTTTGTTGGTGTAGAGGAATCCAACTGATTTTTTGTATGTTTATCTTGTATCCTGATGCTTTGCTGAAATCTTCTATTAGTTCCAGTAGTTTTCTTGTGGATTCTTTGGGGTTTTCTGCGTATAAGATCATATCAACTGCAAATGGAGATGCTTTGACTTCTTCCTTACCAATCTGGATGACTTCATTTCTTTTTCTAGCCTAATTGCTCTGGCTAGGACCTCCTGCACAATGTTGAATAAGAGTGGTGATAAAGGGCATCCCTGCCTGGTTCCTGTTCTCAAGGGGAATGCTTTCAGACTCCCTCCATTTAGGATGATGTTGGCTGTTGGCTTTGTATAAATGCCCTTAATTATGTTGAGGAATTTCCCTTCTATTCCTATTTTGTTGAGAGTTTTAATCATGAATGGGTGTTGGACTTTGTAAAATCCCTTTTCTGAAGTAATTGATAAGATCATATGGTTCTTGTCTTTTATTAACGTGATGGATTACGTTGATTGTTTTTCTAATGTTGAACCATCCTTGCATATCTGGTTTGAATCCTACCTGGTCATGGTGTATTATTTTTTTGATATGATGCGAATTCTATTGGCAAGAATTTTGTTGAGAATTTTGGCATCTATATTCATGAGAGATATTGGTCTGTAATTTTTTTGTGGTGTCATTGCCTGGTTTTGGTATCAGGGTTATTCTGGCTTCATAAAATGAATTCTGAAGTGTTGCTTCCTTTTCTATGTTCTGAAATAGTTTAAGTAGTACTGGTGTAAGCTATTCTCTGAATGTTTAGTAGACTTGTCCAGTGAAGCCATCTGGGCCAGGGCTTTTTTTTCTTTTGAAGTTTTTAAATTACCTTTTCAATCTCTTCTCTTGTTATAGGTCTGTTCAGATTTTCAACATTGCTTTGTGTTAGTTTGGGTAGGTAGTGTGTTTCTAGAAATTTATCCATTTCCTCTAGCTTTTCAAATTTATTGGAGTATAGTTTTTCATAATACTCTGTTATGATCCTTTTTATTTCAGTTGGGTCTGTTGTAATGTTCCCCATTTCATTTCTTATTTGGGTTATTTGCATCCTCTCCTGTTTTTGTTTTGTCAGTTTGGCCAGTGATTTGTCGATTTCATTGATCCTTGCAAAGAACCATCGTTTGATTTTGTTGATTCTTTCTATTGTTTCTCTATTCTCTATTTCATTTATTTCTGCTCTGATCTTTATTATTTCCTTTCTTCTGGTGGCTGTGGACTTTTTTTTTTGCTGTTCTCCTTCTATTTGTTCGAGTTGTGTAGTTAATGTTTTGATTCTGTCCCTTTCTTCTTTTTTGTTGTGTGCATCTCTTGCTATAAATTGCCCTCTGAGGACTGCCTTCGCTGTGTCCAAAAGGTTTGGGTATTATGTGTTTTCATTCCTGTTTGATTCTAGGAAATTTTTGATTCTATCTCTGATATAATTGATTCTCTCTCTGATAGGCCCCCAGATGTCTGTCAGTTTGTCATAATATGGGGGCTTGCATGTTTCTGTGATGCTGGAAGCTATGCCACTGGTATTCAGATACCAGCAGGGTCACCCATGGAGGACAGGTTTCAGCTGAGCTTCCAGACTAAGACAGATTAGGAAGAAGGACCCAGCAGTCTACTTCTGAAAAGAATTAGCTAGTGAAAACGTTATGAATAGCAGCGGAACATTGTCTGATATAGTACTGGAAGATGAGCCCCCCAGGCTGGAAGACACTCAAAAGACAACTGGGGAAGAGCTGCCTACTCAAAGTAGAGTTGACCTTAATGACATGAATGGAGTCAAGCTTTTGGGACCTTCTTTTGCTGATGTGGCAAGACTCAAAATGAGAAGAAACAGCTGCAAACATCCATTAATATTCGGAACATGGAATGTACAAAGTATGAGTTTAGAAAAATTGGAAATCATCAAAAATAAAATGGAACACACAAACGTTGATATCCGAGGCATTGGTGAGCTGAAATGGACTGGTACTGGCCATTCTGAATCAGACAACCATACGGTCTACTATGCCAGGAACGACAACTTGACGAGGGATGGCATTGCATTCCTAGTCAAAAAGAATATTTCAAGATGTATCCTGAAGTACAGTACTGTCAGTGATAGGATAATATCCATATGTCTACAAGGAAGACCAGTTAATACAACTATTATTCAAATTTATGCACCAACCACTAAGGCCAAAGATGAAGAAATTGACGACTTTAATCAATTACTTCAGTCTGAAATTGATCGAACATGCAATCAGGATGCATTGATAACTACTGGTGATTGGAATGCGAAAGATGGAAACAAAAATGAAGGATCGCTAGTTGGAAAATATGACCTTGGTGATAGTAATGATGCCGGAGATCGCATGATAGAATTTTGCAAGACCAATGACTTCTTCATTGCGAATACCTTTTTTCACCAACATAAACGGTGACTATGCACATGGGCCTCACCAGATGGAATACACAGGAATCAAATCAACCATATCTGTGGAAAGAGATGATGGAAAAGCTCAATATCATCAGTCAGAACAAGGCCAGGGGCCAACCACGGAACAGACCATCAATTGCTCATATGCAAGTTCAAGTTGAAACTGAAGAAAATTAGAACAAGTCCACAAGAGCCAACGTACAACCTTGAGTATATATCACCTGAATTTAGAGATAGATTTGACTCATTGAACACTAACGACTGAAGACCAGATGAGTTGTGGAATGACATCAAGGACATCATAGATGAAGAAAGCAAGAGGTCATTAAAAAGACAGGAAAGAAAGAAAAGACCATAGTGGATGTCGGAAGAGACTCTGAAACTTGCTCTTGAATGTCGAGTAACTAAAGCAAAAGGAAGAAATGATGAAGTAAAGAACTGAACAGAAGATTTCAAAGAGCAGCTTGAGAAGACAAAGTGAAGTATTATAAAGACATGTGCAAAGAGCTGGATAGAAAACCAAAGGGGAAGAACATGTTCAGCATTCCTCAAGCTGGAAAAACTGAAGAAAAAATTCAAGAGTTGAGTTGCAATAGTGAAGGATTCTATGGGGAAAATATTAAATGATGCAGGAAGCATCAAAAGAAGATGGAAGGAATACACAGAGTCATTATACCAAAAAGAATTGGTTGACATCCAACCATTTCAAGAGGTAGCATATTGATCAGGAACCAACAGTACTGAAGGAAGAAGTCCAAGCTGCACTGAAGGCATCGGCGAAAAACAAGGCTTCAGGAATTGACAGAATATTGATTAAGATGTTTCAATGAACGGATGCAGCACTGGAAGTGCTCACTCATCTATGCCAAGAAATTTGGAAGACAGCTACCGGGCCAACCGACTGGAAGAGATCCATATTTATGCCTATTCCCAAGAAAGGTGATCCAACCGAATGTGGAAATTATCAAACAACATCATTAATATCATACACAAGTAAAATCTTGCTGAAGCGCATACTGCAGCAGTATGTCGACAGGGAACTGCCAGAAATTCAGGCCCAATTCAGAAGAGGATGTGGAACCAGGGATATCATTGCTGATTTCAGAAGAATCCTGGCTGAAAGCAGAGAATACTAGAAAGATGTTTACTTGTGTTATTTTGACTATGCAATGCACTCAATTGTGTGGATCGTAACAAATTATGGATAACATTGCAAAGAATGGGAATTCCAGAACACTCAATTGTGCTCATGAGGAACCTGTACACAGATCAAGAGGCAGTTGTTCTGACAGAACAAGGGGATACTGCATGGTTTAAAGTCAGGAAAGGTTTCCATCAGGGTTGCATCCTTTCACCATACCTGTTCAATCTGTATGCTGAGCAAATAATCTGAGAAGCTGGACTATATGAAGAAGAAAGGGACATCAGGATTGGAGGAAGACTCATTAACAACCTGCAATAAGCAGATGACACAACCTTGCTTGCTGAAAGCAAAGAGGACTTGAAACACTTACTGATGAAAATCAAAAACCACAGCCTTCGGTATGGATTACACCTCAACATAAAAGAAACAAAAATCCTCAAAACCAGACCAATAAGCAACATCATGATAAATGGAGAAAAGATTGAAGTTGTCAAGGATTTCATTTTACTTGGATCAACAATCAACATCCATGGAAGCAGCAGTCAGGAAATCAAAAGATGCATTGTATTGGGTAAATCTGCTGCAAAAGACCTCTTTAAAGTCTTGAAAAGCAAAGACGTCACCTTGAAGACTAAAGTGTACCTGACTCAAGCCATGGCTCTGAATATTAGAGATTTGAATTGCCTATCAGATAGTTCTCGTGCAGTTTCATCTACTGGAAAGTCATCTGGTATTTTATTTTGGATGCCTCCTGGAACCATCCTGCCCTGTTTTTTAATATATGTTGACATTGTCTGCTGTCTTTGGGACATTCAGTAGTTATTTTCTTTGTTTATTGATTGTAGATTTGTTTGTTTTGTCCTGCTTTTTTGTTTTATTTGATTATGCCTAAACAGGTGGGCTGTGTGTTCTTTGTTGTTTGCTCATCTGTGGACACGATATTTTTCACCTCCTTGTCCAATGGGCAGGGCCAGTCACTCAGCTATGGTGCAGCAGAGCAGGTCCAGCTGAAGGGGAGGAGCTGGAATGGGTTGTTTGTGACACGTACTTGGGCCAACAAGATGAGCCAGTCATCAGTGCAGGGCAGGTTCCAGTAGGTCATCCTGTGCTGCTCAGGAGAGCAGTGTTCAGCACATAGTGCAGATAGGCAGGAGGGAGGGGAAGGGGAGGTTGTGATGTGTGGACCTAGGCTGAGTATGGAAAAGAAGATAGAGAGGAGAGAGAAACAGGAGCAAAAAAAAAAAAAAAAATGCTGAGGGGTCCTGCCATTGGAGTGGAGAGACAAGAAACTGAGAAATGGAGAAAACAAAAAGGAAAAAAAAAGAAAGAAAGAAATAGATCAATGTAAAAACTTTTTTAAAAAATTAAATGAAAAATTTTTTTAAAAAGCCTCCAGGGATCTCACTGGCATGGTTGTACAGAGTGAGGAGTGGCTCCCAAGCTGGGCATTGTAGCCTGGCTTTAAGAGGTGGAGATGATACACAGCACCAGGTATTGAAGAGACAGCAACAAAGAAATGTCACTGAAGAAGCCAGCCAGTGTGGGTGGAGTGAAATTACACACCACAGAACCGGCATCTCCCATGCCATGGTCTCAGATGGATGGGGAGCGGCAGATCAGCTCTCCAGGAAGCCAGGAATCCGTCCACCAGGAAGCAGTGAATTGGCCCTCCAGGAAGCAGGGTATCCACCTGCCAGGAAGCAGCAGACTGGCCAACTGGGAAGCAGTGAAGGTCAAGCAGGGGGAGGCAGGTTGGGGGTGGAAAAGTGTGTCTCCCTGGTTAGTGGGTGCTCTGTCTCCTACTTGGAGCTCCGTGAATCTGCTTTCTCACACTCCCTGCCTGTCGATTGCTAGCAGGAGTCCAAGATGGTGGATCCATGCTGTGTTAGCTCATAGGGGACCTCCAATCGTAACTTTCCTTGCTCTCTGTTCTCTGTCAATTCTTACACCATTCGGTGCTTGATTGAGTTCTTTATCTCTTCATTTGACTCTTAAAGTTCCAGGGTTGAAGTTTGTCTCTGTTTTACTTAATTTTTTGGGTTTTTGCTGTAGAGAGACGGCCTAGTGCTTCTGTCTATAGCACCATGTTCCCAGAATTCCTTCTTCTGTGGTCTTTGTGATTGCTCTTCAGCTGGGATTCTTCAAGTGCAGTGCCCAGGGCCCATCCTCAGAACTCATTTTTCTTTCTAACTTACTCCTTTGGTGACTCTGTGGCTTTAAATGTCATCTGTAAGTTATGACTTCAAAATGTATATCCCAGCTCAAGAGTGGCTCTAGAGGGGTACATGGGTGTGGACCACAGTGGGGACACTGTCACAAGGGATAACACCAAAGTGACTGTCTATAAAATTTTTGTGCAGGAGGTGAGGTCAAGATGAAAGTGTAGTCAGATGCTTCCAGTGGTCCCTCTTACAACAAAACTAGTGAATAGATCATATATGACAATCTAGGGGCCCTGAACATCAAAGGCAAAGTTGAGGAATTGGACTGAATGGCAAGGGAGGGAGGAACAGTTAGGATGCAATGAGGAGATGCCAGACCTGACCTGGCAGAGCGTGAGCCCTTCAGGCTGTATCAGCTCATGGTGCACGGTGAGGCAAGCAGTGGTGCTCAGGAGGCATTTTCCACATTGGGAGAGACCCACTGGCAGAAAGTCTACTCGGCCACCCAGAACCAGTGAGAAGCAGCCCTCGATTGGCAAAAGATAAGTACTTGCATCTGGCCTACCACACGGGTCAAAAACACCCCTCTTTGGGAAAAACCTCTCTCCCATTTACCTCCCCACTCCCTGCGCTGCACTGTGTCTGGGATGGCGTCAGCAATTTCTGAGTCCCCTTGGCTGAAAGTAGGACCTGTCATGCACCCTGAGCCATTCTCCTGGCCTTGGAGAGGGAACAAGTTAGCAAATGGAGGAAAAATAATCTGCCGGCTCCTCTAAGCCAGGAACTCAGGGTAGACACAGCTCCCTTGCCTAGGCACAGGCATAATGGGTTCATGGACTTTGAGTGCCTTTCCCCCTGCAGAGACTTGTGTGGGCCCATTTCAACAGCGTAGGTCCTCATTACCATAGTACAACAGGGTATATACTGGAAGTCTAACTTCAACTGTTTCATCTGTGAAGTGGCAGGCTTGGGACATTTGACACTGCTCTGCCCATTAAGCAGGATCTTCACCTACACCCATCAGGGGCCTGAGGATGGGTGACACCACTCATGCCACCTAACCAACTGTGACAGGAGCCCAAGAATAAATGGTGCCCCCCAGTCCTTACAGACAACAGCACTGAGTGCTCATAATCCAGCTGCAAAACCCACCCACCTACACACTCTCAGGAACAGGGACACGCTTTCCTCCCAGACACTCGGGGATGGCCGTTGGTGCCCTACCTTGCTCAGTGTGTGACACCCTGCTGCAGCCAAATGCCTGTGCCTACACCAGTCACACATGTCTGTCTAGGACTGTAGGTGAGAGCCTGTACCACACACTGGGTGGCTGACTACTTGGACACCTGAGCTGAATCCATACAGGAGGAGTGGGTGGGCTCCTGGGGTCGCATACTTAGTGGCAGATCTGGTCACCTGGTGGCAGGACATTAGAGCTTCAGAGACACCAGTGACTGGGGTAGCTCACATGAGTGCCTATTTGGGCATATCAAAACAAAACAAAACAAGAAGCTAGGACACAGTAAGCAAACATAAAATAAATATAATAAATTATTGATGGCTCAGAGACAACAGTCGATATCAAATCACATAAAGATGAAGATACTGATGGCTTCAGCAAGCTCCCAAAATAGAATCTAGAAATTTTCCAGAGGAAAAGAATTTCTTGGAATTACTGGGGGCAGGATACACAAGATTAATATACAGAACTCTTCAACAGATCAGGAAGGAAACTAGTTAAAACGCAGACCAAGCAATAGAGGAACTTAAAAAGATTAGAGAAGAGCATAATGACAAATTAACAAATTTCTCTGTATGCAAATCCATAGAGAGAAAGCAATCAGAAATCCAGAAGATTAACAATAAAATTTCAGAGTTAGACGACTCAATAGAAAATCATAGGAGCAGAATTGAGGCAATGGACGTCAGAATTAGTGAGAATGAAGATAAAGCACTTGACACCAACTTATTTGAGGAAAAATCGGATAAAAGGATTTAAAAAAAATGGAGAAACCCTAAGAATTATGTGGGACTCTATCAAAAGGAATAACCTACTACTGACTGGAGTACCAAAACAGGGGGGATAAAGAAAATACAGAGAGAATTGTTGAAGATTTGTTGACAGAAAACTTCCCTGATATTGTGAAAGATGACAAGATATCTATCCAAGATGCTTATCAAACCCCACATAAGGTAGATCCCAAAAGAAAGTCACCAAGACATATTACAATCAAACTTGCCAAAACCAAAGATAAAGAGAGAATTTTAAGAGCAGTTAGGGATAAACGAAAAGCCATCTACAAAGGAGAGTCAATAAGACTAAACTTGGACTACTCAGCAGAAACCACGCAGGCAAGAAGGCAATGGGATGACATGTACAAAGCCTCGAAGGAAAAAAAATTGCTAGGCAAGAATTATATATCCAGCAAAACTGTCTCTCAAATATGATGGTGAAATTAGGGCATTTCCAGATAAACACAAGTTTAGGGAATTTGCAAAAATCAAACCAAAATTACAAGAAACACTAAAGGGAGTCCTCTGGTTAGAAAATCAGTAACATCAGATAACAACCCAAGGCTAGAATACAGGACAGAGCAACCAGATATCAACCCAGATAGGGAAGTCAGAAAAATAAATCAAAGCAAAAACACTGAAAATAGTGAAATAGAGATGTTAATATGTGAAAGATGACAACTTTAAAATAAAAAAGAGGGCCTAAAAATGTAGACATAGATTTTTCATATGGAGAGGAAGTCAAGGCGATATAAAGAAATAAAAGATTCGTTTCAACTTAGAAAAATAGGAGTAAATATTAAGGTAACCACAAAGGAAACTAACAATCCTACAAGTCAAAATAAAAAACAAGAAAAATATAAAGACTCAGCAAATACAAAATCAACAACAATGAAAAAGATGAAAAGAAAATACATAAAGAAAAATGACTCAGCACAGAAAATTAAGTGGAACAAAGAAACTGTTGCCAACACACAAAAAAAGACATCAAAATTACAGCACTAAACTCATACCTATCAATAATTACGCTGAATGTAAATGGACAGAATGCACCAATAAAGAGACAGACAGTGGCAAAATGGATAAGAAAGATGATCTGTCTATATGTTGCCTACAAGAGACACAAACAAACTAAAATTCAAAGAATGGAAAAAAATATATCAAGCAAACAAAACTCAAAAAAGAGCAGGAGTGGCAATATTAATCTCTGACAAAATAGACTTTAAAGTAAAATCCACCACAAAGGATAAGGAAGGGCACTATATAATGATTAAAGGGTCAATAAAGGAGGACATAACTAACTATAATAAATATTTATGCACCCAACGACAAGGCTCCAAAATACAGAAAACAAACTCTAACAACATGGAAAAGAGAGATAGCTCCACAATAATAGTAGGAGTCTTCAACACCCCACTTTTGGTGAAGGACAGAATATCCAGAAAGAAGTTCAATAATGTCTTAGGCTGGGTTCTCTAGAGAAGCAAAGCCAGTAAAGTGTATAAATATATATATAGAGAGAGATTATTTCAAGGAAACAGCTCACGCGATTGTAGAGGTTAGAGGGTTCCCAGTCCGTGGATCAGGGTAGAGGCCTCTCCCAAGTCACACAGCTGCAGAAACTGGCAAGCCCAAGATTGGAAGGTTGGAGGGCAGGGCTCCCACTCACAAGCTGTGCAGAATGACGAATCCTAGGTTCAGCAGATAAGCTGACAGCTCAAGTCCCAAGAACAGGAGATGAAATAACAGGAAGCAGCCGCAGGATCCAGAGAGAGAAAAAAGCCAGAAGGTCCGCTTATATACAGATGTGGGCCACACCCCCAAGGAGACTCCCTTTCATCTGATTGGCTACTCACAGTATATTCAATCATGGGAGTGATTACATTAAAACATGGAGAATCATGGCCCAGCCAAGTTGACACACAATCTTAACCATCAGAAATAAAGACACAGAAGAGCTAAATGCTACAATCAACCAACTTGATCTATAGGCATATACTGAACACTCCACCCAACAGCAGCCAAGTATACTTTCTTTTCCAACGCACATGGAACATTCTCCAGAATAGACCACATATTAGGCCATAATGCAAGCCTTAACAGAACCCAAAGCATCAAAATATGACAAAGCATCTTTTCTGACCATAAACCCATAAAAGTAGAAATCAATAACAGAAAAAGCAAGGAAAAGAAATCAAACACATGGAAACTGAACAACACCTTACTCAAAAACTACTGGGTTATGGAAGAAGTTAGGGATGGAATAAAGAAATTCATAGAATCAAATGATAATGAAAACACATCCTAGAAGAACCTTTGGGAGACAGCAAAAGAAGTGCTCAGAGGTCAGTTTAAGGCAATAAATGCACACAACCAAAAAGAAAAAGGGGCCAAAATCAATGCATTAACCCTACAACTTGAACAAGTAGAAAGAGAGCAGCAAAGAAGCCCTCGGGTACTAGAAGAAAGGAAATAATAAGAATTAGAGCAGAGTTAAAGGAAATAGAGAACAGAAAAACAATTGAAAAAGTAAACAAGGCCAAAAGCTGGTTCTTTGAAAAGTTCAACAAAATTGATAAACCATTGCCCAAACTGACCAAAGGAAAACAGGAGAGGAAGCATATAACCCACATAAGAAATGACATGGGTGATATCACAACAGATTCAACTGAAATTAAAAGAATCATAACAGAATACTATGAAAAATTGTACTCTAACAAATCTGAAAACCTAGAAGAAATGGACAAATTTCTAGAAACTCACTACCTACCTAAACTAACACAAACAGAGGTAGAACAACTAAATAAACCCATAACAAAAGAAGAGATTGAAAAGGTAATTTAAAAACTCCCAACAAAAAAAAGCCCTGGCCCTGACGGTTACACCAGAGAATTCTACCAAACTTTCAGAGAAGAGTTAACACCAGTACTCCTAAAGGTATTTCAGAGCATAGAAAAGGATGGAATACTCCCAAACTCATTCTATGAAGCCAGCATAACCCTGATACCAAAACCAGGTAAAGACACCACAAAAACAGAAAATTACAAACCAATATCCCTCATGAACATTGATGCAAAAATCCTCAACAAAATTCTAGCCAGAGAATTCAACAACATATCAAAATAATAATTCACACGGTCAAGTGGGATTTATACCAGCTATGCAGGGATGGTTCATCATTAGAAAAACAATCAATGTAATCCATTACATTAATTAAAAAAAAAAAGACAAGAACCACATGATCTTATCAATTACTTCAGAAAAGGGATTTGACAAAGTCCAACACCCATTCATGATAAAAAAAACTCTCAACAAAATAGGAATAGAAGGGAAATTCCTCAACATAATTAAGGGCATTTATACAAAGCCAACAGCCAACATCATCCTAAATGGAGGGAGTCTGAAAGCATTCCCCTTGAGAACAGGAACCAGGCAGGGATGCCCTTTATCACCACTCTTATTCAACATTGTGCAGGAGGTCCTAGCCAGAGCAATTAGGCTAGAAAAAGAAATGAAGTCATCCAGATTGGTAAGGAAGAAGTCAAAGCATCTCCATTTGCAGTTGATATGATCTTATACACAGAAAACCCCAAAGAATCCACAAGAAAACTACTGGAACTAATAGAAGATTTCAGCAAAGTATCAGGATATAAGATAAACATACAAAAATCAGTTGGATTCCACTACACCAACAAAGAGAACTTCCAAGAGGAAATCACAAAATCAGCACCATTCACAATAGCCCCCGAGTAGATAAAATACTTAGGAATAAATCTAACCAGAGACATAAAGGACCTATACAATGAAAACTACAAGACACTACTGCAAGAAACCAAAGAAGACCTGCATAAGTGGAAAAACATACTTTGCTCATGGATAGGAAGACTCAACACTGTGAAAATGTCAATTCTACCCAAAGCGATCTACAGATACAATACACTCCTGATCCAAATTCCACCAGCATTTTTTAATGAGATAGAGAAACAAATCACCAACTTCATATAGAAAAGGAAGAGGCCCCGGATAAGGAAAGCATTATTTGAGAAGAAGAACAAAGTGAGAGGCCTCACACTACCTGATTTTAGAACCTATTATACCACCACGGTAGTGAAAATAGCCTGGTACTGGTACAACAATAGATACATAGACCAACAGAACAGAATTGAGAATCCAAACATAAATTCATCCACATATGTGCAGCTAAAATTTGCAAAGGCCCAAAGTCCGTTAATTGGGGAAAAGACAGTCTTTTTAACTAATGGTGCTGGCATAACTGGATATCCATCTGAAAAAACTGAAACAAGACCCATACCTCACACCATGCACAAAAACTAACTCAAAATGGATCAAAGACTTGAATATAAAATAGAAAATAATAAAGATCATGGAAGAAAAAATAGGGGCAATGCTAGGAGTCCTAATACATGGCATAAACAGAATACAAACCATAAGTAACAATGCACAAACACCAGAAGAGAAACTAGATAACTGGGAGGTCCTAAAAATCAAACACTTACACTCATCAAAAGACTTCACCAAAAGAGTAAAAAGACAACCTACAGACTGGGAAAAAATTTTGTCTACGACAAATCTGATCAGCATCTAATCTCTAAAATCTATAAGATACTGCAAAACCTCAACATCAAAAAGACAAACAACCCAATTAAAAAATGGGCAAATGATATGAACAGGCACTTCACCAAAGAAGACATTCAGGTGGCTAACAGATACATGAGGAAATGTTCACCATCGTTAGCCATTAGAGAAACGCAAATCAAAACTACAGTGAGATACCATCTCACCCCAACAAGGCTAGCATTAATCCAACAAACACAAAATAATAAATGTTGGAGAGGTTGTGGAGAGACTGGAACACTTATACACTGTTGGTGGGAATGTAAAGTGGTACAACCACTTTGGAAGTCAACTTGGCACTTCCTTAAAAAGCTAGAAATAGAAGTACCGTGCAATCCAGCTATCTCGCTCCTTGGAACATATCCTAGAGAAATAAGAGCTGTCATACGAATAGATATGTGCACACCCATGTTCACTGCAGAACTGTTCACGATAGCAAAAAAGATGGAAACAACCTAGGTGCCCGTCAACGGATGAACGGATAAACAAATTATGGTATATTCACACAATGGAATACTACACAATGATAAAGAACAACGATGAATCCGTGAAACATCTTATAACATGGAGGAATCTGAAAGACATTATGCTGAATGAATTTAGTCAGTCACAAAAGGGCAAATATTGTGTAAGACCACTATTAGAAGAACTCAAGAAAAGGTTTAAACACAGAAGAAAACATTCTTTGATGGTTACCAGGCTAGGGAGGGAGGGAGAGTGTTATTCACTAACTAGATAGTAGACAAGAGTTATTTTAGGTGAAGGGAAGGACAGCACACACTATAGGGGAAGTCAGCACAGCTGGACTAAAGCAAAGCTAAGAAGTTTCCTGAACACAACCTAATACTTCGAGGGACAGAGTAGCAGGGGCAGGGGTCTGGGGACCATGCTTTCAGGGGACACCTAGGTCAATTGGTATAACAAAGTTTATTAAGAAAATGTTCTGCATCCCACTTTGTTGAGTGGCGTCTGGGTCATAAAAGTTAGCAAACGGCCATCTAAGATGCATCAATTGGTCCCAACCCACCTAGAGTAAAGGAGAATAAAGAACACCAGAGTCACAAGGAAAGTATTAGCCCATGTCTTAGTCATCTAGTGCTGCTATCACAGAATACCACAAGTGGATGTCTTTACGAAGAGAAGTTTATTCTCTCACAGTCCAGTAGGCTACAAGTCCAAATTCAGGGTGTCAGCTCCAGGAGAAGGCTTTCTCTCTCCGTCAGTTCTGGAGGAAGGTCCTTGTGATGCACCAGTATTCCCTTGGTTTGGGAGCATCTGAGCGCAGGAACCTCAGGTCCACAGGGTGCCACTCTGTTCCCTGCGCTACTTTCTTGGTGGTATGAGGTTTCCAATTCTCTGCTTGCTTCCTTTTCCTTTTATGTCTTGTAAGGTAAAAGGTGGTGCAGGCCATACCCTAGGAAAACTTCCTTTACATTGGATCAGGGATATAACCTGGGTAAGGGTGGTGTTACAATCCCACCCTAATCCTCTCTAACATAAAATTACAATCACAAAATGGAGGCCAACCGCACAATTCTGGGAATCATGGCCCCGCCAAACTGATACACACATTTTGGGGGGGGGACATAATTCAAACCATGACAGCCCAACAGACAGAAAGGGCCACATAAACCAGAGACTGCATCAGCGTGAGACCAGAAGAGCTAGATGGTGCCCGGCTACCACCAATGACTGCCCTGACGGGAAACACAACAGAGAGTCCCTGATGGAGCAGGAGAAAAGTGGGGTGCAGAACTCAAATTCTAGTAAAAAGACCAGACTTAATGGTCTGACCGAGACTAGAGGAACCCCAGAAAGCATGGGCCCCAGATTCTCTGTCAACCCAGAACTAAAAGCATTCCCGAGGGCAACTCTTCAGACAAAGATTAGACTGGACTGCGGGACATAAAATTATACTGGTGAAGAGTGTGCTTCTTAGCTCAAGTAGATACGTGAGACTAAATGGGCAGCTCCTGTCCGGAGGCGAGATGAGAAGACAGAGAGGGTCAGGAGTGTGTTGAACGGACAGGGGAAATCAGGGGTGGAAAGGAGGAGTGTGCTGTCATAGTACAGGGAGAGCAATTAGGGTCACATAACAATGTATGTATAAATTTTTGTATGAGACTAACTTGAATTGTAAACTTTCACTTAAAGTACAATAAAAAAATTTTGTGCAGTGTTTCCGCAGCAATTTATTATTTTTTATAAAAATATCCCTGTACTTAGTTATAACGACAAAAACATTTTTCCTAAACTCAGCTTACATGTATCAATATACCTTTGCTAATTTATTTTTTGAACTTTCTAATACACTCTTGCCAGAGCTGTCATTATTACCCAATTACAAGGACGCTTCGAATCATGCGGTTTCATCTGCAGGCACTACAAGCATGTGCTGTTGTTTTTGTGGCTGTTGGTGTTTTTATAATCTCTCATTTTGTCAAATTTTTCTGGTGTTTTAGCTAAAATATTGTGGTAAGTAGTATTTGTGAATTTATATTAATAACTTTTTTGAGAAATAAGTAGTAATTAAAGGAAAAGAAGAAGAAAAATCAAGAACAGCTTCCAGTTAGTTGCTAATAATGTAATTTTACAAAACAATTTTTGTTAGTATTCATATGATCTAAGAAATATTACATTTAAGCAGTTTACAGCTATATTTTCCACATATTATTCTGTGATTAAAATTGATAATAGACTTTCCTAAGGATTCTGTATGGTCTGGTACCGGAGGGCGTCCATGGGGGGTGACGCCAACCCTAGCGGTGCCAGTGCAGCTCAGACCCCTCCGCTAGACTCCTGGGGCCATTGTCATCCTGCCACCTGATCCACATCTTCTCGTGGATGTGTATTGTTGGGTGCCATTGAGCCAATTCCAACTCACAGAGACTCCATTTGACAGAGTAGAACCGCCCCAGAGGGTTTTCTAGGCTATAATCTTTATGGAAGCAGATTGCCAGGTCTTTCTCCCAGGGAGCTGCTGGATGGATTCTAAGTGCCAACCTTTCAGTTAGCAGCCAAGCATACTGTTGTACTGTCAGGGCTCCTGGATGTATATTAGACATTTCAAATGTCACACGTCCAAAACAGAACTCCTGGCCTTGCCCTCAACCTGCTCCTCTCTCGTCCTCCCCATTCCAGTCAATGGCAGCCCAGCCTCCCAGGTACTCAGGCCCAAACTACACACTCATTCTGGACTGCTACCTTTCCCTTACACCCCACATCCAACACAAAAGCAAATTTATGAACATATATCCCTTCCTTAATACCCTATTTTCCAAAAAATAATATTATGAATAGAAAAACAAGTAATTATCTCATTCTAAAAAATAGCACAACAAATTACAAATTTTAAAAGCTAACAAAGAGCAAAAGCATAAAAAAATCAAGAGGAGTACCATATTTGGATTAACTTTCTGTCATACCTCTGTCATACTTTTTTCTTACATGTTCTTGCTCCATATTCTTTGTTCGCCTCTTCTTAAGACAACGATTTTCTATGGAAAGAGTGGGGAGATAATCCAGTCTTTCTGTGTGGCTGAGGAGAATTTTATTTTTTTAAATCTTGATAGTTCAGAAAATTTCTTTCAACCTTACAACACATTATTGGTAATGTGATGTAATTTTTTTAGAATTGTTGTCAGATTTGGAAAACCCTGTATCAAGTTGATTTATATGAGTTGTAATATTTCAGGGCATTTCATGTTCTCTTCAGTGATTCATCTTTAACACTTAGCATTGCTGTTGCTCATTAACCAACTTGTCACAGATGTCCTCACCGTGGTGACATATTATGGATTTGGTATTTCCTCATCCCTGTCATTATTTAAAGTCAGAGCAACAGAAATGTAAGTGTTTTTCCAGTGTGTTCATGTGATCCACTCTGCCTCGTTTTTGGATCACAAAGCAATCCAAGAGCCTGTTCATCCCATCCATTTGACATTTATCTTTTCCCCTTAATGAATAATTGCTTCCAGTAAATCTGAAATTTTAAATTATAATTTGATTATTGATGTTGGAAAAAAATTCTATTGATTTTATTGCTGACTTTTATCTCTTTTTATAGTTCATTAATTTTATATGAATTTCCTCTCAGTTCTTTAAAAAATAAATTTAGAGATGACAAAGGATGGACCCTTCATCTACAAACAAGTCAGGAGTCTGTGATTTCTTTCTGTTCTTTTTGACTGGCCATATTCATCTTTAGTATAAACAATTATAATCCAGAAAACGTTCATATTATGTTTTAGGGATTATTGTACAAGTGGGACAGATAATAGGAAGATAGAGACTCAGCTGCAGTCAGTTGCCGTCCACTCGGCTCTGACTCACGGGGACCCCACGCACAACAGAACGAAAAGGTGCCACTCCTGCACCATCTCCACCCTCTTTGCTATGTTTCAGTCCGTTGTTGCGGCCAGTGTATATTTTGAGTGCCTTCCGACCTAGGAGGCTCATCTTCCAGCACTATAGCAGACAATATTCTTTTTTTTTTTTAGATTGATAAGTCTATCTTAATTATTAACTTAGTTTTTCCCAGAGAGCTGATTTCAATGACTCATTCCATATAAACATAAAAGTTTCAAAGCACATTTGAATTATTTCTCTAATGTAATCAACTTATTTTCATTTTTTTAATTGTAATTTAGATGAAGGTTTACAGAACAAATAGTTTCTCGTTAAACAGTTAGTACACATATTGTTTTATGACATTGGTTAACAACCCTATGACATGCCAACACTGTCCCTTCTCAGCCTTGGGTTTTCTATTACCAGCTTCCCTGTCCCCTCCTGCCTTCTAGTCCTTGCCCCTGGACTGTTGTGTCCCATTAGTCTCATTTTGTTTTATGGGCCTATCTAATCTTTGACTGAACGGTGAACTTCGGGAGTGACTTCATTACTGAGCTAAAAGGGGGCCCGGGGGCCATAGTCTCAGGATTTCTCTGGTCTCTGTCAGGCCAGTAAGTCTGGTCTTTTCTTTTGTGAGTTAGAATTTTGTTCTACATTTTTCTCCGGCTCTGTCCAGGACCCTCTGTTGAGATCCCTGTCAGAGCAGTCAGTGGTGGTAGCCGGTCACCATCTAGTTGTACTGGTCTCAGTCTGGTGGAGGCTGTGGTAGTTGGGGTCCATTAGACCTTGGGACTAATGTTTTATAGCAGACAATATCCTGTTGTGATTCGTAGGGTTTTCATTGGGTGATTTTCGAAAGCAGATTGCCAGGCCTTTCTTCCTAGTCTGTCTTAGTCTGGAGGCTCCCCTGAAACCTGTTCAGCATGGATGACTCTGCTGGTATTTGAAATGCCAGTGGCATAGGTCCCAGCATCACAGCAAGGTGTGAGCCACCACAGTACGACACACTGACAGGTGGTGGAGGAGTCTAATGTCTGACCTGTTTTACCAACATGTTCTGCAGCATCTTTCCAAGTAGCAGTTAAAATGTCACATTCAAATCTTTATCATATATGCCACTCTCATTAGCAAAGGACAAAAGAAAAACTATGGTGCATTTTGGAGCCCTGGTGGCACAGTGTTTAAGCACTCGACTGCTAACCAGAAAGGTCAGTGGTTTAAACCCACCAGCTGCTCCACGGAAGAAAGATGTGGCAGTCAACAGCCTTGGAGACCCTCTGAGGCATTTCACTCTGTCCTGTACGGTCACTATGAGTCAGAATTGACTCGATGCCAGTGAGTTTGGTTTTTTAGTCTGGTGCATTGGTGATTGTATAACCTGCATTGTTGACTTTATTCCTGACAGGAGAGAATTCTGTTTTGATTAAACACAAACAATAACTGAATCTTCTGCTTGCAGTTTTATGTGTCTGATGATTCGAAGAATTTTCACAGGCTGGCTTCTGACATTTGAACCGTTTCTCCTCGGGCACCCACATACTCGTGGCGCTGGGCAGCGTAGGACATGTTCGTGTCTCGACACAACTCACGTTGTGGGGTGAGGTAGCACGGTGGGCAGCAGGAATATCCCTGGAAGCTGTACAACCAGCAATAATGGGACTACAGAGAATGACTGCAAACCACACACGCATTCGCATCTAGAAGGGAATCCGCAAGGAAACCCTCCTTCACCGGGTCTCCAAAATGCCTAGTTACTTCAACATCACCAGACTTGAGGGGACTGAAAAGGAGCTGAGATGGGACGAGATAGTGATCTTAACTGATTGTGTTTAACATAGCCCACTTTTGCGAGTTTTATAAAAACACATGACCATGTGAACATACTGGGGCCCCTTGTGGCCTTGAAAGGGGCTTGTGCAAGCAGAGGGTCCTGACGCTGGAGCTCATTAGCCATGTGGAACGCTTGCCTCAGCCTCTGTGGCTCCCAGCTCCCTCCCAGCCCTCATCCCTGCTCTCCTGGATTATTTCCACCTGGCTGTCTCTTCCTTGCCCCTTTCAGTGTGTTCTTAACACAGTGGCCAAAAGTGAGCCTGTGAGAACTGAAGTCAGACCACATCATCCCTCTGTCCAGTGTTTTCTCATCTCATTCCAAGTAAAAGCCAAATAGCCCAGAAGGCCCTACATGACCTGGCTGACTCCATTACCTCCCTGCCCCCACTTCTTGGTGTCCACCCCTTCTCACCTCACTACAGGGCCACGGCCACTGGAGCTTCCTGAGGTTCTGGGATGGCCGGACACCCTCGCACGGGGCCTTTGCATTTGCCCTTCATGCCACCTGGACCCCTTTCCACCAGATGTCCTCGTGACTCACCTCTTTCGAGGAAACCTTGCTTGACCTCCATATGTGAAAAATCCAAACCCTCCCCCCTACTGCTCCCTAGCGCTGGTCCCTGCTTTTATGTTTCTCCCTAGAACGTACTGCCTTCTAACATGCTATGTTTGCTTCTTGCCTGTCTCTCCCTTCTCTAGAGTGTAAGCTCGGGGAAGGTGTGGATCTTTGCTTTGTTCCTTGTTGTATCCCAGTGCCTAGAACACTGCCAGGCACACAACAGCTGACTTCTGGTAAACACAGCACTCTCTGCCTTAAACCTTCCATTCTCTAGTCCCACTGGAAGCCCGCAGGACCACCCTCTGAGAAAGGGTAGTGGAAGTTCAATAACTGAAAGAGCAAAGGTGAAATGGTGACCGGGTTGCCTACCATTTGAGCGAGTCATGCTTTTATAAAGAACTGTTTTCTTGTGAAGAGAATCACCAAAGGATTTGGTCACTGAGCTGTAAACCTCCTCCGCCTCCTCTCTCTGTCCCCGAAGATGTAATCCAGGGTCATTGTGGTATTAATAGGAAATTGCCAAATCATATAATGTAATGTCTCTTCCCAGTTCAAGGGAAAAACGCACAAGTAAAAAGGAAAGGCAGAGGAAGAAAAGGAGATGTTTGATATGTTTGTTCTTGTTTATCTTTTCTTCGTTTCATTTTTCTTTCTCCTTTTGACTTCAGGGTGATAAAATGAACCAGAAAATATGACAGAAAAGCGAGAGCATTCTAACTGGAATGTTACCATGGTGGTATGACAACTGGGCTTAGCACAGAGGAAGGAAATGTTACTTGTAATTATAAAATGTTTAAAAATGTTAACATAATGAAACAAAATTTCAAAAAGTTTTAAACAACAGATAAAAGAAAACTATACACCCACCACCATGAGAGAAAAGCTACCATTACCTTGGAGTATTCTCTTTCTGTCTTTTCCCATACGTATGTATTTTTGACATACGTGGTATATGTGTTCTACATGTACTTTTATTTCCTGGTTGTTTTCTTACTTTACCTGATATTGAATCAGTCTTTCATGTAGCAAATTTGTCTGCATGCTCGTAATTTTCAAGCTGCGTACTGTTCTACCCAGTGGCTGCACACATTTTATTTAGCCATTCATCTATAATTGGACATTTATGTTGCTTATAGTTTTTCACTCTTAAGAATGTTGTGATGAATATTTAGTGTTTTTCTCCTTATTACTTTCAACTGTCCCCCTAGGATGATTTTCTAGATGTGGGAAAACTGAGTCAAAAGTGCTGTCTCTTTTATGGTTCTTGAAAGTTACAATAAAACTGCTTTCCAGTAGGTTTGTACCAATTTATAATGATGCTAGTGAAACATGAGAGTAGTAATTTCACCACATGCTCACCAGCATTTGACATTATAATTTTTTGTTTTGCTAATTTAATATTGGAAAAGTTTCTTACTTTAATATGTGTTTTTCCTGTCTCTATTTTCTTGGATTTTTTCCTCCATTGGGAAATGCTAGTTCATGTCACTTGTACAATTTGTCTTTGGGGTGTGTCCCAATATTTTTCTTATTTCTTTTTATGAGCTATAGAGATTTTAACCCTTTGCCATTTTTATTGTGAATGTTTTTCCTAGTATATTTGTTTTTACCTTCTGGCTATTCTGTCATCTGAAACCGTTTAGCATTCTCATATAGTCCAGATCTTTCCGTTGTGATTCCTCTACTTATTAGTCTTAGAAAATTCTCTTCTGATTGTCTGACTCCAGGCCTTTAATAAGGATATGATTCTGCTTTATCGCCCTGATTTTATTTTCTGTATCTGCCTACCTAATCCATTCATTCTGATGTATGATATGTAGGTCGAATTGATCCCTTCCTTAAATACTAACTAGTTAATCAAGACTCCTCCTTTGGAGGTATTTGAAGATAGCCCGGTGTGACCTATGACAGCAGAGGCTACACTGGTTTGAAGAGATCTTGTGTGCTGGGGCAAGGCCCCAGGCTCCCTGGGGAGAGAAGGGCAGGTACAGCCACAAACGGCTTAGACTGTGGTGTAAGTGAGAATACAAAACCGACAGCAGCCCGGATGAAGCCGGGAGTGCACCTACACGTCTGCGTCATGCTGTCCCTCGTCCTTTCTGTTCGTGGACACCTCGGGGGACGCAAATCCTGCTCGGAATTCACGACCACTTGCCCCGGAGGTTTCCTGTCTTCTTAGGGTTCTTTTCAGTTTCACGAATGCGGCCTCTCAGCCGAACTACTGCTTCATATGTCGGTAAACTGAGCGCCTGGGTGTGCAGAGTGCGGCGCAAGGCGCACTGTGTGTACGTGTGGGGGATACAAAAGTGACAGCCCACAGCACCCGCGGGTTATGCTGAGTGATGAACACAGGGGAGATGAGAAATACAGGCAACATAAGCGAGTGAAGATGGCTCCGCTGTGCTCCCCTTGACGACGTGGAGAGGGGCACTGTGACTAGAAAGGGCTGCGCTCCCCCGACCTCCCGCTGCCTTGCACCTCGGCCCGGCGTTCTCAGGGCCCCTGCTCACAGACTTCTCCGCTCGCTTTCCTGCCCTCGGCCAAGCAGCCAAGCTCACCGAAGCACCATCTCAAAGCTTTTTGCCAGCTCTCTGAGGGAGAGCCGGGGGCACTGCACTGGGAGTCAGAGTCCGCCCCCTACCCTGCTGCCCCCCCCGCCCCCCAGCCTGAAGGATTAGCGACATACTCAGAGGGCACTTCTCACCCCCACCCCCTCGTTCGCGGTTGTCTTTCTTTGCCGGTGCTCACACTAACCAGACCAGAAACCCGTAACCGCTCGTTTCTTTGCTGGGACCAAGTACAACATTGCCTTCGCATCTTCTAACTGGCAGGCGGGCGGAGGGGAAAGCACCGCGCACCTCCACGCCACTCCCAGCTCGGCGTGAGCGTGGTAACAGCCGCGCACCTTGACCTGCAGGCAGGGTACTGGTCACTGTGATATTGAGAAAGAAAGAGGATCTGGTGCACTTAACCTTAGCATGGAGGGGGCCAGATCCCCAAACCTGTCAACAGTGACGTCCAGTGTGGTCGATGTCACTGTTTCTCTCGGGACAACCGGCCCCTCTCTCTGGGAATTCACCCTCCGGGCAGCCCCGCCTGCTCCCTCCCACAAACTCGGCGGGGCTGGTGAAGAGAAGGGTGACCCTCAGGGTGCGCAGGGGGTCGGGGGGGACTTGGTGAAGCCGGCTGGCCGCTCCCCACACTCTCACCTCCCTGGCTAGGCAGCCCAGGGCCGCGGAAGGAGTGAAAAGTTGGGAGGGCAGCACCTCGGGCGCCAGGCTGACTGATGGCTGCGGAGAAAGTCCCCAGGACTGTGACCCCGGCGGGGGGAGGAGGGGGAGATGAGGCAGATGCGCAGGAAGATGCTGTGATGGGACCGGGAAAAAGCACCAACCCCAAACCACACACTCGTGTTTCTCAGCCCAAGTTCCTCGAGGGCGGCCGAAGGACCCCAAAGACTGCGCTGCGCCTCCCTGACCCACCACCTCCGCCCCAGCGTCGCCTCTGGTGGCTGGGCTTCGAGTTCCCTCCTGGGAAGCGCGGGACCCCAGCGGAAAACTGCGACAGGGGTGGGATTTGGGAACCCGAGGTGTCGGCGAGCGGGCAGGAGAGGAGGAAATGAGGCGGGGTGGGAGAAGGAGGGGCGGGGCCAGCTTGGGACGGGAAGGACGGGGGCGGGCCTTGGGGTGGGGAGCCTCGGGACGGCGCGCCGCGGCGGCCGAGCAGGGAGAGCGGGAAGCCCGCGGGGGCGGGGCGGAAGGGGCCGGGCGGCCCGCAGGTGTCGCGGAGCGAGGATGCCCCGGGTGGGAGGGTCCCGCTAGCAGCGCCGGGGGCAGGGCGGGCGGCTGGAGGAGCGCCCGGCATGTCGCAAGGGCTCCTGGCCGCCGGCAGCGTCCTGCAGAGCAGCGTCGCGGCGCCCGGGAACCAGCCGCGGTCGCAGGTAGTGCCAGAGGCCCGGGAGTAGGGGCGCCCGGGGCGCGAGGAGCTGGGCGCTGGGTTCCGGGGTGGTGGCCGCTGGGATGCGGGGGTGGAGGGCGCCCCCGGAGACGAGCAGGCGGGAGGGCGGACCCGGGGCCCCGGCGCGTGTGCCCTCTGCCCAGCCGCCCCTGGTGCACTCACGGTGCCCGCGGCGCCTGGATGGGGACCCGGCTCCTGCGCCCCAAGCGGGCAGAGGCGAGAGGGCGCCGACGCCTGGCTGGCCCCGCACAGACGCGCTCCCGGCACGTGGGCTCCACGCTGTCCCGGGCGCAGCGCCACCCTTGCGCCGCCGTCCCCCGCTTGAGCGCTTGGCCCTTCACGGCCGCTCCGGTGACAGCCTGGGCGTGGAGAGAGGAGTTCGGTCCGAGGCGGGGGTGGGGGGGATGGGGGGGGGGGGGCCTGGTGCCGAGCCACTCCCAGCGCTCCCTCCAGCTGCCGCCGGAATGGGGAGAGCGGGACGCGCCAGCCCGGGAGTGCGGGGTGGGGGCCCCCAGCAGGGGGTACAGGCTCCACCCACAGCGCGGGCGGAAACCCCTCACCCTCATCCAGACAGTCTTGGGCGCTGTCCCAGGCAAGTTCCACAACCACGCGCTGGGGAAACAGACAACGCTGCGCTCAGGGAGGGCCATCCTCGAGCTTTGCTTCCAGCGAGGGATTGAGACTGGGTCTTTTCATTTTTACGGCCTCGCCGAGCGCCTTGCGTGGCACATAATGTCATCGGTGACTCTGAGTCTCAGAGATCTCAGTTCGGGACTCGGCTTTGCCACACATTGGCTGAGTAGCCTTGGGCAATGTGCTTAACCTCCCTGAGCCTCAGTTTCCCCATCTGTAAAATGAATATGATAACATCCACCTTTCAGGATTATTCTGAGGATTAAATGAAATATGGTTAATAGTTACATGACTATTTCGATACGTCGTGTCTTGATATATGCTTCTGCGGGGTTGTCAGGTGTGGACAGGTATGTGGCTAAGCCCAGGTTAGAGGGTCAGCTCCCAGAGGGCAGATGTGGGCTGCCTCGTTGTTCAGGGACTAGAGCCCCATGACTTATGACCATGAGGAGTGAAGAGGCATGATTTGGTGGCAAGCACTGCAGAAGATGCAATAAAAAACAGCAGCGACCCAAACAGAGGCAAGTGGCTTACTGAGGTGCTGGAAGCTTTAAGACAAAACTCGCCTCTCAGCTTCTGAGCCCAAGCACTAGGCTGTTAGACTGGAAGACCCATGAGATGACCGCCCATTTGTTCAGGGCTCGTATCCTCAGTGGCTGGAACAGTGGTCTGCAGGCATAGGTGGCAGTGTTTATTGAAAACACGAGCCACACTTACAATAGATGAGGGAATTGAAAATCGAGAGAATTTAAGCCATTTGCCCAACATCATATTGACAGTAAGAGTCGGAACCAGGATCCACGCTGTTCTAAAGCCGAAGTGCTGTCTCTACGCACATTTCCTCACTCCTTTTCTTTCTCGCATTCTGCCGGTGTCTAACGGTGGTGTCCTGCTGTGATTACCAAGTCTGCTTTGCCCCTCGAAGCTTTCGTTTTTTGCACTTTGACGCAGTTCCTTTCAGCCTTGTCTCCAGGCCACTCCTGTTTGTGATGTGTGTAATTTATCCTTCTCCTTGTACACTATTATATTCTTACCTTTGCGGAAAATCTCTACCTGCAGTAACTTGAAGAGATGGTATGTGTCTTGCCTATTTGGAAGACAAGAGCAGATAAAATGATAATTTTGTGTTATTAATATTTTTGTTTTCTATTAATAATAATTGAGTGGCTTGCCTGTGTTTGTGCTCCAGTAACCTCTTGGTTTTTAAATTCTTTAAGGGTAGTGTTTTTTTTTTTTTTCCCTTGGCATCTTCTTACAGGGTCTGGAAAGCAAATACCATTCTACTTCTCCATGGCTTCTGTAACTGAATGAAATGTTTTTATCATGGTACTTGCACTTTCTGCCTATCTGTTTCATGGTAATTCTTGCGCGATTTGACTAAGTTTGGCTAAAAGTCATATAGAGATAAAAAAAACTTTCAAGATACATTGTAAATTTGCTTTCTGATTCACTTTGACTTCTGAAACAAAATGGCAGCCAAGCATTGTTCAAATGAGCACGTTGTCTGTTGGTAGAATTCTGTGGTTGCACTTAAGTTATAACCATGATCTGCACAGAGCGTCAGAAGCACCGGTTTGTATGTGGCATTGGGAAGCCTGGCACACAGCAAGTTCCAGATGACCTCTGGCTTTCCCATCTTGAAGGAGCAGCATCACAGCGCAGCTCCTCTAGGCACACGCCCTGTAGAGGTTTATGAGCACTGGTTTGGAGCCAACAGACCTGAGTTCCACTTCCCACTCAGCCACTTACTAGCCGTGGTACCTGGAGCAAGTTCCTTAAGCCCTCTGAGTTCCTTATTCCTCATCTTTCAGATGGTGGTCACACCACACGTTGCTCCGGGTGGTTGTGGGGATTAGCAGCTAAGCACGGTGAGTTATTATCCCAGGAGCTTTGGTGGCACAATGGTAAAGAGCTCGGCTGCTAACTGAAGGGTTGGCAGTTTGATCCCACCCAGCGGCTCCACGGGAGAAAGATCTGGCAGTCTGCTTCCATAAAGATTACAGCCTAGGAAACCCTATAGGGCAGTTCTACTCTGTCACATGGGGTTGCTATGAGTCAGAATTGACTGCAAGACACCTAACAAGTGCTGTGCACTGCAGATAAAATGGTGAAGTGTGACAGGCAATGCTGAGTGAAGAGAGAAAGCTGAGGGGGGTGAGGTGAGGGGCCTCAACTTCACACCTGACCAAATGCCTTCCCCCAGAGTCCTGAAGATGATGACAGGAAGGTCCGAAGGAGGGAGAAGAACCGAGTTGCTGCTCAGAGAAGTCGGAAGAAGCAGACCCAGAAGGCTGACAAACTCCACGAGGTAAGACTGTGGTTGGGGTGGAGCCCCGTGCGAGCCAGCAGGAGGAGTGGCCCTTTATCCTTGCACTGTGGGCAGAGGCAGATTATCCAATAGGCAATGTAAGCACGGTGCTTACCCTGCTTACCAAATCATCTGTAGTGAACAATTTCACATTTTTTCACCACATCAAAGACTCTGCTTCTAGGTATGGCTGGCATCTGTCTCTCTCCCAACCCCACAGCACCTTCCTACAGAATCAAAGCCTCTTTTCAAGTTTATAGTCCCTGACAGGAGCAGATGATCCAGTAAGCAAGGTAAGCACAGGCTTACCTGTGCTTATGTACTAATCTGTAGTGAACAGTTCCACCTGGGTTTCACCACATCTTTGCTAAAGTTCACTACAGATGATGAAGTTAATGTGAAATTCACTACAGATGATCTGGTAAGCAGGGTAAGCATGGTGCTTACCTTGCCTATTGGTTAATCTGCCCCCGACTGTTGGGCTGGTGATGAGGTCTCATCCGTCATCACCAATTCAGCAACACACACAGCGAAATTCTGTGGGTCCCATGGGGCTGCGCCACTGGTCCCTCAGCCCAGTGTTCCGAGTCTTTGCTCAGTGACATCTTCATTCTGCTCTACCCACTGGTTCCTTCCCACACTCAAGTGTCTTTCATTATCAAACCAAACCAAACAAAACCTCCTCTCGGTCCTGATTTCCTTTCAAGTTCTTATTGTTCCATTTCTTTCCTTCCCTCACTTCCCTACTTCTTCAAACGATGATCTTACACCTACTGTCTCCATGTCCTCAGTCCCAGACATTGGCTGAAGATTTGATCTATTTTCCCAACATGGGCGGCTCTCAGGTATCTCTCTCCAGGCAGGACCTCTGTCCTGACGCTCAGCCATCGTGTCTCCCGTGTCTCCAGATGGGTCTGCTGCAGGCTCCTCAGATGCAGCTTACTTATAACAGAATGCTCTGGGAGTCTAGGATTTGGTTTCTGCCACCCCACCCCATCCCGCAACAGACACACACACACACACACACACACACACACACACACTTCCCGCCAGAGCTGCTCTCACCGAGGCCTCTATGCCTCTACCTGCCAGATCCAGGAGGCTCTTTTCTGCACTCATCATCCTGGACCTCACTGGAACATGGGACACCATAGACCACCCTCTTCTGGAAACCTTCCTCTCTTTAGCTTTTAAAAACCACTTTTCCTAGTTCTGCCCATTTTATCACTTTTTCTCGATCTCTTTGTTAGCTTTTCTTTTGTTTGTTTTTTCAACCTCTGTCTGTTTTCTTAAATGCTGGTGTTGACAAGGTTTTGGACTCTGCCCTCTTTTCTTCTCACCCTGGAAGATTTAATCTATTTTTCCACCATCAGCTCCCAACACGGGCAACTCTCAGGTGTATGTCTCCAGAGGCAGGACCTCTGTCCTGAACCCAAGCCTTTGTATCTCCGTGTCTGCTCAGATGTCTCCGGATGGGTCTGCTGCAGGCCCCTCAGACGCAACCTATTCATGACAGAATGTCCGTCCGCCCCGGAGCTTCCCCTTCGCGCTGTCTTCATGTTGTACTCCATGGAGCTAACCATCATTCTCATCACCCAAATCAGGAGCCAGGGCTTTATCCTAAACTCTTGGGTTTTTCTCAACTCCTATGTGTAATCCCACAGCCAGGACGTGGGAACTGTTTCAGTCAGAAACTGGCCTGGAAGGAACCCAAGGATCTCTCCAGAGATCTGATGCCAGTGTGTGCTCTTTGTCTTTGTCCTGGGCCAACGTGCAGAGTTCGGAATGTTAGTTGAGCTCTCTCCTGCCATGCTTTCTTGTCGTGGATTGTCTCAGCAAGGCCAGCCTGCCAACACAGGAGACTCTGAGGTCTTATGGGGCGGGGGATACAATCTCCCTTTCTTCAACAGTGAACAGACAACAGTGTAGTAGGCCTGTGCTCCAGGGAGGGGAGACCTACTGATATAAGCTCACGGTGTGGTGTGAATTATAAACGTCAGATTCCTTCCTGGGAGCAGGGAGGCCGGGCCCTAGAAACAGGAGATGATTGTCACAATTTTTGTTTCACAGTTGTTCCAAGATCTGGCTCCCCACGTCAATCTACCCCGACTTCCCGTGGCACAGCAGCTCCCCAGCTATGGCTGGAAGAGTTTCTCCAGACCAGGGAAGGCCCTTCCCAGCCCTCATCAGTTCTGTGAAATTTCCACGCAAGAACTGTGACGTCCTTTCTTCCTTTCCCCTGCTCCTGAAGCAATCGTGGTTCTAGTTTCCTATTACCAAATAAAGTCTTAGGAAGCACTTGCAGCTTAGAGTTAGGGCCCAGCCCGTGCTCAGACAACAGCTGGACAGCCAGGGCCCTTTCCCTCAAGAAGCTTCTAGTCCAGGCCAGGTATAATAATATCAGAAAACACCAGAGAACACTCAGTTGTAAGTCCCAAGTGATTATGTGTATAGTGGACACAGATCTTTCATGGAGCAAGGCTGAGTAGATCCATTCCACACATATTTATTTAGCAGAGTTGTGGGCAGGAGTCCCTGGGTGCTACAAACGGTTAACTTTCAACGTGCTTGGCTGTTAACCAAAAGACTGGAGATTTGAGTCCACCCAGAGGCACCTTGGTAGAAAGGCCTGGTGATCTACTTCTGAAAAATCAGCCATTGAAAGCCCTGTGGAGCACAGTTCTACTCAGACACACGTGGGGTTACCATGACTAGGAATTGACTCCATGGCAGCTGGTTACTGGTTAACTGTGGGCAAGGCATTGCCATTGGGTCACAAAGAGTAAGCACTCATTCTTGTCCTTAGGAAACATAATATTTCCTAAGGAAGACATATTAGTGTCCCAAAGCTGCCGTAACAAATCTGTTGGCTTAAGACCATGAAAATTTATTATTTTAATGTTTTGGAGGTTAGGAATCTGAAATGGGACTTGCTGAGCTAAAATCAAGGTATTGGCAGGGCTGCATTCCTTCTGGGAAAAATCCATTTCCTTGCCTTTTCCAGCTTCTAGAAGCTTCCCACGTTCCTTGGCTGGGGCCCGTCCCTCCGTCTTCCAAGTCAGCAACGGCCTGTAGTCTTTCTCATTCTGCATCGCTCTGACTCTTCATCTGTTATCTCAGCTCCTTCTCGGATGCTCCTGCTTACCTCTTTCACTTAGAAGAACCCTTGTGATGACATTGGGCCCACCTGGATCAGGATAATCTCCCCATCTCAATCCCATCTGCAGAGTCCCTTCTGCCATGTGTGGTAGCGTATTTATAGGAACTGGAGATTAGCTTGTAAACATCTTCGGGTGGCCATTATTCTGCCTACCACTGAAGGTTCCCACGTGTCTGTCAGTTGTCGTACTGTGGGGCTTGCGTGTTGCAGTGATGCTGGAAGCTATGCAAGACCAGACACTCCACCCCCAGCATGGAAGACCCTCAAGGAGATGGACTGACACAGTGGCTACAACAATGGGCTCAAGCATAACAACTGTGAGCATGACGCAGGACCTGGCAGTGTTTCGTTCTGTAGTACAGAGTCGCTATGAGTCGGAACTGACTTGACAGCACCTAACAACAACAACAACCACTGAAGGTGACAAATACTCATATAACTTTACTGCAGTGCCAACAAAGATGCCCCAGTGAGCACTGGGTCTCTCTCAGTTTCCATTGTTGTTGGGTTTGATAGCCAAGTGAGCTGGGTGCCATGGAAACTAGAGATGGTGCCATGTTCGCTCCTGCCTGAATCTTCTTGGAACCGTGGAGTGGAGGGCCTGTCCCTAGGATCGTAGTATGTTCTTCTGCCCATAGACTGCACCACATGGCCGGTCATGCCAGCTGCCCTATCTAGACATGAGGCTATTGATCTGAAACCTGCTGACTCCATGGAAGGTCTCTCTTTTCTCTCTCTCTCTCTCTCTCAGTCGAGCAGAGGAACTCATCAGGATTATGCTCCACTGGCAGATCACCTCAGCAAGGCCAACATTGTTGGAAAACAATGCTGGGGACGCCAGGACAGTGGTTTCATCTGTAGGAAGACCCCAAAGCTGTAGCCCACACCTTTCCCTCACTAGCTGCTCGCAAGGGCCATTGGTCACACAAGGTGTGAGGGGATGGGTGGCTGGCGCAGGAAGCTGGAAATCCATCCCAAGCTTTCTGCAAAACAAGAGGAACCCCCTCTCTGGGCTGGAAGACGCCATGTGAATACCCCCTTTTTTGTTTGCTCCCAGCCTCCTTCCAGGCTGAACATCACAGTTACGGGCTTCGGTGTTCTGCATGGTCGACTGTTCAGTGGTAGAACATTGAATGATGTTTTTTTAAACTTTGAAAAGCATGTTGGGGGTGGGGTGTCTGGTTAAAAAATGTGAAAAATAATTTTATATCGTCTCAATGAGTTGAGGACAGAGATCAGAACATTGCTACAGGTCACAGCAGAAAGCCGCTCAGGGTCTCAGGGTTCCCGTAGAGTTGATTCTGACTCATGGCGACCCCATGTGTGTCAGAGCAGAACTGTGCTCCACAGGGTTTTCAATGACTGATTTTTCAGAAGTAGATCAATAGGCCTTTCTTCTTAGGCACCTCTGGGTGGATTTGAACCTCCAACCTTTTGGTTAGGAGCTGAGCGTGTTAACTGTTAACACCACTGAGGGACTCTGGACTACATCTAAAATCAAAAAAGTCTGTTGCTGTTGAGTCCATTCTGACTCCTAGCGACCCTATAGGACACAGTAGAACTGCCCCATGGGGTTTCCAAGGAGCGCCTGGGGATTCGAACTGCTGACCTTTTGGTTAGCAGCTGTAGCTCTTAACCACTACCCCACCAGGGTTTCTGGGCTACATCTAGGATGGGGAAAGTGAGAGCTGGACATAGCGCATGGAAACCTTCTCCTCCAGCCTGAGGTGAGACCAGCTCGTCAGGAGGCACAGAGGGGCCCAGGAAGCAGCCACCTGATGGCCACGATTACCTGCTGCTCCTGGAGATACGAACTCATCAAAAGGACTTTACTCTTTCATTCCTCCGTCCCACACTCTGGGATAGCATGTTAAGTATTTTGAAGTAACTCAAGTTCTTGTCTTTCTTGAATAGCATGAAGGGGAGTATTTCAAGCAAGACTTATTTGAAGTTTTCACTTTTCTCTCCTGCCCACCTCACTTCCACACCTCAACTTCTCTTGTGCCTGTCTCACCTTCAATACCCTGAAACTCCTCCTCCATCCCCAGCGCTTGTGAGACTCTTTGGGTCTCTTGGCCACCTCCCTTCCCTCTCAGCTCTCCATCACCAGAGCCCAAAGGCTGTCCCACAGGGTGGGGCGTCCTTGGAGGGCAGGACAAAGGGAGACGGTCTGGGGACACTCTTCAGCTGAAGTCTTCCCCTTGGTGTGTGATTGCTGGAAGGTGGCCAGGACTGGTGAGAAGCAGTTCCTAGCGTGTGTCTGTGCGCCTTGCTGTTCCCTGTGGGTTTCAGATCTTCCCTTCAGGGCACTTACACCTCTCATGGGAACTTCGACTTCTGCTCTTCTCAACACCAGGCGCACACCCAAGTCCGCATGCACATAAGGGATCAAATGAGCAGTCACAGTCTCTGAGACAAGGCCAACGGTGGCTCAGAAGTGGGTCAGACTGGTTCAAGCTGGGCACCTAAAGGTGTCAGTCAGACTGAGAAAGAATTTTGAGTCAGAAAGGGAAGACAGTGATGCCATCCAAAAGAGCCCCAAATGTCTCAAGCTCACAAGGGCTTGGGCAATATGTGTTGCCATGGTTCCTTGCACGTTCTAAGAGGATGCTTCGTGTCAGTACACTTGGTTTAGAAACTGATTATGACACTAGTTTGTACAGCCGTTGTTAGTGACACAATTTTCTTGCTGGGAAGTGCATCAGCTCAAGGTTTGGGAATGGACTTCTTGTAAAATCCTGGGCACTTACAACCCCTCGCTGCTGGTAACCACCGTGGGGAAATTTGGGCCCCAGCACTGTCAAGAGAAGGCAGAGTTGCTGTTGCTATATGAGAGCTGCAGCTGACCTTGAAATCAGGGATCTGGGCCCAGCTCGGTGTGACCTTGGAAATCCGCTGTATCCCTCAGAGCTTCGGCTTTCCTGCTTGTGAAGTGGGGTCTGTGGTGGCCCTGTGTCCTCTTGGAGGCCTTTTCTTACTCCTCCTTGCTTTCTCTCCCTAATTGTCATCTCTGGTCCCTGGTACACGCACTGGCGTCTTTACTGGTCCCTGATCCTTTCCTCTGTCTCGGTGGCACCCTGGAGCCCAAATACCGACAGACAGTTCCTTGTCCCCCTGATAACCTCATTCAGACGGCCAGCCCAGGGTTTCTCAGCAATAACACTACTGACAGATAAAACAAGAAAACAAAGCCATTGCCATCGTGTCGATCCTGACCATACGACCCTGCAGGACAGAGACCTGCCCCATAGGATTTCCAAGGAGTGACTGGTGGATTCCAACTGCTGACCTTTCGATTAGCAGCCAAGCTCTTCACCACTGCACCACCAGGGCTCGGCTGCTAACCAAAAGGTCGGCAGTTTGAATCCACCAGCCACTCCTTGGAAATCCTATGGGGTAGTTCTACTCTGTCCTGTAGGTTTGCTGTGGGTTGGGATCGACTCAGTGGCAACGGGTTATTGACATTAAAAAAAAAACCAAAAACCATGGCCGTCGAGTCGATTCCAACTCAGCGACTCTAGGGCTGGATAATTCTATGTTGTGTGTGGGGCTGTCCTGTACATTGTAGGATATTTAGCAGCATCCCTGGCCTCTACCCACTAGATGCGTTGCACCCCTTCCCCTGAGTTGTGACAACCGAAAATGTCTGCAGACATTGCCACATGTCCCCTTGGGGGGCCAGGATCCACCGGTAGAGAAGCACTGCCCCAGCCAGGGCTGGATTTGGGTAAGTTCATCCCCCTCTCTCTAGCTTTCTGCTCGCGGTGTGTTCCCTGGCAGCGAAGCAACCACAGCCCCTGCAGCGAATGAATCGAAACTCAGCAGGATTTGAGCTAAACTGATCATCTCTTTGGACATAACAAAGGGGCTAATGTTCTTCACTTCTTTTCCATTTGTGTTTGGTCTGTGTAATTTCTTTTTAGTGTGAAAGTGGTTTTTATTCTTTCCTAGTTGTTCCACTTGCTGTTGTCTGGCCTGCTCTTCTGCCCCTCCCAGATTATCTTGTTGTTTTATAGAAAGAAGATTTCCACTCCTTCTCTCTTTCTTATTCCTCAGCTCGATAAACGTCCACCAACAGATTTATGAGTAAAAAGAAGTCCCGGAAGAGAAAGTCACTGAGGGGATGGCAAACGTGGGCCTGGCCCATGGCCCGGGGACAGGCAGCTCTGACGCCTTTTGAGCTGGGGTTTGGGGGAGACAAAGGCACCCCAGAGAGGCACCTGGCATGACTCCTGATAGCCTCCGGAGATGAAGCTCAGGAACGCAGTTTGTCTCCCCACAGAGTTCTGTAATCCTGGAAAGGCTGCTTGGAATACTCTGCCAAAGGAAGAGAGCTTCCTGTTCTGTGGGTCTCGTGATCTTGTAGAAATTTACTCTTGGAAACTCAGAGGCTTTACAGGTTTATGCCTGTTTCTCTGAGAGGTACCCTTGCTTGTAGTTAGTTGGCGTCGAGTTGATTCCGACTCGTGGGAACCTATGTGTGCAGAGTAGAGCTGTGCTCTGTAGGGTTTTCAAGACTGTGACCTTTTGGAAACAGATTCTGAGAGGCACCCTTGCTTGTTGTTAGTTGGTACCGAGTTGATTCCGACTTGTGGGGACCCATGTGTGCAGAGTAGAACTGTGTTCCGTAGGGTTTTCAAGGCTGTGACCTTTAGGACACAGATCACCAGGCCTTACTTCCGAGCGGTTTCTGGGTGGGTTCGATCCACCAGCCTTTCAGCTAGTGGTTGACCGTGTAGCCGTTTGTGCCCCCCCCGGGCACCTTGCTTCCTGTTCCTTGGAATCGAGTTAAAATGTTAGCTCCTTGGAACTGTTCCCGTCTACTCTCATTGCACTTCAAGGTGAAGAGTATTTTCTAGTTGCAGGGTGGGGCATGTGTGTGCGTGTGTGTATGTACATGCATGTGTGTATGTGTGCACATGTGTGTCTGCATGTGCGTGCATGTATACATGTGTGCATGTCTGCATGAGTGCATGCATGAGGGCATGTGTCTGTGCACATGCATGTATGTGTGTATATGTGTATGTGCATGCGTGTGTGTGCGTGCGTGTATGTGTGTGCATGTGTCCATGTGTGCATTGGTGAGTGTGTGCATATGTGTGTCTGTGCATGTGTGTGCGTATGTGTGTGTCTCTGCACGTGTGTGCATGCATGTGTGCATGCGTGTGTCTGTGCATGTGTCTGCATGCATGCATGTGTGCATATGTGTATGTGCATGTGTGCGTGCGGGCCTGTGTGCACATGTCCATGTGTGCATCTGTGTGTCTGTGCATGCATGTGTGTGCGTGTATGTGTGTCGGCACATGTCTGTGTGCATGCATGTGTGTGTGCATATGTGTGTGTGCACGCGTCTGTGTCTGTGCACATGCCCGTATGTGCATTGGTGAGTGTGTGTGCATATGTGTGCCTGTGCATGCATGTTTGTGTGTGTATGTGTGTCTTTGCACGTGTCTGTGCGTGTGTGCCTGTGTGTGTGCATGTATGTGTGTGTCTCTGCACGTGTCTGTGTGTGTGCATGCGCGTGTGTGTGCATGTATGTGTGTCTCTGCACGTGTCTGTGCGTGTGTGCCTGTGTGTGTGTGTGCATGTATGTGTGTGTCTCTGCACGTGTCTGTGCGTGTGTGCCTGTGTATGTGCAGAGCTGCAGTCTGTCTCACACTTTCTTGTACTCAGACTTCCCAGGATGCCCCATCCAGCCACCATCCCTCCCCTTGCCCATGGAGGGCTTTGTTGCTGGGTTTATAGGCTGGATTCTGACTCCAGGGCCAGAGCTTGTTAGAGGCCAGAGAAGAGCATGAGGGGCTGGACTGGGAGGCATGGAGGAGGACTGAAGGCAGACGGGGCCAGTGCATGAGTGAGGATGGCCACGGTCTGACCCAGGACAGCCTTGGGGAGAGGTGTGAGGCCTGCTGCCTTGGAGAGGGTTCCAGCTCACACTGGGAGGCTGCCCAGGATGGGCAGGAGACAGAGGAAAGGCTCCGATAGCTTCTGCCTGCAGCCCCTTTGGACCCTGGGTTCTGAAAGGGAGGAAGGTGCCTCAGGAAGGTGGGAGAGAAGAAAGAGGGTAAGAGAAGAAGACAGAGGGTGAAGGGGAGAGTCACTGAGCATGTGGGTGCTGGCACTGTGCCCATCAGGCAGGGGTACAGGGAAGGGTAGCAGAGGCTCTGATATTTGGGGAGAGACATTATTTAACATAAGTGAGATTGACTGCAAGACTGAATAGAACACATAATAGAAGATGTGGCTCAGATAGGTCCTGTGATCAGGGAAGGCTTCCTGGAGGTAGTGGGCCTGGTCTTTGCCTACACAGAAAAGAAGGAAGACAAGCCAGTTGAGGTAAACTGCATCAGCAAAAGGGCAGAGCTGACAATTTGCATGTATCTTCGGGGGCTGTAAGAAAGACTTTTAAAATGATTTTGTTTAGTGATATTTAGTGCTGTTTCTCTAATAAGAGAGAAGGTGTGATGCATAGTAGGTTAGAGTCCCCAGCCCAGGAAAAGCATGGCGTTCATGGGGTAGCAAAGCATAATGATATGAGTCAACCCAGAAATGAATGGAAACAGCGTTTCTGCATGATTTGAATAAGATTGTCAGCCTAGAGAGGGTCTCTATTGGCATGCTGTAGGGCTCTGCAATTGGCTCTGTGTTGTAGAACTCAACGATTTGGGTGAAGAAAAGGAAGACTTGCTTATCAATTTAATGGACAGTGGAAAGCTGTGTGGTATCACTAATCCATGAGATGATACAGTCAAGATTCAAAAAGGTTTTGCTAGACTGGAATACGTCCCACTAACAAAGTGGAATTCTGTGGAGATGGTGTGAAGTCCCACTCGGAAGCTCCAGAACATCAGCCATCCAAGCACAGACTCCAAAGCAGATGTAGTTGAAGTTGACACTTCCCTGCAAGCTCAGGAAGCATCACCAGCGCGGGGCCACTGAGGGCTTGGGTCAGCGTGTGGGGCACCATGCTTTGTCCTCCCCTGGCCAGCCACCCCAGAATTATGCAGTGCATTTGGGGAGCAGCAGTGTCTCAGAGAGTCTGTCAAATTGGAGTGTGTCTCGGGGGCGGTCTCCAGGAGGGCAGAGGAGCTGGGAGTCCTGTCACCCCAAGGTGCTTGGCAGACGTAAGACAACTGAACTCAGGAAGGAGAGTAGCTAAGGGGAAGGGGCTGTCTTCTAACATTTTAAGAACCGTGATATTGAAAAAGTAGCAGATTTCGTCTGTGTAGTTCCATAAAGTGGAACTAAGCCCAATGCGTGTGTTTGAAGGAGAGGGGGATTATGGGTCAGTATAAAGAGGGTCATCGAAAAAGAGGAAGACCGTCAACAAGGTGGACTGACACAGTGGCTGCAACAATGGACTCAGACATAACAACAATTGTGAGGAGGGCACAGCACCAGGCAACGTCTTGTTCTGTTATACATGGGGTTGCTGTGAGTCGGAGTCGACCTGAGGGCACCCAACGACAATAAGGAGGAGATTTTTAGTAGAGCAGCCCAGAAGAGACAAGGACTAAGAGTTAACAGACGGAAGGTCTCTACATTGAGTGGGCTGGGCTAAAGGGTCTCCATGATCCCCTTCGGTTCTGAGCCTCTGTAATGTCTGATGCAGTGGAAAGGTAACAAGTTAAGTGCTCAAGCAAAGCCAAGGCAAAAGGTGTTTTATTTATTTTTTTTCATTTACTCATGCAAACAGCAAACACTATGTCCCAGGCACTGGGCTGGGTGCTGAGGATATAGCAGTGAACCCAACAAAGACTTTATGAAAGCAGAGCAGCATTTGGGGGGGTGGGGAGAAAGGGGCATGAAGAAACTTTTTGGGGTAAAGGAAATGTTCTATATCTTGATCAACATGGGTGTATACATTTGACAGAACTCATTGAATTATACACTTAAAATGAGTGCATTTTATTTTATGTAAATTATAAGGAGTCCATGGGTAGTTCCAATTGTTAAGCCCTTGCTACCTACCAAAACATTGGTGGTTCAAACCCACCCAGAGGTGCTGTGGAAGAAAGGCCTGGTGATCTGCTTCTGGAAGGTCACAGTCAAGAAAACCCTATGGAATGCAGTTTTATTCAGACGCACGTGGGGTCCCCATGAGTCAGAATCAATTGATGACAACTGGTTTTGCTTTGTATTTTTGGTTTATACCTCAGTGAAGTCGATACTGAGCCCTGGTGGTGCAGTGGTTAAGAGCCTGGCTCCTAACCCAAAGGTCGCCAGTTGGAATTCACCAGCCGCTCCTTGGAAACCAAATGGGGCAGATATAAAAAACAAAGGCCCTGCCCCATGAACGTTTCTAGTGAGAAGAGAGAGCTGTTTAGCAAACAGATGAATATGAGGGCTAGAAGGGGGGCTGACAATAGTGACGTTTGGGGGAAAGAAGGCGGGGGTCAGAGCTGCTGGGAGGACAGAGGAAGGGAGTCTGGTTTCAGAAATGGTTTTGCTGACTCTTGTCTTCCCCAGGAGTATGAGTGCCTGGAGCAAGAGAACGCAGTGCTGCGGAGAGAGATCGGGAAGCTGACCGAGGAGCTGAAGCACCTGAGCGAGACGCTGAAGGAGCACGAGAAGATGTGCCCGCTGCTGCTCTGCCCCATGAACTTTGTGTCTGTGCCTCGGCCGGACCCTGTACCCGGCTGCCTGCCCCGGTGAAGCCAAGGACGCCCCCTCTGTGCAGTGAGGAACCTGGCTTTCTCCCCAGGAATGAGAGGCCTCCCTCCGCCTCTGTGCATAGGAGGACCTGTCACCCCGCCTCCTCCGCGGGGCTCAGGGGCCCTGTCCTCCGCCCACCGGGCCCCGCAGGAAGCCGCGCAGGCGCCTGGCTCCCAGGGCCCTTGAGCGGATGCAGGCCAGGATGCCAGCCTCAGCTTCTGTCACTTCTCATCCACTTTGGCAGCTATAGGAGGTTCCGCTGTTACGCAGAATCATTTCCTCCAGAGTTTGGGTAATAAAGATGGTTCTCATAGTTTTTCCTTTCTCCAAGTTCTTGGAATTTAGAGACATAACACACTTTCTCTTCCTGAAGAGGTCTTTTTCGGTCTCCAGGTTTTTTTGTGGCTCGTGGATCTTGCTTCCCTCTCCTGTCCGTCTCCCTGACAGCCACATCCATGGTGGGCGTCCGTGGTGGACTGGGGAGGCCTTCTTGGGGACAGCGAGCAAAGGACAATGGGACTTCCCTGCCACCCCTATGCTTGCAGAAGTTAGACCTACCTGGGTCGTGGAGGGGCTTGTCTTGTGCTTTGCCCAGCCCTGTGTCCCGGCCAGTTCTCACACCCATGCTGGGTTGTCTGGGAAAGTTTTCTACCCTAGACTGGTTCTCCACTCTGTACACTCCCAGGCCACCTCCCCATTCCATCTGTAGGTAGAGGAGCAGATAACAGATTTATCTCTGTCTTAGCTTGAGTCACAATTGACTAGGGGGAGACACACACCCTTATTTAAAACAGACAAATATTTGGGCAGATGAGGAGAGGAGCAATATCCTTCCAGAAGCCCCTCCCAGCTCCATTCTCTCAGGAAAAGCAGAACCATGCCAAGAACAGTGGACCCCAGGGAGGAAAGCAAATTGGGAAAGTGCTCCTTATGCCCCTCTAATTCTTGTATTCCCTGGAACAGGATGGGGGTTGTGGAGGGTGGAGCCATCCTATCATAAAGGGAACAAGAAATGAGAACAGAAAGGAAAGTTCTTTGTTGCAAATGTAGACGATTTTAAGAGGAAAAAAGAAAAGGATGGAAATGGCGGCTCTGCCCAGGAGTGGTGACCTCGCTGACTTCACAGGGTGACTAATCCCACTGTGCCCCATGAGCCCCTTCCGTGGGGAGGCCCCCTCCTATGGAGACCGCCTGGTCTCCCCTAACTTGTTCAGGTTGAAGGTTGCAGCATCCGCCTCATCAGAGGCACTGGGAGGCTGATGCCTGCTGGGAATACTAGGCCAGAGCTTCCCAAATGCAGCCGTTCAAGGGAATGACAGATCTTTTAGTGCAAGAGACCTTCAAATCATGCAGTCCGACCCCTTCCCTTCGCAGATGAGGCAGCTGAGGTACAGAGAGGAAGGGACTTGCTCAGGGTAAAGGAGCAGAACCAGACGAGACCCCATGCTCCACTGTTAATAGGGTCAGGCTGAAGCTGGGCAACAAGGAGGTGAGTTGGGGCGGGTCCTGTGCAGCTGATGTCCAGCAGTGGCAAGTCCTGCCAGCCCGTCATGAGGCCAGCCAGGACTGCCCAGTGAAGGACAGCAGCCAGCCTGTGAAGAGTGACCTCAGAGCCAGGTCCAGGGGACGGTGTGGCTGAGTGTGAACGCGTGGACGTGTGTGCCTTGTACATGCAGGCACTTGGCTTCCGCTGTCTTTCAACCAGCACCTTTCTTGGCCCTGTAGGGGCACTTCATCCTCTGCCAGGTTGCCCCCTGATCCTGCAGTGCTTCCACATTCTCCTGGCTGGCTGACCCCTCTAGCTGACCTGCCTCTGAAATCTGTCTGCTGCCCTGGCCCCTACAGTCTCTGCTGGTTCTGCCAGCCACTCCCACACTCCACTGCTGACCTGCATGCCCGTGCCTGCTGGCCCCATGGGCCTGATTCTCCTACAGTCCTGTCCAGCCTGACCTCATACACTCTCCCGGCTCCACAGAGCATTTAGGGACCAAGCTCCTTTCATTTCCTGGCTCTGTGCCCCAAAAGCCTTGGAGCCCCCACCCCCACCCCCACTGGATCCTCTGCTCTGCCTGGGAAACTAGGGGGGGAAGAATCCGCAGAGGACTGGGAGAGAGCCAGACCTGGAAGTGACCAGCACCAGTACCAGCACCAGCTGCTGTCAAGTCGAACTCCGACTCAGGGTGACCCCATGTGTGTCAGAGAGACCTGTGTTCCATAGGGTTTCCAATGGCTGATTTTTCACAAGTAGATTGCCAGGCCTTTCTTCCAAGGTGCCTCGCTTGGCATGAGAGTACATTCAGATTTTGCACCACCCAGGGACTCTCAAAGGAGGTGACATTTCCTCATTTTCCGCCTGCATTTCATTGGCCAGAACTCAGATGGCCACCATCAGTTCAAGGGAGGTGGAGAAATGAAGTCTAGCCACACGCCCCAAGGAAGGGGAGCTGGGCTTGGTGAGTATCTGCTAGTCTCCACTGCAAGGAGACAGAGCTTGTGCTCCCCCCACATCACCGAGTCTTCCGGAGGTCACCAGTGAGCTCTGACTGCTAAATCTAACGGGCCCATCTCGGGCTTTTTCTCCCTTCACGTCCTAACAGTATGACCCTGGCTTCTGCGTTTCCTCTTCTCTACCCTCTGCTTCTTAGCATAAAGCAGCTTGTCTTCTTTGAAACTCAGCCACATCCTTCCCTATGCCAAGAGCCCCCACATCTGTATCCAGAACCCAAGTCTTTCCTGAGGTGGACCTGTCCTTCCAATGGTCCCTCAGGTCTGAAAGGGCAACTCACAAGTGTATTCCACTCCACATGTTCGAAGCTGTACCGTTATTTCTCTCCGTCTTTATGCCTTTAATAAAGGCCTCCACCACCTGCTGAGCCAAACATCTAAGCATCATGTTTGATTCCTCTGCGTCCAGGGTAACCCACCAAGTCTTGTCAGTTCTCTCTTCCACGCCTCCCCTGGATCCAGCCGCTTTGCTGCGAGATGCTAATTCCTTTCTTTGCCACCAAGAACTTTATTTAAATCAACTGCTATCTGCAGGGGGCTGAAGATTTGCCCTCCTTCTGAAGCTGTGTATTTATTAGTTTAAACTCACGTTTTGATATCAAAGTAGACAATTTAGAGGCAGCAACTGAAACCAGGGTTGCCCAGGGTAGAAGGTCATGGTGCTGGGGGCCGATTCCCTTCCCAGATGGCTGGAGATGTGGCTTTCCAGAGTGCCAAGTCCTGGGTGGAGCAAATGCTTAAGTGCTCAATTACGAACCAGAAGGTAGTTCAAACCACCTAGAGACACCTCAGAAGAAAGGCCTGGTGATCTGCTTCTGAAAGGTCACAGCCATGAAAACCTTGCGGAGCAGAGTTCTATGCTGAAACCAATCGCCGGACCGCAGCTGGCGGTGGGAAAGCCGAGTTCGGTCCCTGAGGAGTTCCTCGTCATGGTCTCAGCACCTTTAGGGCCTGTCTCAGCCCAGCTCCCAACTCCTCCTGGAAAAAAGAAAGCTTCTCTATAAACCCGAGAAACTGTTGTTTCTAGGCGGAAAGTAGAAAGGTTGCTGAGGGTGGGTTGGTTAGGTTGCACCACCCTGCTGCTGGGTGGCAGGACTTGGGATGGAAAGCCTCCCAGCTGCTGCTGGGCTGGGAGGAGGGAGGCAGGCTGAGTAAGCACCCCAACACCCACATAGAACCTCCCAGCAACCCTTGGGCATAGAAAGTGTCTGAGAGGGAGGGAGCCTTTCCTTCACACCCACGCAGCCATCCCACTTCCTGTCCACAATCACACTGCTATTGCAGCAACTCAGCCTTGAAGCTTGGGGTTTCCATCACTGAATCAGGCCTCAATTTCAGCCCCCAAACTGGGTAAGAATGATGACTCTAACGGACAGGAAAGCCAGAGACCCGAAAACCCTCTCTTCTTTCCCATCAGTGCTGGGGTCTCCGCAGCCAGGATGCACTTACTGGCAGAGGCTGTGGCTCCACCCCAGTGAGAGATAGGAGGAAAGGGTGGCCCCAGCTCTCACTGACCAGCTTCCCTCCTGTGGTACCAGAGGTGTGCTGACAGGGTCATCCCTGCCACAGCTGGAGGATGGATGGCATCAGCAGGATAGAAGGAAGAACAGAGGGGGAAGGAGGGGGGGAGGGAAAGGCGAGAAGAAAGGGGTGAGAGCTATGGGAGTCCCTGGGCTCTCACCTAAACCATCCCTGCTCCTGAGGAAGTTATGCTGACTCCCCAGGACAGACACTGTTGGAAAGCCAGCTGATAAAGCCCCTTTACGTGAGGGGTGAGGGTGGGCTAGCCGAGGCTAGTCTGTGCAAACCACCTTACGGTGGAGTCAAGGGAAATTTCCTGGACTGCCCTCAAGGGAAATTTGCTGGACTGCCCGTTTGGAAATGGACCACCTTGAAGAAATTTTCCTACTTGCAAATAGTTAACGTGCTTGCCTGCTAACTGAAAGGTTGGAGGTTCAAGTCCACCCAGAGGCACCTTGGAAGAAAGACCTGACAATCTCCCTCTGAAAAATCAGCCACTGAAAACCCTACGGAGTGCAGCTGTACTCTGACACACGTGGGGTCGCCGTGAGTCAGGATCGACTCCATGGCAACTGGCTGTATCTATTTGGGACAAAGGAGACCAGTCACCATGGACACCGTCACCATTAGCATCAATAGCACATACACTCAAAAGTTTAACAGGTGGCGGTGCACTTGGCATGGCATGCTTGAAGGGCTTGCACGCTGTGTTTAGGACGGGCTCTGCCCCTTGAGACAGCTCACCTGCTCTTTTGGGTGTTCTAGCATGACCTTTTCTGGTAAGACGTTGTTAAGAAGATCTGAAATGTCATTGCAGACCAAAAAGGCCACCAGCCCAGAATTCTGACCACAGCCCTGAGGGAACGTGCAAGGGAGAGTCCAGTGTTTGCATTCTACCACACCACCCTGAAAGGCCAGAGATGTACTTGGAACTTCCCTGCTTTCCCTTAATAATCTGCTACTCGTCTATCTACCAATTGATCAAAATTCTTCTTGAGTTGGTTTAAGTTTTTAGTTGCCTTTTGCAGGGTACAAGCTTCTGCTCTACTCTGCTCTGAATTCACCTCCCGCATGTCTGAATCCCAGTGGTGATGTGTTCTTGGATAGTGGTGTTGCCATTCTCCGGAATGCTGGAAACAAGACTGCTTCCCAACATCCCCGGCTTCCGTGGAGCTTCCGTACAATCTTTCCCCTAAATCAGTGACAACGGAAAAAAGTACCTTCCAAAATGTCACAAACCCACAGAAGGTTCAATTCACTAGGCAGTACTTTTTTGAAATTGAGAAAGCAAGAAAACTTGAGAAACACCTGCGGTGGCCAGCATCCTGAGATTAAAGACTCAAAGGAATTAAAAGACCAAATGAATGTACCTCACAGCAGTTCTTTAACTGTTATTTAAAAAGGAAAAAAAAAAAAAAAAAACACCCGCTGCCACCAAGTTGATTGCAACTCATAGCAACCGTATAGGACAGAGTAGAACTGCCCCATAGGGTTTCCAAGGAGTGGCTGGTGGTTTTGAACTGCCGACCTTTTGGTTAGCAGCTGAGCTCTTAACCACTGTGCTACCAGGGCTCCTTAACTGTCACAGCTACTCTTTTTACTAATTAAATATTGTTCAAATAATTGGTGGTTAAATACCTACTTTGTACGGGAGCAGCACCAGCAAGGGGGAAGCAATCCCTCACACCTTAAAGATGAAGGCAGTGGTAGTTCAGTGGTAGACTTCTCACCTTCCATGCAGGAGACCAGGGTTCAATTCCTGGACAGTGCGCCTGGTCCTCAGCCACCACTCGTCCGTCATTTGAGGCTTGCGTGCTGCTATAATGCTAGGCAGGTTTCAGTGGAGCTTCCAGACTAAGACAGACTGGGAAAAAAGGCCTGGCAATCTACTTCCAAAAATCAGCCAGTGAAAACCTATGGGTCTTAATGGTCCCATCCCCAATTGCTCATCGATGGCACAGGTTTCACTGTGCATGATGTTACCATGAGTCAGGGACTGACTGGATGGCAGCTAACAATTAGGCTCCTTAATGGGCCTTAAAGGGCTGCCTCGTCATACAGCTTCTGCGATCTCAGCTCTAGACCTCTTTCAGTCCCAGCAGAGAAGATCTAATGATTTCCCCCGTCTGGGCAGAACAGGGAACACCTGTTCAACCATGTCTCCATACATCAACCGTATAACACAGCGTCTAGCACATGGTCAAACAAACCAACAAACAAAAAACCCGTTGCCCTCGAGTCGATTCTGACTCACAGCGACCCTAGAGAACAGGGTTGAACTGCCCCAGAGGGTTTCCCAGGCTGTGATCTTTACGGAAGCAGACCACCACGTCTTTCTGCCATGAAGCTGCTGGTGGGTTCAAACTGCTGACCTTTTGGTTAGCAGCCGAGCGCTTAACCACTGCGCCAGCAGGGCATGGCAAACACCTTAAAAATCTGCTTGATGATCAGTTGAATGAATGCTTATTCCCTCCCTAACGTTCGTCCAGATTAAGCCCTCATCCTTGTTCCCCCAGATCATTTAACATTACCCTGTTTGTGTTGGGAATTTCTCCTTACTGTTCCCTGTTTAACTTAACGTACGTCCTTGGGGCCTGTCGTTCCTTGTCCGGGCAAGTATGTCCGTTGCAGGTTAGGAATTCCCTGAAGTCAGCAGTGAAGCTAAGTCCTCTGTTCACAGCATCAATCAGATGCTTAATAACAATGGTGAGGGTGACCATAAGCTGACGAGGATGACGGCGGTGATGAGGGACACAAAGGCACACCGGGCACAAACCTCTTCAGTTGTTGTCTTAACTTTTATTTAAACGCTGTAAATATGGTTGCCATATTCTCATTACTATTTAAGTCCTTACTATTTGCTTAAAAAACCCATTGCCATCGAGTCTATTCCAACTCATAGTGACCCTATAAGACGGAGAACGGCCCCATAGGATTTCCAAGACCGTAAATCTTTATGGAAGCAGACTGCCACATCTTTCTCCCACAGAGCCGCTGGTGGGTTCAAACCACCGACTTTTCAGTTGGCAGCCAAATGCTTTAACCACAGCACCACCAGGGCTCCTGAATATTTGTTTAGGGTTAATTAATTTATGTTTTATCACCCAAATAATAGTGCACAGAGGAGGTGGATACACAAATCGTCAGTGGCTCTGTTCTAGAGAGAGAAAGAAAAATTACAAAGGTTGGTGTGTAGAGGAAAAGTTAAATGGAAAACTATTCATTGTCTAGGAAACATTCCTCAGATTATCTGATTATAGACTTTAGTGTCTTTGGGCTATTTTACAACTCTGCAAATTGTAGCTGGGGTCACTGAGTGGTGGAGATGGTTAACACACTCGGCTGCCAACCGAAAGTTTGGAGGTTGGAGTCCACCCACAGGCACATTGGAAGAAAGGCCTGGGGACCTATTTCTGGAAAACCAGCCACTGAAAACCCGCCATTGAAAACCCAAGACTCTCCAGAAATAAACCCACACGTCTATGGCCAACTAATTTTCGACAAAGGTGCTGAGTCCATTCTATTGAGAAAGAAGAGTTTGTTCAATAAATGGTGCTGGGAAAACTGGATTTCCACATGCAGAAAAACAAAACAGGATCCATGCCTCACACCATACACAAAGACAAATTCAAAATGGATTAAGGACCTAAATGTGCAAACTAAAACCATAGAATTTTTAGAAGAAACAACAAGGGCAACGCTATCAGGCCTAGCTTTCCACAATAGATTATCTAATATAATAACCAAAGCAAAGACAGCAAAAGACAAAATAAGTAGCCGGGACCTCATAAAAATTAAAAACTTTTGTTCTTCAAAAGACTTTGCCAAAAAAATAAAAAGACAAGCTACTGACTGGGAGAATATCTTCGGAAACCATACATTCGACAGGAATCTAATAATCAAAACACACATAAAACGTCAAATTAACAAAAAGACACATAACTCAATCATAAAATGGTCAAAGGACTTGAATAAACATTTCACCAAAGAGGACATTCAAATGGCCACCAAATACATGAAAAGATGCTCAGCATCATCAGCCATCAGACAGATGCAAATCAAAACTACAATGAGATACCATTTTACTCCAACTAGGATAGCTAAAATAAAACAAAATAGAAAACAACAAATACTGGCAAGGATGTTGGGGAAATTGGAACTCTTACCCATTGCTGGTGGGAATGCAAAATGGTACAGTTGTTGTGGAAAACAGTGTGGTGGTTCCTCAAAAAACTAACAATAGAACTACCATATAATGCAGCAATTCCACTCCAAAAGACTTAAAAGCAGAGATCCAAACAGAGACTTGTACACCAATGTTCATTGCAGCACTATTTACAATAGCCAAAAAGAGGAAACAACCTAAGTGCCCATCAACAGATGAATGGATAAACAAAAAGTAGGACGTACATACAATGGGATACTACTCAGACAGTAGGAAAAATGAAGTCTTGATACATGCTACAATATAGATGAAGCTGGAAGACATGATGGTGAGTGAAATAAGTCAATCACAAAAGGACAAATAGTGCATGACCTCACTTATCTAAAAAGACAAGACAAGGCAGACATATAGAGAACAAAGTTTATTACTGGTTACCAGGGGCATGCAGGAGGGGGAAAGAGGGGTTAACGATGATGGAAGTATTGCACAACTGGTTAATGTAATTGCTGTCAATAAGTAGTACACCTGTAAACAGTTGAGTTGGCAAAAGTTGTGTGATAGATACATTTACAACAACGACAAAAAGACAAAACCAGAGTAGCTACTGAGGCTGCTTATGTACAACCAAACACCTCATGGGATTTGGTTTCTTGGTCTGGAGGTTTGGGGTCACAGTCTCATGGGACGTCCCAGTTAATTGATTTTGTAACATGTTTAGTGCCTCTGTTCTACCTTACAATTTGATGCATAGTGCCTGGGGTCTTACAAGCTTGCAAGCAGCCATCCAAGGCACAATAATTGGTCTCTATTCACCAGGAACAACAGAAGAAAAAGGCGAGTCAGAAATGCTGTTGTTGTTATTAGGAGCCGTCAATTCGGTTCTGACTCATTGCATGTCAATCCATCTCATTGAGGGTCTTCCTTTTTTTCGCTGACCCTGCATTTTAACAAGCGTGTTGTCCTTCTCCAGGGACTGATCTCTCCTGATAACATGTTCAACATATGTGAAACATAATCTCGCCATCCTTTCTTCTAAGGAGCATTCTTGTTGTACTTCTTCCAAGACAGATTTGTTCGTTCTTTTGGCAGTTCATGGTATATTCAATATTCTTCACCAACACCACAATTCAAAGGTGTCGATTCTTCTTCGGTCTTCCTTATTCATTGCCCAGCTTTCGCATGCATTGAAAACACCACGGCTTGGGTCAGGTGCACCACAGTCTTCAAGGTGACATCTTTGCTTTTCAACACTTTAAAGAGGTATTTTGCAGCAGATTTACCCAATGCAATGCATCTTTTGATTTCTTGACTGCTGCTTCCATGTACTGATTGTGGATCCAAGTAAAATGAAATCCTTGACAACTTCAGTCTTATCTCTGTTTATCATGATGTTGCTTATTGGTCCAGTTGTGAGGATTTTTGTTTGCTTTATGTTGAGGTGTAATCCAAACTGAAGGCTGTGGTCTTTGATCTTCATCAGTAAGTGCTTCATGTCCTCTTCACTTTCAGCAAGCAAGGTTGTGTTATCTGCATAACGCAGGTTGTTAATGAGTCTTCCTCCAATCCTGATGGCATGTTTTTCTTCCTATAGTCCAGCTTCTCGGATTATTTGCTCAGTATACAGATTGAATAGGTATGGTGAAAGGATATAACCCTGACACACACCTTTCCTGATTTTAAACCACGCAGTATCTTCTTGTTCTGTTCAAATAACTGACTCTTGATTTACGTACAGATTCCTCATGAGCACAATTAAGTGTTCTAGAATTCCCATTCTTCACAATGTTGTCTATAATGTGTTATGATCCACACAGTTAAATGCCTTTGCATAGTCAATAAAACACGAGTAAACCTCTTTCTGATATCGTCTGCTTTCAGCCAGGATCTATCTGACTTTAGCAATGATATTCCTGTTCCATGTCCTCTTCTGAACCTGGCTTCAATTTCTGGAAGTTCCCTGTCAATATACTGCTGTAGCTGCTTTTGAATTATCTTCAGAAAAATTTTACTCGTGTGTCATATTAATGATATTGTTTGTTAGTTTCCACATTCGGTTTGATCAGCTTTCTTGGGAATAGGCATAAATATGGATCTCTTCCAGTAGATTGGCCAGGTAGCTGTCTTCCAAATTTCTTGGCATAGACAAGTGAGCACTTCCAGCACTGCTTCCAATTGTTGAAACATCTCAGTTGGTATTCTGTCAGTTCCTGGAACCTTGTTTTTCACCAATGCATTCAGTGCGGCTTGGACTTCTTCCTTCAGTATCATTGGTTCCTGATCATATGTTACCCCCTGAAATGGTTGAATGTTGACCCATTCTTCTTGGTATAGTAACTCTGTGTATTCCTGAGTCAGGAATAGGAGGAGGAAATGGAATGTGTTGCTAAATGTCTCCATGAACAACTCCTCCTTTGTCATGAGACCAGAAGAACTGGATGGTGCCCAACAACCATTACAGAACATTTTGATCAAAGATTCCATAGAAGAATCTTGATCAAACAGCAGGGAAATGCAGAACATAATTTCAAACTTTCATGGACTCCAGACTTCCTGAAGCCATAAAGGTTGGATGAACCCTGAAACTATTGCCCTGAGATAACCTTTAAACCTTAAACCCAAAAATCCCCTGAAATCTTCTTAAAACAAAACAATTAAAAAAAAAAAAAAACTGTTGCCGTTGAGTCAATTCCAACTCATAGCAACCCTATAGGACAGAGTAGAACTGCCCCATAGGGTTTCCAAGGAGCAGGTGGTGGATTCAAACTGCCGACCTGGATAGCAGATGTAGCACTTAACCACTGCACCACCAGTAAAAAATATTTGCTTTGAGCATTGTCTTAGTTATCTAATGCTGCTATAACAGAAATACCACAAGTAGATGGCTTTAACAAAGAGAAATTTATTCTCTCACAGTCTAGGAGGCTAGAAGTTCAAATTTAGGGTGCCAGCTCCCGGGGAAGACTTTCTCTCTCTGTCAGCTCTGAGGGAGGTCCTTGTTACTCATCTTCCCTGGTTGAGGAGCTTCTCAGTGCAGGGACCCCCGGTCCAAAGGACGTGCTATTCCCCTGGCTCTTGTTTCTTGGTAGTATGAGGTCCCCCTGTCTCTCTGCTCGATTCTCTCTTTTGTATCTCAAAAGAGATTGACTTAAAACACAACCTAGTCTTGTAGATTGAGTCCTGCCTCATTAACACAACTGCCGCTAATCCTGCTTCATTAACATCATAGAGGTAGGATTTACAACACATAGGATAATCACATTAGATGACAAAATGGTGGACAATCACACAGTACTGGGAATCATGGACTAGCCAAGTTGATACGCATTTTTGGGGGACACAATTCAATCCATAACAAGCATTTTGCTCTTTTAGGAACTATATGGGATCAAATTGACAACAGCAACTCGAAAGATTAGATAAGAACCTTAGGGGGCATAAATTTATGTTAATGAGAGAGGAACAGCTCAGGAAAGGAGGGTGAGAATGGTTACTCAACTGAAAAATGTAATCAATGTCATTAAATCGTACATGTAGAAACTGTTGAATTGGTGTATGTTTTGCTGTGTATATTCTCAACAACAACAAAATAAATAAAATTATATTAAAAAACAAAGCAAAAACCAAGACTCCAAGATGATGTCAGTCATGGCACTGAAAGAGAAGAAACTCATGGATTTCTTCAAAATAGGGGAGCTGCCAAGCTGCACACTGATGGGGGTTTCACCCCCAAGGGCATTGTTGGATCATTTCCCAGAGGCTATGCCTTGCGGTATTAAAACAAGTATGCCGATGTGAACACAGGGAGCATCATGGGGTTTCTAGGTGCTGGAAGGTCACAAGGTTTTCAGCAACTGCATTTCTTACAAGGAACTCAGACTTGGGCAGCGACGTGAGTCCCATTGAGAGGAAGGCAGTGGAGAGGACATCGTCTGCATTGTTGACCGTGGTCACCTTTGCCCTGGCACCCCTCTCTCCTTAGGAACTGCCGTTGCTGCATCTTTTCCCATCCTAATTGAGAACTAGTGTCCAATAAGAGATGACCACTGCACAAAGGATGCAAAGCTGCACTCCCACAAGAGTCCTACTGGGATGGGAATGGAGAAGAGAGTTCCTCGAAACAGAACATTGCTGAAGCGCTGCCAAGCATTTTGGACCACCTGCAATCTGAGCCCTTGCTCTTGCTGTCAGTAAGTGACCAGAGTGTTCACAGCTTCTGAAATAAGAGGTGCATCACAAGGGGGGTGTTTCAGAGAATCTTAAATAGAGCTGTAAGAAACTAGAGAAATTACCTAATGCCACTAATCCTTATAAAATGAGAAGATGGAGCTTAGAAATAGGACAGAACCCACTGAAACACTGTTCAAGGCTGGGATACAGCTCCAAGCTAGAGCTTGTTCAATTCCACTTGGTTGGAGCCTATCACTTTTTAAGGAGCCTGGTGGTACAGTGGTTAAGAGCTTGGCTGCTAATCAGAAGGTTAGCAGTCCGAATCCAGCAGCCACTCTCCTTGGAACCTCTATGGGGCAGTTCTACTCTGTCCTATAGGGTCGCTATGAGTTGGAATCAACACAGGTTTAGTGTTGTTTCTGGTATCATTTTTTAAAGCTTTTTATTCTGGAAAATTTCAAACCTATTCAAAATAAACAAAATCGTATAATAACCCCCCATGTACCCATCACCCAGCTTCAACAATTATCAACATTCTTATTTCCACCACCTCCAACCCTTCTCCCGGCCCCTACACTCTATTATTATCGTCATTTTCTCATAATTATTTTTTAGTAAAATTGACATACATTTATGCATTAAAATCCACAAGTTTAAGCCACACCATTGTGACAAATGGATATACCTATGTAACCCACTCCTCTATCACAATATAGAACATCTTCCTCCTCCCCAGGAAGTTCCTCGTGACCCTTCCCTGTCAGTCTCCTCCTGCCAGAGACAACCATTTCCTGGTTTCTCCCCTTAGACTAATTGTGTCTACTCTAGAATGTAAACATGATCCTATAGTATGTATTCTTTTGTGCGTGGCTTCCTTTGCTCGGCAGTATGTCTGTGGGGTTCATCCATGTTTTTGTATGTATCGGTAGTTCATTCCTTCTTATTGCCGAGTAACATTCCATTGTTTGACCATACCACATTTTCTCCATTTTCCTGTTGAGTGACATTTGGATTGTTTCTAGTTCAGGGAAATTGTGAATAAAGCTGCCATGAGCATTCCTATACCCAAAAAAACAAAACAAAAAAACCCTATGGAGCATAGTGCTACTCTGACACATCTAGGGTCGCCATGAATCGGAGTTGAACAGACAGCACTGTTTTTAAATTGTAGCTAATTGATAAAAATGCAAAATAATTCTTGTCTAAATTTAAACAAACAAAGAAAAAAACCCATTGCTGTCTGGTCGATTCCGACTCACAGCCACCCTATAGGACAGAGTAGAACTGCTCCATAGGGTTTCCTAGGCTGTAAATCTTTACAGAAGCAGACTGCCACGTCTTTCTCCCAAGGAGCAGCTAGTGGGTTCGAACTGCTGACCTTTTGGTTAGCAGTCAAGTGCTTAACCACCGTGCCACCAGGCCTTCCCAATTCTTGTCTATAGATATGCAAATGCAAAATAATTCTTGTCTATAGATATGCAAATTATGTCCTGTCCATAGAACAATCAGTGTACTTTCCTCCCATCACCCCACCTAAAGAACACATTCATCTGTACATTCATTTCAATATCCGGATCTATAAATATGTCTCATGTTTCTCCTTCAAACTGGTTACAACTGCTTGGTTCCCTCACTGACTCATGAGGTTTAATAAATAAAAAATTTAACGCCTGTTCATTTCATATTTGAATAAGAGTCATGATTTTGACTTCTTTTGATAATTATTTGTAAACGGTGTCAAATGCTCCTAGTGTTGTTGGAAGACATCTACCCTCTACGGACAGAGCCATGGAGAAGTCAAGAGCCGCAAGTCTCTGGGGCATCCCGTTGGCTGGGCCGTGCTCTCCTGAACTGGGTCCTCATACTTGCTCCTCCCCCACGCTTTCACTCTGACTGTTGAGCATCCTTCAGGTCACAGGCTCAGCGCCAGTCTCTCCAGACCTTCTGTGATCCTTGCTGATTTGCTTAGGTGCTGTTCCTAGGTGCTTCCCATGACTCTGTACGTGAGTCATAGCACACATCCTATTGTATTGTTTTTGCTCATTTAAATAGATGAATAATGCACTCAGCTGCTAACTGAAAAGAAGCTCCTCAGAAGAAAGGCCTGATGATGTACTTCTGAAAAATCGGTCACTGAAAAACCCATGGAGCACAGTTCTCCTTTGACGAACCTGGGGTCGCCATGATGGAGGTCAACTTGACGGCAACGGTTTTTTGTTTTTTGATAAATGAATAAATAAATGAATGGATCTTGACATGAAAGATTCCACAGCATCTTTTATTCACCTATTCCAGTGGCTGACTTCAGTGCGAAGCTTTTTGGGTGGGTCTCAGCGAAATCTAGCAGAAATGTTGCCCTTCTTTTTTAGGGGATGCATCACCTTTTTTCTTAATTATGTATTTTCACGTGCTCCCCTCAGAGATCTATTCTTTTTCTTATTTTTCTCTTTGTCTTTCTTTTCCCCTTCTCTATCCTCTTCAGTAAACTATGTATGTTATGCTGTGTTAGGTGGCTTCGAGTCAGTTCTGACTCATAGCGACCCCCTACACAACGGAATGAAACACTATCTGCTCCTGTGCCATCCTCACAATCCTTGTTACGTTTGAGCCCATTGTCGAGCCACTGTGTCAATCCATCTCGTGGAGGGTCTTTCTCTTTTTTGATGACCCTCTAATAAGCGTGACGTCCTTCTCCAGGGACTGGTCTCTCTTGATAACATGTCCAAAGTATGTGAGATGAAGTCTTGCCATCTTCGCTTCTAAGGAGCATGCTAGCTGCACTTCTTCCAAGACAGACCTGTTCATTCTTCTGGCAGTCCATGGTATGTTCACTATTCTTTGCCAACACTATAATTCAAAGGCAATAATTTCTTCAGTCTTCCTTACTCATTGTCCACCTTTCGCTTGCATATGAGGTGACTGAAAATACGATGGCTTGGTTAGGCACACTTTAGTCCTTAAAGTGACATTCTTGCTTTTTAACACTTTAAAGAGGTCTTTTGCAGAAGATTTGCCCAATGCAATGCGTCTTTTGATTTCTTGACTATTGCTTCCATAGGTATTGATTGTGGATCCAAGTAAAATGAAATCCTTGACAACTTCAATCTTTTCTCCATTTATCATGATGTTCCTTATGGGTCCAGCTGTGAGGATTTTTTGTTTTCTTTATGTTGAGGTGTAATCCATACTGAAGATTATGGTCTTTGATCTTCATCAGTAAGTGCTTCATGTCCTCTTCACTTTCAGCAAGCAAGGTTGTGTCATCTGCATATCGCAGATTGTTAATGAGTCTTCCTCCACTCCTGATACCTCATTTTTCTTCATATAATCCAGTTTCTCGGATTATTTGCTCAGCATACAGATTGAATAGGTGTGGTGAAAGGATACAACACTGAGCCACACCTTTCCTGACTTTAAACCATGCAGTATCCCCTTGCTCTGTTTGAATGACTGCCTCTTGTTCTATGTACAGGTTCCACATGAGCACAATTAAGTGTTCTGGAATTCCCATTCTTCTCAGTGTTATCCATAATTTGTGATCCACACAGCCGAATGCCTTTGCATAGTCAATAAAACACAGGTAAACATCTTTCTGGCAGTCTCTGCTTTCAGCCAAGATCCATTTGCCATCTGCAGTGATATCCCTTGTTCCAAGTTCGCTTCTGAATCTGGCTTGAAATTCTGGTGGTTCCCTGTCCATGTATTGCTGCAACAGCTTTTGAATAATCTTCAGCAGAATTTTACTTGTGTGTAATATTAATGATAATGTTTGATAATTTCCACATTCTGTTGGGTCACTTTTCTTTGGAATGGACGCAAATATGGCTCTCTTCCAGTTGGTTGGGCAGGAAGTTGTCTTCCAAATTTCTTGGCATAGACGAGTGAGCACCTCCTGTGCTGCATCTGTTTGTTGAAGCATCTCAATTGGTATTCTGTCAATTCCTGGAGCCTTGTTTTTCATCATTCCCTTCAATGCAGCTTGGACTTCTTCCTTCAGTATCATCTGTTCTTGATCATACACTACCTCCTGAAATGGTTGAACGTTGATCAATCCTTTTTGGTACGGTGACTCCGTATACTCCTTCCATCTTCTTTTGATGCTTCCTGCGTCTTTCGATATTTTCTCTGTAGAATCGTTCAATAGTGCAACTTGAGGCTTGAATTTTTTCTACAGTTCTTTCAGCTTGAAAAATGCTGAGCATGTTCCCCCTTTTTGGACTTCTACCTCCAAGTCTTTGTGTATTTCATTATAATACTTTATCTTCTAGAGCCGTCCTTTGAGATCCTCTGTTCAGCTCTTTACTCCATCATTTCTTCCATTGGCTTTAGGTACTCTGTGTTCAAGAGCAAGTTTCAGAGTCTCTCCTGACATCCATTTGGTCTTTTATTTCTTTCCTGTCTTTTTAATGACCTCTTGCTTTCTTCATGTATGATGTCCTTCATGTCATTCTACAACTTGTCTAGTCTTCAGTAATCAGTGTTCATTGCATCAGATCTATTCTTGACATGGCCTCTAAATTCAGGTGGGATATACTCGAGGTCATATTTTGGCTCTCATGGTCTTGCTCTAATTTTCTTCGGCTTCAATTTGAACTTGCATATGAGCAATTGATGGTCTGTTCTGCAGTCAGCCCCTGGCCTTGTTCTAACTGATGATATTGAGCTTTTCCATGGTCTCTTTCCACAGATGTAGTCGATTTGATTTGCTTATGTTGCATTTAATGAGGTCCGCGTGTATAGTCGCTGTTTATGTTGTTGAAAATAGGTATTTGCAATGAAGAAGTAGTTGGTCTTGCAAAATTCTATCATTCCATCTCCGGTGTCATTTCTATTACCAAGACCTTATTTTCTGATTACAGATCCTTCTTTATTTCCAACTTTTGCATTTCAATCACTAGTGATTATCAATGCATCTTGATTGTATGTTTGATCAATTTTAGACCGCAGAAGTTGGTAAAAATATTCAATTTCTTTATCTTTGGCCTTAGTGGTTGATGTGTAAATTTGAATAATAGCTATATTAACTGGTCTTCCTCGTAAGCATATGGATATTATTCTATCACTAACTGTGTTTACTTCAGGATAGATCTTTAAATGTTCTTTTTGACCATGAATGTGACGTTATTCCTCTTCAAGTTATCATTCCCAGCACAGGAGACCATACGATTATCTGATTCAAAATGGCCAATACTAGTCCATTTCAGCTCACTAACATCTAGGACATCGATATTTATGTGTTCCATTTCATTTTTGATGACTCCCAATATTCTTAGATTCATACTTTGTACATTTCATATTCTGATTATTAATGGATATTTGCCACTGTTTCTTCTCATTTTGAGTTGTGCCACATCAGCAAATGAAGGTCCCAAAAGCTTGACTCCATCCACGTCATTATGGTCGACTCTACTTTGAGAAGGCAGCTATTCCCTAGTCGTCTTTTGAGTGCCTTCCAACCTGAGGGGCTCTTCTTCCAGCACTATATCAGACAATGTTCCACTGCTGTTCATATGGTTTCACTGGCCATTTTTTCAGAAGTAGACTGCCAGGTCCTGTCTTAGTCTGAAGCTCCACAGAAACCTGTCCACCATGGGTGATCCTCGTGGTGTTTGAATACTGGTGGTATAGCTTCCAGTATCACAGCAACGCACACACCCCCCACAGGATGACAACTGACAGAGAGTAGTGGTCACAACACTAATACCACATAAAGGAGTCTGTGTACACCGACAAGTGCTTTCAAGTCATGAAGATCCCTGCCCATTCTGCCTCCAGCCATTCTCCCAGCAGCCCTGGACACTTCCCAGGCATGACAAAGGTGTGACAACTGTCTGAGGTCAGCCTGTGGGTGACCCTGAAGCCAGTGTATGCAGACGCGGCCTCCTTCTCACCTCCAAGATACAGTGACGACTTACACTTGGCTGAGTCATCTGAGCCCACAGAAAGCTAGGAAACTAAAAGCCCAATAGGCACGCTGGGGCCCAGATTGGGTGGACGAAATCTATGCACTTACCCAAGCCAGCTCTTTACACTAGTAAGGAGAAAGATAATGATACATTTCGGAAATATCTGGACCCCCTTTCAAAGCCAGATTTCAGAAGGGCTTTGCGGTTCATTCTGTTTCACCCCAGGACCATGAAATTGTGGTTGGTGGTCACTGAAGGTTCTGTGCCTTCCAGCTTATTGGGTGAGAAAATATGGAATCCTGTTTCTTTAAGAACTGAAACTACCTAGAAACAGGATTTGATACCCTGTAGGACACTGGAGACTTCCCTTTTGCTGTTCAAGTTTCATCTTCAGTTATCAGGAACTGAGCGGAGGCCACCAGCACTTGGAGCCACAGCAAGGCAGGTCCGGAGAGCTGCTGCTCTCTGGAGATAAGCAGCCTTTTCTCTCTTTCTTTTTGAATGTGCCTCACCACTGTGAGTACATTCAAGAAAGCCCCAGGCAGACTCTTCATGCCCTGTGCATTTCCTGGAATAGAGGAGCGCCAGGTCTAGTCCCAGGTGTTGGCCAGTCCCAGGCTTTCCGAGCGGTCCCCCTAGGCCAGCCTCCCTCTGTCCCCCTGGCTCTTCCACCTAGATGTGGTCTGAGCCCTGGGAGCAGAGAGAACAGCGTCAAGCCCAGTTCATGCTGACTTACAGCCGAGCATGGCACTCCACGCCAGAAGGCTTCGACGGTGCCATGGTCCAACCCACTCATTTCACGGCTGAAGCCGTCGAGGCCCAAGATGCCAGGGTGTGCCTCTCAGGGCGAGGCCTCGCTGGAATCCCAGTATCCTGACGTCCTGTGCTGTGGTTTTTCTCCATTCCACAGTACCCAGGCTGGGTTCTAAATGTGGTTGTGCTGGTTTATCCCTACTTGCCTCCTAAACACACACCTGATCTGTTCTCTGTCTTCTCTGCTTTGCTCTCTGTCTGCAAGGCTGACCCCAACATAGCCCATCTCTGGGTTCCCTGATGGCTGGCTTCCAGGCGGTATCAGCCAATGGGAGGCACCAGCAGGAGCCTGGAGGGTGAAAAGGAGGAGAGCTTGGGTCTTGGTGTTCTCGCCTGTCCCTCTCTGAGTTCAAGCCTTCCTTTTGGAAGTGGCTGCATCGCTCAGTCACTGTGGCTTCTCCCGGAGTAGCAGCCCCTCCTTCACAACTCCAGTTCCCACTGAGCTCTAGTAGTTCCATTCTTTCCCTTTGCCCCTTCCAGCCAAGACATGGTAACAGCTACCTACTGCTTATAGCTGCTGAGTACCTCAACATCTCCTCTGGGTTCCCTTAACCCTGCTCAGTTGCTCATGGCACCCCCATGTGTGTCAGAGCAGATCTATGCTCCATAGGGTTTTCAAAGGCTGATTTTTCCAAAGTAGATCACCAGGACTTTCTTCCAAAGCACATCTGGGTGGACTCGAACCTCCAGCCTATCGTTTAGCAGCCGAGTGTGTTAACTGTTTGCACCATGCAGGGACCCCTGACATTGTCCACATCCTTGTAAATCGTCCCTTCATTAAAATCTCTTTGGTGGGACTATCTGAACGAAGCCTTGGAATCCTGACTGATACACTGGTTAAATTTGTTCCAGCATTCTAAACCAAGGGGCAGCTGCCCAGGGACTGGCAAAGTCCATGCTAAACAACAACAACAAGAAGACCATGAAGAAAATTGCTTTATACTTTCTCAGAGCCCTAAAACTCTGGATCTGTCCAACTAACTAATGTCCAGAGAACACTTTCCTCCCCAGCAGGGTCTGACGTGTGGAGGCAGAAACTAAAGGGCAGCTGGAGTCAGTCCGTCTCTGGATCACTGCCCTGCTGGGCACACTCAACGGACTGAATTCCTGCCCTCATTCTCCTCCCAACCTTTTTTATTCCCACTCCCATGTATAAACCTGCTCTGCCTTTCCTTTCCCAAATCCTGAAAAATGAAACCATTATTCATCCAGTTTACCAAGCTGGAAACTACAGGCCTAAGTGGTCTCCTTCTCCTGCTGAGTCCAGTTGGTCTCCAAACGCATCTGTGTCTTCCTTTCCATCTGGCCTCTCTTTGCCATTCCCACCTTGTTTAGACCAGCAGTTCTCAATCAGGATCAATCGGGAAGCTTTTGCAAAATGCAGATGCCTTGACTCTCCTGCTTCTGCCCCCTAACCAGTAAAAACCAGTTGCCGTTGAGTTGACTCTGACTCATTGTAACCCCATGTGTGTCAGAGTAGATCCGTGCTCCACAGGGTTTTCAGTGGTTGATTTTTTTGGAAGTAGATCACTAGGCCTTTCTTCTGAGGCACCTCTGGGTGGACTCAAACCTCCAATCTTTCAGTTAGCAGCTGAGAATTTGACCATTTGCACCAGCCAGGGTCTCCTCTGTCCCCTGAGAGGGTATAAAACTTTTGGCCAGGATGGGGGTGGTTAGTGGGTGTTCAAGATGTTTTTGCTATCACCCAGTCTCTATGTTTCCTGAGTACCGTTGGTTTTGACCTTCGTTGTTTTTTACTTGGAGTACCATATTGCCTGGTCTGCCAGACAGTTTTTTTCACACAACACCAGAAGTATGTGCCTAAAACCCAAATCTGATCATTTCTTTCTCCTGCTTAAAATCTCCAGTGGTGAAATGATAAAGTGATAAAAAACCAACCTCCCTAGCCAAACAAGACCCTTCGCCATCGGGTACAACGTATCCTTCCAGCTTCATACCTGTCAGTATGGAGAGAAGGAGTCAGCAGGCAGAAGGAGGTAGAAGAGGATGAACACAGACAGGAGACAGACATTGAAGACTTAAGGCTCTGGCTGCTGAGGCCAGGAAGGAGCCTGAGATCCAGAACTGCCCTCCAAGCCCAGGATCTGAGAGGTCCTGCCAACAATTTCCGTGAGACTTTGACTCCTGAATAGCCCCATGTGTTTCCTTTTAGCGACCCCCTTATTTGCCCAAATAGAACGAGGGTCTGCTCCTTATGACCAGTAAGACCTAAGTGAACCTTCAAGAATGTTACCACCTGGTAAGTGCTTAGTCATCTTTCAACTCTCAGGTCAAATGTTACCTCCTTTGAGCCTCTCGAGTAACCTCATCAAAGCTACTCTTCCTTCCTCTGTGCTGCTCTCAAACCTTGGACGTGTCTCTGTTACATTGGTCCTACTTTATTTTATTTTAGATTCACTGTATTATTTTTGGAGTCCTTGGGTGGTGCAAACGATTGATGTGTTTAGCTGCTAACTGAAATGTTTGGGGTTCAAGTCTACCCAGAGGCACCTTGGAAGAAAAAGCTGGAGATCTACTTCAAAAATCAGGCATCCAGAACACTACAGTCACATCCACAATAATACTAGGAGACTTTACACACCACTCTCGGTGAAGGACAGAATAACTAGAAAGACACTCATCAAAGACAGAAGATCTAAATACCACAATCAACCAACTTGACCTCATGGACACATACAGAACACTTCACCCAACAGTGGCAAAGTACACATTTTTCTCCAATGCTCATGGATCATTCTCCAGAATAGACTGCATTGCAGGCCACAAAGCAAGCCTCAACAAATTCAAAAACATTAAAATAATATAAAGCGTCTTCTCTGATCACAACACTATAAAAGTGCAAATCAATAACAGGAAGAGCAAGGAAAAAAATATCTAATACATGGAAACTAAATAGCACTCTGCTTAAAAACTACTAGGTAATAGAACTCAAAGCCAGAATTAAAAAATTCCTAGAATCAAATAAGAATAAAAACACAATATACCAAAACCTTTGGGACGCAGCAAAAGCAGCTCTCGGAGGTAGTTTATAGCAATAAACGCACACTTCAAAAAGGAAGAAAGATAAAAAATCAAAACGCTAACCCCACAACTTGAACAATTATAAAGAGAGCAGCCAAAGATGGCCATAGTTGCCAGACGTAATGAAATAATAAAAAATTAAAGCAGAAATAAATGAAAAAGAGAACAGAAAAACAATAAAACAAATCATAAGACAAAGATGTGGCAGTCTGCTTCCATAAAGATTGCAGCCTTGGAAATCCTATGGGGCAGTTCTACTCTGTCCTACAGGGTCACTATGAGTCAGAATTGACTCAGTGGCAGTGGGTTTGGTTTTTGGTTTTGGATGCCCTTGCAGATAGGGTTTACAAAATTTTAATTTTCCAATTGTTTGTTTCTGGCTTGTCAGTTTTTGTATATTGACCCCATATCCTTTAACCTTGCTAATTATACTTATTAATTCTAGTAGGTTTTTAATTTAAAAAATTTTTTTTAGATTCTTTAGGCTTTTCTATGTGGACAGTCATGTTGTCCATAAGTAGAGAAATTTTTACTTCTTCCTCTCTGATCTTTACGCTGTTTCTTTCTTTTTCTTGCCTTACATGTTGGCTAGGGACTCCAGCGTAACATCGGATAGACATGTAAAGAGGAGTCATCGTCTGCCACTTGTTCCCTGTCTTAGGGGAAAGCATTCAGCCTTTCACCATTAAGCATGTTGTTAGCTGTAGTTTTTTCAGAATTGCCGTTTATCAAGTTGAAGAAGTTCCCTTCTACATTTGCTGAGAGTTTTATCATAAAGTCATATTAAATTTTGTCAAATGCTTTTTCTGCATCTGTTGTGATGATTACTTGCTTCTCATTCTTCATTCTGTTAAGATAATAAATCATGTTAATTGATTTTGGAATCCTGGGCCAACTTTGCATTCCTAGAATAAACCCCATTTAGTCATGGTGCGTTGTTGTTTTTACATATTGCTGGATTCAATTTGCCAATATTTTGACAAGAATTTTTTAATTTCTCTTCATAAGAGACCTTGGTCTGCAAAATGTTTCTTGAGCTGTTTTTGTCAGATTTTGGTATAAAGGTTTATTTTGAAAATTAAATTTTAATTTTTTATCAAATATATGCATGATTTAAAAAACAAAATAGTGACAGAAGAATTATGGAACAATTAGAATTAGTTTCAGCTGCAAATAACAGAAAAACCCAAAATGTTTGTGCTTGAACAAGATAAAAAAAATTTTTTTTTCATGTAAAAGCAGTCTTAAAAAGAAGGGAGTCAAGCTAGTATGACAGCTCCATTGTGTCATTAGGGACCCAGACCCATTTTCTTTTTGTGCTTATCCTCAAAGTCACTTCATAGTCCAAAGTGGCTGCGGAAGTTCCATCTATCCTGTCCACATTCCAGGCCAACAGCAAGAGAAAGAGGAAGAAAGAAAAAAAGTCCCTGACTTTTAGAGAGCCTTTCCGAAAGTTCCACATAGCATTTCCACTCATATTTCGTTGACCAGCATTTAATCACATAGCTACATTTATTGTACTATGGGAAGTATAATCTTTTAGCTGGGTATATTGCCCAGCATTCTGTTACTAAGCAAGAAGGGGAGGGTGGATACAAGCATTCTGCTTAGCAAAAGAAGAGCCAGAACACAAAAAGAATACATACTGTATGATCCACTTATATGAGACTCTAAAAGACTCATATCTTGTGTACGGTGACAGAAAACACATCACTGACTGCGTGGCCAGGATTGAATGGGATGGGGTACAAGCTAACTTCCTGGGGTGGCAGAAATGTTCTGTATCTTGATTGTGGTGATGGTTATTTATAGATGTACAAATTTGTCAAAATTCATCCAAAAGTACACTTAACATGGGTGCATTTTTTTGTATATAAATTATACCTCAGTGAAGTTGATTTTTAGAAGTATAGAAAATCCTAACACTCATGAAAGTACTTTTATCATTTTGCTCATTGTCTTCAAGTCTTCTTTTACGTGTTTATCTTCACTTGCTTGAAATCAGAACACACACAATACTTTCGGATCTTGAGCCCTGCTGGAGCAGGGGTTAAGAGCTCGGCGGCTAACCAAAAGGTCGGCAGTTTGAACCCACCAGCTGCTCTTTGGAAACCATATGGTGCAGTTCTACTCTGTCTTATAGGGTTGCTATGAATCGGAATTGACTTGACAGCAACTGGTTTGGTTTTTTCGGTTTGTATTTTTACTTAACATTGTAGCACAAACAGTTAAGCGCTCGACTACTAGCCAAAAGGTTGGCGGCTGGAACCCACTCAGAGGCATCTTGGGAGACAGGCCTAGCAAGCTACTTCCGAAAGGTCAGATAAGCCCAGTGGAGCAGTTCTGCTTTGCCATGAGTCGTAATCAATTCTATGGCAACTAACAACATTCCACCATAAAATTTTCCATGTTGCTACCATGATCTTCATAATTGTGGCTTAATGGCTGTATCCCATATTTTTACACAAATAATATGCCCCTTCTACATTGGTTTGCCAACCACATGCTATGCTTTTTTTTTTTTTTTTTTTTAACAGCAACATGTTAAACAGAAGTTGGCATAGCAGCACTTAATGAAAATACCTCTTAGGGGAGAGTGCAGGTGGCAAACAAACATAGAAGGTGCACGTAATTTGTGTAAAACATGGTAATATTTCTTAGGAGTTTACGATGTAATATATACATACCCATACACATTGCCATCAAGTCAATTCTGACTCATAGCCACCCCTGTAGGATAGAGTAGAACTGCCCCATAGCGTGGATTTGAACTGCTGACTTATTGGTTAGCAGCTGAACTCTTAATCACTGCACCAGCAGGGCTTCACATACAGTAGAAAAAATTCAAAGAGTACTCAACAATCACAGTGAAACCCAGCCCCTTACTCTGACTTTGGATGCTCTTATTTAGAAGGAGTGGACATTCCAATTTCCAGCCTCTACTTACAGAAATATTGTATACACATAAAGCCATGTGTGAACATCTTTTCCTCTCCGTTTAGACACAAATGGGACAATACCAGATACTTGCTGTTTTTCACATTATATATATTGGATACCATCTCATGGTCACACATCGAGACAGACCTCATTCTTTTTAACTTCTGCATAATATTCTGTAGTATGGATTTTCTGTAATTTACCGAAACACTATGCTAGACATTCAGGATTTTCCCAGGGTTTTTTTTTTTTTTTTTTTTCCCTATCATATGTGTCTCAGAATGTCACATCCAAGTTTTAACTCAGTTAACAAGTTACAGTAAATAACACATTCCAAAGGAAGTGCTAGACTATATACAAAGTTTACCAAAAAAGTATCCTAAACTGGTTACATGAGTAGCGAAATCTCTCAGCTCCAGTGAGGTAATAAAAGGGTGGAGAGAGAGGAGATCCTGACCGGGTGTTTGAGGGCTTTCTCCTTCCCCAGAGGCGAGGAAGAGGAATTCAACAGGAAACTCAATGCACTCAGCAGTGTCCCTGCAGTCTGGGGGTTTGTCCCTGCAGTCTGGGGGAGGTGTCCCTGCAGTCTGGGGGTTTGTCCCTGCAGTCTGAGAGAGGTGTCCCTACAGTCTGGGGGAGGTGTCCCTACAGTCTAGGGGAGGTGTCCCTGCAGTCTGGGGGAGGTGTCCCTACAGTCTGGGGGTGTGTCCCTGCAGTCTGGGGGAGGTGTCCCTACAGTCTTGGGGAGGCGTCCCTGCAGTCTGAGACAGGTGTCCCTACAGTCTGGGGGAGGTGTCCCTACAGTCTGGGGGAGGTGTCCCTGCAGTTTGGGGGTTTGTCCCTGCAGTCTGGGGGAGGCGTCCCTACAGTCTGGGGGTGTGTTCCTACAGTCTGGGGGAGGTGTCCCTCTAGCCTGGGGGAGGTATCCCTGCAGTCTTGGGGAGGCGTCCCTGCAGTCTGAGACAGGTGTCCCTACAGTCTGGGGGTGTGTCCCTGCAGCCTGGGGGAGGTATCCCTGCAGTCTTGGGGAGGAGTCCCTACAGTCTGGGGGTGTGTCCCTGCAGTCTGAGACAGGTGTCCGTACAGTCTGGGGGAGGTATCCCTGCATTCTGGGGGAGGTGTCCCTACAATCTAGGGGAGGTGTCCCTACAGTCTGGGGGTGTGTCCCTACAGTCTGGGGGAGGTGTCCCTGCAGCCGGGGGCACCGCGGGGGTGTCTGACTCCTGCCTGCCAGTACTGAGGATGGAGCAATGCAGGAACACTGCTTGGGGTGTGAGGGATGTTCTGCTGCCTTGTGCGCATCCTGTAGAGAAAATTGCCCAAGTTTTTCTATGCAGCAAGTCCCTGGGTGGCGCAAATGAATGATCACTTGGCTACTAACCAAAAGGTAGGTGGTTTGAATCCACCCAGAGGTGTCTTGGAACAAAGGCCTGGCGATCTGCCTCCAAAAGCCTGTGGAGTAGCAGTTCTGCTCTGACACTCATAAGGTCACCATGAGTCAGAATCAACTTGGTGGCAATTGGTTTGGAGTTTGGTTTTCTTATGCAGCAGCTGGCGTGGGGTTGTCTTATATCAGAGCTAGTCCCGTCGTGCCTCGGCTTTCTCTGGTCTGTCAGCTGGAGGCTCGGAAGCCCAGCTCTTTCTCCGTGCTGGTGGCAAGCAGCCCAGTTCTCACATTTGCAGGATGAGTCAGGAGTAGACAGGCCAGGACCTCTGAATTGAGCCAGGCCCAGATCTCAGCCCAGTTCCCTGCCTTTGACCCGTCTTCAGCCCCTAGCCCATCCACCCATGGGTTAGGCTGAAATAGTGACCGGGTGGATCAAGGGGCCTGTTTATTCCCGGTGGCTGTGCAGATCCTGAAGGGGCTTCTCTTATCTCTTCCTACCACCCACATCAGGACAGGTGCCTCCCGTCATAGAGACCCCACCTCTGCCGCCCCTGCCTCCTGGGAGCCTGTTTTCCGGGCTTCTTCCTTCCTCATTGCTCCCCCTGCTCTAGAGGTCAGCTACCAAGGTCATCACACCCCCACACCGTCTGCCAGTAGAGGCCTCAGGTCGTTCGCTCTCTGCTTCCCTCTGTCCAGTGAGGTCCAGGGCTGGCTGCCCCCGGAACGTGGCCCCGTTCTCAGAGAGACTCAGACCCCTTTAGCGTCCTTAGGAGCAAACCAAACTTCTGAAGGAAAGCTTGCTGTCCTTGAAAACGATGCAACACGGTGTTTCTCAAACGGTAACTATGTGTCAGAAGCACCAGAGCCCTGGTGGCTCAGTAGTTACGAGCTCGGCTGCTCACCAAAAGGTCGGCAGTTCGAATCCACCAGCCGCTCCTTGGAAACCCTGTGGAGCAGGTCTACTCTGTCCTAGAGGGTTGCTGTGAGTCGAATTGACTCAACAGCTAGGAGTTTGGGTTTTCGGGTATTGGAAGCACCTGGCGATCTTGTTAAAATGCAGATCCTGACCCAAGAGGTCTGGGGTGGGGCACAGGAGTCTGCATTTCTAACAAGCTCCCTTGTGATGCCGATGTTGCTGGTCCATGCCGAGCGGTAAGGACTTAAAACATTCCAAAACCAAAGTGATCTTTCAAAAGTCATTCTCTTTAGTCATCTCAGTAATTCAGAATAATGAAGGCAGGAGGGCAGTCTGAATTTTTGAAAAAGATAAGTTATTTAAATATTATAAAAACACAACAGCTTTCATTTCTTTCAAGGACATTCATTGTCACCGGGCGGAGTGACTGAAGGTCAACCAGAGACCCCGTGGAGCCTTGGGTGATGACGTAAGGATGGTCCAGGTCTCACTTGTCAGTTTCTCTGCTGAGGACGAGGCCTTGACACAGCTTGAAAATGCCCATTTCTCCCCATAGCTGAAAGCAGCGCCCCAAGTTGGTTTAGTTGTCCTTTTTATTGCTAAGCTGTCACAAAGTCTGAGTCTGGTCCCAGTTAATGATGTTTCCCCAGCACCTCCCTGCCTGCCCAGGGGTCACCCAAGGTTGGGTGAGTGGCTTTTCCTGAGTGAGGCAAAAGGATCAACTTCACTGTCCTTCAAGGTCACCAGCCAGTAGCCAAAAAAGCACCAAGCTTGTGGCCGTCAAGTCGATTCTGATTCATGGCTACCCTACGTGTTACAGAACACAGCTGCTCCGTAGGGTGTTCTTGGCTATAGTCTTCATGGAAGCTGGTGCTGTTGGGTGGGTCTAAACGTGGGTTTAACTGCCAACCTTTAGATTAGCGGTCGAGTGCAAAGGGTTTGCCATACCCAGGGACCTCAGCAGCCAGTAACAGCCCGTTTATTATCACCTCCCAGCTCATGCCTGGGGGGAGAGAACTGGCAAGGCTTTTGGGTAAACTACTGCATAGTTTCTCTGTGATCATCTGGGCAGGGATGAGGCTGGAGGAGCAGTTTTCCTTCCAGCCTTTGGGTTTCTCTGGCTCTGGCACCCAGCCCCACAGCCACCTCCTCATCTGCATGATGGCTGGCCTCAGACACTCCTGGGCAGGAGGTTTTTCTGGGGGTTTTGGAAGATACATGCTTCATACATGTGTATGCAAATAAGGTGTTGCTGAGGGTGACGAAAGACCAGGAAACTATTCTGGGCTGTTTCCTCGTTTCTGCATTTCTGCCCGAGACGTCAGCTGCAGTTGTGGCCGTGAAACTGAAGCCAGCAGTTGGGTCTAACTAGGGTCCACCACATGGAGAACTGCACATGGGGCCCTGAACATTTTTGGATTGCTTTCATATGGCTTGGCCTTGTAACTCCCACCAAATGACTGGGTAGGACTATGCAAATAAGATGCTTGTGGTTCACCAAGGGGATTGGATAGCTTGCTAATAATGTAAATAAGGTGCATGGCACCCTGTGGGAGTGGGACCATGAACATAACATGTATGGAATCCTAACAAGGGGATTGGTCGGTTCTGCCATCCCAGAAGAGAAAGGGAGGCCCTCACTACCACCAAGAAAGAAGAGCTAGGTGTGGAGCACATGCTTTGGATGCAAGATCCCTGCACTGAGAGCCTGCTAGATCCAGGAGACAGACAGAGAGAGAGAGCTGTAAGAACACTGGAGATGGTGAGAAATGGTGAGAAGCAGTGACAGAGAAACGGTAGCAGCAGAGGCAGCAGAACCAGGAGTGGGTGCCTCTGGGCACTTGTCAGCTGATCCACGGTCCCCCTTGGTGGACCACGAGCCCCTTATTTCACAGCCTTCAGGATGAAGCTTCCTGGCAGATAGGGTGCCTTGGAGCACTTTTTGGCAGAGCTAAAGAGCTTTGTAACACTTCCCCGAGCAGGGCAGAGGCTGGGCGAGGAGCTGAGAAGGCTGAGGGCCAGGGAGAGGCCTGCCTGTGGGTGCGGCCGAGAAGCTGTCCTGACTGAAGAACTGTATCCAGAGTCGTTCCTGGTCCTGAACTGTAACCTGTTACTTCCCTAATAAACCCCATAACTGTGAGTAAGGTCTGTGAGTTCCGCATGGCCGTTGCAATGAATTATTAAACTCAGCAGAGAGGTAGAGAGTGCCCTGGGAGATCCACTGGTGTCAGAACTGGTAAAAAGGTTGGAAGGTTGGAGGCATGTCTGACCTCCACCTCATAGGAATCAGCCTTGGGCTGTTGATCTTGATTCTCCTTCCCCCTTGTAAGTTAGAGGAGGAGGTCAGAGGCCCCCACCAAGCCATTTTTACAGCACTCGAAGAGGGGGGGCATGAAGAGAACTAGTAAACACAGCCCTGATCTTTGAGGAAATGAGTCTGAGGCAGGAGCAGAAACAAAGATCCTGAGAGCCCTCGTGAGGAAGCGTCTGTGCAAGGGGGTTTAGGGGCCCAGGAGCACAAAGATTGGGACTAGTCAGACAGCAGAGGTGCTGAGGCCTGGAGCAAAGCAGTGGATGAGTCAGCCGTGTCCTCTAGGGAGTTACTCAACCTTCAGCGCTCAATTCCCTCCCCCACATCCCACCGTTAGTGAAACTAGAGCACTCGTGGCGCAGCTGTTAAGCGCTTGGCTGCTAACTGAAAGGTCAGTGGTTTGAACCCATTAGCTGCTCCCCAGGAGAAAGATGTGGCAGTCTGCTTCTGTAAAGACTACAGCCTTGGAAACGCTATGGGGAAGTTCTACTCTGTCCTGTAGGGTCACTGTGAGTCGGAATGGACTCGACTCAATGGCAGTGGGTTTGGTTTGGTTTATAGCAAAACTTGGAGCCCTCATGGCATGATGGTTAAGCCTTGGCTGCTAACTGAAAGGTCATCGGTTCAAACCTACCTACCAGCGGCTGCTCGGGAGAAAAGACCTGGAGATCTGCTTGCATAAATATTTCAGCCTAAGAAACTGTACGGGGTAGTTCTACTCTGTTATATAGGTTGCTACAAGTCAGAATCAACTCCATGGCACGCAACAACATAGTAAACTAGGAGCCCTGGTGGCACAAGTAAGTGCCAACCGAAAGGTTGGCAGTTCAAACCCACGCAGCAACTTCACTGGAGAGAGACGTGGGGATCTGCCCCCATGAAGATTATAGTCTAGAAAACTCTACAGGGCAGTTCTACTGTGTCACATGGGGTTGCTGAGTCAAAAATCAACTCGGTGGCACCTGACAACACAGTGAAGCCGGGAGTCCTTGGGTGGTGCAAGCAGTTAATGCTCTTAGCTGCTAACCGAAAGATTGGAGGTTTGAGTCCACCCAGAGGTGCCTCAGAAGAAAGTCTTGGCAATCAACTTCCGAAAAATCAGTCATTGAAATCCCAGTGGACCACAGTTCTATTCTGACACACATAGGATCCCCATGAGTCATTAAGAGCACAGAGCCAGCCTGCCTGGGTTCAAATCCCGGTTCTGTCACTTATTGGTTGTATGACCTTGGGCAAATTATTTAACCTCTCTGTGGCTCGGTTTCTTGATCTGTCAGATGGGGACATTAGCTACTCCTATTCAGTAGAGATCTTTTAGTGAGAAACACTGGGTTTTGTCACTCTTCTTGGATAATTTTTGATGAGAAGGTGACTGGAGTGTGAGGGGGCAGTGTGAAGGGAGGTGAGCATGGCCAGAGGACCGAGGATGGCCATGTGGGGCAGGCAGAGCCCTTCCTTTCCCTGGCCCATGAGTTTTTAGGAAGAGAAGGACACAAGATGGTGGTCAGGATGGAGGAGGACGTGCCTGGCCAGGGACAAACTGCTCCTCCAAAGGGCTCTCACCCACTTTCTAGGAGCATCTCCGGGACCAGGGCCCTGCCCTGCAGATGGAGGACGAGTGTGTCCACAGGGCCCTTCTGCAGCCACGGCCACAGCTGCAGCCTGCGCTTCCCAGCCTGCTGGCCAGCTCCTAGGTACGTGCATGGGTTCACTAACCTCGCCCTGGCGACAGCTGACGTTTTCTTCCACTATTTTACTTTTTTCCATTCCCTCCTGCACTTAAAAAAAATCTTGCTGCATAATATGTATTTCTGTAAGCCATCTGAGGTTCTCTTGGGAGAGGCAGAGACTAAAGTAACTGGCTCTCAGCGTTCTTATTTACCGTTTAGAGTTTTTACAGCAGTGATTTTCAAATATATCTCCCTCCCAGAGGAACTTCTCTTTTAAACAAAATCTATCGTAGAAATACATATATGTATCCATACATATGTGTGTGTGTATAACCCAAAACACCAAACCCTTTGCCATTGAGTCGATTCCAACTCACAGCGACCCAATAGGACAGAGTAGAACTGCCTCATAGAGCTTCCAAGGCTGTAAATCTTTTCCACATCTTTCTCCCGAGGAGCAGCTGGTGGGTTCAAACCGTCGACCTTCTGGTTAGCAGCCAAGTGCTTTAACTACTGTGCCACACATGTATACACACGTTGTTGTTGGGTGCCATTGAGTTGATTTTCAACTTGTAGTGACCTCATGTGACAGACTAAAACTGCCCCATAGGGTTTTTTAAGCTGTCATCTTTATGGGATCAGATCGCCAGGTCTTCCTCCTGTGGAGTCAGTGGATGGGTTCAAGCCACCAACCTTTCAGTTAGCAGCCAAGCGCTTAACCACTGAGCAACCCCATATGCAGGTGGCCCTGGTGGCAAGATATACGGTTTGCTCTGGTTAGAGGAAGGAGAAGGACCCCAAGCCCCCACCCCCTGACCTGCCCCTCGTCTCCTGAGGCATTCTACTGAGTCCTGGCTCTCAGGAAGCCTGTTTGTAAACCAGCAGTCCGCTCCATGGGAACCACACTGCCATGCTTGGTGTATCATTCTAATGCAAAAAGAAGGAAGGGAGACAGTTTCTTGCAACCTTTGGGACCATTTGCTAATTACTGGGGTACGCTGACTGCCAAGGAGGGAATTCTAGCTAATATCTAACAGGAAAGAACAACGGACGAAACAAAAGTCTTGTTCACCCCTTCTAGTGTATAAGAACCACTTGTGAGCCTAAGTAACAATTAGGCCTGAATTACTACTGATGGAGTGAAAACAGCAGGAATAGTTAAAAGTGTGTCCTCCAAGTGACATGTAAAGAATAAGATTCAAAAGTAGTTCTGAGAATGAGTTTTAAGTGACAGGCACCGATGGCTGTAATCAGAACACAGCCTGTCTATTGACCACCCCGTTTTCCTTGTTGTTGTGTGCCAATGAGTCAATTCCGACTCATAGCGACCCTACATGACAGAGTAGAACTGCCGCAGAGGGCTCCCTAGGCTGTTGTCTTTACGGGAGCAGACTGCCTAATACCAGTGAATTCAACATTCCTCAAACGCCCAGACCACCCCGTCTCCCTCCTCTCGTATGTAATCCTCTCTCTCCCATCTAACCTGCAAGGACCTCCTCGAATCCCAGCTCCTTCCTGAAGCCTTGTGTAATCTCCCCAGTCCAAACCCCGCAGTACTCCTCAGCCGTGGTCTGCTGTATGTTCAGTGTGGGTCTGGCTCCCTCAGGGGGGAAACAAGTGTAGGCAGCAGCTGGCCTGTACCAGTCACTGTTGCCAACTCATGACAACCCCACGTGTCAGGGCAGAACTGTGCTTTGTAGGTTTTCTTGGCTGTAATCTTTACAGAAGCAAATTGCCAGGGCTTTCTTCTGAGGCACCTCTGGGCGGACTCAATCCCAACCTTTTGGTTAGCCCCCAAGCGCGTTAACCATTTGCACCACCCATGAACTATACTAGGGACGTGGATGCTTATAGTGCCTAATGCTGTGTCCTTTCTTTTCTCCCTGTCCCTAACAAAGTGCCTGCTCCTAGCACGTCCTCAAACCTGTTAAACTGTTGAAGTGACTCATATTACACTCATATATAAGTGGCACGTCATCATGAATAAAAAAAAATAGAATGTATAGTTGATGATTGTGTTAGTTTAGGAAAATATATTAATATTTTACACTAAACAATTTTCTTTTGACTTCAGAATTCATTTTTCTGTCCTGATTTGAAAAGAAATTAAAACATTTTCGTGCTGTGGCCCTGGGCATTACGCTTGTACGTAGGGTACCACTTACTAGCTACGTGGGCTTGGGTAAATGACATAGCCTCTCTGGGTTTAGTTTCTCATTTGCCAAATGGAGATAGTAACAGGACCTACTTTGCAGGATTAAATGTTAGCTGTTACTTGTTCGTGTTGCACAGCTAAAAATATGACAACGCAAAGGATCACAGCTTGTTTCTTCTTATGCTCTGATCCAATCTCAAATCTAGTTCTTTGTTTTATTCTTGGCTAAAATGGACTTCCTACTTCAGAGGAAAGGCACTGTAAAAAACAGCAAGACAAACCAAAAGCTCTTCCGAGACATGCAAAGACTCTTGCCGAACACCAGCTTGGTGAGTTCACAATAAAATGAAGAGGACACATACAGCATGGAGTTCCCTCTCAAAGTCCCGAGACGGAGACCGGAAGGTAGAGCGACTTTAAACAGCTGCTGGCTGGGCCAGCCACACCACCCCCTGCCCCCGCCAGCTGGGCAAAAGTCTAGAACCCCCCCAGACAGCTCCTGGCTGACCACCCCCGGGCTCAACTCACATTTCTCATTTGAACATGTCATCCCCCAGAGGGGGGATGCCATCAAGGGACCCTGCCTGGAAACCTGTAGTAACCAGCCCACCCCAAGCCCCAATCCTTGGTCATTGCTAGGCCCTCCAGTCCATTCCACCCCCAGCTGCAGTTAGGCAGGATCTCTAAGAAAGACTCGGGGGTGGAAGGGTGGGTTTGCTCCCTGTGGATGGCGTTTTCCAGGAACTCAGCTAACTTCCTGAGGGCTGTCACAGTCGGGACATTCCCAGCAGCTGGCAGCGGAATCTGGGATGACTCAGGTGCGGCCGCTGGACCAGGACAAGGTGGGTGATGGCCTAAAACCACACTCTCCCCTCACTGGTCAAACCGGTCAAACCACATTCATTCAGTTACAGCTTCAGCCTTCCCCATCCCCCCGCCCGCCCCGCCCCCTCCCATCCCCCACCAGCCACCACTTCAACCAAGAACCTTCCTTGATGAACCAGACACAGTTTCCACACCCCATGTCACCTCACCCCCCCAGCTCTCATTTACATATGTGGTTAGCTTTTTAATGATAGGTGAGTGATCAGTGAACAGCTCCAATGAGTGAGATCACAGCACCTTTGAAGACTTGACAGATCTGACTCAGTACAGCCCCAAGACCTTGGGGTCAGGCTGGTAGTCAGCACACTCATTGACTGTACCTCTCGGCAAGGCCTTCTCTGGGCACCAGGCAGGGCCATACAGAGAGAGACTCAGAGGTAGGGAAGTCAGGAAGACAAAATAAAACCCGCAAGAACTCCAGACGCCGACATCTGCAAATGGACTTGGTAACCCGTGGGCCATGCAGCGGCGGAGGCTAGAGCACCACCCAGTCTTGATCTTTGTCAGGACTGAGGCTCTAGGCCAGGCAGGCCCCTGCACGGAGCACACAGTCTCTCCATCCTGAGGAAACAACGCAAGCTTCTGCACCACGCCCACCTGCCCTAGACCTCACCCGCCCCACCTCAGGTGAGCAGAAGGGGACCCCTGGCCTAAACAAAAAACAAAACTCATTGCCCGACTCACAGTGACCCTAGAGGAGAGACTAGAACTGCCCCACAGGGTTTCCGAGACTGTAATCTTAACTGAAGCAGGCTGCCTCATGGTTCTCCCTCAGGGCGGCTAGTGGATTCGAACCACTGACCTTTCAGTTAGCAGCCGAGCACTTAACCACTGCGCCACCAGGGCTCCTGGCCCAGAGGAAAAGCTGGGCACCAGCTGCCCCCAGCAGACAAGGGTTCTTAGCAACTGCACTGGCGGGTTTATGTCAGAACCCATCACCTGAGGGAATACGAGGTGAGGCAGAATGGTGTCCAGAGCTGTGGTTCGTGGTGGCCACCAAGCCCTCTCTAGTTACCGTGCCCCAGCAAGCCTCTGTGCACTGAGCACTCCTGAGCAGAGACACGGACAGGACACATCTCTGTAGGGACGTCAGCCCAAAGCCCAGGCTGCCTGCGTTGAATGCCAGGTGACTGGTGGACGCAGTAAGTCTTAGGTTGTTCCGTGGAGGAAGAGAAGTAATAGCGGTAATGTTTCCTGAGTGCTCACTGTGTGCCAAAGCACTGTTCTAGATGGTTCATACGTGTTTAGCTTTTTCAGCAATCCCAGGAGGTGGGTACTACTACTGTGCTCCTTTTATTAGACAAGGAAAGTGAGGCTCAAGGAGGTTGAAGAACTTGCAGTGTCACGTGATTTTCAAGATCCTGGATTTGAACTCAGAATTCTGCCTCTCCACACTCACACACGTGCGCACGCACACACACACACACACACACACACACACACACACACACACACACAGACGCGAGAGAGGACTTTGAGGAGCGGAATAAGAAGACCGTGGACACAGGACTCTGCCTCCTATTTGTAACTTATTTTTGACACAAAAAGGGCACGTGGACGACTGATTTTTAAAGCACAAGCATGATTTACAGCAAAAAGCTCACTTTTGATGCCCGGGTTTGCAATATTTAAAGTCCTCAGCTGTGAGCATGCTTAAATCATAATGTGGAGAGCAGTGGGCTGGGCTGGCTAGCGGGGAGGGGCTGAGGAAAAGGAGGAAGGGAGAGAGGGAGAAGCAGCTCTCCTGGGGGAGGAGGAAGGAAGGGAGAGGGATTCGGGTGGGGTCCTGAACCACTGGGTGGAGTCCTTTTCAGGTAGCTTAGTGCGTCCTGGATCCTCTCTCAGCAGGTGTCAGGCAGGAGCTGGGGGTGTCCTGGATCACAGCACCCTCTTGTGGCCGCTCATAGGTCTCTCTTGAACTCCTCCAGCTCAGATAAGCGGGCGCGCTGCCATCAGCTGCCAGGGCCCACCTGCCTGCCGGTGGGTTTCACTCTACCTTCTTCTGGGCAGGAATCCAAAAGGGCAAGTGGACGTGGGTGCTGGGTCCCCAGGCCAGGCCCAGATTTGCCTGGCACCAAGACTGCTCCCCAATAACTTCCTGGTTACTGAAAACCAAAAACCAAACCTGTTGCCGTCCAGTCGATTCTGACTCACAGCGACCCTACAGGACAGAGGAGAACTGCCCCATAGAGTTTCCAAGGAGCGCTTGCTGGATTTGAACTGCTGACCTTCTGGTTAGCAACCATAGCTCTTAACCACTGTGCCGCCAGGGTTTCCATCCTGGCCCCTAGAGGGTGGCATAGGGGAAGGAAAGACCCTGCAGAGCAGCGCAGGCCAGAACCCTGCCTCCTTGCTTATTGGCTTTCGTCCCTGAGCTTCTCCATGCCTCAGTTTCCCCGTCTGTCAAAGGACATGACAACACCAGGTGGAGAACACGTTACAGCAACGCCTGTGGGCAGCAGAGACACGTCATTGCCGGCGCTGTCACAACAGGTCTCAATGCTGCTGAAAGCGTGCTTGGCAGACGGCAGGTGCTCTGGGCATGTTGCCACCTGGCCGTGATGCCTTCTTAGCTCCAGCACAATACTGGGACAGTCCTACTGCTAAATATCTGTCTAATTTCATAAATGATAGCAGTCAAGTGGGTCTTGCAAACCACGTAAAAATAGCTGGCTATTCATCAGCGCCGAGAACGTTCCATCCTCACCAGCCACGTCCCCCTCCCACATCTCCCTGGAGGAAACCCTTCAGGAAACACACCGGCCCTGCTTCTGGGAGGCATGGTAGCTGTGAGGGGAAAATCCAGCTGTGTGGGTCACGCGGACCAGGGGTTCACTTACCAGGGGAGGCCCTGGGAAACGTCACTTGACTTCCCCAAGCCCCAGGTTTCTCACCTGTAAATCCAGGATGTTGATTTTCACCTCTTTGGGCTTTACGAAATTAAGTGAGATTATTCAGGTAAAATGCCTGACACAGTGGTGCTCACCTGAGGGTTTATTAAAATGCTGGTTGCTGGGGCCCCACCCTGAGTTTCCAAATCAGTACGTCTGGGGTAGCGCTCAAGAATTTGCATTTCTAATTTGTATCTCAAGAAAATATTGATGATGTGCATATAGGGGCCAGACTCTGAGGACTGACCTAGCACCTAAGACCCTCAATTAATATTCATTGTCATTTCCCAATCACCAAGTCCAAATCACATAGGAAAATGAAGAGCTATGGGGGAATATTAACCCAAATCCAGTCAACTAAAAGCTGCAAACCAGTATCTAGCTAGTAATAAGGTTCAATTTAACAAATGTTAATTGAATGTCAGAGGCCCTGGGCAATTAATGGTCTCGGCTGCTGACCAAAAGATTGGAGGTTCGAATCCTCCCAGATGCACCTGGGACACGTGTTCCTCCAGAGCATGTGTGTGTCCCCACCTCTGGCTATTTGCTTTGGGACTTGGGGCCTGGACTAGAACTGAGAAACCCACCCTCCGCCACCAGGCCCCACCTGGCCCTCCAGGCCTCAGAGGGGCCTCTGACTCTCCTGGGTGGTGAAAAGTGCCAAGCACTAACTCTGTCTGCCTCTGCGACTCCATGGCCCCTTCTTCCAGGCCCCAAATCTGTCTAGGTTTTATGGTTGGTGGACAGAACACAGCCTTCTGAGGAAGAAGACCCCGTCTGAACCCCAGGTCTCTGTTAGCGACAGCCGTGTGTCTCTGGGGAGAGTCTCCTAGCCTCCTTGCGTTCTGTTTCCTCATCTGCGGAAACAGGCAGAAGAGGACCCTCCACCCGGCAGCCTCTGCTCTTAGCGTCTTTTGTTACATGCTCATCCACGCACTCATTCATTCATTCATTGACGGAGAGAAGGGGAGCGAGCCACCGACCCGGAGGAGGCAGAGAGCGGAAGGGAAGCAATTTGATCTCAGGTTAAGTGTTTTCTAGAGTTTCTTTTCTTTTAGGGGATGAAAAGGGAGTCAGGAGGCTAGAGTGGGGCCACTGGTGGATAAAAGTGAGGCATCGGGAGACAGGGCTGAGGTCTGGCCCCAGCTCGCTAGGCCTCACCCTTCCCTTCGCGGTTGCTCTGCCTCCCTCCCTCTGCCGGCTGTCGTCCGGCCCTTCAGTGTCTCCCCAGCCCAGGCCATCTTTGGAGCTCCTAGGGAACCCCGCCCTCCACACCTGCTCTCCACCCCCCGCCCGAAGTCTGTCCACTATCCAGATTTTGCTTCAGAGCTCTGCGCACGGCTCACAGCCAGAGAAGAGTCCTTGTTAGAAAAAAGAAGGTGGGGGCTGTCGCAAGAGGGAGGGGGGCCAAGGGCCTTCATGCCTTCCGCTCCACGAAGGGTTACTCTGCCCTGGGGCTGGGGACCCGTTAGTGGTTGTCAAGACTGAGTCCAAACTCCACTCCAAACCCGCAGAAGAGGAAATTGCTCTTGGAGCGCTGAATTAGAGGCTAGCTGATGGACGGTGACAGTTAAGTGACATGCCTTGGGCTCGCGGTAAAGATTACTCCTCTCTCCTTCCTCCCTCTTCATATTCCTTGGGGGTCCCAGACATTCCTAAGACCTCCCCTGTCATCTCTGTGGCAATGGACCAGACTTCTGACCTCTTGCCCATGTGCCAGAGCTGAGTACCAGTGGTTAAGAGCTTTAGAGTCAGGGTCATGGGTTCGAATCTCAGTGTTGCCACTTTGTAGCTGTGGAAACTTGGGCAAATACTTAACTTCTCAGAGCCTCAGTTTCCTTGTCTGTAAAATGGGGATAAAAATAATACCTACCCACTGGGTTGTACTGTGAGGAATAAATGAGATAACGCATGTGAGGGGCTTGCAACAGTGCCCGGTAGAGAGCAAACTCTGAGTACGTGTCAGACAACAATAGTTACAATAACAGCGTCTCCACTTGGATGACCCACAGGGCCTTAATGTTTCGAGTTCTCAGTATTTCTTCCCCACAAGCCAGCTCTCTGACCTCACTTTCCACTTCCCCTTAATGCAGTCAGCGTTCCCCCTTCTTGTCCTGGTCACCTGATCACCTGGATTCTACTTTCTTCCTTTCCCAACCTTTCTGCCATCCCCCTCATGCCCGTGGTCTGGCCCTTCATTGTGCCTTTCCTGTGCCCCCTGACCTCAGTCCCCCATCTAGTTTCCCTCCCTCAGCTGCCATGTTTGGCTTCTGGATGATGTCACTCTCCTTCTCAAGAACCTTCAGTGGCTCCCTAGGGTGGTGAGGACTGCAGTATGGCTCTGGCACACCTGACCCCTCCGCCCTGCCCTTTCTGTCACCCAGATTTCCCCCCTGGAGGGACATCACTGTCCCCGCAGCCCTCTTGCTTCCTACTGTGTGGTCTGTCAACAGGGCTGGATTGCAGAACCAATCTTGGGTGAAAAAAAAGGGAATCTTTTGTTGCCAACTCCACCTACCAATATACCTGATCCTTTTTCCACTCTTACTCCTCTCAATGTCTACCCTCTTGCAAGGACCATAAAAACTCCTTCTCCTTGAAGATTATGTGAGGAGTTACACCTCTCAGAAATATTTATACTGTGTCTCCAATGGTGGAATTTCAGGCCTGACTTCCAAGTACAGGAAGTGTGATCTGCAGCCTCCGAAGAAATCCCAGCACACAGACAGCAATGCCAGCCGCCCGTTGCCAGCAACCGGTGTTCCCACTAGGTTCGGGTCACTCTTTTGCAGCTTTGCAGAACACTGAAGCAAAATTTCCACACTCTCCTCAGCTTTCTTTCGGCCAAGAACAGCTGAGAGAAAAGTGTGAAGTAGAGGAAAGTGAGTGGTGTGACAGACCAACCAGAAATCACAGAAAAAGCACATTCATCCATGAGAGGAGGCAGCCCTCTCTGCCAGGCCAGCGGGCGAGGACAGAGACCCCAGACTCAGGGAGGCTGGGAAGCAGAGCCCAGGGCAGAGAGGTGTGTGTGCACGTGTGTGCGTGTGCGTGCGTGTGTGTGCGCGTACGTGTGTGCGCGCGTGTGTGCATGTGTGTGTGCGTGTGTATGCGTGTGTGTGCATACCGGGAGCCCTGTCAGAAAGACTTGGGGACACACCTTGTCCTTCCCAGGCTCTCTCAGGCGTCTCTGGCCACATCCGTGCCTGAGTCTCGCAGGGGCCCTCTCTGCCCCTTCTTATTTGCCCCTTTGCCCAGGGCTCTCCGTCACCAGGATCCAAGCTCTGTCCCCATGAGTCCCCACCATCGCCCCTGCCCTGGGTACTCAGCCTCCTCAGGTGTTGGGAAATCTGCCCTGATGTGAGACTCAGGAGGCTCAGGTCCTTCTGGTTCTGCCTCTACATCTGCCCCAGATTCTTCTTCAAAGTGATTCAAAGCTACATGATCTCCCACATCTCAACCAACTCCAACAATGTGGATGAATTCGTTTGGAAAACAGTGAAATTCAGGGAGTCAATGTATCAGTACGCTTTCAGCTGAAACTAACAAAACACTTGGTCTAAGAGAAACAAGTGATGGGGCTGATTCATCCCAGAAAGCCTGCAGGTCAGAGGAAGCTGATTCTGGGGTGGGTTCAGTGGCTCTGGGAGGACCCGGGCTCTTCTGTCTTCCTCAGGTGATAAGACGGCTACTTTGGCTCCAAGCCTGCTCACCTGGCAGCTTCCCAAGCAGGAAGGAAGAGAGGCAGGTCATAATCAGTGAGGAGAAACTGTCCCGGAAGCTTCCAGCAGCTTTCCCTCAGGTCTCTGGCCAGAACTGGGTCATAGGACCAGGGGCTGGGGCTGAGCAGTCATGACTCGTCCACATGGGCCAGGGAGATGTATGAACAAACGAAAACTTGGAGTTCTGTTAGCCACAGTGCCTGCCACAACCAGAAGGAATGCTTTCAGGAACAAGAAACAGAGTCTGGTTGGGGTAACCACAGGTCTGGTTGTTCTGACCAGAAGCCTAGATGTTGTCACCAGGAGTCTGGTTTTGTCACCAAAAGTCCGGCTGTCATGACCAGAAGTCTGGCTGTGTGACCGGAAGTCAGGCTGTTGTCACTGGAAGTCAGGCTGTTGTCACCAGGAGTCTGGCTGTTGTCACTGGAAGTCTGGCTGTTCTGACCAGGAGTCTGGCTGTGTGACCAGAAGTGTTGTTGTTGTTACCAGGAGTCTGGCTGTTATCACCGGAAGTCTGGCTGTTGTGACCAGGAGTCTGGCTGTGTCACCAGGAGTCTGGCTGTGTCACCAGGAGTCTGGCTGTGTGACCAGAAGTCTTGTTGTTGTTACCAGGAGTCTGGCTGTTGTCACCAGAAGTCTGGCTGTGTCACCAGGAGTCTGGCTGTGTGACCAGAAGTCTTGTTGTTACCAGGAGTCTGGCTGTTGTCACCGGGAGTCTGGCTGTGTCACCAGGAGTCTGGCTGTTGTCACCAGGAGTCTAGTTTTTGTCATGAGGAGTCTCGTTGTTGCCACAAGGAGTCTGATTATTGTCTCCAGGATTCTGGTTGTTGTCATGAGGAGTCCGACTGTTGTCACCAGGAGCCTGGGTGTCACGACCAGAAGAGGAATTTATTGGAAGGAAGTTATGGTGTGAGTCTGGAGGAATCCAGAGGAAAGAAGCAGGAAGCATAGGAAATGCCTTTAGCAGAAGCAGCCTGGTGTGGGCTCCTCATACTGGAGAGGATTCCTGGTGCCTCTGGGCTTTCGTTGCTGGTTCCAGATTGGCATCTTGGCAGAAGTGTCCTGTGGGATCAGACTGGGATTCAGGCCTAAGACTTCGGTACCTGGGGGCAGGCAGAAGGTGCACTTGGCCCTTTTGGTCCCCAAGGCTGGCCTACCACCAAAACCTTACACCATGGGTGATTCCTCTCCCGTTGGAAAAACGAGTTGGTTGCTGCACAGCCAAAACAAAACCAAACTACCCAGTTAATAACAGGAATGTGAAGAGCCTGTGGCTTGGGAAAAACAGGACTTAAAAGGGCAGTGGTTGGGCTTATCTCTGTCCCTCATGATTAATTACCATGAATCAAAGCAATGACTAAGTGCTTCATGTCATTTTGCAAGTCTCCTTAACTGCTGGGTAAAAGCAATGTGATTACAACAGTAGCATCTGCCTCTGTCTGCCAAGTTTGCAGTGTGGTTGTCTGTCCACAACTTCAAGGAATTAGAAGAATAGAGTTTTTTAAAAAAAGAAAGAAAAAGACATTAAAAGGAATGCTGAGTCCAAGGAAGGGGCTGAGGAGGGTGATCCCATACTGCAGCTGTCCCCTACAGGTCTTCTCTGAGGAGGTTCCCAGGCTGTGGTCTGGCCCCCAGGGAAGACATTGGTGGGGCAGAGTTTTGTCAGTCACTGGTTACATCTCCAGTGATTTGGGGATTAGGCTGAATTCACGAGGAAGAGAGAGGCAGGCGGTCTTGGATTTTGCAAGCTCTATTGTCCCTAGGTGGCACAAACAGTCAAGCGTTGGGCTACTAACCGAAGGGCACCTCAGAAAAACATCCTGGTGATCTACTTTCAAAAGGACACAGCCATTGAAAGTCCTATGGAGCAGTTCTCTTCTGCACACACGGGGTCACCATGAGCAGGAATTGACTGACTGGACGGCGAATCGTTTGGGTTTTTTTTGCTATTGCATCTGGGGCTGAGGTCATCCCTAGGTCCTCCAATGTAAGTGAGTCAAAGACACGTTCACACAGTGGGTAGAGGGGAGGATGGGACAAAGCCGTGAACGACCCTAACATGCAGGTGCACACACTTGGCACACATGCACACACACAGTGTGCACACAATACTCCCTCCCAGGGCTGGTCAGCCTTTGCTATGAAGGGAAGTGAACCCGGGGCCTGGCACCAGGCCACTGAGCCTTGGAAGCCCTGGGCAAGCTGTTCCTGGCTCTGGAGGGGCATTTTGAGGCGGCTCCCTGGATTTTAGCTGGGGCTAGGTGGGCTCTTTGATGGAGGCCTCAGAGCAGGATTCACCCTCAACTTAGTGACGGAAAAGGCTCCCATTCAGGTGCACGGGGCGGGTTAGGGAGGCATCATTTTAGGGCGTGTCAAAGATCCTCTCCTGCAACCACTAAGATTCAGACATTTCAAACATTTAAATCCTTCCCCTTGTGCCCATTCAACATCAGCAAAGAAACTCAACAGTGCGGGTTATTGCATCATCTAAAGGAAACATTCCTTTACCAATTAAACTCATGACTTAATATTCAAGTCTGATCACTACACAATTTTAATCATCAAATTTTGTTTCAGATCATCAAGCCCACTTAATAACCCGCCCCACCCCCAGCCCCTGGGTGAGTAACACAAAATCTCTTGACAGGAAATCCAGGCAAGGGATTGACCACTGGTGTCCAGATCGCCAGGCTCGAGGTGGCTGGACAACATGAAGAAAAACACAGCATCAGGACTGGAGGAAGACTCATTAACAACCTGCGATACGCAGATGACACAACCTTGCTTGCTGAAGGTGAAGAGGACTTGAAGCACTTACTGATGAGGACCAAAGACTACAGCCTTCAGTATGAATTACACTTCAACATAAATAAAACAAAAATCCTCACAACTGAACCAATAAGCAATATCACGGTAAATAGAGAAAAGATTGAAGTTGTCAAGAGTTTCATTTTACTTGGATCCACAATCAATGCCAATGGAGGCAGCCGTCAAGAAATAAAAGGACTTATTGCATTGGGCAAATCTGCTGCAAAAGACCTTTTTTTAAGTGTTAAAAAGCAAAGATACGACCTTGAGGACTAAGGTACACCTGACCATGGTATTTTCAATCACCTCATATGCATGAGAAAACTGGAAAATGAATAAGGAAGACTGAAGTAGAATTGATGCCTTTGGATTACGGTGCCAGTGAAGAATCTTGACTATACCATGGACTAGCAGAAGAATGAACAAATCTGTCTTGGAAGAAGTACAGCCAGAATGCTCCTTAGAAGCGAGGATGGTGAGACTTTGTCTCACGTACTTTGGACATGTTATCAGGAGGGACCAGTCCCTGGAGAAGGACATCATGCTTGGTAAAGTAGAGAGTCAGCAAAAAAAAGGAAGACCTGGTCATGGATTGAATTGCGTCCCCCCAAAATATGTGTCAGCTTGGCTAGCCCGTGATTCCCAGTATTGTGTGATTCTTCATTTTGTGATCTGATGTAATTGTCCTATGTGTTGTAAATCCTAATCTCCGCCTGTGGTTAATGAGACAAGATTAGGCTATGTTAAAGAGGATTAGGGTTGGATGCAACACCCTTACTCTAGATGTAAACCCTGATCCAATGTAAGGGGACAGAAGCGAGCAGAGAGAGGGGGACCTACTACAACCAAGAAAGAAGAGCCGAGAGCGGAGCACGTCCTTTCAACCTGAGGTCCCTGCACTAAGCACCTCTTAGACCCAGAGGAAGATTGATGAGGACCTTCCTCCACAGCGGACAGAGAAAGAAAGCTGGCACTCTGATTTCGGACTTCTGGCCACTAAACTGTGTGCGAATAAATTTCTGTTTGTTAAAGCTATCCACTTGTGGTATTTCTGTTACAGCAGCACTAGATAACTAAGAAAACCCTCAACAAAGTGGATTGACACAATAATGGGCTCATACATAGCAAAGATTGTGAGGATGGCACAGGACCAGGCAGTGTTTCGTTCTGTTGTACACGGGGTCACTATGAGTCGGAACCGACTGGACGGCACCTAACAACAAACAACAACATAAATGCATATACACACCTGGGTGGCACAAACAGTTTGCACTCGACTGCTAACCCACAGGTTGGTGGTTCAAACCCATCCAGTGGCACCTCAGAAGGAAGATCTGGCGATCTGCTTCCATAAAGATGACAGGCAAGAGAACACTGTGGAGCTTGATTCTACTCGGTAACACGTGGGGTCACCATGAGTTGGAATTGACTTGACAGTAATGGGTTTGATTTTTGCTTTACAGATACACATATAACCCGTTGCCATCAAGTCAGTTCTGACTCATAGCGACCCCATAGGACAGAGTAGAAGGGCCCCACAGAGTTTCCAAGGCTGTAAACTTTACAGAAGCAGACTGCCACATCTTCCTCCCCAGGATAGGCTGGTGGGTGCAAATTGCCGACATTTTGGTTAGCATCTGAGCACTTTAATCACTGTGTCACTAGGGCTCCTTAGACATATGTAGAGAGAGATATATAAATACAGACATAAACCCCAAACGAAATCCACTGCTGTCGAGTCATTTCCAGCTCATATAGACCCTACAGGACAGAGTACAACTGCCCCATCGGGTTTCAAAGGCTGTAATCTTTACGGAAGCGGACTGCCACATCGTTCTCCTGTGGAGTGACGAGCGGGTTCCAACTGCCAACCTTTCAGTTAGCAGCCGAGTGTTCACCACTGCACCAGGGCTCTTTAAAATATAGATATACCTGTACACACATACACAGCACTACCTTTCTAAAATCTGAAAAAGTCTAAATTTGACACACGTTTGGCCTCAAGGTTTGGGGTAAACATGGTGACAACACATCCCAGTTTGCTTCAGACAGCCCTGGTTTACATTTGTGGTGATCGTGAAATTATTAATAGCTCTCCCCACCCTTTCATTTTTTAAATTGCCCAGTTTGATGGGCATAAATTATATGGTCCACCTGTGGGTGAAAGGGGTTGTGACCTGTACACAGTAGCTCTCAGTCAGTGGCAGCATTGTTACTGTCCCCAAAAAGGACGCCCGTGGCTGCGCTAAAATGTGTTTCCCAGTAGCCGTTCAGCTCCTGAGAGCCAAACAGCACCCTGATCCCTGTTCTGGTCACATTCTTCAGGAACTGGCCTTCACGCTGGAGCAGCGTCCAGCTTCAGCCAGCTACTTCTCAGTGACCCCAGGCTTGGCCTTGAAGGCAGTTTTACTGAACCAGGAAAATGACCAGCACATTCTCAGCCTTGATGAACTTTTCCTCCTTTAGTTCTGGGGAATTTAAACATAGGGCTGGGCATGACGGTTTGCAGCCGAGTTCCACGTGTGCGCCATCCCTTCCGCAGCCGAGTTCCGCGTGTAGACATCCCTTCCACAGCAGAGGTTTCAGGGAAACAGCCGCCTAGGAAGGCCCCTTCTTGATTTCATGAGGGGTCCTCAGGGCCTCAAGTCAAGAGGTGGGGGAGGAGGAGGCGAGTCCACGGACCCACCAGCAGGCATCACCTCCTACGTGAAGGGCCCAGCACCCACCTGAGCGGGGCCAGCCCCGGGCAACACTGCTGTCTCCCCAGCACCCTGCTCCTCTGCTTCCCAGTTCACTGACTTGTTTCCTCTTTTTAGCTGCAAGGCACAGAGTGATGTTTCCCAAACTTGGCTCATCTCCCCTCCCTCGCACTGTGGTGTGTGTGAAAACAGGTTGCGGGACCCTGGCCTGGGAGAGTAGTCCAGGGGTCTCCCCTTTGTGATTCTGAGGAGCAGCCTGGTTTGAAACACTGTGGCATTAGGGCAGTGAGCACGGACTTCGGAATCAGACAAAGCAGGTGTCAAACCTGACATTTTTCACCATGACAGTGGGTCGTTACTAAGCTTCTCTGAGACCCAGTTTGCCCATCTGTAAAACGTGAAAATGGAATAAAACAATGTATTTGAGGATTCTGGCACCGTAATTGGCATATGGTAGGGGCTCAGTAACTGTCGGTCCCCACCAAGTGCTGCGTCACAATAACGTGAATCAATTGATTAGAGGTTGTGCACTGTCTCTTCCAGGGAGCTCCCTCGAAGGGGGAGGAACAAAGGGTTAGAACCCAAACTAATGCTTTAACCTAGAACCTAGGCAGAAGTGGCTGGAGGAACAAAAGAGGTCTTCCTAGACCCTGGAAACTATATGTGCAGGGTTTCCTATTTCACAGGAATTTTTAAAATCCTTTAACCCTTGCTGCTCCCTTCTTGCCAATAATCCCTTGCCCCCCCCTCCCCTTTTAAAAGTCAGGCTGGAGGGACACTTGACTCATAAGTATGTTTCCTTTGAGTGTGATCACACTGTGGGGCCTGTCTGGGAGTTATCTGCTCGGCTCTCATTACCTGCCAGATGATCGGATGCAGCAGCGAGCTGCAAATCACGGATGATGGCTTTAGCTGTGCTCCGTGCCCTCCAGATTCATGGCCCTGCACCCATGGGATGAAGCCTCAGGTGAAGTGGGGGGGGGGGGGGGGACGAAGCTTCTTGGAACTATTCATTTAGTGCATTAATAAAAATCAACATAAAGCTGATTCCCAAAATGGGAAGATAACACACATCCCCGCTTTTCTAGTTCTCCGCGTCTGACAGCAGCCGCCCACATGGCATGTTCTGGCTCTGACCCTGACGCCCCAGAGTTAGGGTCCGACCTTACAAGCTACGCGGATTCTGCCCTTGATCGGCCCGCTGCCTGTGCGGCCTTTCTCCGATCACCGTTTAGGGGCCCACGCCCCTCCCGTCTTCATCACACAGCTTCCCACGCGGCTCGTCCAGAGAGCAATGGACAGAGTGGAGAGCCACTGCGGGAGGCTCTAATGGGCCAGCCTGGACCTGGCAAAACTCACTTCTCTCCACTTTTCATTGGCCAGGACTCAGTCACATGGCCCTGCCTGACTGCAGCCAACACTAAGCCCATTGCCATTGAGTCATTGCTGCTCATAGTGACGCTATAGGACAGAGTAGCGACCCTATAGGACAGCGTAGCCGCCCTCAAGGGCAGAGCAGCCGCCCCGTAGGACGGAGCAGCCGCCCTACTGGACGGAGCAGCCGCCCCATATGGCAGAGCAGCAGCCCTACAGGACTGGCTGGGAAATGTGAACTAGAAGAAAAGGAGAAAATGGAGACTGACGATCACTCGCTGGAGCCCTGGTGGCGCAGTGGTTAAGCGCTCAGCTGCGAACCAAAAGGTCGGCAGTTTGAATCCACCAGCCGATCCTTGGAAACCCTAGGGGCGGTTCTACTGTGTCCTGTAGGGTCACTATGAGACGGAATCAACTTGATGGCAATGGGTTTTGTTTTTTGGGAGCACTAGCCGGTTCTACCACAGCTGTTCACCAGCTGGGTCATCTTGCGCAGGTGACTTCAACCTCAGACTTCGCTTCCTAATCTGTACAATGGGAATGAGGTGTACCTAGTGGGACTGTTGGGAGTCTTAAAGGAGATAATACACTTAGCACGCGTCATACGCAGTGTGCCCTTGCCCTTTTACACAGACAGATGAGCACCGTTCCCTCCCTCTGCGCGGCCCTGAACATTGACTAGTGGAAAGTTGGTCCTTGGAAGACTTTCTGTCTAGTTAGGGAGCGCAGTCAGCATACACCCTCCCTGTCACCTGGGGCGTGGGGACTCTCAGGGAAGCAGCTGAGGAGGTCCGTGGATCTCGAGGGAGCTTGTCTTAAGGTTTTTTCACAGCGTGTGATTTGCTGGAGTATTACTTTGACAGCAGGGAGCAGCTGTGTCCTAGCTACCTGGGGGAAAATACTAGAAAAAAAGGCTTCTATGACAGCACCAAGCATTTACATTAATGTAAGCGAAAACTTTCTGATGAAGTGGTAGACTGCTGGAAAGATTTTGGAAGAATCTTTCCTTGTCCTGAAATCTTGAAGAGAAGGTCAGTTTCTACCTCGTGAGGTTGTTCAGCCACCTTGCTGAGGGTCACAAGAGTGAGCCTCTGAGCCACCTTCCTCACTTGCTTTTTCTTGGGGGGTTCTTCTCCCCTCCTCCAGGGAAAGAGGTGCCTAAGGCTCTGTGCCCCAGAGAAATCCCCTGACCTTCTTCACAAACCTCGAGACCTCCCAGCCCCCTCCCTCAGGTTCCAGAACATTCTGTTCACTCGACCGTCCCTGCCTAGTGAGAGACAAGTAGCGGAGGGCCAGAGGAGGAGTTGTGAAGGGGAGAGAGGAGCAGAGCATCACTGGAGTTAACTCCCACTCATGGCGACCCCATGCGTGTCAGAGTACAGCTGTGCTCCACAGAGGTTTTCAATGGCTGACATTTTGGAAGTAGATCACCGGGCCTTTCTTCCAAGATGCCTCTGGGTATGTTCAAACCACCAAACTTTATGTTAGCAGCCAAACACATCAACTGTTTTCACCATCCGGGGATACCCCTGTTTCCAAAGATGCAGTCACTCCCTGGGTCCCGGTTCTCCAGCGTACACACTGTAGGATGGTTTTGGCTTCATGGAGCTGAACCATAGCACAGAACCAAGAGAAGAGAAAGGGAGAGGGCTTGGCAGCCAGACGCCTTTTCTTCCTCTGACTTCTGCTGGGCAGCTTCAAGATGGGGACACTGGATGCAGACTGCGTTCCTTCCTCCGAATGACTTCCTCCCCACCCCCAACTGGAGGCCACTCTATTTTTAAATTTCTCTTGGGAAGTAGATTCCAAAATTTTCCTGTCTTCCCATCAGGGGAGCCTCTGATTTCCAGTAAATCCAGGGTCACATATTTTTCTATATTCATTTGCATTCAGTTTGCATTAATTAGCATGCCACCAAGTCTTTGACTGTGAGTCAAAGCCACCCAGGGAATTAATGTAAATGAGCTCAAGCTTCTGGCCCTAGGGGACGCAAGAAGAGGGCTGGCAGCTTTGGCTTCGGAGAGAGTGGCAACCCTGGCTTGTAGGCGAGACAGCCGGCAGGTCCCCAGCCTGGCCGACGACGGAGAAGTCTTCTGGGGGTCGTGTTTCCTGGACTCTAAGTCTCCTCCTCACTGTCTGTGTTGGGGTCTGGGGGAGGGATTAGAGTCACATGGTGGGCTTGGAGGTGTGTTTGGTGGGACAGGAGCTGGGGTGGGAAGGGACCCTCAGATCTGGGAATAACAGTCAGAAGAAAACAAGGACAGGGCAGGGAATTGGAGAGAGTGTGGGAGAAAGGGCGAAGCTGGGGACAGGGGTGGGAGCGGACTGGAAGGAGGCAGGGTGGAGGGCGTGACTGAAAAGGAGACAGCCTGGGAGCTGGAGCCTCTAGCAGGAAAAGGAGAGAGAGAGGCTTTGAGAATGGGAGTTAATGTCAAAGTTATTCAAGAGGGTGTGGTCAGGTTTCTCCAGGGCCGTGCCTCTCCTCTCTTGCCAGGCAGGTTGTTAGCCTGGGGTTTCTTGCTGGGGCTGTCCGGAGGCTCTCTGAGCTTCACAAAGGGGCTCTGGCGAGACAGACGACAGCAGGATGGGACTCTGTGTTAATTTTCCAGAGAGGGAACAAGCCACACCACTCACGCAGGCAGCCCGTTCCCCCACTAGCCAAGACACTCCTGAGCCTGAATGAAGGGCACAGCCTGCGGCCCCCGGGCAGAGAGAAAGCAGGGTCATCCCCACCGCTGGGGAGAGGGGCCCTGGTGCGGAACCCCAGTGCTCTAAGTCAGTTTGCTGACCCCTGGCTGCAGACGGGCAGCTCGTCAGGATGTAGCGCCAGATACCGTCTAAGACCACCAACTCCACAGAGTCGCCCCGCAGTGGGGTCAGGCGTGTGGACTCTGGAGTCAGACTCCGCCACTGGGGACCTCATCCCAACTCGTCTGTGCCTCACTTTTCTCATCTGTGAAATGGGAACAGTAATTCCTACTTTATAGAGTGTCATAGAGAAAGAACTAAACACTCCAATCCCTGTGAGTTCTTAGAACAGTGGCTGGCAGAGAGGAAGCACCTGATGGATATCACTGTTACTGCAAGAGAGGGCCCCAAATAAGATGCAGCGGTGAGACTGCACAGCTTGGGGAGAAGCACGAGTGGGCTCCCACTTTCTTGGCTCTGTATACAGTGTGGGGCTGATTTTACAATTTCAACCCAAGTTACTACAGCCATGGCAACAGAACATGTAGATAAGGGTCAGGCACCGGCTCTGGCCAAGAAGAGGTCGGGAAATTCCACCGTTAGCTGATGGCGTTTCTTCTGGTGTACTGATTTTTCTTCTTTTTTGATTTTCCCTTTCTTTTTTCCCCCAGGAAAGCAGTATGATGGGAAAGAAATTGCCCCTTTATCTGTTCGGCAGGGGGAATGACCCCAGCGAGAAGAAAGGCAAGGGTCCCCCATGGCTTGTTTCCGTTGGCCCCACAGAGGGTCCAGGAGAGGGTCTGCTGATCGGGGTCCGTGGGCAGGGTGGGGCTGACATTGTTGGCAGTGTCCCTCATGTCCTGTTAGAGCTCATGGAGTACTTCCTGACAATGGGCTGTGGAGGAGGAGCGGGAGCAAGGTTTGCAGAGGCTGGCGCCTTGTCTGCCAGCATGCCTGTCTGTTGGGCACTGACTGGTGGACTGACGGAGGTCTTTGTAACAAACATTTATGGAGCCCTGAACACACGCAACGCTTTGTGTTAGACCTGGGGACAGGACACCAAAGGAGGTAACCAGTAAAAAAAAGCCCCCAAATCAGTTGCTGTCAAGTCATTTCTGACTCATGACAACACCATGCATGTCACAGGAGAGCTGTGCTCCGTAGAGCTTTCAAGGCTGCCACCTTTCAGAAGTAGATCACCAGGCCTGTCTTCCCAGGAGCCTCTAGGTGGACTAGCAGGGACGCCAAGGAGGTGGCAGACTATGCCAATTAGCAGTTAAAATGATTGTTCGTCCCTTGTTACCGACACAGTTCTCCACAGGCGCGTTTCCCCCACCCCAGGTGAGAGCCTGGGAACTCTCACTGTGTCCCCAGAGTGACTGCAGTGGTGGCTCACCCACGTCACACCCCCAGCTATCACTAACTTGCAGAGATGCAACCTGGGGGCTCAAAGCATTGAACTGGTGGATTAAAAAGTTCTGAGAGGCTTCTTAGAAGGAAATTCTCTGCACCGTCATATATCCAGATCACAGAACAATGCACCAGCCCCTGTCGGAAGACAGGCCTGGTGATCCACTTCGAAAGGTTGCAGCCTTGAAAACCTTACGCAGCACAGCTGTCCTCTGACACACATGGTGCTTCCATGAGTCAGAGGTGACTTGACAGCTACTATTTTGGTTTTTTTTATTGGTAACCTCCTTTGGGGAGAGGCCCTGTCTTAGCGTTTCTAGTCCAGGTCTAACACAAAGCTTAGCATGTATTCAGGGCTCCATAAACATTTGTTATACAGCCCTACAGTCTTTGCACTTCCCCTCAAGATCTAGCCGCTGATGCTATGAGATGCTTGGTGGCCCAGCCTGGGATCCCCCTCCGGGCCCTAGCCTCTTCCTGTGTGGGCTTGTTATCAGAAGAAACAAGCTTCTGTGTAAGTTGTTGTCCCCCAGGTCTGGCCGTAGAGTTGTACCTCCTTGGGCTGCGTCGTCTTAGATTTATATTCAGCTTGCCTTCAGTCATCGTCCCCATGAGTTTATTTCACCATCTCCAGAGCCCAGAACATTGGAAAACTGGTCTGTAGGCTCTTCACTGAGGTTACAGTGCAGAGACTCCTTGGACTTCAGGATCAGGAAGAGCTAGCTGGTTGATTCTGGAGTGCAGGGGGGTGGCTGGAGGGGGCTGGTTGCCCTGATCCTGACTTGTACCATCCACAAGGTCCCCCGCCCCCCAATCTATCTCCGAAGTCTGCGGCTAGGGCCGGGGCTTGGACGGGAAGTCGGCCTTCATTGGCTTCACCCAAGCAGGTCAAAAAGAAATTGAAATGATGGGGCAATAGATGTGAAACAGAAACAAGCAGCATTGGTTCCAGGCAGTTAGAAGTGGAAAGCAAGCTGCTGGCACTGAGAGCCTCTGGAGGCTTCGTTTTGTGCTGTGCTAACCAGAACTCTGCCACTTACTTGAAGAAGGTCCTTGGGAAAGTCCCTTCCTGTCCCTGGGCCTCAGCTTTCTCATATGTAAAGTGCATCTGGGATTAGCCAAGATCCTCCCAGGCATGACATACCAGGGGACAAAGAGTTCGAAGACATGTAGGGAGGAAACGGGGAGGAAGGGACGAAGCACTGTCTAGTGCGAGCCCTTGTAAGTTCAGTTAACTGAAACGGGGGGACAGAAAGCGGAGAAAAGAAGAGGGAAAGCGTGAAAGACAGGCCTGCGGTGGCCACGACAGTACCTCAGCTGCTCAGGGAATTCTGGCCAGGTCTCCTTGGTTAGGGATGGAGCGGGGGAGGGGAGTGTGGCAAACTGTATTTTCCAGAGAGAGCGTATTGGTTTCCTAGGGCTGCCATAAGGTAATACCATGGAGTGGGTGGCTTTAAACCACGGAAGTTTACTGTCCCACCGTTGTGGAGGCTGAGAGTTTGAGATCATGGTGTTGGCTGTGTTGATTGCTTCCGAGGCTTTGCGGCAGAATCTGTTCCACGCCTGTCTCCTAGCATCTGGTAGCTCCAGGCATTCCTTGGCCTATAGCTGCAGTGTCACATGGCATCCTTCCTCTGTCTCCCTGTCTCTGAGTATCTTCTCTTTTGTAAGGACTGCGTTGCACATGCAGCTTGCCTTAAAGGCTGTCTCCAGATCCCAGGTACCCACCAGAGTACTGGGATGAGAACTGTACCCAGTGGTACCAACAACTGCATGGGTTTTATGTCCATTTTTCCTGATCAAGTTGTACACACGAGATGCTTACACAGCGTGGAAATAGTGAAAGCTTTTTATTACTCGTACACAACAGACCTTGTGCAACAGGAAAAGTTCCATGACGGGCTGTCAGGGCTGGGGGGCCGGGAACCTTCCACAAGAACTCTTACTCTTTACACTGTGGATAAAGGGTCCTGAGGCTCTCCCCGCACCCAGTTTTATATTCCAGGGGTTGTGTATTTCACTGCACAGAGGGCGTATTCAGACATGGGGGCTCTAATCTGGAATTGTTAGCCCAGAATTGTATCCTCTTAGTCCTGCTGATTATTTAGACAACCTTTAGGCTTCAGACAGGGAGGTGCAATTGTTTGTTCCGAAGCCAAAAGATGCTAGCAGGGGGCGAGGAATGGGGAGTGATTACAGCCGTTTGGGCATCTGAAGGACTGCCTCCTCTCAAGGACGCTAGTCATATAGGATCAGGACCTCCTCTGCTCCAGTATGACCTCATGTCAACTGATAACGTTGTCATGGATTGAACTATCTGTAAACTTTGCTAGGTCATGATTCCCAGTATTGTATGGTTGTGGGTAATCTGATGTGATTTCCTTACGTGTTGTAAACTCTAGCACTGTGATGAGGTTGTACTGATGAGGTCAACAAGATGGGATAGTGTCTTAATCCAATCCCTTTTGAGATATAAAAGAGAGAAGTGAGCAGAGACCCGCGGGAGCCTCATACAGTCCAGAAAGCAGTGCCAGGAGCAGGGCATGTCTTTGGACCTGAGGTTCCTGCACTGAGATGCTCCCAGACCAAAGGAAGATTGATGATACAGACTTTCCTCCAGAGCCGATGGAGAAAGCCTTCTCCTGGAGCTGATGCCCTGAATTTGGACTTCTAGCCTACTGGACTGTGAGAGAATAACCTTCTCTTTGCTAAAACCATTCACTTGTGGTATTTCTGCTGGAGCAGCACTAGGTGACGGAGACAAACATCATCAAAGACCCTATTTCCAAACAAGGTCACATTCACAGGTACTGGGATAAGACTTCATCATATCTTTATGAAGGGGGCCACAAGTCAACCCATAACAGAGAACCTCGATAAGATTGCCATCCCATGTACTCTTTTACAATGTGATCTTCCCATTTCCCTATCGAGAGGTAGAGTCTCATTCCTCTTCTTTTAAATAATGGGCTGGTCTTGTGACTTGCTTGTAACCAGTAGAATGTGGTAGAAGTTACACAGGCTGACTTCCGAGGCTCAGTCAGAGGTACCTGCAACCTGGTGATCTTGGGACACTTGCTCTGAGGAAGCCAGTCTGATGGCCTGACACCGTCCAGCTGGAAAGGCCAGATGTAGGTATCTCTGTGGACAACCACAGCTGGGTCCCACCTTCCAGCCATTCCCTACGAAGCACCAGGTACATGAATGAAGCTATCTACCATGGACCCTCCAAACCAGCTCATGCTCCAAATAAATGCTACTGGTCAACCTCAGCTGATACCGCAAGGAAAAGACTCACCCAGCTATGCCCTGTCCAAATTCCTGACGTAGAACAATCTATGAGATAGAAGACAATAACTGTTGTTTTAAATCATAAAGTTTTGGGCTAGTCTATTATAAAGCAAAATGTACTGGAACAGGATGGTAGAAGAGGTTTAAAAAAGCCTCCTTGCCTCAAATAGTAATAATAATATTTTTAAAAGCCTTTAAAATTGTATAAACAAGATTTCAAAGACTTGTGAAATTTCAAAACTCATTTGGGAGCTATATTATATATACTGTATACTATCAGCTGGGCTGCTAACCCAAAGGTTGGCAGTTTGAACCTACCCAGCAGCTCTGCAAGAGAAAGACCTGGCAATCTGTTCCCGTAAATACTAAACCCATTGCCCTCAAGTCGATTTGGACTCATAGCGACCCTATAGGACACAGTAGAACTGCCCCCATAGAGTTTCCAAAGAGCGGCTGGTGGATTCTAACTGCTGACCTCTTTTGGTTAGCAGCCATAGCTCTTAACCACTGGGCCACCAGGGCTTCTGTAAACATAGCAGCCTAGGAAACACTATAGGGTCACTATGAGTTAAAATCAACTCAACAGCGTCCAACAACAACAACATCAGTTTTCTCCAGAGAAAAAGAATCAATAGGACACACACACACACACACACACACACACACATATATATATATATATATATATATATGTATATATATATATACGTTCATTGAAAGGAATTGGCTCATGTGATTGTGGGGACTAGCAAATCTGAAATTTGTAAGGCTGGCCAGCAGGCTGGAAACTCAGGTAGGAGTTCTTCTTTTCCTGGAAAGAAGGCGAGGGTCCTTCTTGGTAGGCACCGCAGGAGTTTCTTGGCGTTCCTTGGCTCTTAAGGTCTTCAACTGATGAAGGGATGAGTCCCACCAACATTATCAAGAGTCGTATCAAGAGTCATCTCCTTTAAGTGAACATCTGGATTAGTGTTTGATTAAACAACTGGATACTTAGCCTTGCCAAGTTGACATGTAAAACTAATCACAGGAGCCAATTTTGCCCGTTAAAGATATTACAACAAAACTACTGTTCTCTCTAGGTCATTACGACATCTTATTTTTTAAGTCTATTTTTCATAAAAAGGCGAAGAAAAGGCACTGTATCCCATCAGAATGGCTAAGTTGAAAGAGATACATGATATCAAATGATGGCAAGGATACAGAAAAATCAGAAGTCTCAGGCATTGTTGATGGGAGTATAAAAATGACACAGCCACTTTGGAAAATAGCTTGGCAGCATTTACTAACGCTCAGCATACGCGTATATTTCATTCCATTCCTTAGCATGAGCCCAGCAGAAATTTGTGTACATTTTTACCAAAATGTTCACAGCAGCCCCACTCTTAGTAGCCAAAGCCTGGAAATAACCTAAATACCCATCAGTAGCAGAAATTATAGCATATTCACACACTGGAATACCATCTAGCAATGAGAATGAATGAATTAGTGCCAGAGAAATCATGGACAAATCTCATAAACATGATGTTAAGTGGAAGAAATTAGATTCAAAAAGAGTACATGCTGTGTGATCCCATTTATATAAAGTTGAAAAGGAGGCAAAATCCATCTGTGGTGTTGGAAGTCAGGATAGTGGTTCCCCTTGGGGGTAGTGACTGGAAGACAGAGTGAGGGGGCTTCTGGGGCACGGTGACGGTCTGATTCTTCAACCAGTGCTAGTTACATAGGGTTGCTCATTTTGTGAAATGTCAAGTGTGCACTTATGACTTATGCACTTTTCTGTAGGTATGTTATACTCCAGACGAAAATGCTAAAAACGGGAGGAAGGACATGGCCTGAGAACAAAGGACAGGTCTTTAAAAAACGAATTTAGCATGATGAGAAGCATACATTTGTCTCTATTTTTCTCATTTTTCCTTGAACCGGTATAAACTGCATTACAGCAGGGTTCTGGGGCTACTGGACTAGAGACTGGGGTGTGACGATGTCTGTGGGAAAGAAAACAGCAGCAACACGGTCAGCACCAGCTGAGGCTTTGGGCAGCAATGGGCTGTCCAAGGAGAGGTTCTCAGCTGCTGTTGGCTGGCCTCACCCACGGTCTACACGTGAATGGTAGTGTGTGTGTCTGTGTGTGTGTCTATGCGTGTGTGTGTCTATGCGTGTGTGTGCACGTGTCTGTGTGTCTGTGTGCGTGTCTATGTCTGTGTGTGTCTGTGGGTGTCCATGCGTGTGTGTCTGTGGGTGTCTGTGTGTATCTCTGTGTGTGTTGGTGTGTATGTCTATGTCTCTGTGTGTGTCTATGTCTGTGTGTGTGTGTGTGTGTGTGTGTGTGTGTGTGTGTGTGTGTGTGTGTGTAGAAGGATGCTTCCTAGCCTTTTGCAGACCCCGGCACCCCTAGAAAATGGCAACATTGGGACGGCACACTGGGCTACAAGATGGGGCTTATTTTAGTTTGCTAAAGCTGCCGTCACAAAAATACCACAAATGAGTAGCTTTAAAGAACAGAAATTTTCTCACAGTTTTGGAGGCTAGAAACCCCTAGGGGAGGCCCTGCTTTGTCAGCCCAGGGGTTTCTTGGCATTCCTTGGTGTCTGTCTCCCCCCAACCCCATCCCCACCCCCGCCTTCTGTGAGTGTCTATTCTGCTCTTTCTTTTTTTAACCTCATAACCTTTTTTTACTGTGGTGAAAACATACACAGCAAAACATACACCAATTCAACAGTTTCTACACGTATAATTCAGTGACACTGGTTACATTTTTCAAATTGTGCAACCATTTTGCTATCCTTTTCCAAATCATCCCACCACCATTAACATGAACTCAATGCCCCTAATACTCTGCTCTTTTTGTAACTCAGAAGGGATTAGGTTTAAGACGAACCCTGCTCTGGTATGATCTCATTAACATAACAAAGAAGGTCACATCAGTAGGTATAGAGACCATGATTTCAATACATATTTTGGGGGGACACAATTCAATCCATAACAGGGCCCCTGGTAGCCAAAGCTGAGAAGTATCAATACCCCCGCACACTTGTGAGGGCGCCTCCGCAGCCCGTCTCAAGTTCTGTAGCTGGCAAAGGGGAAGAGCTGGCTCCCCTTGCCCTCTGCTCCTGGAGGACCCAGCTCCGCACACCCTCACCTGTGAATTACAGGTCCGTTTGCAGTTGAGGGGGTTCTGCGGCATTCCAGGTCTCCGTCCTGTCCTGGCCTCATCCCTCCTTCCAGCCTCATTTTCCCTGCTGTAGCCTCCCCCTCGCCCAGGGACTGGGCTGATTACCAGTGATTATGGTGTGACAAAGGGCAAGCTCCCCCAATTCAAGCACCAAGCTGCAGTAACAGGCATGGCCACAAGGGGCTCTAGTGGGCTGAGAAGGGCCGTGTCTACAGACAAATGAAGGAAATTCTGCGGTGGTCTGCTGTCCCGGAGATCTCTCAGGGCTGAGGCCCCACAGCCCCCTGCCCCATCCTGGTGTTTACCCCTTAGCAGTCTAGAGCACAATCTAGAGCATGTTGTGTATCTAACACATTCCTCCTTGTTGTCTCTTGAACCTGTCTTCTTGCTTACACACCAATGGCCACCACAGGGGAAAGATATCACTTTTGTTAGCTCTGCCTCTTTGAGACAGTGCTGGGCCTAAATCATGAGCTTCCTGTCTTCTGGGACGTGAGATGGAAAATCATCCTGTTGCATGTCTTCAGCGTCTCCTGACTCTGCCCCCTCCTGTAGCCCCAACGCCACTGTCCAGGTTCAGGGCCCACCAGCTCTGGCCCGGATTAGTGCAGTGGCTTCCCCTTGCCCATCAACTCTCCGCCCTGGAGCCAGAAACATCTTCCTGTCATCAGGCTCTTGCCTTCAGTGGCTCCCAAAGTCTCAATTGTTTCCAATTTCCACAGTACCCCAGGCCTCCCAAGATCCAGCTGCCTGGTTCTCTAGCCTCACATCCCTCCTCTCCCCTTGCCCTCCAACCAACAATGCTGAAATACTTGTAATTTCCTGGAACACACCATGATGTTCCAAGCCTTTGTGTTTTGCACAAGTTCCTTTCCTGTGACCTCCTGGCACCTCTCCACCTGTACCCTTGCCCTCATACTTTCTTCGCCCAGCAGAGCCCTCTTCATTCTTCAGAACTGCCAGCTCCTCTATGAAGTCTTCCCTGAGCCGCTATTCCTTCCCCTGCCCCAGAATTCCTCCCTGAAGGTGCATCTCTCATTGTACCTAACACTCACCCGCCTGTCCTCTCTGCCCCCTGGCTGTGTCTCCACACAGGACCCAGCACCAGTATAGTGGGTGCTCCATGAGTGTGTTGCCCTGCAGTTGCCCCCTCGCCCATATCTTGCCTCAGAAGACTCCTCCTGATGGCCTGCTCAACTGTCCATTTCCTCACTCCCCATACCTTGGGGCCATTACTCCCACTCTGTGAAGGCCTTTCCTCAGGAAGAGTACAAGGTACAAGGCGTGAGGGGAGAGTGCTGACTCTGGTACCAGAGAGTTCTGTTCCATCACCTACCACCTTGAATGAGATCTTTAAATGCTCTGAACCGTAGTCTGCTGAGCTCCAAAGTGGAGAGAGATGAGAATCAGAATACAGCATAAACTTAGAGAACTTTGTAAATGGCTACGTGCTATACAAGTTTTTATTGCATTTTCTTTGTCCAGACTGGTGTTTACTTATGCTTGCCTCTGTGGAAATCATAAGATCAAAGGAATGCGATGTGATCTTTCTATAATCTCCCCACCTTGAGTCAAGAAAAATGCTGGTCAAGAGTAAACCATTAATTCTTTCTCCTTACAGGCCCCCTAGTCTTCTCTGCAGCTCTGGGTTAATGATTCTAAGGTTGTTTTCCTCTCGGGGCCAATTTGTATCTAATCTTTGGCATGTTCCCTCCTTTCTTAAGAATAACTTGACTCACTCCAGTAGTTCCCAGGACTTTCCTCAAAAGTAGCTTTAGGGATTAACCTTCACGGTCCAATCAACAGTGATGCCATGCCCTGAGTCTGAACCTTCCTTCTGACGTGGGGTTTAAGGATTTGTTTTTGGAACGCCAGAAGAAGATAGTTCCTGAAGACATGGTGTGAAGAAACCATTCTGAGCCTGGCTTTGAAAAAGTTTAATTAGCAGCTGGCGGAGGACTGGGCTGCAGAGAGAGGTGGCCACAGTCAGGAGTGGTGGCTGCTGGTGGGGAACAAGGCCCCGAATTCCAGGCAGGAGGCGGGAGGTCTGTTTATAGCTGCAGTTCAGGTCACTTTGGATCCAAGAGATAGAAGCCTGGGAGCCAGACTCAGCTTAAGGATGGTCTGGAAGCTCTTAGATAAGGTCATCTAAGGGCTTTGAGCTCACAGAAATTCAAAAGCTAGGGGCAGTGGCTCACTACTAGCAGCCTCCCGAGCGTCCCACCTTTCCCTTTTCTCTATCCGGCACATTTGGTGCTCATCTCTGTAGAGTTCTGAAGCGTAGTGGTAGATATGTAGCTGTCTCAGGAAGTTATGGTGGCCCTTTCTCCTTGATTAGAAGGGACTGCCCCTAGAATTGTTGGCTTTGCCTCTTCCCCATGCCCCATTGAGTGGGCTGGTGGGTCACTGATTTGCAAAGGCCCCACCCTGTGTCTCCAGCGAGTCACCTCCTCTGAGCCTCAATGTTCTCATCTGTGAAATAATGTCATTCCTTCTTTCTTCCTAAAAACCATCCAATGGTTCTTGTGAAAATTTAATGTTTTGTCATTTAAAATGAGGCGTTTCGGACTTAGATTTTGGTCATATGTTAGATTCTTGTTCGTACACAATTATATCCGAGGCAATAGATTCATCACAACTGCAACAGTGATTGCAGGATCATCTTGATTTCAGAGATGTTAAAATGTAAAAAAATACAGTAGTGAGAAATACAATAAACACCCACTAACACTGCTGTAGTTGTGAGGATGGTGCAGGACCGGGTAGTGTTTTGTTCTGTTGTACATAGGGTAGCTATGAGTTGAAACCAACTCAACAGCACCTAACAACAACACCATTGAAGGCCTTGTGTCCACCTCCTTGAGTCCATCTCCCATCTTTCCACCCTACAGAAAACCCTTGTTTTTGTCTACAGTATGATGGATTGAATTGTGTCCCCCAAAAATTAGTGTTGTAAATCCTAACCTCTATACCTGTGGTTAAATTTCTGACAGTTCCCTGTCAATGTACTGCTGCAACCACTTTTGAATGATCTTCAGCAAAATTTTATTTGCATGTGACATTAATGATATTGTATGATAATTTCTGCTTTCTGTTGGATCACCTTTCTTTGGAATGGGTAAAAATATGTACCTCTTTCAGTTGGTTGGTTAGGTAGCTTCTTCCAAATTTCTTGGCATAGATGAGTTGCACCTCCAGCACTGCATCCATTTGTTAAAACATCTCAATTGATATTCTGTCAATTCCTAGAGCCTTGTTTTTCACCAATTCCTTCAGTGCAGCTTGGACTTCTTCCTTCACTACCATTGAGTCTTGATCATATGCTACCTCCTGAAATGGTTGAACATTGACCAATTCTTTTTGGTACAGTGACTCCATGTATTCCTTCCATCTTCTTTTGATGCTTCCTGCATCATTTAATATTTTCCCCATAGAATCCTTCAATATTGCAACTCGAGGCTGGAATTTTTTCTTCAGTTCTTTCAGCTTGAGAAATGCCGAACGTGTTCTTCCTTTTTTGTTTGCTAACTCCAGGTCTTTGCACATTTCATTATAATACTTTACTTTGTCTTCTTGAGCCGCCCTTTGAAATCTTCTATTCAGCTCTTTTACTTCATCATTTCTTCCTTTCTCTTTAGCTATTCTATGTTCAATAACAAGTTTTAGAGTGTCTTCTGATATCCATTTTGGTCTTTTCTTTCTTTCCTGTCTCTTTAATGACCTCTTGCTTTCTTCATGTGTGATGTCCTTGACGTCATTCCACAACTCATCTGGTCTTTGGTCATTAGTGTTCAGTGTGTCAAATCTATTCTTGAGATGGTCTCTAAATTCAGAAATGCAAGCTGTATTCAGAAGAGGACAAGGGACATCATTGCTGATGTCATATGGATCTTGGCTGAAAGCCAGAGAATACCAGAAAGATGTTTCCCTGTGTTTTATTGACTATGCAAAGGCATTCAACTGTCTGGATCATAACAAATTATGGATAACATTGGGAAGAATGGGAATTGCAGAGCACATGCTGAACCTGTATATAGACAAAGAGGCAGTCATTCCAACAAAACAAGAGGATACATGAATGTTTAAAATCAGAAGAGATGAGTGTGTCAGGGTTGTGTCCTCTCACCACACTTATTCAATCAATATGATGAGCAAATAATCCAAGGACTATATGAAGAAGAACAGGGCATCAGGATTGGAGGAAGACTAACAACCTGTGATATGCAGATGCCACAGTGTTGCTTGCTGAAAGTGAAGAGGACTTGAAGCACTTACTGACGAAGATCAAAGACTACAGCCTTCAGTATGGATTACACTTCAACACAGAGGAAACAAAAATGCTTGCAACTGGACCAATAAGCAACATCAGAGAAAATACTGAAGTTGTCAAGG